>CM077565.1:20000000-21237688 GCA_039657345.1 Stephania japonica | reverse complement strand
ATTTTATCTACAAACGCTTAGTTTGAATAAAAATCGTTTTTTTAAGCCTATATTGGGAATGTGGGAAATCAAAATATAATGAAGTTTTACCCATTTTGATATAAATTAACATCCTAAGAATTTTGAAATTAAATAAGTTGAGTATAATCATTATGTTGTCACAATGCTCATTGTGACTAGAAATCGTTGTTTTGAGCCTTAACTTCACGAAGGGAACGTGGGAAAAAGGTCGATAATGAAGTTTCAACGAATTTGTTTCAAATAATCATTTTAAGAGTTTTAAAATTCAACAAGTCGCGCATAATCATATTTTATCTGCAAACCCTTATTTTAAATAGAAATCGTTGTGTTAAGCCTTAACTTCACTAAGGGAATGTGGGAAATCAGGCAATAATGAAGTCTTACCCATTTTGTTATAATTAATCATCCTAAATGTTTTAAAATTCAACGAGTCGAATATAATCATTTTTCTATAACAAAGCATATTGTGAGTAGAAATTGTTGTTTTGAGCCTTAACTTCACGTAGGGAACATGGGAAATAGGACAATAATAATGTTTTAACGATTTTGTATAAAATAATAATTCTACGAGTTTTAAATTTTAACAAGCCGAGCATAATCATATTTTATCTACAAACGCATATTTTGAATAGAAATCGTTGTTTTAAGCCTTAACTTCACATTGGAAACGTGGGAAATCGAAATATAATGAAGTTTTACCCATTTTGATATAAATTATCATCCAAAGAGTTTTGAAAATAAACAAGCTGAGTATAATCATTACGCTGTCACTATGCTTATTGTGACTAGAAATCATTGTTTTGAGCCTTAACTTCATGTAGTGAACAGGGAAAATAGGAAGATAGTGAAGTTTCAATGATTTTGTATCAAATAATCATTCTAAGAGTTTTAAAATTTAACAGACCGAGCACAATCATATTTTATCTACAAATGCTTATTTTGAATAGAAATCGTTGTTTTAAGCCTTAACTTCACATTGAAAACGCAGGAAATAGAACTATAATGAAGTTTTATCTATTTTGATACAAATAATCAAACTAAGAGTTTTGAAAGTAAACAAGCCGGGTATAATCATTGTGCTGTCACAAAGCTTATAGTGACTAGAAATCGTTGTTTTAACCCTTAACTTCACGTAGGGAACTTGGAAAATAGAACGATAATGAAGTTTCAATGATTTTGTATCAAATAATCATTCTAAGAGGTTCAAAATTCGACAAGCCGAGCATAATTATATTTTATCAACAAATGCTTATTTTGAATAGAAATAGTTGTTTTATGCCTTAACTTCACATTGGGAACGTGGGAAATCGAAATGTAATGAAGTTTTACCCATTTTGATAAAATTTTCATCCTAAGAGTTTTGAAAGTAAACACGCCGAGTATAATCATTATGTTATCACAGTGCTTATTGTTACTAAAATCGTTATTTTGAGCCTTAACTTCATATAGAGAATGTGGGAAATAGGACGATAATGAAGTTTGAACCATTTTGTATCATATAATCATTCTAAGAGGTTCAAAATTTACCAAGCCGAGCAGAATCATATTTTATCCACAAACACTTATTTTGAATAGAAATCATTGTTTTAAGCCTTAACTTCACTTTGGGAATTTGGAAAATTAGACGATAATGAAGTTTTACCCATTTTGTTTCAAATAATACTCCTAAGAGTTTTGAAATTCAACAAGCCGAGTATAATCATTATTCTGTCACAAAGCATATTGTGAGTAGAAATCATTATTTTGAGCCTTAACTTCACGTAGGGAACATGGGAAATAGGACGATAACGAAGTTTCAACGATTTTTTATAAGATAACAATTCTAAGAGTTTTAAAATTTAACAAGCCGAGCATAATCATATTTTTTCTTCAAACGCTTATTTTGAATAGAAATCGTTGTTTTTAGCATTAACTTCACTTAAAGAACATGGGAAATCGGACAATAATAAAATTTTACCCAATTTGTTTCAAATAATCATCCTAAGAGTTTTGAAATACAATAAGTCGAGTATAATCATTATTCTGTCACAAAGCTTATTGTGAGTAGAAATCGATGTTTTGAGCCTTAACTTCACTTAAGGAAATGGGAAATAGGACGATAAAGAAGTTTCAACGATTTTGTATAAATTAATGATTCTAAGAGTTTTAAAATTTATCGAGTATAATCATTATTCTATCACTTAGGGAATGTGGGAAATCAGACGATAATGAAGTTTTACCCATTTTGTTACAAGTAATCATCCTAAGAGTTTAAATTCAACAAGTCGAGTATAATCATTATTCTGTCACAAAGCATATTGTGAGTAGAAATCATTGTTTTAAGCCTTAACTTCATGTAGGGAACATGGGAAATAGAACGATAATGAAGTTTCAACGATTTTGTATAAAATAATAATTATAAAAGTTTTAAAATGAAACAAGCCAAGCATAATCATATTTTATCTACAAATGCTTATTTTGAATAGAAATCGTTGTTTTAAGCATTAACTTCACTTAGGGAACGTGGGAAATCGAACGATTATAAAATTTTACCCATTTTGTTTCAAATAATACTCCTAAGAGTTGAAATTCAACAAGTTGAATATAATCATTATTCTGTCGCAAAGCATATTGTGAGTAGTAATCATTGTTTTGAGCCTTAACTTATCGTAGGGAAAATGGGAAATAGGATGATAATGATATTTCAACGATTTTGTATAAGATAATAATTCTAAGAGTTTGAAAATTTAACAAGCCGAGCATAAAAACATTTTATCTACAAACGCTTATTTTGAATAGAAATCGTTGTTTTAAGTCTAAGCTTTACTTAGGGAACGAGGAAAATCGGACGATAATGAAGTTTTACCCATTTGTTTACAAATAATCATCCTAAGAGTTTTGAAAGTAAACAAGCCGAGTTTAATCATTGTGCGGTAACAAAGCTTATTGTGACTTGAAATTGTTGGGTTTCGCCTTAACTTCATATAGGGAACGTGGGAAATAGGATGATAATGAAGTTTCATTGATTTTGTATCAAATAATTATTCTAAGGGTTTTAAAATTCAACAAGCCGAGCATAATCATATTTTATCTACAAACGCTTAGTTTGAATAGAAATCATTGTTTTATTCCTTAACTTCAATTAGGGAATGTGGGAAATCGGACGATAATGAAGTTTTACCCATTTAGTTTCAAATAATACTCCTAAGAGTTTTGAAATTTAACAAGCCGAGAATAATCATTATTCTGTCACAAAGCATATTGTGAGTAGAAGTCGTTGTTTTGAGCTTAACTTCACGTAGGGAACATGGAAAATATGACGATAATGAAGTTTCAATGATTTTGTATAAAATAATTATTCTAAGAGTTATAAAATTTAACATGCCAAGCATAATAGTATTTTATCTACAAACACTTATTTTGAATAGAAATTATTGTTTTAGGCCTTAACTTCACTTAGGGAACGTGGGAAATTGGACAACAATGAAGTTATTCTCATTTTGTTACAAATAATTGTCCTAAGAGTTTTGAAAGTAAACCAGCTGAGTATAATCATTGTGTGCTAACAAAGCATATTGTGAGTGAAAATCATTATTTTGAGCCTTAACTTCACGTAGGGAACATGGGAAATAGGACGATAAAAAAGTTTTAACGATTTTGTATAAAATAATAATTCTTTGAGTTTTTTAATTTAACAAGCCGAGCATAATCATATTTTACCTATAAACTCTTATTTTGAATTGAAATCATTATTTTAAGCCTTAACTTCACTTAGAGAATGTGAGAAATAATACGATAATGAAGTTTTGCCCATTTTGTTACAAATTATCATCCTAAGAATTTCAAAATTCAACAAGCTGAGTATAATCATTATTCTGTCACAAAGCATATTGTGAGTAGAAATCGTTGTTTTGATCCTTAACTTCACAATGGGAACAAGGGAAATAGGACGATAATGAAGTTTTAACGATTTGTATAAAACAATAATTCTAAGAGTTTTTAAATTTAACAAGCCGAGCATAATAATATTATATCTACAAACGCTTATTTTGCATAGAAATCGTTGTTTTAGGCCTTAACTTCACTTAGGGAACGTGGGAAATCAGACGATAATAAAGTTTTATCTATTTTAATACAAATAATCATCCTAAGAGTTTTGAAAGTAAACAAGCCGAGTATAATCATTGTGTTGTAACAAAGCTTATTTTGAGTCGAAATCGTTGTTTTGAATCTTAACTTCACGTTGGGAACGTGGAAAATAGGACGGTGATAAAGTTTTAACGATTTTATATCAAATAATCATTCTAAGTGTTTTAAAATTCAACAAGCTGGGCATAATCATATTTTACCTGCAAACACTTATTTTGAATAGAAATCGTTGATTTAAGTCTTAACTTCACTTAGGGAACGTGGGAAATTGGACGATAATTAAGTTTTACCCATTTTGTTTCAAATAATCATCCTAAGAGTTTTGAAATTCAATAAGCCGAGTATAATCATTATTCTATCACAAAGCATATTGTGAGTAGAAATCGTTGTTTTAAGCCTTAACTTCACGTACGGAACATGGGAAATAGGACGATAATAAAGTTACAACGATTTTGTATAAAATAATAATTCTAAAAGTTTTAAAATTTAATAAGCCGAGTATAATCATTGTGGGAAATCGGACGATAGTGAAGTTTTATCCATTTTGTTACAAATAATTATCCCAAGAGTTTTGAAAATAAACAAGCCGAGTATAATCATTGTACGGTAACAATGCTTATTGTGACTAGAAATCGTTGTTTTGAGCATTACTTCATGTAGGGAACATGAGAAATAGGACGATAATGAAGATTCGTTGATTTTGTATCAAATAATCATTCTAAGAGTTTTAAAATTCAACAAGCCGAGTATAATTATGTTTTATTTGCAAACGCTTATTTTAAGTAGAAATCATTGTTTTAAGCCTTAACTTCACATTCTGAACGAGGGAAATCGAAATATAATGAAGTTTTACCCATTTTAATATAAATTATCATCTTAAGAGTTTTGAAAGTAAACAAGCCGAGTATAATCATTATGTTGTCACTATTTTTATTGTGACTAGAAATCGTTGTTTTGAGCCTTAAATTCACATACGGAACATGTAAAATTGAACGATAACGAAGTTTCAACGATTTTGTATAAAATAATAATTCTAAGAGTTTTAAAATTTAACAAGCTTAGCATAATAATATTTTATCTACAAACACTTATTTTGAATAGAAATCATTGTTTTAAGCTTGAACTTCACTTAGGGAACATGGAAAATTGTACGATAATGAAGTTTTACCAATTTTGTTACAAATAATCATCCTAAGAGTTTTGAAATTCAATAAGTCGAGTATAATCATTATTCTGTCACAAAGCATATTGTGAGTACAAATCGTTGATTTGAGCCCTAACTTCAGGTAGGGAATATGGGAAATAGGACTATAATGAAATTTCAACGATTTTGTATAAACTAATAATTTTAAGAGTTTTAAATTTAACAAGCCGAGCATAATAATATTTTATCTAGAAACACTTATTTTGAATTGAACTCGTTGTTTTAAGCCTTAACTTCACATTGGGAACGTGGGAAATCGAAATATAATAAAGTTTTACCCATTTTGATATAAATTATCATCCAAAGAGTTTTGAAAGTAAACAAGGCAAGTATAATCATTATGTTGTCACTATGCATATTTTGACTAGAAATCGTTGTTTTGAGCCTTAACTTCACGTAAGGAACGTGGGAAATAGGACGATAATGAAGTTTCAACGATTCTTTATCAAATAATCATTCTAACAGTTTTAAAATTCAACAAGCCGAGTATAATCATATTTTATCTACAAACGCTTATTTCAAGTAGAAATAGTTGATTTAAGCCTGAACTTCACTTAGGGAATGTGAGAAATCAGACGATAATGAAGTTTTACCCATTTTGTTACAAATAATCATTCAAAGAGTTTTGAAATTCAACAAGCCGAGTATAATCATTATTCGGTCACAAAGCATATTGTGAGTGAAAATCGTTATTTTAAGCCTTAAGTTCACCTAGGGAACATGGAAAATAGGATGATAATGAAGTTTCAACGATTTTGTATAAAATGATAATTATAAGAGTTTTAAAATTTAACAAGGTGAGCATAATCATATTTTATCAACAAACGGTTATTTTGAATAGAAATCGTTGTTTTAAGCCTTATTTTCACATTGGGAACGTGGGAATTCGAAATATAATGAAGTTTTACCCATTTTGGTATAAATTATCATCCTAAGAGTTTTGAAAGTAAACAAACTGAGCACAATCATTATGCTGTCACAATGCTTATTGTGACTAGAAATAGTTGTTTTGTGCCTTAACTTCACGTAGGGAACTTGGGAAATAGGACGATAAGGAAGTTTCAATGATTTTGTATCAAATAATCATTCTAAGAGCTTTAAAATTCAACAAGCTGAGCATAATCATATTTTATCTGCAAACGCTGATTTTAAATAGAAATCGTTGTTTTAAGCCTTAACTTCACTAAGGGAATGTAGAAAATCAGACGATAATGAAGTTTTACCCATTTTGTTACAAATAATCATTCTAAGAGTTTTGAAATTTAACAAGCCGAGTATAATCATTATATGTCACAAAGCATATTGTGAGTATAAATCGTTGTTTTGAGCCGTAAATTCACGTAGGAAAATGGGAAATATGATGATAATGAAGTTTCAACGATTTTGAATGAAATAATAATTCTAAGAGTTTTAAAACTTAACAAGCCGAACATTATAATATTTTATCTACAAACAATTATTCTGAATATAAAATCGTTTTTTCAAGCCTTAACTTCAAATAGGGAACGTGGAAAATCACACTATAATGAAGTTTACCCATTTTGTTACAAATAATCATCCTAAGTGTTTTGAAAGTAAACAAGCCGCGTATAATCATTGTGCGGTAACAAAGCTTATTGTGAGTAGAAATCGTTGTTTTGAGTCTTAACTTCACATAGGGAACATGCAAAATAGGACGATGATGAAGTTTTAACGATTTTGTATCAAATAATCATTCTAAGAGTTTTAAAGTTCAACAAGCCGAGCATAATCATATTTTATCTACAAACGCTTATTTTAAATAGAAATCGTTGTTTCGAGCCTAAACTTCATGTAGGAAACATGGGAAATAGGACGATAATAAAGTTTTCACGATTTTGTATAAAATAATAATTCTAAGTGTTTTAAAATTTAACAAACCGAGCATAATCATATTTTATCTACAAACGCTTATTTTGAATAGAAATCGTGGTTTTAAGCCTTAACTTCACATTAGGAACTTGGGAATCGAAATATAATGAAGTTTAACCCATTTTGATAGAAATTATCATCCTAAGAGTTTTGAAAGTAAACAAGCTGAGTATAATCATTATGTTGTCACAATGCTTATTCTGACAAGAAATCGTTGTTTCAACGATTTTGTATTAAATAATCATTCTAAGAGTTTTAAAATTCAACAAGCCGACCATAATTATATTTTATCTAAAAATGCTTATTTTGAATACAAATCGTTGTTTTATGCCTTAACTTCACATTGGGAACGTGGGAAGTCATACGATAACGAAGTTTTACCCATTTTGCTACAAATAATCATCCTAAAAGTTTTGAAATTCAACAAGTTGAGTATAATTATTATTCTGTCCCAAAGCATTTTGTGAGTAGAAATCGTTGTTTTGAGCCTTAACTTCACGTAGGGAACATGGGAAATAGGACAATAATGAAGTTTCAACAATTTTGTATCAAATAATCATTCCAAGTGGTTCAAAATTCAACAAGCCAAGCATAATCATATTTTATCTACAAACGCTTATTTTAAATAGAAATCGTCGTTTTAAGCCTTAACTTTACTTAAGGAATGTGGGAAATCAGACGATATTGAAGTTTTACCCATTTTGTTACAAATAATCATCCTAAGAGTTTTGAAATTCAACAAGCTGAGTATAATCATTATTCTGTCACATAGCATATTCTGAGTAGAAATCACTGTTTTGAGCCCTAACATCACGTAGGGAACAAGGGAAATAGGACGATAATGAAGTTTCAACTATTTTGTGTAAAATAATAATTCTAAGAGTTTTAAAATTTGATAAGCCGAGCATAATCATATTTTATCTACAAACGCTTATTTTTAATAGAAATCAATTGTTTTGAGCCTTAATTTCACATTGGAAACGTGGAAAATAGAAATATAATAAAGTTTTACCCATTTTGATACAAATTATCATCCTAAGAGTTTTGAAAGTAAAAAAGCAGAGTATAATCATTATTTTTTCACAATGCTTATTGTGAATAGAAATCGTTGTTTCAACGATTTTGTATCAAATAATGATTCTAAGAGTTTTAAAATTCAACAAGCCGAGCATAATTATATTTTATCTTCAAACGCTTATTTTAAATAGAAATCGTTGTTTTAAGCCTTAACTTCACTTAGGGAATGTGAGAATTCAGGCGATAATGAAGTTTTACCCATTTTGTTACAAGTAATCATCAAAAGAGTATTGAAATTCAACAAACCGAGTATAATCATTATTCTATCAAAAGCATATTGTGAGTGGGAATCGTTGTTTTGCGCCTTAACTTCACGTAGGGAACATGGAAAATAGGACGATAATGAAGTTTCAATGATTTTTTATAAAATAATAATTCTTTGAGTTTTAAAATTTGACAAGCCGAGCATAATCATATTTTATCTACAAACACTTATTTTGAATAGAAATCGTTGTTTTAAGCCTTAACTTCACTTAGAGAATGTGGGAAATAAGACGATAATGAAGTTTTACCCATTTTGTTACAAATAATCATCCTAAGAGTTTCGAAATTCAACAAGCCGAGTATAATCATTATTATGTCACAAAGCATATTGTGAGTAGAAATCGTTGTTTTTAATTCTTAACTTCACGTAGGGAACAAGGGAAATAGGACGATAATAAAGTTTCAACGATTTTGTATAAAATAATAATTCTAAGAGTTTTAAAATTTAACAAGCCGAGCGTAATCATATTTTATATACAAATTCTTATTTTGAATAGAAATCGTTGTTTTAAGCTTTAACTTCACTTAGCGAACGTGAAAAATCGGACGATAATGAAGTTTTACCCATTTTGTTACAAATAGTCATCCTAAGAATTTTGACAATAAATAAGCCGAGTATAATCATTGTGCGGTAACAAAGCTTATTGTGACTCGAAATCCTTGTTTTGAGCCTTAACTTCACGTAGGGAACGTGGGAAATAAGACGATAATGAAGTTTCATTGATTTTGTATCAAAAAATTATTTTAAGAGTTTTAAAATTCAACAAGCCGAGCATAATCATATTTTATCTACAAATGCTTATGTTGAATAGAAATTGTTGTTTTATACCTTAACTTCACATAGGGAATGTGGAAAATCAGACGATAATGAAGTTTTACACATTTTGTTTCAAATAATGCTCCTAAGAGTTTTGAAATTCAACAAGCTTAGAATAATCATTATTCTGCCACAAAGCATATTTTGTATCAAATAATCATTCTAAGAGTTTTAAAATTCAACAAGCCGTGCATAATAATATTTTATATGCAAACCCTTATTTTAAATAGAAATCGTTGTTTTAAGCCTTAATTTCACTTAGGGAATGTGGAAAATCAGACGATAATAAGGTTTTACCCATTTTTTTACAAATAATCATCCTAACAGTTTTGAAATTCAACAAGCTAAGTATAATCATTATGCTGTCACAAAGCATATTGTGAGTAGAAATCATTGTTTTGAGCCTTAACTTCACTTAGGGAATTTGGGAAATAGGACGATAATGAAGTTTCAACGATTTTGTATAAAAATAATAGTTCTAAGAGTTTTAAAATTTAACAAGCCGAGCATAATAATATTTTATCAACAAATGCTTATTTTGAATAGAAATCGTTGTTTTAGACCTTATCTTCACTTAGTAAACGTGGGAAATCAGATGATAATGAAAATTTACAGATTTTGTTAGAAATAATCATGCTAAGAGTTTTGAAAGTAGAACTCGTTGTTTTGAGCCTTAACTTCATGTAGGGAACATGGGAAATAGGACGATAATAAATTTTCAACTATTTTGTATAAAATAATAATTCTAAGAGTTTTAAAATTTAACAAGCCGTGCATAATAATATTTTATCTACAAACGTTTATTTTGAATAGAAATCGTTATTTTAAGTCTTAACTTCATTTGGGAACGTGGGAAATCGGACGGTAACAAAGATTTACCCATTTTGTTACAAATAATCATCCTAAGTGTTTTGAAAGTAAACAAGACGAGTATAATCATTGCGCGGTAGCAAATCTTATTGTGACTAGAAATCATTGTTTTGAGCCTTAACTTCACGCAGGGAACATAGGAAATAGGACGATAATGAAGATTCATTGATTTTTTATCAAATAAACATTCTAAGAGTTTTAAAATTCAACAATCCGAGCATAATGATATTTTATCTGCAAATGCTTATTTTAAATAGAAATCGTTGTTTTAAGCCTTAACTTCACTTAGGAACGTGGGAAATCAGACGATAATAAAATTTTAACCCATTTTGTTACAAATAATCATTTTAAGAGTTTTGAAATTCAACAAGCTGAGTATAATCTTTAGTCTGTCACAAAGCATATTGTGAGTGGAAATCATTGTTTTGAGCCTTATCTTCACGTTGGGAACATGGGAAATAGGACAATAATTAAGTTTCAACAATTTTGTATAAAATAATAATTCTAAGAGTTTTAAAATTTAACAAGCCGAGCATAATTATATTTTATCTACAAACACTTATTTTGAATAGAGATTGTTGTTTTAAGCCCTAACATCACTTAGAGAACGTGGGAAATCGGACAATATTGAAGTTTTACCCATTTTGTTACAAATAATCATCCTAGGAGTTTTAAAAGTAAACAAGCCGAGTATAATCATTGAGTGGTAACAAAACTTATTCTGATTAGAAATCGTTGTTTTGAGCCTTAACTTCACGTAGGGAACGTGCGAAATAGGACGATAACGAAGTTTCTTTGATTTTGTATCAAATAATCAATCTGAGAGTTTTAAAATTCAACAAGCTGAGCATAATCACATTTTATCTACGAACGCTTAGTTTGAATAGAAATCGTTGTTTTATGCCTTAACTTCCTTTAGGGAATGAGGGAAATCGGACAATAATAAAGTTTTACCCATTTAGTTTCAAATAATACTCATAAGAGTTTTGAAATTCAATAAGCCGAAAATAATCATTATTTTGTCACAAAGCATATTGTGAGTAGAAATCGTTGTTTCGAGCCTTAAGTTCACGTAGGGAACATGGGAAATAGGACGATAATTAAGTTTCAACGATATTGTATAAAATAATAATTCTAAGAGTTTTGAAATTTAACAATCCGAGCATAATAATATTTTATCTACAAACGCTTATTTTGAATAGAAATCGTTGTTTTAGGCCTTAATTTCACTTAGGAAACGTGGGAAATCGGACGATAATGAAGTTTTACCTATTTTGTTGCAAATAATCATCCTAAGAGTTTTGAAAGTAAATAAGCCGAGTATAATCATTGTGCGATAACAAAGCTTATTGTGAGTAGAAATCGTTGTTTTAAACCTTAACTTCACGTAGGTAACATGGGAAATAGGTCGATAATGAAGTTTAAATGAATTTGTGTAAAATAATAATTCTAAGAGTTTTAAAATTTAACAAGCCGAGCATAATAATATTTTATCTACAAACGCTTATTTTGAATAGAAATCGTTGTTTTAAGTCTTAACTTCACTTAGGGAACGTGGAAAATCAGACGGTAACAATGTTTTACCCATTTTGTTAAAAATAATCATCTTAAGAGTTTTGAAAGTAAACAAGACGAGTTTAATCATTGTGCTGTAACAAATCTATTTTTGACTAGAAATCGTTATTTTGAGGCTTAACTTCACATAGGGAACGTGGGAAATAGGACGATAATGAAGTTTCATTGATTTTCTATCAAATAATCATTCTAAGAGTTTTAAAATTCAACAAGCCGAGCATAATCATGTTTTATTTGCAAACGCTTATTTTAAAACGAAATCGTTGTTTTAACGCCCATTTTGATGTAAATTATCTTCCTAAGAGTTTTGAAAGTAAACAAGCCGAGTATAATCATTATGTTGTCACTATGCTTATTGTGACTAGAAATCGTTGTTTTGAGCATTAGCTTCACGTATGGAACGTGGGAAATAGGACGATAATGAAGTTTCAACGATTTTGTATAAAATAATAATTCTAAGAGTTTTATAATTCAACAAGCCGAGCCTAATCATATTTTATGCACAAATGCTTATTTTGAAGAAAAATTATTGTTTTAAACCTTAACTTCACATTGGGAATGTGACAAATCGAACTGTAATGAAGATTTACGCATTTTAATACAAATAATTAAACTAAGAGTTTTAAAAGTAAACAAGTCGGGTATCATCATTGTGCTGTCACAAAGCTCATTGTGACTAGAAATCGTTGTTTTGAGCCTTAACTTCACGTAGGGAATGTGGACAATAGGACGATAATAAAGTTTCAACGATTTTGTATCTTAAAATCATTCAAAGAGTTTTAAAATTCAACAAGCCGAGCATAATGATATTTTATCTGCAAACGCTTATTTTAAATAAAAATTGTTGTTTTAAGCCTTAACATCACTTAGGAATGTGGGAAATCAGACGATAATGAAATTTTAACCCATTTTGTTACAAATAATCATTTTAAGAGTTTTGAAATTCAACAAGCTGAGTATAATCATTATTCTGTCACAAAGCATATTGTGAGTGGAAATCATTGTTTTGAGGCTTAACTTCACGTTTGGAACATGGGAAATAGGACAATAATGAAGTTTCAACAATTTTGTATAAAATAATAATTCTAATAGTTTTAAAATTTAACAAGCCAAGCATAATCATATTTTATCTACAAACACTTATTTTGAATATAAATTGTTGTTTTAAGCCTTAACATCACTTAAGGAACGTGGGAAATCGGACGATAATGAAGTTTTACCCATTTTGTTACAAATAATCATCCTAAGAGTTTTGAAAGTAAACAAGCCGAGTATGATCATTGTGTGGTAACAAAGCTTTTCGTGATTAGGAATCGTTGTTTTGAGCCGTAACTTCACGTAGGGAACGTAGGAAATAGGACGATAATGACGTTTCTTTGATTTTGTATCAAATAATCAATCTAAGAGTTTTAAAATTCAACAAACCGAGCATAATCATATTTTATCTATGAACGATTAGTTTGAATAGAAAACGTTGTTTTATGCCTTAACTTCCTTTAGGAATGAGGGAAATCGGACGATAATGAAGTTTTACCCATTTAGTTTCAAATAATACTCATAAGAGTTTTGAAATTCAACAAGCCGAGAATTATCATTATTTTGTCACAAAGCATATTGTGAGTAGAAATCTTTGTTTCGAGCCTTTACTTCACGTAGGGAACATGGGAAATAGGACGATAATTAAGTTTAAACGATTTTGTATAAAATAATAATTCTAAGAGTTTTAAAATTTAACAAGCCGATTATAATAATATTTTATCTACAAACGCTTATTTTGAATTGAAATCATTATTTTAGGCCTTAACTTTTCTTAGGAAACGTGGAAAATTGGACAATAATGAAGTTTTACCTATTTTGTTACAAATAATTATCCTAAGAGTTTTGAAAGTAAATAAGTTGAGTATAATCATTGTGCGGTAACAAAGATTATTGTGAGTAGAAATCGTTGTTTTGAGCCTTAAGTTCACGTAGGTAACATGGGAAATAGGACGATAATGAAGTTTAAACGAATTTGTATAAAATAATAAATCTAAGAGTTTTAATGTTTAACAAGCCGAGCATAATAATATTTTATCTACAAACGCTTATTTCGAATAGAAATCGTTGTTTTAAGTCTTAACTTCACTTAGGGAACGTGGGAAATTAGACGGTACAAAAGTTTTACCCATTTTGTTACAAATAATCATCCTAAGAGTGTTGAAAGTAAACAAGATGAGTATAATCATTGTGCGGTAACAAATCTTATTGTGACTAGAAATCATTGTTTTGAGCCTTAACTTCACGAAGGGAACGTGGGAAATAGTACGATAATGAAGTTTCATTGATTTTGTACCAAATAATCATTCTAAGAGTTTTAAAATTCTACAAGCCGACCATAATCATGTTTTATCTGCAAAAGCTTGTTTTAAATAGAAATTGATGTTTTAAGCCTTAAATTCACACTGGGAACGTGGGAAATCGAAATATAATGAAATTTTTCCCATTTTGATGTAAATTATCTTCCTAAGAGTTTTGAAAGTAAACAAGCCGAGTATAATCATTATGTTGTCGCTATGCTTAGTGTGACTAGAAATCGTTGTTTTGAGCCTTAACTTCACGTAGGGAACGTGGGAAATAGGACGATAATGAAGCTTCAACGATTTTGTATCATATAATCATTCTAAGAGGTTCAATATTTAACAAGCCGAGCATAATCATATTTTATCTACAAACGCTTATTTTGAATAGAAATCGTTCTTTTAAGCCTTAACTTCACTTAGGGAATGTGAGAAATCGGACGATAATGACGTTTTACCCATTTTGTTACAAATAATCATCCTAAGAGTTTGGAAAGTAAACAAGCCGAGTATAATCATTATGCGGCAACAAAGCTTATTGTGACTAGAAATCGTTATTTTAAGCCTTAACTTCACGTAGGGAACGTGGGAAATAGGACAATAAAGAAGTTTCATTGATTTTGTATCAAATAATCATTCTAGGAGTTTTAAAATTCAACAAGCCGAGCATAATCATATTTTATCTACAAATGCTTAGGTTGAATAGAAATCGTTGTCTTATGCCTTAACTTCACTTAGGGAATGTAGGAAATCGGACGATAATGAAGTTTTACACATTTTGTTTCAAATAATACTCCTAAGACTTTTGAAATTCAACAAGCCGAGAATAATCATTATTCAGTCACAAAGCATTTTGTGAGTAGAAATCGTTGTTTTGAGCCTTAACTTCACGTAGGGAATGTGGGAAATAGGACGACAATGAAGTTGCAACAATTTTGTATCATATAATCATTCTAAGAGGTTCAAAATTCAACAAGTCGAGAATAATCATATTTTATCTACAAATGTTTATTTTGAATAAAAATCGTGGTTTTAAGCGTTAACTTCACTTAGGGAATATGGGAAATCGGACGATAATGAAGATTTACCCATTTTGTTACAAGTAATCATTCTAAGAGTTTTGAAAGTAAACAAGCCGAGTATAATCATTGTGCGGTAACAAAGCTTATTGTGACTACAAATCGTTGTTTTGAGCCTTAACTTCACGTAGGGAACGTTGGAAATAGGACGATAATGAAGTTTCATTGATTTTGTATCAAATAATCATTCTAAGTGTTTTAAAATTTAACAAGCCGAGCATAATCGTATTTTTTCTACAAATGCTTAGGTTGAATAGAAATCGTTGTTTTATGCCTTAACTTCGCTTAGGGAATGTGGGAAATCGGACGAAAATGAAGTTTTACACATTTTGTTTCAAATAATACTCCTAAGAGTTTTGAAATTCAACATGCTAAGAATAATCATTATTTTGTCACAAAGCATTTTGTGAGTAGAAATCGTTGTTTAGAGCCTTAACTTTACGTAGGGAACATGGAAAATAGGACGATAATGAAGTTTCAACGATTTTGTATGAAATAAAATTCTAGGAGTTTTAAAATGTAACAAGCCGAGCATAATAATATTTTATCTATAGACGCTTATTTTGAATATAAATAATTTTTTTAAGCCTTAACTTCAAATAGGGAACGTGGGAAATCGAATGAAGTTTTACCCATTTTGTTTGAAATATTCATCCTAAGAGTCTTGAAAGTAAACAAGTCGAGTATAATCATGATGCTGTCATAAAGCTTATTGTGACTAGAAATTGTTGTTTTGAGCCTTAACTTCACGAAGGGAATGTGGGAAATAGGATGACAATGAAGTTTCAGTGATTTTGTATCAAATAATCATTCCAAGAGTTTTAAAATTCAACAAGTCGAGCATAATCATATTTTATCTACAAACGAATAGTTTGAATAGAAATCGTTGTTTTATGCCTTAACTTCATTTAGCGAATGTGGGAAATCGGACGATAATAATGTTTTACCCATTTTGTTTCAAATAATACTCTTAAGAGTTTTGAAATTCAACAAACGAGTATAATCATTATTCATTCACAAAGCTAATTTTGAGTAGAAATCGTTGTTTTGAACCTTAACTTCACATAGAGAATGTGGAAAATAGGACGATAATGAATAGAAATCGTTCTATCATATAATCATTCTAAGAGGTTCAAAATTCAACATGCCGAGCATAATTATATTTTATCTACAAACGCTTATTTTGAATAGAAATTGTTCTTTTAAGCCTTAACTTTACTTAGGGAACGTGAGAAATCAGACGATAATGAAGTTTTATCCATTTTGTTACAAATAATTATCCTAAGAGTTTTGAAAGTAAACAAGCCGATTATAATCGTTGTGCGGTAACAACGCTTATTGTGACTAGAAATCATTGTTTTGAGCCTTAACTTCACTTAGGGAACGTGAGAAATAGGACGATAATGAAGTTACATTGATTTTGTATCAAATAATCATTCTAAGAGTTTTAAAATTCAACGAGCCGAGCATAATCATATTTTATCTACAAATGCTTAGGTTGAATAGAAATCGTTGTTTTATGCCTTAACTTCACTTAGGGAATGTGGGAAATCAGACGATAATGAAGTTTTACACATTTTGTTTCAAATAATAGTCCTAAGAGTCTTGAAATTCAACAAGCCAAAAATAATCATTATTCTGTCACAAAGCATATTGTGAGTAGAAATCATTGTTTCGAGCCTTAACTTCACAGAGGGAACATAAGAAAAAGGACGATAATGAAGTTTCAACGATTATGTAAAATAACCATTCTAAGAGTTTTAAAATTTAACAAGCCGAGCATAAAAATATTTTATCTACAAACGCTTATTTTGAATAGAAATCATTATTTTAGGCCTTAACTTCACTTAGGGAATGTGGGAAATCGGACCATAATGAAGTTTTACCCATTTTGTTACAAATAATCATCCTATGAGTTTTGAAAGTAAACAAGCCAAGTATAATCATTGTGCAGTAACAAAGCTTATTGTGAGTAGAAATCATTGTTTTGAGTCTTAACTTCACGTAAGGAATGTGAGAAATAGGACGATGATGAAGTTTTTACGATTTTGTATGAAATAATCATTCTAAGAGTTCTAAAATTCAACAAGCTGAGCATAATCATATTTTATCTGCAAATGTTTATTTTTAATAGAAATCCTTGTTTAAGCCTTAACTTCAATTAGAGAACATGGGAAATAAGACAATAATGAAGCTTTAGCCATTTTATTACAAATAATCATCCTAAGAGTTTATAAATTCAATAAACCGAGTATAATCATTATTCTGTCACAAAGCATATTGTGAGTAGAAATCGTTGTTTTGAGCCTTAACTTCATTTAGGGAACATGGGAAATAGGACGATAATGAAGTTTCAACGATTTTGTATAAAATAATAATTATAAGAGTTTTAAAATTTAACAAATCGAGCATCATATTTTATCAACAAACGGTTATTTTGAATAAAAATCGTTGTTTTAGACATTAACTTCAATTAGGAAACGTGGGAAATCGGACGATAATAAAGTTTTACCCATTTTGTTTCAAATAATCATACTAAGAGTTTTAAAATTCAACAAGCTGAGTATAATCATTATTCTTTCGCAAAGCTAATTCTGAGTAGAAATCGTTGTTTCGAGCCTTAACTTCACGTTGGGAATGTGGAAATAGGACGATAATGAAGTTGCAACGATTTTGTTTCATATAATCATTATAAGAGGTTAAAAATTCAACAAGCCGAACATAATCATATTTTATCTACAAACGCTTATTTTGAATAGAAACTGTTGTTTTAAGCCTTAACTTCACTAAGGGAACATGGGAAATCGGACGATAATGAAGTTTTACCCATTTTGTTACAAATAATCATTCTAAGAGTTTTGAAAGTAAACAAGCCGAGTATAATCATTGTGCGGTAACAAAGCTTATTGTGAGTACAAATCGTTGTTTTGAGCCTTAACTTCACGTAGGGAACGTGGGAAACAGGACGATAACGAAGTTTCATTGATTTTGTATCAAATAATCGTTCTAAGAGTTTCAAAATTCAACAAGCCGAGCATAATCAGACGATAATGAAGTTTTACACATTTTGTTTCAAATAATACTCCTAAGAGTTATGAAATTCAACAAGCCGATAATAATCATTATTCTGTCACAAAGCATATTGTGAGTAGAAATCGTTGTTTTAGCCTTAACTTCACATAGGGAACATGGGAAATAGGACGATAATGAAGTTTTAACAATTTTATATAAAATAATAATTCTCAGAGTTTTAAAATTTAACAAGCCGAGCATAATAATATTTTATCTACAAATGCTTATTTTAAATATAAATCATTTTTTAAGCCTTAACATCAAATAGGGAACGTGAGAAATTGGACTATAATGAAGTTTTACCCATTTTGTTAGAAATAATCATCCTAAGAGTTTTAAAAGTAAACAAGTCGAGTATAATCATTATGCTGTCACAAAGCTTATTATGACTAAAAATCGTTGTTTTGAGCCTTAACTTCACGTAGGGAACGTGGGAAATAGGACGATAATGAAGTTTCACTGATTTTGTATCAAATAATCATTCCTAGAGTTTTAAAATTCAACAAACCGAGCATAATTTTATTTTATCTACAAACGCATAGTTTGAAAAGAAATCTTTGTTTTATGCCTTAAATTCATTTAGGGAATGTGGGAAATCGGACGATAATGAAGTTTTACCCATTTTGTTTCAAATAATACTCTTAAGATTTTTGAAATTCAAGAAGCCGAGTATAATCATTATTCTTTCATAAAGCTAATTCTGAGTACAAATCATTGTTTCGAGCCTTAACTTCACTTAGGGAATGTTGGAAATAGGACGATAATAAAATTTCAACGATTTTGTGTCATATAATTATTCTAAGAGGTTCAAAATTCAACAAGCCTAGCATAATCATATTTTATCTACAAACGCTTATTTTGAATAGAAAACATTGTTTTAAGCCTTAACTTCACTTAGGGAACGTGGGAAATCGGTTGATAATGAAGTTTTACCCATTTTGTTACAAATAATCATCCTAAGAGTTTATAAAGTAAATCGGCCGAGTATAATCATTGCGCGGTAACAAATCTTATTGTGACTAGGAATCGTTGTTTTGAGCCTTAACTTCATGTAGGGAACTTGGGAAATAGGACAATAATGAAGTTTCATTGATTTGGTATCAAATAATCATTCTAAGAGATTTAAAATTCAACAAGCTGAGCATAATCATATTTTATGTACAAACGCTTAGGTTGAATAGAAATTGTTATTTTATGCCTTAACTTCACTTATGGAATGTGGGAAATCAAACGATAATGAAGTTTTACACATTTTGTTTCAAATAATACTCCTAAGAGTTTTGAAATTCAACAAGCTGAGAATAATCATTATTCTGTCACAAAGCATATTGTGAGTAGAAATCGTTGTTTTGATCCTTAACTTCACATAGGGAACAAGGGAAATAGGACGATAATGAAGTTTCAACGATTTTGTATAAAATAATAATTATAAGAGTTTTAAAATTTAACAAGACGAGAATAATCATATTTTATCAACAAATGCTTATTTTAATTAGAAATCGTTGTTTAAGCCTTAACTTCACTTAGGGAACGTGGGAAATTGAACGATAATAAAGTTTTACCCATTTTGTGTCAAATAATCGTCCTAAGAGTTTTGAAATTCAATAAGCCGAGTATTTTCATTACTCTGCCACAAAGCATATTGTGAGTAGAAATTGTTGTTTTCAGCCCTAACTTCACGTAGGGAACATGGGAAATAGGACGATAATAAAGTGTCAATTATGTTGTATAAAATAATAATTCTAAGTGTTTTAAAATTTAACATGCCAAGCATAATCATATTTGATCTACAAACGCTTATTTTGAATATAAATCGTAGTTTTTAGCTTTAACTTCACATTGGGAACGTGGAAAATCAAAATATAATGAAGTTTTACCCTTTTTCATACAAATTATTATCCTTCGAGTTTTGAAAGTAAACAAGCCGAGTATAATCATTATGTTTTTACAATGCTTATTGTGACTAGAAATCGTTGTTTCAACGATTTTGTATCAAATAATCATTCGAAGAGTTTTATAATACAACAAGCGGAGCATAATCATATTTTATCTTCAAACGCTTATTTTAAATAAAAATCGTCGTTTACGCCTTAACTTCACTTAGGAAATGTGAGGAATCAGACGGTAATGAAGTTTTACCCATTTTGTTACAAATAATTATCCAAAGAATTTTAATATTCATTAAGCCGGGTATAATCATTATTCTTTCACAAAGCATATTGAGAGTGGAAATCGTTATTTTGAGCCTTAACTTAACGTAGGGAACGTGGGAAATAGGACGGTAATGAAGTTTCAACAATTTAGTATAAAATAATAATTCTTTGAGCTTTAAAATTTAACAAGCCGAACATAATCATATTTTATCTACAAACGCTTATTTTGAATAGAAAATGTTTTTTAAGCCTTAACTTCACTTAGGAAATGTGGGAAATAAGGCGATAATGAAGTTTTACTCATTTTTTTACAAATAATCATGCTAACAGTTTCAAAATTCAAAAAGCTGAGTATAATCATTATTCTGTCACAAAGCAAATTTTGAGTAGAAATCGTTGTTTTGATTCTTAGCTTCACGTAGGGAACATGGGAAGTAGGACGATAATGAAGTTTCAACGATTTTATATAAAATAATAATTCTAAGATTTTCAAAATTTAACAAGGCTAGCATAATCATATTTTATATACAAACGCTTATTTTAAATAGAAATCGTTGTTTTAAGCCTTAACTTAACATAGGGAACGTGGGAAATAGGACGATAATGAAGTTTCAACAATTTAGTATAAAATAATAATTCTTTGAGCTTTAAAATTTAACAAGCCGAACATAATCATATTTTATCTACAAACGCTTATTTTGAATAGAAATTGTTGTTTAAGCCTTAACTTCACTTAGGGAATGTGAAAAATCAGATGATAATAAAGTTTTACCCATTTTTTGTCAAATAATCATCCTAAGAGTTTTAAAATCCAACATGCCGAGTATAATAATTATTCTGCCACAAAGCATATTGTGAGTAGAACACGTCGTTTTGAGCCCTAACTTTACGTAGGAAACATGGGAAATAGGACGATAATAAAGTTGCAATTATTTTGTATAAAATAATAATTCTAAGAGTTTTGAAATTTAACAAGCCGAGCATAATCATATTTTATCTACAAACACTCGTTTTGAATATAAATCGTTGTTTTAAGCTTTAACTTCACATTGGGAACGTGGGAAATTGAAATATAATGAAGTTTTACCCATTTTGATACAAATTATCCTTCTACGAGTTTTGATAGTAAACAAGCCGAGTATAATAATTATGTTTTCACAATGCTTATTGTGACTAGAAATCGTTGTTTCAACGATATTGTATCAAATAATCATTCTAAGAGTTTTAAAATTCAACAAGTGGAGCATAATCATATTTTATCTTCAAACGCTTATTTTAAATAAAAATCGTCGTTTACGCCTTAACTTCACTTAGGGAATGTGAGGAATCAGACGATAATGAAGTTTTACCCATTTTGTTATAAATAATTATCCAAGGAATTTTAATATTCATCAAGCCGGGCATAATCATTATTCTGTCAGAAAGCATATTGAGAGTGGAAATCGTTATTTTGAGCCTTAACTTAACATAGGGAACGTGGAAAATAGGACGATATTGAAGTTTCAACAATTTAGTATAAAATAATAATTCTTTGAGCTTTAAAATTTAACAAGCCGAACATAATCATATTTTATCTACAAACGCTTATTTTGATTAGAAATTGTTGTTTAAGCCTTAACTTCACTTAAGAAATGTGGGAAATAAGACGATAATGAAGTTTACACATTTTCTTACAAATAATCATCCTAACAGTCTCGAAATTCAAAAAGCCGAGTATAATCATTATTCTGTCACAAAGCATATTTGGAGTAGAAATCTTTGTTTTGATTCCTAGCTTCACGTAGGGAACATGGGAAATAGGACGATAATGAAGTTTCAACGATTTTATATAAAATAATAATTCTAAGAGTTTTAAAATTTAACAAGGCTAGCATAATCATATTTTATATACAAACGCTTATTTTAAATAGAAATCGTTGTTTTAAGCCTTAACTTAACGTAGGGAACGTGGGAAATAGGATGATAATGAAGTTTCAACAATTTAGTATAAAATAATAATTCTTTGAGTTTTAAGATTTAACAAGCCGAACATAATCATATTTTATCTACAAACGCTTATTTTGAATATAAATTGTTGTTTAAGCCTTAACTTCACTTAGGGAACGTGGAAAATCAGACGATAATAAAGTTTTACCCATTTTGTGTCAAATAATCATCCTAAGAGTTTTGAAATTCTACACGCCGGGTATAATCATTATTCTACCACAAAGCATATTGTGAGTAGAACACGTTGTTTTGAGCCCTAACTTCACGTAGGGAACATGGGAAATAGGACGATAATAAAGTTTCAATTATTTTGTATAAAATAATAATTCTAAGAGTTTTAAATTTTAACAAGCCGAGCAAAATCATATTTTATCTACAAACGCTCGTTTTGAATATAAATCGTTGTTTTAAGCTTTAACTTCACATTGGGAACATGAGAAATTGAAATATAATGAAGTTTTACCCATTTTGATACAAATTATCTTTCTACGAGTTTTGAAAGTAAACAAGCTGAGTATAATAATTATTTTTTCACAATGCTTATTGTGACTAGAAATCGTTGTTTGAACGATTTTGTATCAAATAATCATTCTAAGAGTTTTAAAATTCAACAAGCGAAGCATAATCATATTTTATCATCAAACGGTTATTTTAAATAAAAATCATTGTTTTAAGCCTTAACTTCACTTAGGGAATGTGAGGAATCAGACGATAATGAAGTTTTACCCATTTTGTTACAAATAATTATCCAAAGAATTTTGAAATTCATCAAGCCGTGTATAATCATTATTCTGTCACAAAGCATATTGTGAATGGAAATCGTTGTTTCGAGCCTTAACTTAACGTAGGAAACTTGGGAAATAGAACTATAATGAAGTTTCAATGATTTAGTATAAAATAATAATTCTTTGAGTTTTAAAATTTAACAAGCTGAGCATAATCATATTTTATCTATAAACAGTTATTTTGAATAGAAATCGTTGTTTTAAGCCTTAACTTCACTTAGGGAATGTGAGAAATCAGACGATAATGATGTTTTACATATTTTGTTGCAAATAATCATCCTAACAGTTTGAAAATTTAACAAGCCTAGTATAATCATTATTCTGTCACAAAGCATATTGTTAGTGGAAATCGTTGTTTTGATTCTGAACTTCATGTAGGGAACATGGGAAATAGGACGATAATGAAGTTTCAACGATTTTGTATAAAATAATAATTCTAAGAGTTTTAAAATTTAACAAGCCAAACATAATCATATTTTATCTACAAATGCTTATTTTGAATAGAAATCGTTGTTTTACACCTTAACTTCAGTTAGGGATTTGAGTTTTAAAATTTAATACGACGATAATGAAGTTTACCCATTTTGATACAAATTTTCATCCTAAGAGATTTGAAAGTAAACAAGCCGAGTATAATCAATATGTTATCGCAAAGCTTATTATTACTAGAAATCATCTTTCGAGCCTCAACTTCACGTATGGAACGTGGGAAATAGGACGATAATGAAGTTTCAACGATTTCGTACCTAATAATCATTTTAAGAGTTTTAAAATTCAACAACCCGAGCATAATCATATTTTATCTACAAATGCTTATTTTGAAGAGAAATCATTGTTTTAAGCCTTAACTTAACTTAAAGAACATGGGAAATCGGATGATAATGAAGTTTTACCTATTTTGTTACAAATAATCATCCTAAGAGTTTGAAAGTAAACAAGCCGAGTATAATCACTGTGTGGTAACAAAGCTTATTATTACTAGAAATCGTTGTTTTAAGCCTTAACTTCACGTAGAGAATGTGGGAAATAGGATGATAATGAAGTTTCATTGATTTTGTATCAAATAATCATTTTAAAAGTTTTAAAATTCAACATGCGGAGCATAATCATATTTTATCTACAAATGCTTAGGTTGAATAGAAATCGTTGTTTTATGCCTTAACTTCACATAGGGAATATGGGAAATCAGACGATAATGAAGTTTTACACATTTTGTTTCAAATAATACTCCTAAGAGTTCTGAAATTCAACAAATCGAGAATAATCATTATTCTGTCATAAAGCATATTGTTAGTAGAAATCATTATTTTGAGCCTTAACTTCACGTAGGGAAGATAGGAAATAGGATGATAATGAAGTTTTAACGATTTTGTATAAAATAATAATCCTAAGAGTTTTAAAATTGAACAAGCCGAGCATAAAAATATTTTACCTACAAACGTTTATTTTGAATAGAAATCCTTGTTTCAGGCCTTAACTTCACTTAGGGAACGTGAGAAATCGGACGATAATGAAGCTTTGCCCATTTTGTTACAAATAATCATCCTTAGAATTTTGAAAGTAAAGAAGTCGACTATAATCATTGTGTGGTAACAAAGCTTATTGTGAGTATAAATCGTTATTTTGAGTCTTAACTTCATGTAGGGAACGTGGGAAATAGGACGATGGTGAAGTTTTAACGATTTTGTATCAAATAATAATTCTAAGAGTTTTAAAGTTCAACAAGTCGAGCATAATCATATTTTATGTGCAAACACATATTTTAAATAGAAATCGTTGTTTTAAGCCTTAACTTCAATTAGGGAATGTTGGAAATCAGACGATAATGAAGTTTTACCCATTTTGTTACAAATAATCATCCTAAGAGTTTTTAAATTCAACAAGCCAAGTATAATCATTATTCTGTCACAAAGCATATTGTGAGTAGAAATCGTTGTTTTGAGCCTTAGCTTCACGTTGGGAACATGGGAAATAGGGCGATAATGAAGTTTCAACGATTTTGTATAAAATAATAATTATAAGAGTTTTAAAATTTAACAAGCCGAGCATAATCATATTTTATTTACAAGCGCTTATTTTGAAAAGAAATAGTTGTTTTAAGCCTTAACTTCACTTATGGAATGTGGGAAATCGGACGATAATATAGTTTTACCTATTTTGTTTCAAATAATCATCCTAAACGTTTTGAATATCTACAAGCCGAGTATAATCATTATGTTGTCACAAAACATACTGTGAGTAGAAATCGTTGTTTTGAACCTTAACTTTACTTAGGGAACATGGAAAATAGGACGATAATGAAGTTTCAACGATTTTGTATAAAACTAATAATTCTAAGATTTTAAGATTTTACAAGCCGAGCATAATAATATTTTATCTACAAACGCTTATATTGAATAGAAATCGTTGTTTTAGGCCTTAACTTCACTTAGGGAACGTGGAAAATCGGACGATAATGAAGTTTTACCTATTTTGTTTCAAATAATACTCTTAAGAGTTTTGAAATTCAACAAGCCGAGTATAATCATTATTCTTTCACAAAACTAATTATGAGTAGAAATCCTTTTTTCGAGCCTAAAATTCACTTAGGGAAAGTGGGAAATAGGACGATAATGAAGTTTCAATGATATTGTATCATATAATCATTCTAAGAGGTTCAAAATTCAACAAGCTGAACATAATCATATTTTATCTACAAATGTTTATTTTGAATAGAAAATGTTGTTTTAAGCCTTAACTTCACTTAGGGAATGTGGGAAATCGGACGATAATAAAGTTTTACCAATTTTGTTACAAATAATCATCCTAAGAGTTTTGAAAGTAAACAAGTCGTGTATAATCATTGTGCGGTAATAAAGCTTATTGTGACTACAAATCATTGTTTTGAGCCTTAACTTTACATAGGGAACTTGGGAAATTAGACGATAATGAATTTTCATTGATTGTGTATCAAATAATCATTCTAAGAGTTTTAAAATTCATATTTTACCTACAAACGCTTAGGTTGAATAGAAATTTTGGTTTTATGCCTTAACTTCACTTAGGGAATGAGGGAAATCAGACGATAATGAAGTTTTACACATTTTGTTTCAAATAATACTCCTAAGAGTTTTGAAATTCAACAAGTCGAAAATAATCATTATTCTGTCACAAAGCATATTGTGAGTAGAAATCATTGTTTGGAGCCTTAACTTCACGTAGGGAACATGGGAAATAGGACGATAATAAAGTTTAAACGATTTTATATAAAATAATAATTCTATGAGTTTTAAAATTTAACAAACCGAGCGTAACAATATTTTATCTACAAACGCTTATTTTGAGTATAAATCATTTTTTAAGCCTTAACTTCAAATAGGAAACATGGGAAATCGAACTATATTGAAGTTTTACCCATTTTTTTAGAAATAATCATCCTAAGAGTTTTGAAAGTAAACAAGCTGAGTATAATCATTATATTGTCATAAAGCTTATTGTGACTAAAAATCGTTGTTTTGAGCCTTAACTTCATGTTGGGAACGTGGGAAATAGGACGACAATGAAGTTTCAGTGATTTTGTATCAAGTAATCATTCCAAGAGTTATAAAATTCAACAAGCAGAGCATAATCATATTTTATCTACAAACGCATAGTTTGAATAGAAATCGTTGTTTTATGCCTTAACTTCATTTAGGGAATGTGACAAATCTGATGATAATGAAGTTTTACCCATTTTATTTCAAATAATACTCTTAAGTGTTTTGAAATTCAACAAGCCGAGTATAATCATTATTCTGTCACAAAGCATATTGTGACTAGAAATCGTTGTTTTGAGCCTTAACTTCACGTAGGGAACAAGGGAAATATGACGATAATGAAGTTTCAACGATTTTATATAAAATAATAATTATAAGAGTTTTAAAATTTAACAAGCCGAGCATAATCATATTTTATCAACAAACGCTTATTTTGAATGGAAATCGTTGTTTTAAGCCTTAACTTCACTTAAGGAACGTGGGAAATCGGACGATAATAAAATTTTACCCATTTTGTGTGAAATAATCATCATGTGAGTTTTGAAAATCAACATGCCGAGTATAATCATTATTCTGCCACAAAGCATATTGTAAGTAGAACTCGTTGTTTTGAGCCCTAACTTCACGTAGGGAACATGGGAAATAGGACAATAATAAAGTTTCAACTATTTTGTATAATATAATAATTCTAAGAGTTTTAAAATTTAACAAGCCGAGCATAATCATATTTGATCTACAAACGCTTATTTTGAATATAAATCGTTGTTTTAAGCTTTAACTTCACATTGGGAACATGTGAAATCGAAATATAATGAAGTTTTACCCATTTTGATACAAATTATCCTTCTACGATTTTTGAAAGTAAACAAGCCGAGTATAATCATTATGTTTTCACAATGCTTTTTGTGACTAGAAATCGTTGTTTCAACGATTTTGTATCAAATAATTATTATAAGAGTTTTATAATTCAACAAGCGGTGTCTTTAAACGCTTATTTTAAATAAAAATCGTTATTTTAAGCCTTAACTTCACTTAGGGAATGTGAAGAATTAGACAATAATGAAGTTTTACCCATTTCGTTACAAGTAATTATCTAAAGAATTTTGAAATTCATCAAGTGGGGTATAATCATTATTCTGTCACAAAGCATATTGTGAGTGGAAATCTTTGTTTCGAACCTTAACTTAACTAGGGTACATAGGAAATAGGACGATAATGAAGTTTCAACGATTTAGTACAAAATAATAATTCTTTGAGTTTTAAAATTTAACAAGCCAAGCATAATCATATTTTATCTATAAACGCTTATTTTGAATAGAAATCGTTGTTTTGAGCCTTAACTTCACTTAGGGAATGTGAGAAATCAGACGATAATGAAGTTTTACACATTTTGTTGCAAATAATCAACCTAAAAGTTTTGAAATTCAACAAGCCGAGTATAATCATTATTCTGTCACAAAGCATATTGTGAGTGGAAATCCTTGTTTTGATTCTTAACTTCATGTAGGGAACTTGGGAAATAGGACGATAATGAAGTTTCAACGATTCTGTATAAAATAATAATTCTTTGAGTCTTAAAATTTAACAAGCCGAACATAATCATATTTTATCTACAAACGCTTATTTTGAATAGAAATCGTTGTTTTAGGCATTAACTTCAGTTAGGGATTTTAGTTTTAAAACTTAATAAGACGATAATAAAGTTTTACCCATTTTGATACAAATTTTCATCCTAAGAGATTTGAAATTAAACAAGCCGAGTATAATCAATATGTTGTCACAAAGCTTATTATTACTAGAAATAGGATGATAATGAAGTTTCAACGATTTCGTACCAAATAATCATTTTAAGAGTTTTAAAATTCAACAACGCGAGCAAAATCATATTTTATCTACAAATGCTTATTTTGAAGAGAAATCCTTGTTTTAAGCCTTAACTTCACTTAGGAAACGTCGAAAATCGGATGATAATGAAGTTTTACCCTTTTTGTTACAAATTATCATCTTAAGAGTTTTGAAAGTAAACAAGTCGAGTATAATCACTGTGTGGTAACAAAGCTTATTGTTACTAGAAATCATTGTTTTGAGCCTTAACTTCATGTAAAGAATGTGGGAAATAGGACAATAATGAAGTTTCATTGTCAAATAATCATTTTAAAAGTTTTAAAATTCAACAAGCCGAGCATAATCGTATTTTTTCTACAAATGCTTTGGTTGAATAGAAATCGTTGTTTTATGCCTTAACTTCACATAGGGAATGTGGAAAATCGGACGATAATGAAGTTTTACACATTTTGTTTCAAATAATACTCCTAAGATTTCTAAAATTCAACAAATCGAGAATAATCATTATTCTGTCACAAAGCATATTATGAGTAGAAATCATTGTTTTGAGCCTTAACTTCACGTAGGGAACATAGGAAATAGGACGATAATGAAGTTTCAATGAATTTGTATAAAATAATAATTCTAAGAGTTTTAAAATTTAACAAGCCGAGCATACAAATATTATACCTACAAACGCTTATTTTGAATAGAAGTCGTTGTTTTAGGACTTGACTTCACTTAGAGAACGTGAGAAATCGGACGATAATGAAGTTTTACCCATTTTGTTACAAATAATCATCCTAAGAATTTTTAAAGTAAACAAGCCGACTATAATCATTGTGCGGTAACAAAGCTTATTGTGAGTAGAAATTGTTGTTTTATCTCTTAACTTCACGTAGGGAACGTGGGAAATAGGACGATGATGAAGTTTTAACGATTTTGTATCAAATAATAATTCTATGAGTTTTAAAGTTCAACAAGCCGAGCATAATCATATTTTATCTGCAAACACTTATTTTAAATAGAAATCGTTGTTTTAAGCCTTAACTTCAATTAGGGAATATTGGAAATCAGACGATAATGAAGTTTTACCCATTTTGTTACAAATAATCATCCTAAGAGTTTTTAAATTCAACAAGCTAAGCATAATCATTATTCTGTCACAAAGCATATAGTGAGTAGAAATTATTATTTTGAGCCTTAACTTCACGTACGGAACATGAGAAATAGGACGATAGTGACGTTTCAATGATTTTCTATAAAATAATAATTATAAGAGTTTTAAAATTTAACAAGCCATGCATAATCATATTTTATTTAAAAACGCTTATTTTGAATAGAAATCATTGTTTTAAGCCTTAAGTTCACTTAAGGAACATGGGAAATCGAACGATAATAAAGTTTTATCCATTTTGTTTCAAATAATCTTCCTAAAAGTTTTGAAAGTCAACAAGCCGAGTATAATCATTATGCTGTCACAAAGCATACTGTGAGTAGAAATCGATGTTTTGAGACTGAACTTTACTTAGGGAACATGGAAAATAGTACGATAATGAAGTTTCAACGATTTTGTATAAAAATAATAATTCTAAGATTTTAAAATTTTACAAGCCGAGCATAATAATATTTTATCTACAAACGCTTATATTGAATAGAAATCGTTGTTTTTGGCCTTAACTTCACTTAGGGATTGTGGAAAATCGGACGATAATGAAGTTTTACCTATTTTTTTTCAAATAATACTTTTAAGAGATTTGAAATTCAACAAGCCGAGTATAATTATTATTCTTTCACAAAGCTAATTATGAATAGAAATCCTTTTTTCGAGCCTTAACTTCGCTTAGTGAATGTGGGAAATAGGACGATAATGAAGTTTCAACGATTTTGTATTATATAATCATTCTGAGAGGTTTAAAATTCAACAAGCCGAAAATAATCATATTTTATCTACAAACGCTTATATGGAATAGAAAACGTTATTTTAAGCCTTAACTTCACTTAGGGAACGTGGAAAATCGGAAGATAATGAAGTTTTACTAATTTTGTTACAAATAATCATCCTAAGAGTTTTGAAAGTAAACAAGCCGTGTATAATCATTGTGCGGTAACAAAGCTTATTGTGACTACAAATCGTTGTTTTGATCCTTAACATCACATAGGGAACTTGGAAAATTGGATGATAATGAAGATTCATTGATTTTGTATCAAATAATCATTCTAAGAGTTTTAAAATTCATATTTTATCTACAAACGCTTAGGTTGAATAGAAATTGTTGTTTTATGCCTTAACTTCACTTAGGGAATGTGGGAAATTAGACGATAATGAAGTTTTACACATTTTGTTTCAAATAATACTACTAAGAGTTTTGAAATTCAACAAGTCGAGAAAAATCATTATTCTTTCACAAAGCATATTGTGAGTAGAAATCATTGTTTAGAGCCTTAACTTCACGTAGGGAACATGGGAAATAGGACGATAATAAAGTTTCAATGATTTTGTATAAAATAATAATTCTAAGAGTTTTAAAATTTAACAAGCCGAGCGTAATAATATTTTATCTACAAACGCTTATTTTGAATATAAATCAATTTTTAAGCCTTAACTTCAAATATGGAATGTGGGAAATCAGACTATTATGAAGTTTTACCCATTTTGTTAGAAATAATCATGCTAAGAGTTTTGAAAGTAAACAAGACGAGTATAATCATTATGCTGTCATAAAGCTTATTGTGACTAAAAATCATTGTTTTGAGCCTTAACTTCACGTAGGGAACGTGGGAAATAGGACGACAATGAAGTTTCAATGATTTTGGATCAAATAATCATTCTAAGAGTTATAAAATTCAGCAAGCTTAGCATAATCATATTTTATCTACAAACGCATAGTTTGAATAGAAATCGTTGTTTTATGCCTTAACTTCATTTAGGGAATGTGAAAAATCGGACGATAATGAAGTTTTACCCATTTAGTTTCAAATAATACTCTTAAGAGTGTTGAAATTCAACAAGCTGAGTTTAATCATTATTCTGTTACAAAGCATATTATGAGTAGAAATCGTTGTTTTGAGCTTTAATTTCACGTAGGGAACAATGGAAATAGGACGATAATGAAGTTTCAACGATTTTGTTTAAAATAATAATTATAAGAGTTTTAAAATTTAATAAGCCGAGCATAATCATATTTTATCAACAAACGCTTATTTTGAATAGAAATTGTTGTTTTAAGCCTTAACTTCACTTAGGGAACGTAGGAAATCGGACAATAATAAAGTTTTACCCATTTTGTATCAAATTATCATCCTATGAGTTTTGAAATTCAACATGCCGAGTATAATCATTATTCTGCCACAAAGCATATTGTGAGTAAAACTCATAGTTTTGAGGCCTAACATCACGTAGGGAACATGGAAAATAGGATGATAATAAAGTTTCAACTATTTTGTATAAAATAATAATTCTAAGAGTTTTAAAATTTAAGAAGCCGAGCATAATCATATTTTATCTACAAACGCTTATTTTGAATATAAATAGTTGTTTTAAGCTTTAACTTCACAATTGGAACATGGAAAATCGAAATATAGTGAAGTTTTACCCATTTTGATACAAATTATCCTCCTACGAGTTTTGAAAGTAAACAAGCCGAGTATAATCATTATGTTTTCACAATGCTTACTGTTACTAGAAATCGTTGTTTCAACGATTTTGTATCAAATAATCACTCTAAGAGTTTTATAATTCAACAAGCGGAGCATAATCATATTTTATCTATAAACGCATAGTTTAAATAGAAATCGTTGTTTTTTGCCTTAACTTCATTTAGGGAATGTGGGAAATTGGACGATAATGAAGTTTTACCCATTTTGTTTCAAATAATAATCTTAAGAGTTTTGAAATCCAACAAGCCGAGTATAATCATTATTTTGTCACAAAGCATATTATGAGTAGAAATCGTTGTTTTGAGCCTTAACTTCACGTAGGGAACAAGGGAAATGGGACGATAATGAAGTTTCAACGATTTTCTATAAAATAATAATTATAAGAGTTTTAAAATTTAACAAACCGAGCATATTCATATTTTATCAACAAACGCTTATTTTGAATAGAAATCATTGCTTTAAGCCTTAACTTCACTTAGGGAACGTGGGAAATCGGACGATAATAAAGTTTTAACCATTTTTTGTCAAATAATCATCATATGAGTTTTGAAATTTAACATGCCGAGTATAATCATTATACTGCCACAAAAGCATATAGTGAGTAGAACTCGTTGTTTTGAGCCCTAACTTCACGTAGGGAACATGGAAATAGGACGATAATAAAGTTTCAACTATTTTGTATAAAATAATAATTATAAGAGTTTTAAAATTTAACAAGCCGAGCATATTCATATTTTATCAACAAACGCTTATTTTGAATAGAAATCATTATTTTAAGCCTTAACTTCACTTAGGGAATGTAGGAAACAGGACGATAATAAAGTTTTACCCATTTTGTGTCAAATAATCATCCTATGAGTTTTGAAATTCAACATGCCGAGTATAATAATTATTCTGCTACAAAGCATATTGTGAGTAGAACTCGTTGTTTTGAACCCTAACATCACGTAGGGAACATGGGAAATAGGACGATAATAAAGTTTCAACTATTTTGTATAAAATAATAATTGTAAGAGTTTTTAAATTTAACAAGCCGGGCATAATCATATTTTATCTACAAACGCTTATTTTGAATATAAATCGTTGTTTTATGCCTTAACTTCATTTAGGGAATGTGGGAAATTGGACGATAATGAAGTTTTACCCATTTTGTTTCAAATAATACTCTTAAGAGTTTTGAAATCCAACAAGCTGAGTATAATCATTATTCTGTCACAAAGCATATTGTGAGTAGAAATCGTTGTTTTGAGCCTTAACTTCACGTAGGGAACAAGGGAAATAGGACGATATTGAAGTTTCAACGATTTTGTATAAAATAATAATTATAAGATTTTTAAAATTTAACTCGCCGAGCATAATCATAATTTATCAACAAACGCTTATTTTGAATAGAAATCATTATTTTGAGCCTTAACAACACTTAGGTAACGTGGAAAATCGGATGATAATAAAGTTTTACCCATTTTGTGTCAAATAATCATCATAAGAGTTTTGAAATTCAACACGCCGAGTATAATCATTATTTTGCCACAAAACATATTGTGAGTAGAACTCGTTGTTTTGAGCCTTAACTTTACGTAGGGAAATGGGAAATAGGACGATAATAAATTTTCAACTATTTTGTATAAAATAATAATTCTAAGAGTTTTGAAATTTAACAAGCTGAGCATAATCATATTTTATCTACAAACGCTTATTTTTGAATATAAATCGTTGTTTTAAGCTTTAACTTCACATTGGGAACATGAGAAATCGAAATATAATGAAGTTTTATTCATTTTGATACAAATTATCCTCCTACGAGTTTTGAAAGTAAACAAGTCGAGTATAATCATTATGTTTTCACAATGCTTATTGTGAATAGAAATCGTTGTTTCAACAATTTTGTATCAAATAATCATTCTAAGAGTTTTATAATACAACAAGCGGAGCAAAATCATATTTTATCTTCAAATGCTTATTTTAAATAAAAATCGTCGTTTTACGCCTTAACTTCACTTAGGGAATCTGAGGAATCAAACGATAATGAAGTTTTACCCATTTTGTTACAAATAATTATCTAAAGAATTTTAATATTCATCAAGCCGGGTATAATCATTATTCTGTCACAAAGCATATTGAGAGTGGAAATCGTTGTTTCGAGCCTTTACTTAACGTAGGGAACGTGGGAAATAGGATGATAATGAAGTTTCGACAATTTAGTATAAAATAATAATTCTTGGAGTTTTAAGATTTAACAAGCCGAGCATAATCATATTTTATCTATAAACGCTTATTTTGAATAAAAATCGTTGTTTTAAGCCTTAACTTCTCTTAGGGAATGTGAGAAATCAGACGATAATGAAGTTTTACACATTTTGTTGCAAATAATCATCCTAACAGTTTTGAAATTTAGCAAGCCGAGTATAATCATTATTCTGTCACAAAACATATTTTGAGTGGAAATCGTTGTTTTGATTCTTAACTTCATGTAGGAAACATGGGAAATAGGACGATAATGAAGTTTCAACGATTTTGTATAAAATAATAATTCTTTGAGTTTTAAAATTTAACAAGTCGAACATAATCATATTTTTTCTAAAAATGCTTATTTTGAATAGAAATCGTTGTTTTAGGCCTTAACTTCAGTTAGGGATTTTTGTTTTAAAATTTAATAGGACGATAATGAAGTTTTACCCATTTTGATACAAATTTTCTTCCAAAGAGATTTGAAAGTAAACAAGCCGAGTATAATCAATATGTTGTCATAAAGCTTATTATTACCAGAAATCATCTTTTGAGCCTCAACTTCATGTATGAAACGTAGGAAATAGGATGATAATGAAGTTTCAACGATTTCGTTCCAAATAATCATTTTAAGAGTTTTAAAATTCAACTACCCGAGCATAATCATATTTAATCTACAAATGCATATTTTGAAGAGAAATCATTGTTTTAAGCCTTAACTTCACATAGGGAACGTGGGAAATCGGACGATAATGAAGTTTAACCCATTTTGTTTCAAATAATCATCCTAAGAGTTTTGAAAGTAAACAAGCCGAGTATAATCATTGTGCGGTGACAAAGCTTATTGTTACAAGAAATCGTTGATTTGAGCCTTAACTTCACGTAGAGAATGTGGTAAATAGGACGATAATGAAGTTTCATTGATTTTTTATCAAATAATCATTTTAAAAGTTTTAAAATTCATCAAGTCGAGCATAATCATATTTTATCTACAAATGCTTAGGTTGAATAGAAATCGTTGTTTTATGCCTTAGCTTCACTTAGGGAATGTGGAAAATCGGATGATAATGAAGTTTTACACATTTTGTTTCAAATAATACTCCTAAGAGTTCTAAAATTCAAAAAATTGAGAATAATCATTATTCTGTTACAAACATATGGTGAGTAGAAATCATTGTTTTAAGCCTTAACTTCACGTAGGGAACATAAGAAATAGGACGATAATGAAGTTTCAACGATTTTGTATAAAATAATAATTGTAAGAGTTTTAAAATTTAACAAGCCGAGCGTAATAATATTTTATCTACAAACGCTTATTTTGAATATAAATCATTTTTTAAGCCTTAAGTTCAAATAGGGAACGTGGGAAATCGGACTATAATGAAGTTTTACCCATTTTGTTAGAAATAATAATCCTAAGAGTTTTGAAAGTAAACAAGCTGAGTATAATCATTATGCTGTCATAAAGCTTATCGTGACTAAAAATCATTGTTTTGAGCCTTAACTTCACGTAGCGAACGTGGGAAATAGGACGATAATGAAGTTTCATTGATTTTGTATCAAATAATCATTCCAAGAGTTATAAAATTCAACAAGCTGAGCATAATCATATTTTATCTACAAACGCATAGTTTAAAAAAAATTGTTGTTTTATGCCTTAACTTCATTTAGGGAATGTGGGAAATCGGACCATAATGAAGTTTTACCCATTTTGTTTCAAACAATACTATCAAGAGTTTTGAAATCCAACAAGCTGAGTATAATCATTATTCTGTCACAAAGCATATTGTGAGTAGAAATTGTTGTTTTTAGCCTTAACTTCACGTAGGGAACAAGGGAAATAGGACGATAATGAAGTTTCAATGATTTTGTATAAAATAATAATTATAAGAGTTTTAAAATTTAACAAGCTGAGCATAATCATATTTTATCAACAAACGATTATTTTGAATAGAAATCATTGTTTTAAGCCTTAACTTCACTTAGGGAACGTGGGAAATCGGACGATAATAAAGTTTTATCCATTTTGTGTCAAATAATCATCATATGAGTTTTGAAATTCAACATGCCGAGTATAATCATTATTCTGCCACAAAGCATATTGTGAGTAGAAATCGTTGTTTTGAGCCCTAACTTCACATAGGGAACATGGGAAATAGGACGATAATAAAGTTTCATCTATTTTTTATAAAATAATAATTTTAAGAGTTTTAAAATTTAACAAGCCGAGCATAATCGTATTTTATCAACAAACACTTATGTTGAGTACAAATCGTTGTTTTAAGCTTTAACTTCACATTGGGAACGTGGGAAATCGAAATATAATGAAGTTTTATTCATTTTGATACAAATTATCCTCCTACGAGTTTTGAAAGTAAAGAAGCCGAGTATAATCATTATGTTTTCACAATGCTTATTGTGACTAGAAATTGTTGTTTCAACGATTTTGCATCAAATAGTCATTCTAAGAGTTTTATAATTCAACAAGTGGAGCATAATCATATTTTACCTTCAAATGCTTATTTTAAATAAAAATCGTCCTTTTATGCCGTAACTTCACTTAGGGAATATGAGGAATCAGACGATAATGAAGTTTTACCCATTTTGTTACAAATAATTATCCAAAGAATTTTGAAATTCATCAAGCCGGGTATAATCATTATTCTGTAACAAAGCATATTGTGACTGGAAATCATTGTTTCAAGCCTTAACTTAACGTAGGGAACTTGGGAAATGGAACGATAATGAACTTTCAACGATTTAGTATAAAATAATAATTCTTTGAGTTTTAAAATTTAACAAGCCGAACATAATCATATTTTATATATAAACGCTTATTTTGAATAGAAATCGTTGTTTAAGCCTTAACTTCACTTAGGGAATGTGAGGAATCAGACGATAATGAAGTTTTATACATTTTGTTGCAAATAATCATCCTAACAGTTTTGAAACTCAACAAGCCGAGTATAATCATTATTCTGTCACAAAGCAAATTGCGAGTGGAAATCGTTTTTTTGATTTTTAACTTCATGTAGGGAACATGGTAAACAGGACGATAATGAAGTATCAACGATTTTGTATAAAATAATAATTCTTTGAGTTTTAAAATTTAACAAGCCGAACATAATCATATTTTATCTACAAATGCTTATTTTGAATAGAAATCATTGTTTTAGGCCTTAACTTAAATTAGGGATTTGAGTTTTAAAATTTAATAAGACGATAATGAAGTTTTACCCATTTTGATACAAATTTTCATCCTAAGATATTTGAAAGTACACAAGCCGAGTATAATCAATATGTTGTCACGAAGCTTATTATTACTAGAAATCGTCTTTTGAGCGTCAACTTCATGTATGGAACGTAGAAAATCGGACGATAATAAAGTTTTACCCATTTTGTGTCAAATAATCATCATATGAGTTTTGAAATTCAACATGCCGAGTATAATCATTATTCTGCCACAAAGCATATTGTGAGTAGAAATCGTTGTTTTGAGCCCTAACTTCACATAGGGAACATGGGAAATAGAAAGATAATAAAGTTTCAACTATTTTTTATAAAATAATAATTTTAAGAGTTTTAAAATTTAAGAAGCCGAGCATAATCGTATTTTATCTACAAACGCTTATGTTGGATATAAATCGTTGTTTTAAGCTTTAACTTCACATTGAGAACGTGGGAAATCGAAATATAATGAAGTTTTATTCATTTTGATACAGATTATCCTCCTACGAGTTTTGAAAGTAAAGAAACCGAGTATAATCATTATGTTTTCACAATGCTTATTGTGACTAGAAATTGTTGTTTCAACGATTTTGCATCAAATAATCATTCTAAGAGTTTTATAATTCAACAAGCGGAGCATAATCATATTTTACCTTCAAACACTTATTTTAAATAAAAATCATCCTTTTACGCCTTAACTTCACTTAGGGAATGTGAGGAATCAGACGATAATGAAGTTTTACCCATTTTGTTACAAATAATTATCCAAAGAATTTTGAAATTCATCAAGCCGGGTATAATCATTATTCTGTCACAAAGCATATTATGAGTGGAAATCGTTGTTTTGAGCCTTAACTTCACACGTAGGGAACATAGGAAATAGGACGATAATGAAGTTTCAACGATTTAGTATAAAATAATAATTCTTTGACTTTAAAAATTTAACAAGCGAACATAATCATATTTTATATATAAACACTTATTTTGAATAGAAATCGTTGTTTTAAGCCTTAACTTCACTTAGGGAATGTGAGGAATCAGACGATAATGAAGTTTTATACATTTTTTTGCAAATAATCATCCTAACAGTTTTGAAACTCAACAAGCCGAGTATAATCATTATTCTGTCACAAAGCAAATTGCGAGTGGAAATTGTTTTTTTGATTCTTAACTTCATGTACGGAACATGGTAAATAGGACAATAATGAAGTATCAACGATTTTGTATAAAATAATAATTCTTTGAGTTTTAAAATTTAACAAGCCGAACATATTTATCTACAAATGCTTATTTTGAATAGAAATCATTGTTTTAGGCCTTAACTTCAATTAGGGATTTGAGTTTTAAAATTTAATAAGACGATAATGAAGATTTACCCATTTTGATACAAATTTTCATCCTAAGATATTTGAAAGTAAACAAGCCGAGTATAATCAATATGTTGTCATGAAGCTTATTATTACTAGAAATCGTCTTTTGAGCCTCAACTTCATGTATGGAACGTGGAAAATAGGGCGATAATGAAGTTTCAACGATTTCGTACCAAATAATCATTTTAAGAGTTTTAAAATTCAACAACCCGAGCATAATCATATTTTATCTACAAATGCTTATTTTGAAGAGAAATCATTGTTTTAAGCCTTAACTTCACTTAGGGAATGTGGGAAATCGGACGATAATGAAGTTTTAACTATTTTGTTTCAAATAATCATCCTAAGAGTTTTGAAAGTAAACAAGCCGAGTATAATCATTGTGCGGTAACAAAGCTTACTATTACTATAAATCATTGTTTTGAGCCTTAACTTCACGTAGAGAATGTGAAAATAGGACGATAATGAAGTTTCATTGATTTTGTATCAAATAATCATTTTAAAAGTTTCAAAATTCAACGAGCCTAGCATAATCATATTTTATCTACAAATGCTTAGGTTGAATAGAAATCGTTGTTTTATGCCTTAACTTCACTTAGGGAATGTGGAAAATCGGACGATAATGAAGTTTTACACATTTTGTTTCAAATAATACTCCTAAGAGTTCTGAAATTAAACAAATCAATAATAATCATTATTCTGTCACAAAGCATATTGTGAGTAGAAATCATTGTTTTGAGCCTTAACTTCACGTAGGGAACATAGGAAATAGGACGATAATGAAGTTTCAACAATTTAGTATAAAATAATAATTCTAAGAGTTTTAAAATTTAACAAGCCGAGCATAAAAATATTTTACCTACCAACGCTTATTTTGAAAAGAAATTGTTGTTTTAGGCCTTAACTTCACTTAGGGAACGTGAGAAATCGGACGATAATAAAGTTTTGCCCATTTTGCGACAAATAATCATCCTAAGAATTTTGAAAGTAAACAAGCCGACTATAATCATTGTGCGATAACAAAGCTTATTGTGAGTAGAAATCGTTGTTTTGAGTCTTAACTTCACGTAGGGAACGTGGAAATTAGGATGATGATGAAATTTTAACGATTTTGTGTCAAATAATTATTTAAGAGTTTTAAAGTTCAACAAGCCGAGCATAATCATATTTTATCGACAAACACTTATTTTAAATAGAAATCGTTGTTTTAAGCCATAACTTCAATTAGAGAATGTTGGAAATTAGACGACAATGAAGTTTTACTGAATTTGTTACAAATAATCATCCTAAGAGTTTTTAAATTCAACAAGCCAAGTATAATTATTATATGTCAAAAAGCATATTGTGGGTAGGAATCATTGTTTTGAGCCTTAACTTCACGTAGGGAACATGGGAAATAGGACGATAATGAAGTTTCAACGATTTTATATAAAATAATAATTTTAAGAGTTTTAAAATTTTACAAGCCGAGCATAATCATATTTTATCTACAAACGTTTCTTATGAATAGAAATCGTTATTTTAAGCCTTAACTTCACTTAGGGAGCGTGGGAAATCGGACGATAATAAAGTTTTACCCATTTTATTTCAAATAATCATCTTATGAGTTTTGAAATTCAACAAGCCGAGTATAATCATTACGCTGTCACAAAGCATATTGTGAGTAGAAATCGTTGTTTTGAGCCTTAACTTTGCTTAGGGAACATGGGAAATAGGATGATAATAAAGTTTCAACGATTTTATATAAAAATAATAATTCTAAGAGTTTTAAAATTTTACAAGCTGAGCATAATAATATTTTATCTACAAATGCATATATTGAATAGAAATCGTTGTTTTAGGCTTTAACTTCAGTTAGGGAATGTGGAAAGTCAGACGATAATGAAGTTTTACCTATTTTGTTACAAATAATCTTCCTAACAGTTGCGAAATTCAACATGCCGAGTATAATCATTATTCTGTCACAAAGCATATTGTGAGTAGAAATCATTGTTTTGAGCCCCAACTTCACGTAGGGAACATGGGAAATACGACGATAATTTTCAACTATTTTGTATAAAATAATAATTCTAAGAGTTTTAAATTTTAACAAGCCAAGCATAATCATATTTTATCTACATATGCTTATATTGAATATAAATCATTATTTTAAGCTTTAACTTCAGATTGGGAAGGTGGGAAATTGAAATATAATGAAGTTTTACCCATTTTGATACAAATTACAATCCTAAGAGTTTTGAAAGTAAACAAGCCGAGTATAATCATTATGTTTTCACAATGCTTATTGTGAGTAGAAATCGTTGTTTCAACGATTTTTTATCAAATAATCATTCGAAGAGTTCTAAAATTCAACAAGCCGAGCATAATCATATTTTATCTTCGAACGCTTATTTTAAATAGAAATCGTTGTTTTAAGCCTTAACTTCACTAAGGGAATGTGAGAAATCAGACATTAATGAAGTTTTACCCAATTTGTTACAAATAATTATCCAAAGAATTTTGAAATTCAACAAGTTGGGTATAATCATTATTCAGTCACAAAGCATATTGTGAGTGGAAATCATTGTTTTGAGCCTTAACTTCACGTAGGGAACATGGGAAATAGGACGATAATGAAGTTTCAATGATTTAGTATAAAATAATAATTCTTTAACTTTTAAAATTTAACAAGCCGAGCATAATCATATTTTATCTACAATTGCTTATTTTGAATATAAATCATTTTTTAAGTCTTAACTTCAGTTAGGAAATCTGGGAAATAAGACGATAATGAAGTTTTACCTATTTTGTTACAAATAATCATCCTAACAGTTTCAAAATTCAACAAGCCGACTATAGTCATTATTACGTCAAAAAGCATATTGTGGGTAGAAATAGTTGTTTTGATCCTTAATTTCACGTAGAGAACATGGGAAATAAGTCGATAATGAAGTTTCAACGATTTTGTATAAAATAATAATTCTAAGAGTTTTAAAATTTTACAAGCCGAGCATAATAATATTTTAACTACAAACGCTTATTTTGAATATAAATCATTTTTAAGCCTTAACTTCAAATAGGGAACGTGGGAAATCGGACTATAATGAAGTTTTACCCATTTTGTTAGAAATAAACATCCTAAGTGTTTTGAAAGTAAACAAGCCGAGTATAATCATTATGCTGTCACAAAGCTTATTGTGACTAGAAATCATTTTTTTGAGCCTTAACTTCACATAGGGAACGTCGAAAATAGGACGATAATGAAGTTTCAATGATTTTGTATCAATTAATCATTCCAAGAGTTTTAAAATTCAACAAGCCTAGCATAATCATATTTTATCTACAAAGATATAGTTTGAATAGAAATCGTGGTTTTATGCCCTAACTTCATTTAGGGAATGTGGGAAATCGGATGATAATGAAGTTTTACCCATTTTGTTTTAAATAATACTCCTAAGAGTTTTGAAATTCAACAAGCCGAGTATAATCATTATTCTTTCACAAAGCTAATTATGAGTAGAATCATTATTCTTTCATGTAAGGAATGTGGGAAATAGGATGATAATTAAGTTTCAACGATTTTGTATCATATAATCATTCTAAGAGGTTCAATATTCAACAAGCCGAGCATAATCATATTTTATCTACAAACGCTTATTTTGAATAGAAATCGTTGTTTTAAGTCTTAACTTCACTTAGAAACGTGGGAAATCGGACGATAATGAAGTTTTACCCAATTTTTTACAAATAATCATCCTAATAGTTTTGAAAGTAAACAAGCCGAGTATAATCATTGTGTGGTAACAAAGCTTATTGTGACTAAAAATCGTTGTTTTGTGCCATAACTTCACGTGGGAACGTGGGAAATAGGACGATAATGAATCTTCATCGATTTTGAATCAAATAATCATTTTAAGAGTTTTAAAATTTAACAAGCCGAGCATAATCATATTATATCTGCAAATGCTTAGGTTGAATAGAAATCGTTGTTTTAGGCCTTAACTTCACTTAGGGAACGTGAGAAATCGGACGATAATGAAGTTTTACCCATTTTGTTACAAATAATCATCCTAAGCATTTTGAAAGTAAACAAGCCGAGTATAATTATTGTGCGGTAACAAAGCTTATTTTGAGTAGAAATCGTTGTTTTGAGCCTTTACTTCACGTACGGAACGTGGGAAATAGGACGATGATGAAGTTTCAACGCTTTTATATGAAATAATCATTCTAAGAGTTTTAAAGTTCAACAAGCCGAGCATAAACATATTTTATCTGCAAACGCTTATTTTAGAAATCGTTGTTTTAAGCCTTAACTTCAATTAGGGAATGTTGGAAATTAGACGATAATGAAGTTTTACTGAATTTGTTACAAATAATCATCCTAAGAGTTTTTAAATTCAACAAGCCAAGTATAATCATTATTCAATCAAAAAGCATATTGTGGGTAGAAATCGTTGTTTTAAGCCTTAATTTCACTTAGGGAACATGGGAAATAGGACGATAATGAAGTTTTAACGATTTTGTATAAAATAATAATTTAAAGAGTTTTAAAATTTAACAAGCCGAGCATAATCATATTTTATCTACAAACGCTTATTTTGAATATAAATCGTTCTTTTAAGCCTTAACTTCAAATAGGGAACGTGAGAAATTGGACTATAATGAAGTTTTACCCATTTTGATAGAAATAATCATCCTAAGAGTTTTGAAAGTAAACAAGCCGAGAATAATCATTATGCTGTCACAAAGCTTATTGTGACTAGAAATCCTTGTTTTGAGCCTTAACTTCACGTAGGGAACGTGAAAAATAGGACGATAATGAAGTTTCAATGATTTTGTATCAAATAATCATTCTAAGAGTTTTAAAATTCAACAAGCCGAGCATAATCATATTTTATCTACAAACATATAGTTTGAATAGAAATCCTTGTTTTATGCTTTAACTTCATTTAGGGAATGTGGAAAATCAGATGATAATGAAGTTTTACCCATTTTGTTTTAAATAATACTCCTAAGAGTTTTGAAATTTAATAAGCCGAGTATAATCATTATTATTTCACAAAGCTAATTATTAGTAGAAATCGTTTTTTCATGTGGGAAATAGGATGATAATGAAGTTTCAACGATTTTGTATGTTATAATCATTCTAAGAGGTTCAAAATTCAAAAAGCCTAGCATAATCATATTTTATCTACAAACGCTTATTTTGAATAGAAATCGTTGTTTTAAGCCTTAACTTCACTTAGGGAATGTGGAAAATCAGACGATAATGGAGTTTTACCCATTTTGTTACAAATAATCATCCTAAGAGTTTTGAAAGTAAACAAGCCGAGTATAATCATTGTGTGGTAACAAAGCTTATTGTGACTAAAAATCGTTGTTTTGAGCCTTAACTTCACGTGGGAATGTAGGAAATAGGACGGTAATGAAGTTTCGTTGATTTTGTATCAAATAATCATTTTAAGAGTTTTAAAATTCAACAAGCCGAGCATAATCATATTTTATCTACAAATGCTTAGGTTGAATAGAAATCGTTGTTTTATGCTTTAACTTTACTTAAGGAATGTGGTAAATCGGATGATAAAAAAGTTTTACATGTTTTGTTTCAAATAATATTCCTAAGAGTTTTGAAATTCAACAAACCGAGAATAATCATTATTCTGTCACAAAGCATATTGTGAGTAGAAATCATTGTTTTGAGCTTTAACTTCACGTAGGGAACATAGGAAATAGGACGATAATGAAATTTTAAAGATTTTGTATAAAATAGTAATTCTAAGAGTTTTAAAATTTCACAAACCGAACATAAAAATATTTTATCTACAAACGACTATTTTGAATAGAAATCATTGTTTTAGGCCTTAACTTCACTTAGGGAACATGGGAAATTGGACGATAATGAAGTTTTACCCATTTTGTTACAAATAATCATCCTAAGAATTTTGAAAGTAAACAAGCCGAGTATAATTATTGTGCGGTAACAAAGCTTATTTTGAGTAGAAATCATTGTTTTAAGTCTTAACTTCACGTAGGGAACGTGGGAAATAGGACGATGATGAAGTTTTAACGCTTTTATATGAAATAATCATTCTAAGAGTTTTAAAGTTCAACAAGCCAAGCATAAACATATTTTATCTACAAACGCTTATTTTGAATATAAATTGTTGTTTTAGGCCTTAACTTCACTTAGGGAACGTGAAAAATCAGACAATAATGAAGTTTTAGCTATTTTGTTACAAATAATCATCCTAAATGTTTTAAAATTCAATATGACGAGTATTATCATTATTCTGTCACAAAGCATATTGTGAGTAGAAATCGTTGTTTTGAGCTCTAACTTCACGTAGGGAACATGAGAAATAGAACGATAATAAAGTTTCAACTATTTTGTATAAAATAATAATTCTATGAGTTTTAAAATTTAACAAGCCAAGAATAAATATATTTTATCTACAAACGCTTATTTTGAATATAAATCGTTATTTTAAGCTTTAACTTCACATTGGGAACGCGGGAAAACGAAATATAATGAAGTTTTACCCATTTTGATACAAATTATCATCCTAAGAGTTTTGAAAGTAAGCAAGCCGAGTATAATCATTATGTTTTCACAATGCTTAATGTGACTAGAAATCGTTGTTTCAACGATTTTGTATCAAATAATCAATCTAAGAGTTTTAAAATTCAACAAGCTAAGCATAATTATATTTTATCTTCAAATGCTTATTTTAAATAGAAATCATTGTATTAAGCCTTAACTTCGCTTAGGGAATGTGAGAAATCAGACGATAATGAAGTCTTACCCATTTTGTTACAAATAATTATCCAAAGAATTTTGAAATTCAACAAGCCGGGTATAATCATTATTCTGTCACAAAGCATATTGTGAGTGGAAATTGTTGTTTTGAGCCTTAACTTCACGTAGGGAACATGGAAAATAGGACGATAATAAAGTTTCAACGATTTAGTATAAAATAATAGTTCTTTGAGTTTTAAAATTAATGTAGGGAACATGGGAAATAGTACAAACCCTTTTTTTTGAATATAAATCATTTTTTTAAGCCTTAACTTCAAGTAGGGAACGTGAGAAATTGGACTATAATAAAGTTTTACCCATTTTGTTAGAAATAATCATCCTAAGAGTTTTGAAAGTAAACAAGCCAAGAATAATCATTATGTTGTCACAAAGCTTATTGTGACTAAAAATCCTCGTTTTGAGCCTTAACTTCACATAGGGAACGTGGGAAATAGGACGATAATGAAGTTTCATTGATTTTGTATCAAGTAATCATTCCAAGAGTTTTAAAATTCAACAAGCCGAGCGTAATCATATTTTATCTACAAACTCATACTTTGAATAGAAATTGTTGTTTTATACCTTAACTTCATTTAGGGGATGTGGAAAATCGGATGATAATGAAGTTTTACCCATTTTGTTTCAAATAATACTCCTAAGAGTTTTGAAATTCAACAAGCCGAGTATAATCATTATTCTTTTTCAAAGCTAATTTTGAGTAGAAATCGTTGTTTTGAGTCTTAACTTCATGTAACAAATGTGGAAAATTGGACGATAATGAAGTTTCAACGATTTTATATCATATAATCATTATAAAAGGTTCAAAATTCAACAAGCCAAGCATAATCATATTTTATCTACAAACGCTTATTTTGAATAGAAATTGTTGTTTTAAGCCTTAACTTCACTTAGGGAACGTGGGAAATCGGACGATAATGAAGTTTACCTATTTTGTTACAAATAATTATCCTAAGAGTTATGAAAGTAAACAAGCCAAGTATAATAATTTTACGGTAATAAAGCTTATTGTGACTAGAAGTCATTGTATTGAGCCTTAACTTCACGTTGGGAACGTGGGAAATAGGTCGATAATGAAGTTTTAGTGATTTTGTATCAAATAATCATTTTAAGAGTTTTAAAATTCAACAAGACGAGTATAATCATATTTTATCTACAAATGTTAGGTTGAATAGAAATCGTTGTTTTATGCCTTAACTTCACTTAGGGAATGTGGGAAATCAGACGATAATGAAGTTTTAAACATTTTGTTTCAAATATTACTCCTAAGAGTTTTGAAATTCAACAAACCGAGAATAATTATTATTCTGTCACAAAGTATATTGTGAGTAGAAATCATTGTTTTGACCCTTAACTTCACGTAGGGAACATAGGAAATAGGACGATAATGAAGTTTCAACGATTTTGTATAAAATAAAAATTCTAAGAGTTTTAAAATTTAACAAACTGAGCATAAAAATATTTTAGCTACAAACGCTTATTTCGAATTGAAATCGTTGTTTTAGTCCTTAACTTCTTTTAGGGAACATGAGAAATCGGACGATAATGAAGTTTTACCCATTTTGTTATAAATAATCATTCTAAGAGTTTTGAAATTCAACAAGCCGAGTATAATCATTACTATGTCACAAAGCATATTATGAGTGAAAATCGTTGTTTTGAGTCTTAACTTCACGTAGGGAACATGAGAAATAGGACAATGATGAAGTTTTAACAATTTTGTATCAATTAATCATTCTAAGAGTTTTAAAGTTCAACAAGTCGAGCATAATCATATTTTAACTGCAAATGCTTATTTTAAATTGAAATCGTAGTTTTAATCCTTAACTTCAATTAGGGAATGTTGGAAATTAGACGATAATGATGTTTTACCCATTTTGTTACAAATAATCATCTTAATAGTTTTTAAATTCAACAAGCCTAGTATAATCATTATTCTATCACAAAGCATATTGTGAGTAGAAATCGTTGTTTTGAGCCTTAACTTCACGTAGGGAACATGAGAAATAGGACGATAATAAAGTTTCAACGATTTTGTACAAAACAATAATTACAAGAGTTTTAAAATTTAGCAAGCCGAGAATAATCATATTTTATCTACAAACGCTTATTTTGAACATAAATCGTTGTTTTAAGCCTTAACTTCACTTAGGGAACGTGGAAAATCGGACCATAATAAAGTTTTACCCATTTTGTATCAAATAATCATCCTAAGAGTTTTGAAATTCAACAAGCCGAGTATAATCATTATTCTGTCACAAAGCATATTGTGAGTAGAAATCATTGTTTTGAGCCTTAACTTCACGTAGGGAAAATGGGAAATAGGACGATAATGAAATGTCAACGATTTTGTATGAAATAATAATTCTAAGAGTTTTAAAATTTAACAAGCCGAGCATAATAATATTTATCTACAAACGCTTATTTTGAATAGAAATTATTGTTTTAAGCCTTAACTTCACTTAGGGAACGTGGGAAATCAGACGATAATGAAGTTTTACCTATTTTGTTACAAATAATCATCCTAAGAGTTTTGAAAGTAAACAAGACGAGTATAATCATTGTGCGGTAACAAAGCTTTTTATGATTAGAAATCGTTGTTTTGAGCCTTAGCTTCACGTAGGGAACTTGGGAAATAGGACGATAATGAAGTTTCATTGATTTTGTATCAAATAATCAATTTTAGAGTTTTAAAATTCAACAAGCCGAGCATAATCATATTTTATCTGCAAACGCTTATTTTAAATAGAAATCATTGTTTTAACCCTTAACTTCACATTTGGAACGTGGGAAATCGAAATATAATAAAGTTTTACCCATTTTGATAAAAATTATCATCCAAAGAGTTTTGAAAGTAAACAAGCCGAGTATAATCATTATGTTGTCATTATGCTTATTGTGACTAGAAGTCATTATTTTGAGCCTTAACTTCACATAGGGAACGTGGGAAATAGGACAATAAGGAAGTTTCAACGATTTTGTATAAAATAAAAATTCTAAGAGTTTTAAAATTCAACAAACCGACCCTAATCATAATTTATCTATAAATGCTTATTTTGAAGAGAAATTATTGTTTTAAGCCTAACTTCCCATTGGGAAAGTGACAAATCGAACTATAATGAAGTTTTACCCATTTTGATACAAATAATTAGACTAAGAGTTTTGAAACTAAACAAGCCGGGTATATTCATTGTGCTGTTACAAAGCTTATTGTGACTAGAAATCATTGTTTTAAGCCTTAACTTCATGTAGGGAACATGGGAAAAAGGTTGATAATGAAGTTTCAACGATTTTATATTAAATAATCATTTTAAGAGTTTTAAAATTCAACAAGCCGAGCATAATCATATTTTATCTTCAAACACTTATTTGAAATAGATATTGTTGTTTTAAGCCTTAACTTCACTTAGGGAATGTCAGGAATCAGATGATAATGAAGTTTTACCCATTTTGTTACAAATAATTATCTAAAGAATTTTGAAATTCAATAAGCCAGGTATAATGATTATTCTGTCACAAAGCATATTATGAGTGGAAATCGTTGTTTTGAGCCTTAACTTCATGTAGGGAACATGAAAAATAGGACGATAATGAGATTTCAACGATTTAGTATAAAATAATAATTCTTTGAGTTTTAAAATTTAACAAGCCGAGTATAATCATATTTTATCTATAAACGCTTATTTTGAATGGAAATCGTTGTTTTAAGCCTTAACTTCAGGTAGGGAATGTGGGAAATAGGACGATAATGAAGTTTTAACGATTTTGAATCAAATAATCATTCTAAGAGGTTCAAAATTCAACAAGCCGAGCATAATAATATTTTATCTACAAATGCTTATTTTGAATAGAAAATATTGTTTTAAGCCTTAAGTTCACTTAGGGAACGTCGGAAATTGGACGAAAATGAAGTTTTACCCATTTTGTCAAATATAATCATCCTAAGAGTTGTGAAAGTAAAGAAGCCGAGTATAATCATTATGCGGTCAAAAGGCTAATTGTGACTAGAAATCGTTGTTTTGAGCCTTAACTTCATGTAGGGAACGTGGGAAATAGAACGATAATGAAATTTCATTGATTTTGTATCAAATAATCATTCCAAGAGTTTTAAAATTCAACAACCAAGTATAATCATATTTTATCTTCGAACGCTTATTTTAAATAGAAATCGTTGTTGTAAGCCTTAGCTTCACTTAGGGAATGTGAGAAATCAGACGATAATAAAGTTTTACCCAATTTGTTACAAATAATTATCCAAAGAATTTTGAAATTCAACAAGCCGGGCATAATAATTATTCTGTCACAAAGCATATTGTGAGTGGAAATCATTGTTTTGAGCCTTAACTTCACGTAGGGAACATAGGAAATAGGACGATAATGAAGTTTCAACGATTTAGTATAAAATAATAATTATTTGACTTTTAAAATTTAACAAGCCGAGCATAATCATATTTTATCTACAAACGCTTATTTTGAATAGAAATCGTTGTTTTAAGCCTTAACTTCAGTTATGAAATCTGGGAAATAAGACGATAATGAAGTTTTTCCTATTTTGTTTAAAAGCATATTGTGAGTAGAAATTTTTGTTTTGATCCTTAACTTCACGTAGAGAACATGGGAAATAGGACGATAATGAAGTTTCAACAATTTTGTATAAAATAATAATTCTAAGAGTTTTAAAATTTAACAAGCCGAGCATAATAATATTTTATCTACAAACGCTTATTTTGAATATAAATCATTTATTAAGCCTTAACTTCAAAAAGGGAACGTGGGAAATTGGACTATAATGAAGTTTTACCCATTTTGTTAGAAATAATCATCCTAAGAGTTCTGAAAGTAAACAAGCTGAGTATAATCATTATGCTGTCACAAAGCTTATTGTGACTCGAAATCGTTTTTTTGAGCCTTAACTTCACATAGGGAACGTAGGAAATAGGACGATAATGAAGTTTCAATGATTTTTAAACAAATAATCATTCCAAGAGTTTTAAAATTCAACAAGCCGAGCATAATCATATTTTATCCACAAACATACAGTTTGAATAGAAATCGTTGTTTTATGCTTTAACTTCATTTAGGGAATGTGGGAAATCGGATGATAATGATGTTTTACCCATTTTGTTTTAAATAATACTCCTAAGAGTTTTGAAATTCAACAAGCCGAGTATAATCATTATTATTTCACAAAGCTAATTATGAGTAGAAATCGTTTTTCATGTGGGAAATAGGATGATAATGAAGTTTCAATGATTTTGTATCATATAATCATTCTAAGAGGTTCAAAATTTAAAAAGCCGAGCATAATCATATTTTATCTACAAACGCTTATTTTGAATAGAAATCATTGTTTTAAGCCTTAACTTCACTTAGGGAATATGGAAAATCGGACGATAATGAAGTTTTACCCATTTTGTTACAAATAATCATCCTATGAGTTTTGAAAGTAAACAAGCCGAGTATAATCATTGTGTGGTAACAAAGCTTATTGTGACTAGAAATCGTTGTTTTGAGCCTTAACTTCACGTGGGAATGTAGGAAATAGGACGATAATGAAGTTTCATTGATTTTGTATCAAATAATCATTTTAAGAGTTTTAAAATTAAACAAGCCGAGCATAATCATATTTTATCTACAAATGCTTAGGTTGAATAGAAATCGTTGTTTTATGCCTTAACTTTACTTAAGGAATGTGGTAAATCAGATGATAATAAAGTTTTACATGTTTTGTTTCAAATAATATTCCTAATAGTTTTGAAATTCAACAAACCGAGAATAATCATTATTCTGTCACAAAGCATATTGTGAGTAGAAATCATTGTTTTGAGCTTTAACTTCACGTAGGGAACATAGGAAATAGGACGATAATGAAGTTTCAACGATTTTGTATAAAATAATAATTTTAAGAGTTTTAAAATTTCACAAATCGAGCATAAAAATATTTTATCTACAAACGATTATTTTGAATAGAAATCGTTGTTTTAGGCCTTAACTTCACTTAGGGAATGTGAAAAATCGGACGATAATAAAGTTTTACCCATTTTGTTACAAATAATCATCCTAAGAATTTTGAAAGTAAACAAGCCGAGTATAATTATTGTGCGGTAACAAAGCTTATTTTGAGTAGAAATCGTTGTTTTGAGTCTTAACTTCACGCAGGGAATGTGGGAAATAGGACGATGATGAAGTTTTAACGCTTTTATATGAAATAATCATTCTAAGAGTTTTAAAGTTCAACAAGCCGAGCATAAACATATTTTATCTGCAAACGCTTATTTTAAATTGAAATCGTTGTTTTAAGCCTTAACTTCAATTAGGGAATGTTGGAAATTAGATGATAATGAAATTTTACTGAATTTGTTACAAATAATCATCCTAAGAGTTTTTAAATTCAACAAGCCAAGTATAATCATTATTATGTCAAAAAGCATATTGTGGGTAGAAATCGTTGTTTTGAGCCTTAACTTCACCTAGGGAACATGGGAAATAGGACGATAATGAAATTTCAACAATTTTTTATAAAATAATAATTTTAAGAGTTTTAAAATTTAACAAGCCGAGCATAATCATATTTTATCTACAAACGCTTATTATGAATAGAAATCGTTGTTTTAAGCCTTAACTTCACTTAGGGAACGTGGGAAATCGACGATAATAAAGTTTTACCCATTTTATTTCAAATAATCATGTTATGAGTTTTGAAGTTCAACAAGCCGAGTATAATCATTATGCTGTCACAAAGCATATTATGATTGGAAATCGTTATTTTGAGCCTTAACTTAACTTAGGGAACATGTGAAATAGGACGATAATGATGTTTCAACGATTTTGTATAAAAATAATAATTCTAAGAGTTTTAGAATTTTACAAGCCGAGCATAATAACATTTTATCAACCAACGCTTATTTTGAATTGAAATAGTTGTTTTAAGCCTTAACTTCACGTAGTGAATGTGGGAAATAGGACGATAATGAAGTTTTAACGATTTTGAATCAAATAATCATTCTAAGAGGTTCAAAATTCAACAAGCCGAGCATAATAACATTTTATCTACAAATGCTTATTTTGAATAGAAAATGTTGTTTTAAGCCTTAAGTTCACTTAGGGAACGTCGGAAATTGGACGATAGTTAAGTTTTACCCATTTTGTCAAATATAATCATCCTAAGAGTTGTGAAAGTAAAGAAGCCGAGTATAATCATTATGCGGTCAAAAGGTATATTGTGACTAGAAATCGTTGTTTTGAGCCTTAACTTCACGTAGGGAACGTAGGAAATAGAACGATAATGAAATTTCATTGATTTTTTTATCAAATAATCATTCTAAGAGTTTTAAAATTCAACAACCGAGTATAATCATATTTTTTCTACAAACGCTTATTTTGAATAGAAATCATTGTTTTAAGCCTTAACTTCACTTAGGGAACGTGGGAAATCGGACGATAATAAAGTTTTACCCATTTTGTGTCAAATAATCATCATATGAGTTTTGAAATTCAACATGCTGAGTATAATCATTATTCTGCCACAAAGCATATTGTGAGTAGAACTCGTTGTTTTGAGCCCTAACTTCACGTAGGGAACATGGGAAATAGGACGATAATAAAGTTTCAACTATTTTGTATAAAATAATAATTCTAAGAGTTTTAAAATTTAACAAGCCGAGCTTAATCATATTTTATCTACAAACGCTTATTTTGTATATAAATCGTTGTTTTAAGCTTTAGCTTCACATTGGGAACGTGGGAAATCAAAATATAATGAAGTTTTATTCATTTTGATACAAATTATCCTCCTACGAGTTTTGAAAGTAAACAAGCCGAGTATAATCATTATATTTTCACAATGCTTATTGTGACTAGAAATCGTTGTTTCAACGATTTTGTATCAAATAATCAATCTAAGAGTTTTATAATTCAACAAGCGGAGCATAATCATATTTTATCTTCAAACGCTTATATTAAATAAAAATCGTTGTTTTACGCCTTAACTTCACTTAGGGAATGTGAGGAATCAGACGATAATGAAGTTTTACCCATTTTGTTACAAATAATTATCCATAGCATTTTGAAATACATCAAGCCTGGTATAATCATTATTCTGTCACAAAGCATATTGTGAGTGGAAATCTATGTTTCGAGCCTTAACTTAACGTAGGGAACTTGAGAAATAGGACGATAATGAACTTTCAACGAATTAGTATAAAATAATAATTCTTTGAGTTTTAAAATTTAACAAGCTGAGGATAATCATATTTTATCTATAAACGCTTATTTTGAATATAAATCGTTGTTTTAAGCCTTAACTTCACTTAGGGAATGTGAGAAATCAGACAATAATGAAGTTTTACACATTTTGTTGCAAATAATCATCCTAAGAGTTTTGAAATTCAACAAGCCGAGTTTAATCATTATTCTGTCACAAAGCAAATTGTGAGTGTAAATCGTTGTTTTGATTCTTAACTTCATGTAGGGAACATGGGAAATAGGACGATAATGAAGTTTCAAAGATTTTTATAAAATACTAATTCTTTGAGTTTTAAAATTTAACAAGCCGAACATAATCATATTTTATCTACAAATGCTTATTTTGAATAGAAATCATTGTTTTAGGCCTTAACTTCAGTTAGAGATTTGAGTATTAAAATTTTATAAGACGATAATGAAGTTTTACCCATTTTGATACAAATTTTCATCCTAAGAGATTTGAAAGTAAACAAGCCAAGTATAATCAATATGTTGTCACGAAGCTTATTATTACTAGAAATCGTCTTTCGAGCCTCAACTTCACGTATGGAACGTGGGAAATAGGATGATAATGAAGTTTCAACGATTTCGTACCAAATAATCATTTTAAGAGTTTTAAAATTTAACAACCCGAGCATAATCATATTTTATCTACAAACGCATATATTGAATAGAGATCATTGTTTTAGGCTATAACTTCACTTAGGGAACGTGAAAAATCAGACGATAACGAAGTTTTACCCATTTTGTTACAAATAATCTTCCTAACAGTTTTGAAATTCAACATACCGAGTATAATCATTATTCTGTCACAAAGCATATTGTGAGTAGAAATCGTTGTTTTGAGCCCTAACTTCACGTAGGGAACATTGGAAATACGACGATAATAAAATTTCAACTATTTTGTATAAAATAATAATTCTAAGAGTTTTAAAATTTAACAAGCCAAGCATAATAATATTTTATCTACAAACGCTTATATTGAATATAAATCGTTGTTTTAAGCTTTAACTTCAGATTGGGAAGGTGGGAAATCTAAATATAATGAAGTTTTACTCATTTTGATACAAATTACCATCTTAAGAGTTTTGAAAGTAAACAAGTCGAGTATAATCATTATGTTTTCACAATGCTTATTGTGACTAGAAATCGTTGTTTCAACGATTTTTTATCAAATAATCATTCTAAGAGTTTTAAAATTCAACAAGCCGAGCATAATCATATTTTATCTTCGAACGCTTATTTTAAATAGAAATCGTTGTTGTAAGCCTTAACTTCACAAAGGGAATATGAGAAATCAGACGATAATGAAGTTTTACCCAATTTGTTACAAATAATTATCCAAAGAATTTTGAAATTCAACAAGCCGGGTATAATCATTATTCTGTCACAAAGCATATTATGAGTGGAAATCGTTGTTTTGAGCCTTAACTTCACACGTAGGGAACATAGGAAATAGGACGATAATGAAGTTTCAACGATTTAGTATAAAATAATAATTCTTTGACTTTAAAAATTTAACAAGCCGAGCATAATCATATTTTATCTACAATCGCTTATTTTGAATACAAATTGTTGTTTTAAGCCTTAACTTCAGTTAGGAAATCTGGGAAATAAGATGATAATGAAGTTTTACCTATTTTGTTACAAATAATCATCCTAACAGTTTCAAAATTCAACAAGCTGACTATAATCATTATTATGTCAAAAAGCATATTGTGAGTAGAAATCGATGTTGTGATCCTTAACTTCACGTAGAGAACATGGGAAATAGGACGATAATGAAGTTTCAACGATTTTGTATAAAATAATAATTATAAGAGTTTTAAAATTTAACAAGCCGAGCATAATAATATTTTATCTACAAACGCTTATTTTGAATATAAATCCTTTTTTAAGCTTTAACTTCAAATAGGGAATGTGGGAAATTGGACTATAATGAAGTTTTACCTATTTTGTTAGAAATAATCATCCTTAGAGTTTTGAAGTAAATAAGCCGAGTATAATCGTTATGCTGTCACAAAGCTTATTGTGACTAGAAATCGTTTTTTTGAGCCTTAACTTCATGTAGGGAACGTAGGAAATAGGACGATAATGAAGTTTCAATGATTTTGTATCAAATAATCATTCCAAGAATTTTAAAATTCAACAAGTCAAGCATAATCATATTTTATCTACAAACATACAGTTTGAATAGAAATCATTGTTTTATGCTTTAACTTCATTTAGGGAATGTGGGAAATCGGATGATAAGGAAGTTTTACCCATTTTGTTTTAAATAATACACCTAAGAGTTTTGAAATTCAACAAGCCGAGTATAATCATTATTATTTCACTTAAGGAATGTGGGAAATGAGACGATAATGAAGTTTTACGCATTCTGTTACAAATAATTATCCCAATAGTTTTGAAGTTCAACAAGCCGAGTATAATCATTATACTGTCACAAAAGCATATTGTGAGTAGAAATCTTTATTTTGAGCCATAACTTCACGTAATGAACATAGGCAATAGGACGATAAAGAAGTTTCAATGATTTTGCATAAAATAATAATTCTAAGAGGTTCAAAATTCAACAAGCCGAGCATAATCATATTTTTCTACAAACGCTTATTTTAAATAGACATCGTTGTTTTATGTTTTAACTTCACTTAGGGAATGTAGAAAATCAGATGATAATGAAGTTTTACCCATTTAGTTACAGATACAATCCTAAGAGACTTGAAATTCAACTAGCCGAGTATAATTATTATTCTGTCACAAAGCATATTATGAGTAGAAATCGTTGTTTTGAGCCTTAACTTCACGTAGGGAATATGGGAAATAGGACGATAATGAAGTTTCAACGATTTTGTATACAATAATAATTCTAAAAGTTTTAAAATTTTACAAGCCGAGCATAATAATATTTTATCTACAAACGCTTATTTTTAATAGAAATCGTTATTTTAAGCCTTAACTTCACATTGGGAATGTGGGAAATCGAAATATAATGAGGCTTTACCCATTTTGATAGAAATTATCATCCTAAGAGTTTTAAAAGTAAATCAGCCGTATAGTCATTATGTTCTCACAAAACTTATTGTGAGGAGAAATCGTTGTTTTGAGCATTAACTTCACGTAGGGAACATAGTAAATAGGACGATAATTAAGTTTCAACGATTTTGTATCAAATAATCATTTTAAGAGTTTTAAAATTCAACAAGCCGAGCGTAATCATATTTTATCTACAAATGCTAATTTTAAAGAGAAATCATTGTTTTAAGCCATAACTTCACTTAGATAACGTGGGAAATTGGACGATATTAAAATTTTACCCATGAAGTTTCAAATAATCATCCTATGAGTTTTGAAATTCAATAAGTCGAGTATAATTATTATTCTGTGACAAAGCTTATTTTAAGCAAAAATCATTGTTTTGAGCCTTAACTTCACGTTGATAACGTGGGAAATAGGACGATAACGAAGTTTCAATGATTTTGTATCAAATAATCATTCTAAAAGTTTTAAAATTCAACAAGCCGAGCATAATCATATTTTATCTACAAACGCATATTTTGAATAGAAATTGTTGTTTTAAGCCATAACTTCACTTTGGGAACATGGGAAATCGGACGATAATGAAGTTTTACACATTTTGTTACAACTAATCATCCTCAGAGTTTTGAAAGTAAACAAGCCGAGTATAATCATTATGCTGTCACATAGCTTATTGTGACTAGAAATCGTTGTTTTAACCCTTAACTTCACGTAGGGATCGAGGAAAATTGGACGATAATGAAGTTTCAACGATTTTGTAACAAATAATCAATCTAAGAGTTTTAAAATTCAATATGCCGAGTATAATCATATTTTATCTACAAACGCTTATTTTGAATTGAATTCATTGTTTTAAGCCTTAAATTCACTTAGGGAACGTGAAAAATTGGACGATAATGAAGTTTTATCCATTTTGTTTCAAATAATCATCCTAAGAGTTTTGAAATTCAACAAGAGGAGTATAATCATTATTCTGTCACAAAGCTTATTTAGAGAAGAAATCATTATTTTGAGCTTTAACTTCACATAAGGAACATGGGAAATAAGACGATAATGAAGTTTCAATGATTTGGTATAAAATAATAATTTTTTTAGTTTTAAAATTTAACAAGCCGAGCATAATCATATTTTATCGACAAACGCTTATTTTGAATAGAAATCATTGTATTATGCCTTAACTTCACTTAGAGAATGCGGGAAATAAGACAATAATGAAGTTTTACCCATCTTGTTACAAATAATCATCCTAAGAGTTTCGAAATTCAACAAGCCGAATATAATCATTATTCTGTCAAAAAGCATATTGTGAGTAGAAATCGTTGTTTTGATCCTTAACTACACGTAGGGAACATGGGAAATAGGACGATAATGAAGTGTCAACAATTTTGTATAAAATAATAATTCTAAGAGTTTTAAAATTTAACAAGCCGAGAATAATTATATTTTATCTACAAACGCTTATTTTGAATAGAAGTTGTTGTTTTAAGCCTTAACTTCACTTAGAGAACGTGAAAAATCAGACGATAATGAAGTTTTACCCATTTTGGTACAAATAATCATCCTATGAGTTTTGAAAGTAAACAAGCCGAGTATAATAATTGTGCGGTAACAAAGCTTATTGTGACTAGAAATCGTTGTTTTGAGCCTGAACTTCACGTAGGGAACGTGGGAAATAGGACGATAATGAAGTTTCATTGATTTTGTATCAAATAGTCATTCTTAGAGTTTTAAAATTCAAGAAGCCGAGCATAGTCATATTTTATCTACAAATACTTAGGTTAAATAGAAATCGTTGTTTTATGCCTTAACTTCATTTAGGGAATGTGAAAAATCGGACTATAATGAAGTTTTACACATTTTGTTTCCAATAATACTCCTAAGACTTTTAAAACTCAATAAGCCGAGAATAATCATTATTCTATCACAAAGCATATTATGAGTAGAAATCGTCGTTTTGAGCCTTAACTTCTTGTAGGGAACATGGGAAATAGAACGACAATCGTCGTTTTATCTACAAACGCTTATTTTGACTAGAAATCGTAGTTTTAGTCCTTAACTTCACTTAGGGAATGTGGGAAATCGGACTATCATGAAGTTTTTACCATCTTGTTACAAATAATCATCCTAAGAGTTTTGAAAGTAAACAAGCCGAGTATACTCATTGTGTGGTAACAAAGCTCATTGTGAGTAGAAATCATTGTTTTGAGTCTTAACTTCACACAGGGAACGTGGGAATAGGACGATGATAAAGTTTTAACGATTTTGTTTCAAATAATCATTCTGAGAGTTTTAATATTCAACAAGCCAAGCGTAATCATATTTTATATGCAAACGCTTATTTTAAATAGAAATTATTGTTTGAAGCCTTAACTTCACTTAGGGAATGTGGGAAAACAGACAATAATAAAGTTTTACCCTTTTTTTTACAAATAATCATCCGAAGAGTTTTAAAATTTAACAAGCTGATTATAATCATTATGCTGTCACAAAGCTTATTGTGACTAGAAATCGTTGTTTTGAGCCTTAACTTCACATAGGGAACGTGGGAAATAGGACGATAATTAAGTTTCATTGATTTTGTGTCAAATAATCATTCCAAGAGTTTTAAAATTTAACAAGCCGAGCATAATCATATTTTATCTACAAATGCTTAGGTTGAATAGAAATTGTTTTTTATGCCTTAACTTCACTTAGGGAATGTGGGAAATCGGACAATAATGAATTTTTACACATTTTGTTTCAATTAATACTCCTAAGAGTTTTGAAATTCAACAAACTGAGAATAATCATTATTCTATCACAAAGCATATTGTGAGTAGAAATCATTGTTTTAAACCTTAACTTCACGTAGGGAACATAGGAAATAGGACGATAATGAAATTTCAACGATTTTGTATAAAATAATAATTCTAAGAGTTTTAAAATTTAACAAGCCGAGCATAAAAATATTTTATCTACAAACGCTTCTTTGAATAGAAATCGTTGTTTTAAGTTTTAACTTTACTTAGGAAACGTGGGAAATCGTACGATAATGAAGTTTTACCCATTTTGTTACAAATAATCATTCTAAGAATTTTGAAAGTAAATAAGCCGAGTATAATCATTGTGCGATAACAAAGCTTATTGTGAGTAGAAATCGTTGTTTTGAGTCTTAACTTCACGTAGGGAACGTGGGAAATAGGACGATGATGAAGTTTTACCGATTTTGTATCAAATAATCATTCTAAGAGATTTAAAGTTCAACAAGCCGAGCATAATCATATTTTATCTGCAAATGCTTATTTTAAATAGAAATCGTCGTTTTAAGCCTTAACATCAATTAGGGAATGTTGGAAATTAGACGATAATAAAGTTTCACCCATTTTGTTACAAATAATTATCCTAAGAGTTTTTAAATTCAACAAGCCGAATATAATCATTATTCTGTCACAAAGCATATTGTGAGTAGAAATCGTTGTTTTTGAGCCTTAACTTCACGTAGGGAACATGGTAAATAGGACGATATTGAAGTTTCAACGATTTGGTATAAAAAAATAATTATAAGAGTTTTAAAATTAAACAAGCCGGGCATAATCATATTTTACCTGTAAACACTTTTTTTGAATAGAAATCGTTGTTAACTTCACTTAGTGAACGTTGGAAATCGGACGATAATAAAGTTTTACACATTTTGTTTCAAATAATCGTCCTAAGAGTTTTGAAATTCAACAAGCCGAGTATAATCATTATTCTGTCACAAAGCATATTGTGAGTAGAAATCGTCATTTTGAGCCTTAACTTTACGTAGGGAAAATGGGAACATGGACGATTATGAAGTTTTCAACGATTTTGTATAAAATAATAATTCTAAGAGTTTTAAAATTTAACAAGAGGAGCCTAATCATATTTTATCTACAAATGCTTATTTTGAAGGGAAATTATTATTTTAAGCCTTAACTTCACATTGCGAACGTGACAAATCGAACTATAATGAAGTTTTACCCATTTTGATACAAATAATTATACTAAAAGTTTTGAAAGTAAACAAGCCGGGTATAATCATTGTGCTGTCGCAAAGCTTATTGTGTCAAGAAATCGTTATTTTGAGCCTTAACTTCATATAGGGAATGTGGAAAATAGGATGATAATGAAGTTTCAACGATTTTCTATCATATAATCATTCAAAGAGTTTTAAAATTCAACAAGCCGAGCATAATGATATTTTATTTGCATACGCTTATTTTAAATAGAAATCGTTGTTTTAAGCCTTAACTTCGCTTAGGATCAAACGATAATAAAGTTTTACCCCGTTTTGTTACAAATAATCACAATAAGAGTTTTGAAATTCAACAAGCCGAGTATAATTATTATTCTGCCACAAAGCATATTGTAAGTAGAACTCGTTGTTTTGAGCTCTAACTTCACGTAGGGAACATGAGAAATAGGACGATAATAAAGTTTCAACTATTTTGTATAAAATAATAATTCTAAGAGATTTAAAATTTAATAAGCCGATCATAATCATATTTTATCTACAAACGCTTATTTTGAATAGAAATTTTTGTTTTAAGCTTTAACTTCACATTGGGAACGTGGGAAATCGAACGATAATGAAGTTTTACCCATTTTGATACAAATTATCCTCCTACGAGTTTTGAAAGTGAACTAGCTGAGTTTAATCATTACTTTTTCACAATGCTTATTGTGACTAGAAATCGTTATTTCAACAATTTTGTATCAAATAATCATTCTAAGAGTTTTAAAATTCAACAAGCAGAGCATAATCATATTTTATCTACAAACGCTTATTTTAAATAGAAATCGTTGTTTTAAGCCTTAACTTCACTTAGGGAATGTGGGAAATTAGACGATAATAAAGTTTTACTCATTTTTTTTACAAATAATCATCTTAAGAGTTTTGCAATTCAACAAGCCGAGTATAATCATTATGCTGTCACAAAGCATATTGTGAGTTGAAATCGTTGTTTTAAGCGTTAACTTCACTTAGGGAACATGGGAAATAGGACGATAATGAAGTATCAATGATTTTGTATAAAAATAATAATTCTAAGAGTTTTAAAATTTTACAAGCCGAGCATAATAATATTTTATGTACAAACGCTTATTTTGAATAGAAATCGTTGTTTTAGGCCTTAACTACACTTAGGGATCGTGAGAAATCAGACGATAATGAAGGTTTACCCATTTTTTTACAAATAATCATCCTAAGACTTCTGAAATTCAACATGCCGAGTATAATCATTATTCAGTCACAAAGCATATTGTGAGTAGAAATTGTTGTTTTGAGCCCTACCTTCACGTAGGCAACATGGAATATAGGACGATAATAAAGTTTCAATTATTTTGTATAAAATAATAATTCTAAGAGTTTTAAAATTCAGCAAGCCGAGCATAATAATATTTTATCTACAGACGCTTATTGTAAATTGAAATCGTTGTTTTAAGCCTTAACTTCACTTTGGGAACGTGAGAAATCGGACGATAATGAAGTTTTACATATTTTGCTACAACTTATTATCCTTAGAGTGTTAAAAGTAAACAAGCCGAGTATAATCATTATGTTGTTACAAAGCTTATTGTGACTAGAAATCGTTGTTTAAGGCTTAACTTCACGTATGGAACTTGGGAAATAGGAAAATAATGAAGTTTCAACGATTTTGTAACAAATAATCAATCTAAGAGTTTTAAAATTCAACATGCTGAGCAAAATCATCCTTTATCTACAAACGCTTATTTTTAATAGAAATCATTGTTTTAAGCCTTAACTTCACTTTGGGAACTTGGAAATTGGACGATAATGAAGTTTTATCCATTTTGTTTCAAATAATCGTCCTAAGAGTTTTGAAATTCAACAAGCCGAGTACAATCATTATTATGTCACAAAGCTTATTGTGAGTAGAAATCATTGTTTCGAGCCTTAACTTCATGTAGGGAACATTGGAAATTGGACGATAATGAAGTTTTAACGATTTTGTATCAAATAATCATTCTAAGTGTTTTAAAATTCAACGAGCTGAGCATAATCATATTTTATCTACAAACACTTATTTTGAATCGAAATCGTTGTTTTAAGCTTTAACTTCACATTGGGAACGTGGGAAATCGAACTATAATGAGATTTTACCCATTTTGATACAAATAATTAACTTAGAGTTTTGAAAGTAAACAAGCCGAGTGTTGTCATTGTGCTGTCACAATGCTTTTTCTGACTAGAAATTGTTGTTTTGAGCCTTAACTTCACGTAGGAAATGTAGGAAATAGGACGATAAAGAAGTTTCAATGATTTTGAATCAAATAATCATTCTAAGAGGTTTGAAATTCGACAAGCCGAGCATAATCATATTTTATCTACAAACCTTTATTTTGAATAGAAATTGTTGTTTTAAGCCTTAAGTTCACTTTGGGAACGTGGAAAATCGGACGATAATGAAGTTTTATCCATTTTGTTAAATATAATCATCCTAAGAGTTTTGAAAGTAAACAAGCCAAGTATAATCATTATGCGGTCAAAAAGCTTATTGTGACTAGAAATCATTGTTTTGAGCATTAAATTCACATAGGGAACGTGGGAAATAGGACGATAATGAAGTTTCATTGATTTTGTATCAAATAATCATTCTAAGAGTTTTAAAATTCAAGAGCTGAGTATAATAATATTTTATCTACAAACGCTTAGTTTGCATAGAAATCATTGTTTTATGCCTTAACTTCACTTAGGGAATGTTAGCAATTGGACGATAATGAAGTTTTACCCATTTTGTTTCAAATAATACTCCTAAGTGTTTTGAAATTCAACAAGCAGAGTATAATCATTATTCCTTCATAAAGCTTATTCTAAGTAGAAATCGTTGTTTTGATCCTTAACTTCACGTAAGGAACATGGGAAATAGGATGATGATGAAGTCTTAACAATTTTGTATCAAATAATCATTCTAAGTGTTCTAAAATTCAACAACCTGAGCATAATAATATTTTATCTGCAAACGCTTATTTTAAATAGAAATCGTTGTTTTAAGCCTTAACTTCACTTAAGGAATGTGGGAAATCAGACGAAAATAAAGTTTTACCCATTCCGTTACAAATAATCATCCCAATAGTTTTGAAGGTCAAAAAGCCGAGTATAATCATTATACTGTCACAAAGCATATTGTGAGTAGAAATCGTTATTTTGAGCCACAACTTCACGTAGGGAACATAGGAAATAGGTCTATAAAGAAGTTTCAACGATTTTGTATAAAATAATAATTCTAAAAGGTTCAAAATTCAACATGCCGAGTATAATCATATTTTATCTAACAATGCTTATTTTGAATAGAAATCATTGTTTTATGCCTTAACTTCACTTTGGGAATGTGGGAAATCAGATGATAATGAAGTTTTACCCATTTTGTTAAAGATAATTATCCTAAGAGATTTGAAATTCAACAAGCCAAGTATAATCATTATTCTGTCATAAAAGCATATTATGAGTAGAAATCGTTGCTTTGAGCCTTTACTTCACGTAGGGAATATGAAAAATAGGACGATAATGAAGTTTCAACGATTTTGTATAAAATAATAATTATAAAAGTTTTAAAATTTAACAAGCCGAGGATAATCATATTTATCTACAAAACGCTTATTTTGAATAGAAATCATTGTTTTATGCCTTAACTTCGCTTACGGAATGTGGGAAATCAGTTCAGATAATGAAGTTTTACCCATTTTGTTACAAATAATCATCCTAAGAGATTTGAAATTCAACAAGCCCAGTATAATCATTATTCTGTCACAAAGCATATTATGAGTAGAAATCGTTGCTTTGAGCCTTAACTTCACATAGGGAATATGGAAAATAGGATGATAATGAAGTTTCAACGTTTTTGTATATAATAATAATTCTAAAAGTTTTTAAATTTAACAAGCCATGGATAATTATATTTTATCTACAAACGATTATTTTGAATAGAAATCGTTGTTTTAAGCCTTAGCTTCACATTGGGAACGTGAAAAATCAAAATATAATGAAGTTTTACCCATTTTGATTGAAATTATCATCCTAAGAGTTTTGAAAGTAAACAAGCCGAGTATAGTCATTATGTTGTCATAAAGCTTATTGTGACAAGAAATCGTTGTTTTGAGCCTTAACTTCATGCACGGAACGTGGGAAATAGGACGATAATAAAGTTTCAAAGATTTTGTTTCAAATAATCATTCTAAGAGTTTTAAAATTCAACAAGCCGAGCGTAATCATTTTTTATCTACAAATGCTTATTTTGAAGAGAAATCATTGTTTTAAGCCATAACTTCACTTAGGGAACGTGGGAAATCGGACGATATTAAAATTTTACCCATAAAATTTCAAATAATCATCCTAAGAGTTTTGAAATTCAATAAGCCGAGTATAATTATTATTCTGTCACAAAGCTTATTCTGAGTAGAAATTATTGTTTTGAGCCTTAACTTCACGTTGATAACGTGGGAAATAGGATGATAATGAAGTTTCAACAATTTTGTATCAAATAATCATTCTTAGAGTTTTAAAATTCAACAAGCCGAGCATAGTCATATATTATCTACAAACTCTTATGTTGAATAGAAATCGTTTTTTTAAGCCATAACTTCACTTTGGAAACGTGGGAAATCAGACGATAATGATGTTTTACACATTTTGTTACAACTAATCATCCTCAGAGTTTTGAAAGTAGACAAGCCGAGTATAATCATTATGCGTCACAAAGCTTATTGCAACTAGAAATCGTTGTTTTAATCCTTAACTTCACATAGGGAATGTGGAAAATAGGACGATATTGAAGTTTCAACGATTTTATAACAAATAATCAATCAAACCATTTTAAAATTCGACATGCCGAGAATATACATATTTTATCTACAAACACTTATTTTGAATAGAAAATCGTTGTTTTAAGCCTTAAATTCACTTAGGGAACGTGAGAAATTGGACGATAATGAAGTTTTATCCATTTTAGTTCAAATAATCATCATAAGAGTTTTGAAATTTAACAAGAGGAGTATAATCATTATTCTGTCACAAAGCTTATTTTGAGTAGAAATCGTTGTTTTGAGCCTTAACTTCACGTAAGGAATGTGGGATATAGGACGATAATGAAGTTTCAACGATTTTGTAACAAATTATCAATCTAAGAGTTTCAAAATTCAACATGCTGAGCATAATCATATATTTATCTACAAATGCTTATTTTGAATAGAAATCGTTGTTTTAAGCCTTAACTTCACTTAGGAAATGTGGTAAATTGGATGATAATGAAGTTTTATCCATTTTGTTTCAAATAATCATCCTAAGAGGTTTGAATTTCAACATGCCGAGTATAATCATTATTATGTCACAAAGCTTATAGTGAGTAGAAATCGTTGTTTTGAGCCTTAACTTCACGTAGGGAATGTGGGAAATTGGACGATAATGAGGTTTTAACGATTTTTTAAGAAATAATCATTTTAAGAGTTTTAAAAGTCAACAAGCCGAGCATAATCATATTTTATCTACAAACACCTATTTTGAATTGAAATCGTTATTTTAAGCCTTAACTTCATAATTGGAACGTGGGAAATCGAAATATAATGGAGTTTTTCCCATTTTGTTACAAATGATCATCCTAAGAGTTTTGAAAGTAAACAAGCCGAGTATAATCATTCTATGGTCACAAAGCTTATTGTGACTAGAAATCGTTGTTTTGAGCCTTAACTTTATGTAGGGAACGTCGGAAATCGGACGATAATGAAGTTTCATTGATTTTGCATCAAATAATCATTGTAAGAGTTTGAAAATTCAACAGCTGAGTATAATCATATTTTATCTACAAACGCTTAGTATAATCATTATTCTTTCATAAAGCTTATTCTGAGAAGAAATCATTGTTTTGATCCTTATCTTCAAGTAAGGAACGTGGGAAATAAAACGATGATGAAGTTTAAAATATTTTGTATCAAATAATCATTCTAAGAGTTCTAAAATTCAACAAGCCAAGCATAATTATATTTTATCTGCAAACGCTTATTTTAAATAGAAATCGTTGTTTTAAGCTTTAAATTCACTTAAGGAATGTGGGAAATCAGACAATAATGAAGTTTTACCTATTTTGTTACAAATAATCATCCCAATAGTTTTGAATTTCAAGAAGCCGAGTATAGTCATTATTCTGTCACAAAGCATATTGTGAGTGTAAATCGTTGTTTTGAGCCATAACTTCAGGTAGGGAACATAGGAAATAGGACGATAAAGAAGTTTCAACGATTTTGTATAAAATAATAATTCTAAGAGGTTCAAAATTCAACAAGCCGAGCATAATTATATTTTATCTACAAACGCTTATTTTGAATAGACATCACTGTTTTATGCCTTAACTTCACTTAGGGAATGTGGGAAATCAGACGATAATGAAGTTTTGCCCATTTTGTTATAGATAATCATTCTAAGAGATTCGAAATTCTACAAGCCGAGTATATTCATTATTCTGTCACAAAGCATATTATGAGTAGAAATCCTTGCTTTGAGCCTTAACTTCACGTAGGGAATATGGGAAATGGGACGATAATGAAGTTTCAATGATTTTGTATAAAATAATAATTCAGAAAGTTTTAAAATTTAACAAGCTGAGCATAATCATATTTTATCTACAAACGCTTATTTTTAATAGAAGTCGTTATTTTAAGCCTGAACTTCATATTGGGAACGTGAAAAATTGAAATATAATGAAGTTTTACCCATTTTGATAGAAATTATCATCGTCAGAGTTTTCAAAGTAAACAAGCCGAGTATAGTCATTATGTTGTCACAAAACTTATTGTGACTAGAAATCATTGTTTTGAGCCTTAACTTCACATAGGGAACGTGGGAAATAGGACGATAATGAAGTTTCAACGATGTTGTATAAAATAATCTTTCTAAGAGTTTTAAAATTCATTAAGTCGAGGGTAATCATATTTTATCTTCAAATACTTATTTTGAAAAGAAATCATTGTTTTAAGCCATAACTTCACTTAGGGAACGCTGGAAACCAGACGATATTAAAATTTTACCCATAAAGTATCAAATAATCATCCTAAGAGTTTTGAAATTCAATAACCTGAGTATAATTATTATTCTGTCACAAAGCTTATTCTAAGTAGAAATAATTGTTTGAGCCTTAACTTCACGTTGATAACATGGGAAATAGGATAATAACAAAGTTTCAACGATTTTGTATCAAATAATTATTCTAAGAGTTTTAAAATTCAACAAGCCGAGCATAATCATATTTTATCTACAAACACTTATTTTGAATAGAAATCGTGTTTTAAGCTATAACGTCACTTTGGGTAGGTGGGAAATCGAACGATAATGAAGTTTTACACATTTTGTTACAAGCCGAGTATAATCATTATGTGTCACAAAGCGTATTGTGACGAGAAATCGTCGTTTTAAGCCTTCACTTCACGTAGGGAATGTGGGAAATAGGACGATATTGAAGTTTCAGCGATTTTATAACAAATAATCAATCTAAGAGTTTTAAAATTCAACATGCCGAGCATAATCATATTTTATCAACAAACGCTTATTTTGAATAGAAATCATTGTTTTAAGCCTTAAATTCACTTAGGTAACGTGAGAAATTGGACGATAATGAAGTTTTTTCCATTTTGTTTCAAATAATTATCCTAAAAGTTTTGAAAGTCAACAAGAGGAGTATAATCATTATTCTGTCACAAAGTTTATTTTGAGTAGAAATAGTTGTTTTGAGCCTTAACTTCACGTAGCGAACATGGGAAATAGGATGAAAATGAAGTTTCAACGATTTTGTAACAAATTATTAATCTAAGAGTTTTAAAATTTAACATGATGAGCATAATCATATTTTATCTACAAACGCTTATTTTGAATAGAAATCGTTGTTTTAAGCCTTAACTTCACTTAGGAAACCTGGTAAATTGGACGATAATGAAGTTTTATCCATTTTGTTTCAAATAATCATCCTAAGAGTTTTGAAATTCAACATGCAGAGTATAATCATTATTATGTCACAAAGCTTATAGTGAGTAGAAATCATTGTTTCGAGCCTTAACTTCACGTAGGGAACGTGGGAAATTGGACGATAATGAGGTTTTAACGATTTTTTATGAAATAATCATTCTAAGAGTTTTAAAATTAAACAAGCCGAGCATAATCATATTTTATCTACAAACCTTTATTTTGAATAGAAATCGTAGATTTAAGCCTTAACTTCACATTGGGAACGTGGGAAATCAAAATATAATGGAGTTTTACCCATTTTGTTACAAATAATCAACTTAAGAGTTTTGAAAGTAAACAAACCGAGTATAATCATTATGTGGTCACAAAGCTTATTATGACTAGAAATCGTTGTTTTGAGCCTTAACTTGACATAGGGAATGTCGAAAATAGGACGATAATGAAGTTTTATTGATTTTGTATCAAATAATCATTCCACGAGTTTTAAAATTCAACAGCTGAGTATAATTATATTTTATCTACAAACGTTTAGTATGAATAGAAGTCGTTGTTTTATGCCTTAACTTCACTTAGGAAATGTGAGAAATCGGACTATAATGAAGTTTTACCCATTTTGTTTCATATAATAATCCTAAGAGTTTTGAAATTCAACATGACGAGTATAATCATTATTCTTTCACAAAGCATATTCTGAGTAGAAATCGTTGTTAAGAGCCTTAGCTTTACATAGGGAACGTAGAAAATAGAACGATGATGAAGTTTTAACGATTTAGTATCAAATAATCATTCTAAGAGTTTTAAAAGTCAACAAGCCGGGCATAATCATATTTTCTGTACAAACGCTTATTTTGAATAGAAATCATTGTTTTAAGCCTTAACTTCACTTAGGGAATGTGGAAAATCAGACGATAATGAAGTTTTACCTATTTTGTTACAAATAATCATCCTAAGATTTTTGAAAGTAAACATGCCGAGTATAATCATTATAATGTTAGAAAGCTTATTGTGACTAGAAATCGTTGTTTTGAGCCTTAACTTCACGTAGGGAATGTGGAAAATAGGACGATAATGAAGTTTCAACGATTCTGTATCAAATAATCATTCTAAGAGTTTTAAAATTCAACACGCCGAGGATAATCGTATTTTATCTACAAATGTATATTTTGAAGAGAAATCATTGTTTTAAGCCTTAACTTCACTTACGGAACGTGGAAAATCGGACGATAAAAAGATTTTGCTCATTTTGTTGCTAATAATCATCCTAAGTGTTTTGAAATTCAACAAGCTAAGTATGATCATTATTCTGTCACAAAGCTTATTCTGAGTAGAAATCGTTGTTTTGAGTTTTAACTCACGTAGGGAACGTGGAAAATAAGACGATAATGAAGTTTCAACGATTTTGTATCAAATATTCATTCTATGAGTTTTAAAATTCAATAAACCGAGCATAATCATATTTTATTTACAAACGATTATTTTGAATAGAAATCATTGTTTTAAGCCTTAATTCACTTTGCGAACGTGGGAAATCGGACGATAATGAAGTTTTACAAATTTTGTTACAACTAATCATCCTCAGAGTTTTGAAAGTAAACAAGCCTAATATAATCATTATGTTGTCACAAAACTTATTGTAAGTAGAAATCTTTGTTTCAAGCATTAACTTCACGTAGGGAACGTAGGAAATTAGACGATAATGAAGTCTTAACGATTTTGATACAAATAATCATTCTAAGAGTTTTAAAATTCAACAAGCCGAGCATAATCATATTTTATCTACAAACGCTTGTTTTGAATTGAAATCGTTGTTTTATGCCTTAACTTCACTTAGAGAATGTGGGAAATCAGACGATAATGTAGCTTTACCCATTTTGTTACAAATAATCATGATAAGAGTTTTGAAAGTCAACTAGCCGAGTATAATCATTATTCTATTACAAAACATATTGTGAGTAGAAATCGTTGATTTGAGCCTTAATTTCACCTAGGGAACGTGGGAAATAGGACGATAATGAAGTATCAACGATTTTGTATCAAATAATCATTCTAAAAGGTTTAAAATTCAACAAGCCGAGCATAATTATATTTTATCTACAAACGCTTATTTTAAATATAAATCGTTGTTTTAAGCCTTAACTTCACATTGGACACGTGGAAAATCGAAATATAATGAAGTTTTACCCATTGTGACAAAGTTTATTCTGAGTAGAAATCATTGTTTTGAGCCTTAGCTTCACGTAGGGAACGTGGGATAATGGAAGATAATGAAGTTTCAATGATTTTGTATCAAATAATCATTCTAAGAGTTTTAAAATTCAACTCGCCGAGCATAATTGTATTTTATCTACAAACGCTTATTTTGAATAGAAATTGTTATTTTAAGCCTTAACTTCACTTTGGGAACGTGGGAAATCGGACGATAATAAAGTTTTATACATTTTGTTATAACTAATCATCCTCAGAGTTTTGAAAGTAAAGAAGCCGAGTATAATCATTATGCTGTCACAAAGCTTATTGTGACTAGAAATCATTGTTTTGAGCCTTAACTTCACGTAGCGAACGTGGGAAATAGGACGATAATGAAGTTTCAACGATTTTGTAACAAATTATCAATCTAAGAGTTTTAAAATTCAACATGCCAAGCATAATCATATTTTATCTATAAACGCTTATTTTGAATAGAAATCATTGTTTTAAGCCTTAACTTCACTTTGGGAACATGAAAAATTGGACGATAATGAAGTTTTACACATTTTGTTACAACTAATCATCTTCAGAGTTTTGAAAGTAAACAAGCCGAGTATAATCATTATGCTGTCACATAGCTTATTGTGACTAGAAATCATTGTTTTAACCCTTAACTTCACGTAGGGATCGAGGGAAATTGGACGATAATGAAGTTTCAACGATTTTGTAACAAAAAATCAATCTAAGAGTTTTAAAATTCAACACGCCCTGCAAAATCATATTTTATCTACGAACGTTTATTTTGAATAGAAATCGTTGTTTTAAGCCTTAACTTGACTTTGGTAACGTGGGAAATCGGACAATAATGAAGTTTTACATATTTTGTTACAACTAATCATACTTAGAGTTTTGAAAGTAAACAAGTCGAGTATAATCATTATACTGTCATGAAGCTTATTGTCACTAGAAATCATTGTTTTAAGCCTTAACTTCAAGTAGGGAAGTTGGGAAATAGGATTATAATTAAGCTTCAACAATTTTGAATCAAATAATCATTCTAAGAGGTTCAAAATTTAACAAGTCGAGCATAATCATATTTTATCTACAAATGCTTATTATGAATAGAAATTGTTGTTTTATGCCTTAACTTCACTTTGTGAATGTGGGAAATCAGACGACAATGAAGTTTTACCCATTTTGTTTCAAATAATTCTCCTAAGAGTTTTGAAATTCAACAAGCCGAGTATAATAATTATTCTGTCACAAAGCAAATTGTGAGTAGAAATCGTTGTTTTGAGCCTTAACTTCACTTTGGGAACGTGAGAAATCGGACGATAATGAACTTTTTCACATCTTTTACAACTAATCATTCGTAGAATTTTTAAAGTAAACAAGTCGAGTATAATCAATATTCTTTCACAAAGCTTTTTCTGAGTATAAATCGTTGTTATGAGCCTTAACTTCACGTAGGGAACGTAGGAAATAAGACGATGATGAAGTTTTAACGATTTTGTATCAAATAATCATTCTAAGAGTTTTAAAATTCCACAAGTTGAGCATAATCATGTTTTATCTACAAACGTTTATTTTAAATAGAAATCGTTGTTTTAAGACTTAACTTCACCTAGGGAATGTGGGAAATCAGATGATAATGAAGTTTTACCCATTTTGTTACAAATAATCATCCGAAAAGTTTTGAAAGTAGACAAGCTGAGCATAATCATTGTGCTGTCACAAAGCTTATTGTGACTAGAAATCGTTGTTTTGAGCCTTAACTTGGCGTAGGGAACGTGGGAAACAGAACAATAATGAAGTTTCAACGATTTTGTATCAAATAATCATTCTAAGAGTTTTAAAATTCAACAAGCCGAGCATAATCATATTTTATCTTCAAATGCTTATTTTGAGGAGAAATCATTATTTTAAGCCTTAACTTCACTTTGGGAACGTGAGAAATCGGACGATAACACATTTTTTACAACTAATCATCCTTTGAATTTTTAAAGTAAACTAGCTGAGAATAATCATTATTCTGTCACAAATCTTATTTTGAGTCGAAATCGTTCTTTTGAGCCTTAGGTTCACGTAAGGAACGTGGGAAATTAGACGATAATGAAGATTCAACGATTTTGTATCAAATAATCATTCTAAGAGTTTCAAAATTGAACAAACCGAGCATAATTATCATCTACAAACGCTTATTTTGAATAGAAATCGTTATTTTAAGCCTTAACTTCACTTTGAGAACGTGGAAAATCGGACGATAATGAAGTTTTACACATTTTGTTACAATTAATCATCCTCCGAGTTTTAAAAGTAAACAAGCCCAGTATAATCATTATGCTGTCACAAAGCTTATTATGACTAGAAATCATTGTTTTACACCTTAACTTCACGTAGGGAACGTGGGAAGAAGGACGATATTAAAGTTTCAACGATTTTATAACAAATAATCAATCTAAGAGTTTTAAAATTCAACATGCCGAGCATAATCATATTTTATCAACAAATGCTTATTTTGATGAGAAATCAATGTTTTAAGCCTTAACTTCATTTAGGGAACGTAGGAAATCAGACGATAAAAAAATTTTACCCATTTGTTTCAAATAATTATCCTAAGAGTTATTAAATTTAACGAGCCGAGTATAATTATTATTATGTCAGAAAGCTTACTATTAGTAGAAATCGTTAATTTGAGCCTTAACTTCACGTAGGGAACGTGGGAATTAGGACGATAACGAAGTTTCAACGATTTTGTATCAAATAATCATTCAATGAGTTTTAAAATTCAACAAGCCGAGCATAATCATATTTTATTTACAAATGCTTATTTTGAATAGAAATCGTTGTTTTGAGCCTTAGCTTCACGTAGGGAACGTGGGAAATAGGACGATAATGAAGTTTCAACGATTTTGTATCAGATAATCATTCTAAGAGTTTGAAAATTCAACAAACCGAGCATAATTATATTTTATCTGCAAATACTTATTTTGAATAGAAATCGTTGTTTTAAGCCTTAACTTCACTTTGGGAACGTGGGAAATTGAAAAATAGTGATGTTTTACCCATTTTATTACAAATAATCATTCTAAGAGTTTTGAAAGTTAACATGCCTAGTATAATCATTATGCAGTCACAAAGCTTATTGTGACTAGAAATCATTGTTTTGAGCCTTTACTTCACGTCAAGAACGTTGGAAGTAGGGCGATAATGAAGTTTCATTGATTTTGTATCAAATAATCATTCTAAGAGTTTTAAAATTCAACAAGCCGAGCATAATCATATTTTATCTACAAACGCTTAATTTGAATAGAAATCGTTGTTTTATACCTTAACTTCACTTAAGGAATGTGGGAAATCAGACGATAATAAACTTTTATCCATTTTGTTTCAAATTATAATCCTAAGAGTTTTGAAATTCCACAAGCCGAGTATAATTATTATTCTTTCACAAAGCTTATTGTGACTAGAAATCGTTGTTTTGAGCTTTAACTTCACGTAGGGAACGTAGGAAATAGGACGACAAAGAAGTTTTAACGATTTTGTATCAAATAATCATTCCAAGAGTTTTAAAATTCAACAAGCCAAGCATAATCTTATTTTATCTACAAACACTTATTTGAAATACAAATCGTTGTTTTAAGCCTTAACTTCACTTTGGGAAAGTGAGAAATCGGACGATAATAATGTTTTACACATTTTGTTACAACTAATATCATCCACAGAGTTTTGAAATTAAACAAGCAGAGTATAATTATTATGCTGTCACAAAGCTTATTATGACTAGAAATTGTTGTTTTAAGCCTTAACTTCACGTAGGGAACGTCGAAAATAGGACGATAATGATGTTTCAATGATTTTTTGATAAATAATCAATCTATGAGTTTAAAAATTCAACCTGCCGAGCGTAATCCTATTTTCTCTACAGACGCTTATTTTGAATATAAATCGTTGTTTTAAGCCTTAACTTCACTTAGGGAACGTGAGAAATTGGACGATAATGACATTTTATCCGTTTAGTTTTAAATAATCATCTTAAGAGTTTTGAAATTCAACAAGCCGGGTATAATCATTATTATGACACAAAGCTTATAGTGTGTAGAAATCGTTGTTTCGAGCATTAACTTCACGTAGGGAACGTGGGAAATTGGACGATAATGAAGTCGTAACGATTTTGATAGAAATAATCATTCTATGAGTTTTAAAAGTCAACAAGCCGAGCATAATCATATTTTATCTACAAACGCTTATTTTGAATAGAAATCGTTGCTTTAAGCCTTAAATTTACATTTGGAACATAGAAAATTGAACTATAATGAAGTTTTAACCATTTTGATACAAAAAATCAAACTAAGAGTTTTGAAAGTAAACAGGACGAGTATAATCATTGTGTTGTCACAAAGCTTATTGTGACTAGAAATCGTTTCTTTAAGCCTTAACTTCATGGTAGGAACGTGGGAAACAGGGCGATAATGATGTTTCAACGATTTTGTATCAAATAATCATTCTAAGAGTTTTAAAATTCATCAAGCCGAGCATAATCATATTTTATCGACAAATGCTTATTTTGAAGAGAAATCATTATTTTATGCCTTAACTTCACCTAGGGAACGTGGGAAATCGGACGATAATAAAATTTACCCATTTTGTTTCAAATAATTATCCTAAGAGTTTTGAAATTTAACAAGCTGAGTATAATAATTATTCTGTCACAAAGCTTATTCTGATTAGAAATCATTAATTTGAGCCTTAACTTCACGTAGGGAACTTGGGAAATAGGACGTTAATGAAGTTTAAATGATTTTTTAACAAATAATCAATGTAATAGTTTTAAAACTCAACAAGCCGAGTATAACCATATTTTATCAGCAAATGCTTAGGTTCAAGAGAAATCATTGTTTTAAGTTTTAACTTTACTTAGGGAACGTGGAAAATTGGACGATAATAAAATTTACCCATTTTGTTTCAAATAATTATCCTAAGAGTTTTGAAATTTAAGAGTTTTGAAATTTAACAAGCCGAGTATAATCATTATTCTATCACAAGCTTATTCTGAGTAGAAATCGTTAATTTGAGTCTTAACTTCCCGTAGGGAACGTGGGAAATAGGACGATAATGAAGTTTCAACGATTTTGTATCAAATAATTATTCTAAAAGTTTTAAAAGTCAACAAGACGAGCATAATCATATTTTATTTACAAACGCTTATTTTGAAGAGAAATCATTGTTTTAAGCCATATCTTTACTTACGTAATGTGGGAAATGGACGATAATAAAATTTTATCCATTTTGTTTCAACTAATTATCCTAAAAGTTTTCAAATTCAACAAGCCGAGTGTAATCATTATTCTGTCACAAAGCTTATTTTGAGTAGAAATCGTTGTTTTGAGCCTTAACTTCACTTAGCGAACGTGGGAAATAGGACGATAATGAAGTTTCAACGATTTTGTATCAAATAATCATTCTAAGAGTTTTAAAATTCAACAAGCCGAGCATAATCATATTTTACTTACAAACGCTTAGTTTGAATAGAAATCGTTGTTTTATGACTTAACTTCACTTAGGGAACGAGGTAAATTGGACGATATAGAAGTTTAATCCATTTTGTTTCAAATAATCATCCTAAGAGTTTAGAAATTCAACATGCCGAGTATAATCATTATTATGTGAGTAGAAATCGTTGTTTTGAGCCTTAACATCACTTAGAGAACGTGGAAAATTGGACGATAATGAGGTTTCAACAATTTTGTATCAAATAATCACTCTAAGAGGTTCAAAATTCAACAAGCCGAGCATAATCATATTTTTTCTACAAACGCTTATTTTGAATCGAAATCGTTGTTTTATGCCTAAACTTCACTTAGGGAATGTGGGAAATCAGACGATAATGAAGTTTTACCCATTTTGTTACAAATAATCATAATAAGACTTTTGAAAGTCAACAAGCCGAGTATAATCATTATTCGATCACAAAGCATATTGTGAGCAGAAATTGTTGTTTTGAGCCTTACCATCACGTAGGGAATATGGGAAATAGGACGATAACAAAGTTTCAATGATTTTGTATAAAAGAATAATTCTAAGAGTTTTAAAATTTAACATGCCGAGCATAATCTAATTTTATCTACAAACGCTTATTTTAAATTTAAATTGTTGTTTTAAGCCTTAACATCACATTGGGAACGTGGGAAATCGAAATACAACGAAGTTTTACCAGTTTTGATACAAGTTATCATATTAAAAGTTTTGAAAGTAAACAAGCCGAGTATAATCATTATGTTGTTACAAAGCTTATTGTGACTAGAAATCGTTGTTTTGAGCCTTAACTTCGCGTAGGGAACGTGGGAAATAGGTCGATAATGAAGTTTCGACGATTTTTTATCAAATAATCATTCTAAGAGTTTTAAAATTCAACAAGCCGAGCATAATCATATTTTATCTACAAATGCTTATTTTGAATTTAAATCGTTGTTTTAAGCCTTAACTTCACTTTGGGAACGTGGGAAATCGGACGATAATAAAGTTTTACACATTTTGTTACAACTAATCATCCTAAGAATTTTGAAAGTAAACAAGGCGAGTATAATCATTATGCTGTCAAAAAGCTTATTGTGACTAGAAATCGTTGTTTTAAGCCTTAACTTCACGTAGGGAACGTGGGAAATAGGACGATAATGAAGTTTCAACGATTTTTTGACAAATAATCAATCTAAGAGTTTAAAAATTCAACATGCCGAGCGTAATCATATTTTCTATACAAATGCTTCTTTTGAATATAAATTGTTGTTTTAAGCCTTAACTTCACTTAGGGAACGTGAGAAATTGGACGATAATGACGTTTTATCCGTTTTGTTCAAATAATCATTTTATGAGTTTAGAAATTCAACAAGCCGAGTATAATCATTATTATGACACAAAGCTTATAGTGAGTAGAAATCGTTGTTTCGGGCATTAACTTCACGTAGGGAACGTGGGAAATTAGACGATAATGAAGTCTTAACGATTTTGATAGAAATAATCATTCTATGAGTTTTAAAATTCAACAAGCCTAGCATAATCATATTTTATCTACAAATGCTTTTTTTGAATAGAAATTGTTGCTTTAAGCCTTAACTTCACATTGTGAACGCAGGAAATTGAACTATAATGAAGTTTAACCCATTTTGATACAAATAATCAAACTAAGAGTTTTGAAAGTAAACAAGCCGAGTAAAATCATTGTGCTGCTACAAAGCTTATTGTGAATAGAAATCGTTTCTTTAAGCCTTAACTTCACGTAGGGAACGTGGGAAATAGGACAATAATGATGTTTCAACGATTTTGTATCAAATAATCATTTTAAGAGTTTTAAAATTCATCAAGCCGAGCATAATCATATTTTATCTACAAATACTTATTTTGAAGAGAAATCATTGTTTTAAGCCTTAACTTCACTTATGGAACGTGGGAAATCGGACGATGATAAAAATTTCGCTCATTTTGTTTCAAATAATTATCCTAAGAATTTTGAACTTTCACAAGCTGAGAATGATAATTATTCTGTTACAAAGCTTATTATGAGTAGAAATCGTTAATTTGAGCCTTAACTTCACGTAGGGAACGTGGGAAATTGGACGATAATGAAGATTCAACGATTTTGTATCAAATTATCATTCTAAGAGTTTTAAAATTCAACAAGCCGAGCATAATCATATTTTATCTACAAATGCTTATTTTGAAAAGAAATCATTGTTTGAAGCTTTAACTTCACTTTGGAAACGTAAGAAATCGGACCATGATGAAGTTTTACCTATTTTTTACAACTAATCATCCTCAAAATTTTTAAAGTAAACAAGCCGAGTATAATCATTATTCTGTCACAAATCTTAATTTGAGTAGAAATCGTTGTTTTGAGCCTTAGCTTCATGTAAAGAACGTGGGAAATGGGACGATAATGATGTTTCAACGATTTTGTATCAAATAATCATTCTAAGAGTTTTAAAATTCAACAAGCCGAGCATAATTAAATTTTATCTACAAAAGCTTATTTTGAATAGAAATAATTGTTTTAAGCCTTAACTTTACTTTGGGAACGTGGGAAATCGGACGATAATGAAGTTTTACACCTTTTGTTAAAACTAATTATCCTCAAAGTTTTTAAAGTAAACAAGCAGAGCATAATCATTATGATGTCACAAAGCTTATTGTGACTAGAACTCATTGTTTTATGCCTTAACTTAACGTAGGGAACGTGGAAAATAGGACGATATTAAAGTTTCAATGATTTTATATCAAATAATCAATCTAAGAGTTTTAAAATTCAACATGCCAAGCATAAACATATTTTACCTACAATGCTTATTTTGAAGAGAAATCATTGTTTTAATCCTTAACTTCACATAGGAAACGTAGGAAATTGGACGATAATAAAATTTTAAAAATTTTGTTTCAAATAATTATCGTAAGAGTTTTGAAATTTAATAAACCGAGTATAATCATTATTCTTTTACAAAGCTTATTCGGAGTAGAAATCGTTAATTGAGCCTAAACTTCACGTAGAGAACGTTGGAAATAGGACGATAAAAAAGTTTCAACAATTTTGTATCAAATAATGATTCTATAAGTTTTAAAATTTAATAAGCCGAGCATAATCATATTTTATTTACAAACGATTATTTTGAATAGAAATCGTTGTTCTAAGCCTTTATTCACTTTGGGAACGTGGGAAATCGGACGATAATGAAGTTTTACAAATTTTGTTACAACTAATCATCCTAAGAGTTTTGAAAGTAAACAAGCCCAGTATAATCATTATGCTGTCACAAAGCTTTTTGTGACTAGAAATCGTTGTTTTATGCCTTAACTTCACGTAGGGAACGTGGGAAATAGGACGATAATGAAGTTTCAATGATTTTTTGACAAATAATCAATCTAAGAGTTTTAAAATTCAACATGCCTAGCATAATCATATTTTGTCTACAAATGCTTATTTTGAATATAAATCGTTGTTTTAAGCCTTAACTTCTCTTAGGGAACGTGGGAAATTGGACAATAATGAAGTTTTATCCATTTTTTTTCAAATAATCATCCAAAGAGTTTAGAAATTCAACAAGCCGAGTATAATCATTATTATGTCACAAAGCATATAGTGAGTAGAAATCAAGTTTTTGAGCTTTAACTTCACGTAGGGAACGTGGGAAATTGGACGATAATGAAGTCTTAACGATTTTGAAACAAATAATCATTCTAAGAGCTTTAAAATTCAACAAGCCGAGCATAACCATATTTTATCTAGAAACACTTATTTTGAATAGAAATCGTTGTTTTAAGCCTTAACTTCACATTGGGAACATGTGAAATCCAACTATAATGAAGTTTTTCCCGTTTTGATACAAATAATCAAACTAAGAGTTTTGAAAGTAAACAAGTCGAGTATAATCATTGTGCAGTCACAAAGCTTATTGTGACTAAAAATTGTTGTTTTAACCCTTCACTTCTAGTAGGAAATGTGGGAAATAGGACAATAATAATGTTTCAACGATTTTGTATCAAATAATCATTCCAAGAGTTTTAAAATTCATCAAGCCGAGCATAATCATATTTTATCTACAAATGCTTATTTTGAAGAGAAATCATTGTTTTATGCCTTAACTTCACCTAGGGAACGTGGGAAATTGGACGATAATAAAATTTTACCCATTTTGTTTCAAATAATTATCCTAAGTGTTTTGAAATTTAACAAGCCGAGTATAATTATTATTCTGTTACAAAGCTTCTTATGAGTAGAAATCGTTAATTTGAGCCTTAACTTCACGTAGGGAACGTAGGAAATAGGACAATAATGAAGTTTCAACGATTTTGTATCAAATTATCATTATAAGAGTTATAAAATTCAACAAGCTGAGCATAATAATATTTTATCTACAAATGCTTATTTTGAAAAGAAATCATTGTTTGAAGCCATAACTTCACTTTGGGAATGTGGGAAATCGGACGATAATGAAGTTTTACATATTTTTTTACAACTAATCATCCTCAGAATTTTTAAAATAAACAAGCTGAGCATAATTATTATTCTGTCACAAATCTTAATTTGAGTAGAAATCGTTGTTTTGAGCCTTAGCTTCACGTAAAGAACGTGGGAAATAAGACGATAATGATGTTTCAACGATTTTGTATCAAATAATCATTCTAAGAGTTTTAAAATTCAACAAGCCGAGCCTAATTATATTTTATCTAAAAAAGTTTATTTTGAATAGAAATCATTGTTTTAAGCCTTAACTTTACATTGCGAATGTGGGAAATCGGACGATAATAAAGTTTTACACATTTTGTTACAACTAATTATCCTCAGAGTTTTGAAAGTAAACAAGCCGAGTATAACCATTATGATGTCACAAAGCTTATTGTGACTAGAACTCGTTGTTTTATGCCTTAACTTCACGTAGGGATCGTGGGAAATAGGACGATATTAAAGTTTCAACGATTTTATATCAAATAATCAATCTAAGAGTTTTAAAATTCAACATGCTAAGCATAATTATATTTTATCTACAATGCTTATTTTGAAGAGAAATCATTATTTTAAGCCTTAACTTCACATAGGAAACGTAGAAAATCGGACGATACTAAAATTTTAACAATTTTGTTTTAAATAATTATCCTATGAGTTTTGAAATTTAACAAGCCGAGTATAATCATTATTCTGTTACAAAGCTTATTCTGAGTAGAAATCGTTAATTTGAGCCTAAACTTCACGTAGGGAACGTGAGAAATAGGACGATAATAAAGTTTCAACGATTTTGTATCAAATAAACATTCTATGAGCTTTAAAATTCAAAAAGCCGAGCATAATAATATTTTATTTACAAACGATAATTTTGAATAGAAATTGTTGTTCTAAGCCTTTATTCACTTTGGGAACATGGGAAATCGGAATATAATTAAGTTTTACAAATTTTGTTGCAACTAATTATCCTCAGAGTTTTGAAAGTAAACAAGCCCAGTATAATCATTATGCTGTCACAAAAGCTAATTGTGACTAGAAATCGTTGTTTTAAGCCTTAACTTCACGTAGGGAACGTGGGAAATAGGACGATACTGAAGTTTCAATGATTTTTTGACAAATAACCAATCTAAGAGTTTTAAAATTCAACATGCCGAGCATAATCATATTTTCTCGACAAGCGCTTATTTTGAATATAAATTGTTGTTTAAAGCTTTAACTTCATTTAGGGAACATGGGAAAATTGACGATAATGAAGTTTTATCCATTTTGTTTCAAATAATCATCCTAAGAGTTTTGAAATTCAACAAGCCGAGTATAATCATTATAATGTCACAAAGATTATAGTGAGTAGAAATCATTATTTCGAGCCTTAACTTCATGTAGGGAACGTGGGAAATTGGACGATAATGAAGTCTAAACGATTTTGATACAAATAATCATTCTAAGAGTTTTAAAATTCAACAAGCCGAGTATAATCATATTTTATCTACAAACGCTTATTTTGAATAGAAATCGTTGTTTTAAGCCTTAACTTCACATTGGGAACATGTGAAATCCAAGTATAATGAAGTTTTTCCCGTTTTGATACAAATAATCAAACTAAGAGTTTTGAAAGTAAACAAACCTAGTATAATCATTGTACTGTCACAAAGCTTATTATGACTAGAAATCGTTGTTGTAGGCCTTAACTTCACGTAGGAAACGTGGGAAATAGGACGATAATGATGTTTCAACGATTTTGTATCAAATAATCATTCTAAGAGTTTTAAAATTCATCAAGCCGAGCATAATCATATTTTATCTACAAATACTTATTTTGAAGAGAAATCATTGTGTTATGCCTTAACTTCACCTAGGGAACGTGGAAAATTGGACGATAATAAAATTTTACACATTTTGTTTCAAATAATTATCATAAGAGTTTTGAAATTTAACAAGCCGAGTATAATCATTATTCTGTCACAAATCTTAATTTGATTAAAAATCATTGTTTTGAGCCTTAGCTTCACGTAAAGAACGTGGGAAATAGGACGATAATGATGTTTCAACGATTTTGTATCAAATAATCATTCTAAGAGTTTTAAAATTCAACAGGACGAGCAAAATTATATTTTATCTACAAATGCATATTTTTAATAGAAATCATTGTTTTAAGTCTTAACTTTACTTTGGAAACGTGGGAAATCGGACAATAATGAAGTTTCACTCATTTTGTTATAACTAATTATCCTCAGAGTTTTGAAAGTCAGCAAGCCGAGTATATTCATTATGATGTCACAAAGCTTATTGTGACTTGAACTCGTTGTTTTAAGCCTTAACTTCACGTAGGGAATGTAAGAAATAGGACGATATTAAAGTTTCAACGATTTTATATCTAATAATTAATCTAAGAGTTTTAAAATTCAACATGCCCAGCATAATCATATTTTATCTACAATGCTTATTTTGAAGAGAAATATTTGTTTTAAGTCTTAATTTCACTTAGGGAATGTGGAAAAATGGACGATAATAAAATTGTACACATTTTGTTTCAAATAATTATCCTATGAGTTTTGAAATTTAACATGCCGAGTATAATCATTATTCTGTCACAAAGCTTATCATGTGTGGAAATTGTTAATTTGAGCCTTAACTTTACATAGGGAATATGGGAAATAAGATGATAATGAAGTTTTAACAATTTTGTATAAAATCATAATTCTAAGAGTTTTAAAGTTTAACAAGTCGAGCATAAAAATATTTTATCTAAAATACTTATTTTGAATAGAAATCGTTGTTCTAAGCCTTTATTCACTTTAGGAACGTGGGAAATCGGACGATAATGAAGTTTTACAAATTTTGTTACAACTAATCATCCTAAGAGTTTTGAAAGTAAACAAGCCCAGTATAATTATTATGCTGTCACAAAGCTTATTGTGACTAGAAATCGTTGTTTCATGCCTTAACTTCACGTAGGAAACGTGGGAAATAGGACGATAATGAAGTTTCAATGATTTTTTGACAAATAATCAATCTAGGAGTTTTAAAATTCAACATGCCGAGCATAATCATATTTTCTCTACAAATGCTTATTTTGAATATAAATCATTGTTTTAAGCCTTAACTTCACTTAGGGAACGTGGGAAATTGGACGATAATGAAGTTTTATCCATTTTTTTTTTCAAATAATCATCCTAAGAGTTTTGAAATTCAACAAGCCGAGTATAATCATTATTATGTCACAAAGCTTATAGTGAGTAGAAATCATGTTTTTGAGCATTAACTTCACGTAGGGAACGTGGGAAATTGGACGATAATGAAGTCTTAATGATTTTGATACAAATAATCATTCTAAGAGTTTTAAAATTCAACAGGACGAGCATAATCATATTTTATCTACAAACGCTTATTTTGAATAGAAATCGTTGTTTTAAGCCTTAACTTCACATTGGGAACATGGAAAATTCAACTATAATGAAGTTTTACCCATTTTGATACAAATAATCAAACTAAGAGTTTTGAAAGTAAATAAGCCGAGTATAATCATTGTGCTGTCACAAAGCTTATTGTGACTAAAAATCATTGTTTTAACCCTTAACTTCTCGTAGGGAATGTGGAAAATAGGACGATAATAATGTTTCAACGATTTTGTATCAAATAATCATTCCAAGAGTTTTAAAATTCATTAAGCCCAGCATAATCATATTTTATCTACAAATGCTTATTTTGAAGAGAAATCATTGTTTTATGCCTTAACTTCACCTAGGGAACGTGGGAAATTGGACGATAATAAAATTTTACCCATTTTGTTTCAAATAATTATCCTAAGTGTTTTGAAATTTAACAAGCCGAGTATAATCATTATTCTATCACAAAGCTTATTATGAGTAGAAATCGTTAATTTGAGCCTTAACTTCACGTAGGGAACGTAGGAAATAGGACAATAATGAAGTTTCAACGATTTTGTATCAAATTATCATTATAAGAGTTATAAAATTCAACAAGCCAACCATAATAATATTTTATCTACAAATGCTTATTTTGAAAAGAAATCATTGTTTGAATCCATAACTTCACTTTGGGAATGTGGGAAATCGGACGATAATGAAGTTTTACATATTTTTTACAACTAATCATCCTCAGAATTTTTAAAATAAACAAGCCGAGCATAATCATTATTCTATCACAAATCTTAATTTGAGTAGAAATCGTTGTTTTGAGCCTTAGCTTCATGTAAAGAACGTGGGAAATAAGATGATAATGATGTTTCAACGATTTTGTATCAAATAATCATTCTAAGAGTTTTAAAATTCAATAAGCCGAGCATAATTATATTTTATCTAAAAAAGTTTATTTTGAATAGAAATCATTGTTTTAAGCCTTAACTTTACATTGCGAATGTCGGAAATCGGACGATAATGATGTTTTACACATTTTGTTACAACTAATTATCCTCAGAGTTTTGAAAGTAAACAAGCCGAGTATAATCATTATGATGTCACAAAGCTTATTGTGATTGGAACTCGTTGTTTTATGCCTTAACTTCACGTAGGGAACGTGGGAAATAGGACGATATTAAAGTTTGAACGATTTCATATCAAATAATCAATCTAAGAGTTTTAAAATTCAACATACTAAGCATAATCATATTTTATCTACAATGCTTATTTTGAAAAGAAATTATTATTTTAAGCCTTAACTTCACATAGGGAACGTAGGAAATCGGACGATACTAAAATTTTAACAATTATTTTTTAAATAATTATCGTAAGAGTTTTAAAATTTAACAAGCCGAGTATAATCATTATTCTGTTACAAAGATTATTCTTAGTAGAAATCGTTAATTTGAGCCTAAACTTCACGTAGGGAACGTGAGAAATAGGACGATAATAAAGTTTCAACGATTTTGTATCAAATAAACATTCTATGAGTTTTAAAATTCAATAAGCCGAGCATAATCATATTTTATTTACAAACGATTATTTTGAATAGAAATCGTTGTTCTAAGCCTTTATTCACTTTGGGAACGTGGGAAATCGGACGATAATGAAGTTTTACAAATTTTATTACAACTAATCATCCTAAGAGTTTTGAAAGTAAACAAGCCCAGTATAATCATTATGCTGTCACAAAGCTTATTGTGACTAGAAATCGTTGTTTTATGCCTTAACTTCACGTAGGGAATGTGGGAAATAGGACGATAATGAAGTTTCAATGATTTTTTGACAAATAATCAATCTAAGAGTTTTAAAATTCAACATGCCGAGCATAATCATATTTTGTCTACAAATGCTTATTTTGAAAAGAAATCGTTGTTTTAAGCCTTAACTTCATTTAGGGAATATGGGAAAATTGACGATAATGAAGTTTTATCCATTTTGTTTCAAATAATCATCCAAAAATTTTTTAAATTCAACAAGCCGAGTATAATCATTATAATGTCACAAAGATTATAGTGAGTAGAAATCATTATTTCGAGCCTTAACTTCACGTTGGGAACGAGGGAAATTGGACGATAATGAAGTCTAAATGATTTTGATACAAATAATCATTCTAAGAGTTTAAAAATTCAACAAGCCGAGTATAATCATATTTTATCTACAAACGCTTATTTTGAATAGAAATCGTTGTTTTAAGCCTTAACTTCACATTGGGAACATGTGAAATCCAACTATAATTAAGTTTTTCCCGTTTTGATACAAATAATCAAACTAAGAGTTTTGAAAGTAAACAAACCGAGTATAATCATTGTACTGTCACAAAGCTTATTATGACTAGAAATCGTTGTTGTAAGCCTTAACTTCACGTAGGGAACGTGGGAAATAGGACGATAATGATGTTTCAACGATTTTGTATCAAATAATCATTCTAAGAGTTTTAAAATTCATTAAGCCGAGCATAATCATATTTTATCTACAAATGCTTATTTTGAAGAGAAATCATTGTGTTATGCCTTAACTTCACCTAGGGAATGTGGGAAATTGGACGATAATAAAATTTTACACATTTTGTTTCAAATAATTATCATAAGAGTTTTGAAATTTAACAAGCCGAGTATAATCATTATTCTGTCACAAAGCTTATTCTGAGTAGAAATCGTTAATTTGAGCCTTAACTTCACGTTGGGTACGTAGGAAATAGGACAATAATGAAGTTTCAACGATTTTGTATCAAATTATCATTCTAAGAGTCTTAAAATTCAACAAGCCGAGCATAATCATATTTTATCTACAAATGCTTATTTTGAAAAGAAATCATTGTTTGAAGCCAAAAATTTACTTTGGGAACGTGGGAAATCGGACGATAATGAAGTTTTACATATTTTTTACAACTAATTATCCTCAGAATTTTTAAAGTAAACAAGCCGAGTATAATCATTATTCTGTCACAAATCTTAATTTGATTAGAAATCATTGTTTTGAGCCTTAGCTTCACGTAAAGAACGTGGAAATAGGACGATAATGATGTTTCAACGATTTTGTATCAAATAATCATTCTAAGAGTTTTAAAATTCAACAGGCCGAGCAAAATTATATTTTATCTACAAATGCATATTTTTAATAGAAATCATTGTTTTAAGCCTTAACTTTACTTTGAGAACGTGGGAAATCGGACAATAATGAAGTTTCACACATTTTGTTACAACTAATTATCCTCAGAGTTTTGAAAGTGAGCAAGCCGAGTATATTCATTATGATGTCACAAAGCTTATTGTGACTTGAACTCGTTGTTTTAAGCCTTAACTTCACGTAGGGAACGTAAGAAATAGGACGATATTAAAGTTTCAACGATTTTATATCTATAAATTAATCTAAGAGTTTTAAAATTCAACATGCCTAGCATAATCATATTTTATCTACAATGCTTATTTTGAAGAGAAATATTTGTTTTAAGCCTTTATTTCACTTAGGGAACGTGAAAAAACGGACGATAATAAAATTTTACACATTTTGTTTCAAATAATTATCCTACGAGTTTTGATATTTAACATGCCGAGTATAATCATTATTCTATTACAAAGCTTATTATGTGTAGAAATTGTTAATTTGAGCCTTAACTTTACATAGGGAATATGGGAAATAAGATGATAATGAAGTTTTAACGATTTTGTATAAAATCATAATTCTAAGAGTTTTAAAGTTTAACAAGTCGAGCATAAACATATTTTATCTAGAAACACTTATTTTGAATAGAAATCGTTGTTCTAAGCCTTTATTCACTTTGGGAACGTGGGAAATCGGACGATAATGAAGTTTTACAAATTTTGTTACAACTAATCATCCTAAGAGTTTTGAAAGTAAACAAGCCCAATATAATCATTATGCTATCACAAAGCTTATTGTGACTTGAAATCGTTGTTTTAAGCCTTAACTTCACGTAGGGAATGTGGGAAATAGGACAATAATGAAGTTTTAATGATTTTTTGACAAATAATCAATCTAAGAGTTTTAAAATTCAACATGCTGAGCATAATCATATTTTCACTGCAAACACTTATTTTGAATATAAATCGTTGTTTTAAGCCTTAACTTCACTTAGGGAACGTGGGAAATTGGACGATAATGAAGTTTTATCCATTTTGTTCCAAATAATTATCCTAAGAGTTTTGAAATTCAACCAGCCGAGTATAATCATTACGTCGTCACAAAGCTTATTGTGACTAGAAATCATTGTTTTAAGCCTTAACTTCATGTAGGGAACGTGGGAAGTAGGATGATATTAAAGTTTCAACAACTTTATAACAAATAATCAATCTAATAGTTTTAAAATTCAACACGCCGAGTAAAATCATATTTTATCAACAAAAGCTTATTTTGAAGAGAAATCAATATTTTAAGTCTTAACCTTACTTAGGGAACGTAGGAAATCAGACGATAATAAAATTTTACCCATTTTGTTTCAAATAATTATCCTAAGAGTTTTTAAATTTAACAAGCCGAGTATAATCATTATTATGTCACAAAGCTTATTATGAGTAGAAATCGTTAATTTGAGCCTTAACTTCACGTAAGGAACGTGGGAATTAGGACGATAATGAAGTTTCAACGATTTTGTATCAAATAATCATTCAAAGAGTTTTAAAATTCAACAAGCCGAGCATAATCATATTTTATTTACAAATGCTTATTTAGAATAGAAATCGTTGTTTTGAACCTTAGCTTCACGTAGGGAACGTGGGAAATAGGACGATAATGAAGTTTCAACGATTTTGTATTAGATAATCATTCTAAGAGTTTGAAAATTCAACAAACCGAGCACAATAATATTTTATCTATAAATACTTATTTTGAATAGAAATCGTTGTTTTAAGCCTTAACTTTACTTTGGGAACGTGGGAAATCGAAAAACAATGATGTTTTACCCATTTGGTTACAAATAATCATTCTAAGAGTTTTGAAAGTAAACAAGCCGAGTATAATCACTATGCGGTCACAAAGCTTATTGTGACTAGAAATCGTTGTTTTGAGCCTTTACTTCACGTCGAGAACGTGAGAAATAGGACGATAATGAAGTTTCATTGATTTTGTATCAAATAATTATTCTAAGAGTTTTAAAATTCAACAAGCCGGGCATAATCATATTTTATCTACAAATGCTTATTTTGAATAGAAATCGTTGTTTTAAGCCTTAGCTTCATTTTGGGAATGTGGGAAATCGGACGATAATGAAGTTTTACACATTTTTTACAACTAATCATCCTCAGAATTTTTAAAGTAAACGAGCTGAGTATAATCATTATTCTGTTTCAAAACCGTATTTTGAATAGAAGTCGTTATTTTGAGCCTTAGCTTCAAGTTGGGAACGTGGAAAATGGGATGATAATGAAGTTTCAACGATTTTGTAACAAATAATCACTCTAAGAGTTTTAAAATTTAACATGCTGAGCATAATCATATTTTCTCTACAAACGCTATTTTTGAATAGAAATCGTTTTTTTAAGCCTTAACTTCACCTTGGGAACGTGGGTAATTGGACGATAATAAAGTTTTATCCATTTTGTTTCAAATAATCATCCTTAGAGTTTTGAAATTCTACAAGCCGAGTATAATCATTATTATGTCACAAAGCTTATAGTGAGTAGAAATCTTTGTTTCGAGCCTTAACTTCACGTAGGGACTGTGGGAAGTTGCACGATAATTAAGTTTTAACGATTTTGTATCAAATAATCATTCTAAGAGCTTTAAAATTCAACAAGATGATCATAATCATATTTTATCTATAAACGTTTATTTTGAATCGAAATCGTTGTTTTAAGCCTTAACTTCACATTGGTAACTTGAAAAATAGAATTATAATGAAATTTTACCCATTTTGATACAAATAATCAAACTAAGAGTTTTGAAAGTAAATAAGCCGAGTATAATCATTATGCCGTCACAAAGCTTATTGTGACTAGAAATCGTTGTTTTGAGCCTTAGCTTCACGTAGCGAACGTGGGAAATAGGACGATAATGAAGTTTTAACGAATTTGTATCAAATAATCATTTTAAGAGTTTTAAAATTCAACATGCTGAGCATAATTATATTTTATTAACAAACGCTTATTTTGAATAGAATTCATTGTTTTAAACCTTAATTTGACATTGGGAACGTGGGAAATCGAAATATAATGAAGTTTAACCCATTTTGATACAAATTATCATTATAAGAGTTTTGAAAGTAAACAAGCCGAGTATAATCATTATGTAGTCAGAAAGCTTATTGTGACTAGAAATCGTTGTTTTGAGCCTTAACTTCACGTAGGGAACGTGGGAAATAAGACGATAATGAAGTTTCAACGATTTTTTATCAAATAATCATTCTAAGAGTTTTTAAAATTCAACAAGCCGAGCATAATCATATTTTATCTAAAAACGCTTATTTTGAATAGAAACCGTTGTTTTAAGCATTAACTTCACATTGAAAACGTGGGAAATCGAAATATAATGAAGTTTTTTCCATTTTGATAAAATTATCATCCTAAGAGTTTTGAAAGTAAACAAGTCGAGTATAATCATTATGTTGTCACAAAGCTTGTTATGACCAGAAATCGTTGTTTTAAGCCTTAACATCACGTAGGGAACGTGGGAAATAGGACGATCATGAAGTTTCACCGATTTTATATCAAATAATCATTCTAAGGGTTTTAAAATTCAATAATCCGAGCATAATAATACTTTATCTACAAATGCTTATTTTGAATAGAAATTGTTGCTTTATGCCTTAACTTCACTTTGGGAACGTGAGAAATCGGACGATAATAAAGTTTTACACATTTTGTTACAACTTATCATCCTCAGAGTTTTGAAAGTAAACAAGCCAAGTATGATTATTATACTGCCACGAAGCTTAGTGTCAATAGAAATCGTTGTTTGAAGCCTTAACTTCACGTAGGGAACGTGGGAAATAGGACGATAATGAAGTTTAAATGATTTTGTAACAAATAATCAATCTAAAAGTTTTAAAATTCAACATGCCTAGCTTAATCATATCTTATCTACAAACGCTTATTTTGAATAGAAATCATTGTTTTAAGTCTTAACTTCACTTAGGGAATGTGAGAAATTGAACGATAATGAAGTTTTATCCATTTTGTTTCAAATAATCATCCTAAGAGTTTTGAAATTCAACAAGCCGAGTATAATCATTATTATGTCACAAAGCTTATAGTGAGTAGAAATCATTATTTCGAGCCTTAACTTCACGTTGGGAACGTGGGAAATTGGACGATAATGAAGTTTAAAATATTTTGTATCAAATGATCATTATAGGAGTTTTAAAATTGAACAAGCCGAGCATAATCATATTATCTACAAACGCAAATTTTGAAAAGAAATTGTTTTTTTAAGCCTTAACTTAACTTAGGGAACGCCTGAAATCGGACGATAATGAAGTTTTACCCATTTTGTTACATATAATCATCATAAGAGTTTACAAAGTAAACAAGATGAGTATAATCATTATGTGGTCACAAAGCTTATTGTGACTAGAAATCGTTGTTTTGAGCCTTAACTTCACGTAGGGAGCGTGGAAAATAGGACGATAATGAAGTCTCAATGATTTTGTATCAAATCATCGTTCTAAGAGTTTTAAAATTCAACAAGCCGAGCATAAGCATATTTTATCAGCAAATGCTTATTTTGAAGACAAATCATTATTTTAAGTCTTAACTTTACTTAGGGAACGTGGGAAATCGAACGATAATAAAATTTTACCCATTTTGTTTCAAATAATTATACTAAGAGTTTTGAAATTAAACAAGCCTAGTGTAATCATTTGTCTATCACAAAGCTTATTCTCGAGTAGAAATTGTTAATTTAAGTCTTAACTTCACGTAGGGAACGTGGGAAATAGGACGATAATGAAGTTTCAACGATTTTGTGTCAAATAATCATTCTAAGAGTTTTAAAACTCAACAAGCGGAGCGTAATCATGTTTTATTTACAAACGCTTATTTTGAAGAGAAATCATTGTTTTAAGCCTTATCTTTACTTACGTAACGTGGGAAATTGGACGATAATAAAATTTTATCCATTTTGTTTCAAATAATCATCCTAAAAGTTTTCAAATTTAACAAGCCGAGTGTAATCATTATTCTGTCACAAAGCTTATTCTGAGTAGAAATCGTTGTTTTGAGACTTAACTTCACATAGCGAACATGGGAAATAGGACGATAATGAAGTTACAACGATTTTGTATCAAATAATCATTCTAAGAGTTTAAAAATTCGACATGCCGAGCATAATCATATTTTATTTACAAACGTTTATTTTGAATAGAAATCGTTGTTTTAAGCCTTAACTTCACTTATGGAACGTGGTAAATTGGACGATATAGAAGTTTTATCCATTTTGTTTCAAATAATCATCCTAATAGTTTTAAAATTCAACATGCTGATTATAATCATTATTATGTCACAAAGCTTATAGTGAGTAGAAATCGTTGTTTTGAACTTTAACTTCACGTAGAGAACGTGCGAAATTGGACGATAATGAGGTTTCAATAATTTTGTATCAAATAATCACTCTAAGAGGTTCAAAATTCAACAAGCCGAGCATAATCATATTTTTTATACAAACCTTTATTTTGAATAGAAATCGTTGTTTAATGCCTAAACTTCACTTAGGGTATGTGGGAAATCAGACGATAATGAAGTTTTACCCATTTTGTTACAAATAATCATAATAAGAGTTTTAAAAGTCAAGAAGCCGAGTATAATCATTATTCTGTCACAAAGCATATTGTGAGCAGAAATCGTTGTTTTGAGCCTTACCATCACGTATGGAATATGGGAAATAGGACGACAACAAAGTTTCAACGATTTTGTATAAAATAATAATTCTAAGAGTTTTAAAATTTAATATGTCGAGCATTATCTTATTTTATCTACAAACGCTTATTTTAAATATAAATCGTTGTTTTAAGCCATAACATCACAATGGAAACGTGGGAAATCAAAATATAATGAAGTTTTTTCCATTTTGATACAAATTATCATCCTAAGAGTTTTAAAAGTAAACAAGTCGAGTATAATCATTATGTTGTCACAATGCTTGTTATGACCAGAAATCGTTGTTTTAAGCCTTAACATCACGTAGAGAACGTGGGTAATAGGACGATAATGAAGTTTCACCGATTTTATATCAAATAATCATTCTAAGAGTTTTAAAATTCAACAATCCGAGCATAATAATATTTTATCTACAAACGCTTATTTTGAATAGAAATTGTTGCTTTATGCCTTAACTTCACTTTGAGAACGTGAGAAATCAGACGATAATAAAGTTTTACACATTTTGTTACAACTTATCATCCTCAGAGTTTTGAAAGTAAACAAGCCAAGTATAATTATTATACTGTCACGAAGCTTGTTGTCAATAGAAATCGTTGTTTTAAGCCTTAACTTCACGTAGGGAACGTGGGAAATAGGACGATAATGAAGTTTAGATGATTTTGTAACAAATAATCAATCTAAGAGTTTTAAAATTCAACATGCCGAGCTTAATCATATCTTATCTACAAACGCTTATTTTGAATAGAAATAATTGTTTTAAGCCTTAACTTCACTTAGGGAACGTGAGAAATTGAATGATAATGAAGTTTTATCCATTTTGTTTCAAATAATCATCCTAAGAGTTTTGAAATTCAACAAGCCGAGTATAATCATTATTATGTCACAAAGCTTATAGTGAGTAGAAATCATTATTTCGAGCCTTAACTTAACGTTGGGAACGTGGGAAATTGGACGATAATGAAGTTTAAAATATTTTGTATCAAATAATCATTATAGGAGTTTTAAAATTGAACAAGCCGAGCATAATCATATTATCTACAAACGCAAATTTTGAAAAGAAATTATTTTTTTAAGCCTTAACTTAACTTAGGGAACGCCTGAAATCGGACGATAATGAAGTTTTACCCATTTTGTTACATATAATCATCATAAGAGTTTACAAAGTAAACAAGACGAGTATAATCATTATGTGGTCACAAAGCTTATTGTGACTAGAAATCGTTGTTTTGAGCCTTAACTTCACATAGCGAACATGGGAAATAGGACGATAATGAAGTTTTAACGATTTTGTATCAAATAATCATTCTAAGAGTTTAAAAATTCGACATGCCAAGCATAATCATATTTTATTTACAAACATTTATTTTGAATAGAAATCGTTGTTTTAAGCATTAACTTCACTTATGGAACGTGGTAAATTGGACGATATAGAAGTTTTATCCATTTTGTTTCAAATAATCATCCTAAGAGTTTTAAAATTCAACATGCTGATTATAATCATTATTATGCCACAAAGCTTATAGTGAGTAGAAATCGTTGTTTTGAGCCTTACCTTCACATAGAGAACGTGCGAAATTGGACGATAATGGGGTTTCAACAATTTTGTATCAAATAATCACTCTAAGAGGTTCAAAATTCAACAAGCCGAGCATAATCATATTTTTTATACAAACCTTTATTTTGAATAGAAATCATTGTTTTATGCCTAAACTTCACTTAGGGTATGTGGGAAATCAGACGATAATGAAGTTTTACCCATTTTGTTACAAATAATCATAATAAGAGTTTTGAAAGTCAAGAAGCCGAGTATAATCATTAATCTGTCACAAAGCATATTGTGAGCAGAAATTGTTGTTTTGAGCCTTACCATCACGTAGGGAATATGGGAACTAGGACGATAACAAAGTTTTAACGATTTTGTATAAAATTATAATTCTTAGAGTTTTAAAATTTAACATGTCGAGCATTATCTTATTTTATCTACAAACGCTTATGTTAAATATAAATCGTTGTTTTAAGCCTTAACATCAAATTGGGAACGTGGGAAATCAAAATATAACGAAGTTTTATCCATTTTGATACAAGTTATCATCCTAAGAGTTTTGAAAGTAAACAAGCCGAGTATAATCATTATGTTGTCACAAAGCTTGTTATAACCACAAATCTTTGTTTAAGCCTTAACATCACGTAGGGAATGTGGGAAATAGGACGATAACGAAGTTTCACCGATTTTATATCAAATATTCATTCTAAGAGTTTTAAAATTCAACAATCCGAGCATAATAATATTTTATCTACAAACGCTTATTTTGAATAGAAATTGTTACTTTAAGCCTTAACTTCACTTTGGGAACGTGAGAAATCGGACGATAATAAAGTTTTACACATTTTGTTACAACTTATCATCCTCAGAGTTTTGAAAGTAAACAAGCCAAGTATAATTATTATACTGTCACGAAGCTTATTGTCAATAGAAATCGTTGTTTTAAGCCTTAACTTCACGTAGGGAACGTGGGAAATAAGACGATAATGAAGTTTCAATGATTTTGTAACAAATAATCAATCGAAGAGTTTTAAAATTTAACATGCCGAGCATAATCATATCTTATCTACAAACGCTTATTTTGAATAGAAATCATTGTTTTAAGCCTTATCTTTACTTACGTAACGTGAGAAATTGGACGATAATAAAATTTTATCCATTTTGTTTCAAATAATCATCCTAAAAGTTTTCAAATTCAACAAGCCGAGTATAATCATTATTCTGTCACAAAGCTTATTCCGAGTAGAAATCGTTGTTTTGAGCCTTAACTTCACGTAGCGAACATGGGAAATATGACGATAATGAAGTTTCAACGATTTTGTATCAAATAACCATTTTAAGAGTTTAAAAATTCAACATGCCAAGCATAAACATATTTTATTTACAAACGTCTATTTTGAATAGAAATCGTTGTTTTAAGCCTTAACTTCACTTATGGAACGTGGTAAATTGGACGATATAGAAGTTTTATCCATTTTGTTTCAAATAATCATCCTAAGAGTTTTAAAATTCAACACGCCGAGTATAATCATTATTATGTCGCTAAGCTTATAGTGAGTAGAAATCATTGTTTTGAGCCTTAACTTCACGTAGAGAATGTGGGAAATTGGACGATAATGAGGTTTCAACAATTTTGCATCAAATAATCACTCTAAGAGGTTTAAAATTCAACAAGCCGAGCATAATTATATTTTTTATATAAACATTTATTTTGAATAGAAATCGTTGTTTTATGCTTAAACTTCACTTAGGGTATGTGGAAAATCAGACGATAATGTAGTTTTACCCATTTTGTTACAAATAATCATAATAAGAGTTTTGAAAGTCAAGAAGCCGAGTATAATCTTTAGTCTTTCACAAAGTATATTGTGAGCAGAAATCGTTGTTTTGAGCCTTACCATCACATAGGGAATATGGGTAATAGGACGATAACAAAGTTTCAACGATTTTGTATAAAATAATAATTCTAAGAGTTTTAAAATTTAACATGTCGAGCATTATCTTATTTTATCTACAAACGCTTATTTTAAATATAAATCGTTGTTTTAAGCCAAAACATCACATTGGAAACGTGGGAAATCGAAATATAATGAAGTTTTTTCCATTTTGATACAAATTATCATCCTAAGAGTTTTAAAAGTAAACAAGTCGAGTATAATCATTATGTTGTCACAATGCTTGTTATGACCAGAAATTGTTGTTTTAAGCCTTAACATCACGTAGGGAACGTGGGTAATAGGACGATAATGAAGTTTCACCGATTTTATATGAAATATTCATTCTAAGAGTTTTAAAATTTAACAATCCGAGCATAATAATATTTTATCTACAAACGCTTATTTTGAATAGAAATTGTTACTTTAAGCCTTAACTTCACTTTGGGAACGTGAGAAATCGGACGATAATAAAGTTTTACACATTTTGTTACAACTTATCATCCTCAGAGTTTTGAAAGTAAACAAGCCAAGTATAATTATTATACTGTCACGAAGCTTATTGTCAATAGAAATCGTTGTTTTAAGCCTTAACTTCACGTAGGGAACGTGGGAAATAGGACGATAATGAAGTTTCAATGATTTTGTAACAAATAATCAATCTAGGAGTTTTAAAATTCAACACTCCGAGCATAATCATATCTTATCTACAAACGCTTATTTTGAATAGAAATCATTGTTTTAAGCCTTAAAGTCACTAAGGGAACGTGAGAATTTGGACGATAATGAAGTTTTATCCATTTTGTTTCAAATAATCATCCTAAGAGTTTTGAAATTCAACAAGCCGAGTATAATCATTATTATGTCACAAAGCTTATAGTGAGTAGAAATCATTATTTCGAGCCTTAACTTCACGTTGGGAACGTGGAAAATTGGATGATAATGAAGTTTAAACAATTTTGTATCAAGTAATCAGTCTAGGAGTTTTAAAATTGAACAAGCCGGGCATAATCATATTATCAACAAACGCTAATTTTGAATAAAAATTATTTTTTTAAGCATTAACATAACTTAGGGAACGCAGGAAATCGGACGATAATGAAGTTTTACCTTTTTTGTTACATATAATCATCCTAAGAGTTTACAAAGTAAACATGACGAGTATAATCATTATGTGGTCACAAAGCTTTTTGTGACTAGAAATCGTTGTTTTGAGCCTTAACTTCACGTAGGGAACTTGGGAAATAGGACGATAATGAAGTTTCAATGATTTCGTATTAAATAATCGTTCTAAGAGTTTTAAAATTCAACAATCCGAGAATAACCACATTTTATCAACAAATGCTTATTTTGAAGAGAAATCATTATTTTAAGTCTTAACTTTACTTAGGAAACGGGGGAAATCGGACGATAATAAAATTTTACCCATTTTGTTTCAAATAATTATACGAAGTGTTTTGAAATTTAACAAGCGGAGTTTAATCATTAGTCTATCACAAGCTTATTCTGAGTAGAAATCGTTAATTTAAGTCTTAACTTCACGTAGGAACGTGGGAAATAGGACAATAATGAAGTTTCAACGATTTTGTGTCAAATAATCATTCTAAGAGTTTTAAAACTCAACAAGCCGAGCATAATCATATTTTATTTACAAATGCTTATTTTGAAAAGAAATCATTGTTTTAAGCCTTATCTTTACTTACGTAACGTGGGAAATAGGACGATAATAAAATTTTATCCATTTTGTTTCAAATAATCATCCTAAAAGTTTTCAAATTCAACAAGCCGAGTATAATCATTATTCTGTCATAAAGCTTATTCTGCGTAGAAATCGTTGTTTTGAGCCTGAACTTCACGTAACGAACATGGGAAATAAGACGATAATGAAGTTTCAACGATTTTGTATCAAATAACAATTTTAAGAGTTTAAAAATTCAACATGCCAAGCATAAACATATTTTGTTTACAAACGTTTATTTTGAATAGAAATCGTTGTTTTAAGCCTTAACTTCACTTATGGAACGTGGTAAATTGGACGATATAGAAGTTTTATCCATTTTGTTTCAAATAATCATCCTAAGAGTTTTAAAATTCAACACGCCGAGTATAATCATTATTATGTAACAAAGCTTATAGTGAGTAGAAATTGTTGTTTTGAGCCATAACTTCAAGTAGAGAACACGGGAAATTGGACGATAATTAGGTTTCAACAATTTTGTATCAAATAATCACTCTAAGAGGTTCAAAATTCAACCAGCCGAGCATAATCATATTTTTTTATACAAACGTTTATTTTGAATATAAATCGTTGTTTTATGCTTAAACTTCACTTAGGGTATATGGGAAATTAGACAATAATGAAGTTTTACCCATTTTGCTACAAATAATCATAATAAGAGTTTTGAAAGTCAAGAAGCCGAGTATAATCATTATTCTGTTAAAAAGCATATTGTGAGCAGAAATCGTTGTTTTGAGCCTTACAATCACGTAGGGAATATGGGAAATAGGACGATAACAAAGTTTCAACGATTTTCTATAAAATTATAATTCTAAGAGTTTTAAAATTTAACATGTCGAGCATTATCTTATTTTATCTACAAACGCTTATTTTAAATATAAATCGTTGTTTAAGCCTTAATATCACAATGGGAACGTGGGAAATCGAAATATAACGAAGTTTTATCCATTTTTATACAAGTTATCATCCTAAGAGTTTTGAAAGTAAACAAGCCGAGTATAATCATTATGTTGTCACAAAGCTTGTTATAACCACAAATCTTTGTTTAAGCCTTAACATCACGTAGGGAACATTGGAAATAGGACGATAACGAAGTTTCACCGATTTTATATCAAATATTCATTCTAAGAGTTTTAAAATTCAACAATCTGAGCATAATAATATTTTATCTACTAACGCTTATTTTGAATAGAAATTGTTACTTTAAGCCTTAACTTCACTTTGGGAACGTGTGAAATCGGACGATAATAAAGTTTTACACATTTTGTTACAACTTATCATCCTTAGAGTTTTGAAAGTAAACAAGCCAAGTATAATTATTATACTGTCACGAAGCTTATTGTCAATAGAAATCGTTGTTTTAAGCCTTAACTTCACGTAGGGAACGTGGGAAATAGGACGATAATGAAGTTTCAATGATTTTGTAACAAATAATCAATCTAAGAGTTTTAAAATTGAACATGCCGAGCATAATCATATCTTATCAACAAACGCTTATTTTGAATAGAAATCATTGTTTTAAGCCTTAAAGTCACTAAGGGAACGTGAGAATTTGGACGATAATGAAGTTTTATCCATTTTGTTTCAAATAATCATCCTAAGAGTTTTGAAATTCAACAAGCCGAGTATAATCATTATTATGTCACAAAGCTTATAGTGAGTAGAAATCATTATTTCGAGCCTTAACTTCATGTTGGGAACGTGGAAAATTGGATGATAATGAAGTTTAAACAATTTTGTATCAAATAATCAGTCTAGGAGTTTTAAAATTGAACAAGCCGGGCATAATCATATTATCAACAAACGCTAATTTTGAATAAAAATTATTTTTTTAAGCATTAACATAACTTAGGGAACGCAGGAAATCGGACGATAATGAAGTTTTACCTTTTTTGTTACATATAATCATCCTAAGAGTTTACAAAGTAAACAAGACGAGTATAATCATTATGTGGTCAAAAAGCTTATTGTGACTAGAAATCGTTGTTTTGAGCCTTAACTTCACGTAGGGAACTTGGGAAATAGGACGATAATGAAGTTTCAATGATTTTGTATCAAATAATCGTTCTAAGAGTTTTAAAATTCAACAATCCGAGAATAACCACATTTTATCAGCAAATACTTATTTTGAAGAGAAATCATTATTTTAAGTCTTAATTTTACTTAGGGAACGGGGGAAATCGGACGATAATAAAATTTTACCCATTTTGCTTCAAATAATTATACTAAGAGTTTTGAAATTTGACAAGCCGAGTGTAATTATTAGTCTATCGCAAGCTTATTCTGAGTAGAAATCGTTAATTTTAGTCTTAACTTCACGTAAGGAACGTGGGAAATAGGACGATAATGAAGTTTCAACGATTTTATGTCAAATAATCATTCTAAGAGTTTTAAAACTCAACAAGCGGAGCATAATCATATTTTATTTACAAACGCATATTTTGAAGAGAAATCATTGTTTTAAGCCTTATCTTTACTTACGTAACATGGGAAATTGGACGATACTAAAATTTTATCCATTTTGTTTCAAATAATCATCCTAAAAGTTTTCAAATTCAACAAGCCGAGTATAATCATTATTCTGTCACAAAGCTTATTCTGAGTAGAAATCCTTGTTTTGAGCCTTAACTTCACGTAGCGAACATGGGAAATAGGACGATAATGAAGTTTCAACGATTTTGTATCAAATAATCATTCAAAGAGTTTAAAAATTCGTTATGCCGAGCATAATCATATTTTATTTACAAACGTTTATTTTGAATAGAAATTGTTGTTTTACGCCTTAACTTCACTTATGGAACGTGGTAAATTGGACGATATAAAAGTTCTATCCATTTTGTTTCAAATAATCATCCTAAGAGTTTTAAAATTCAACATGTCGAGTATAATCATTATTATGTCGCTAAGCTTATAGTGTGTAGAAATCGTTGTTTTGAGCCTTAACTTCACGTAGAGAATGTGGGAAATTGGACGACAATGAGGTTTCAACAATTTTGCATCAAATAATCACTCTAAGATGTTTAAAATTCAACAAGCCGAGCATAATCATATTTTTTATACAAACATTTATTTTGAATAGAAATCGTTGTTTTATGCCTAAACTTCACTTAGGGTATGTGGGAAATCAGACGATAATGTAGTTTTACCCATTTTGTTACAAATAATCATAATAAGAGTTTTGAAAGTCAAGAAGCCGAGTATAATCTTTATTCTTTCACAAAGTATATCGTGAACAGAAATCGTTGTTTTGAGCCTTACCATCACGTAGGGAATATGGGTAATTGGACGATAACAAAGTTTCAACGATTTTGTATAAAATAATAAGTCTAAGAGTTTTAAAATTTAACATGCTGGGCATTATCTTATTTTATCTACAAACGCTTATTTTAAATATAAATCGTTGTTTTAAGCCTTAACATCATATTGGGAACGTAGGAAATCGAAATATAACGAAGTTTTATCCATTTTGATACAAGTTATCATCCTAAGAGTTTTGAAAGTAAACAAGTCGAGTATAATCATTATGTTGTCACAAAGCTTGTTATGACCAGAAATCGTTGTTTTAAGCCTTAACATCACGGAGGGAACGTGGGAAATATGACGATAATGAAGTTTCACCGATTTTATATGAAATATTCATTCTAAGAGTTTTAAAATTCAAAAATCTGTGCATAATAATATTTTATCTACAAACGCTTATTTTGAATAGAAATTGTTACTTTAAGCCTTAACTTCACTTTGGGAACGTGAGAAATCGGACGATAATAAAGTTTTACACATTTTGCTACAACTTATCATCCACAGTGTTTTGAAAGTAAACAAGCCAAGTATAATTATTATACTGTCACGAAGCTTATTGTCAATAGAAATCATTGTTTTAAGCCTTAACTTCACGTAGGGAACATGGGAAATAGGACGATAATGAAGTTTAAATGATTTTGTACCAAATAATCAATCTAAGAGTTTTAAACTTTAACATGCCGAGCTTAATCATATCTTATCTACAAACGCTTATTTTGAATAGAAATCATTGTTTTAAGCATTAACTTCACTTAGGGAACATGAGAAATTGGACGATAATGAAGTTTTATCCATTTTGTTTCAAATAATCATCCTAAGAGTTTTCAAATTCAACAAGCTGAGTATAATGATTATTATATCACAAAGCTTATAGTGAGTACAAATCATTATTTCGAGCCTAAACTTCACGTTGGGAATGTGGGAAATTGGACGATAATGAAGTTTAAAATATTTTGTAACAAATAATCATTATAGGAGTTTTAAAATTGAACAAACCGAGCATAATCATATTATCTACAAATGCTAATTTTGAAAAGAAATTGTTTTTTAAGCCTTAACTTAACTTAGGGAATGCAGGAAATCGGACGATAATGAAGTTTTACCCATTTTGTTACATATAATCATCCTAAGAGTTTACAAAGTAAAGAAGACGAGTATAATCATTATGTGGTCACAAAGCTTATTGTGCCTAGAAATCGTTGTTTTGAGCCTTAACTTCACGTAGGGAACGTGGGAAATAGTTATCCGCAAATGCTTATTTTGAAGAGAAATCATTATTTTAAGTCTTAACTTAAGGAACGTGAGAAATTGGACGATAATAAAATTTTACTCATTTTGTTTCAATGATTTTGTATCAAATAATCGTTCTAAGAGTTTTAAAATTCAACAGGACGAGCATAACCATATTTTATCAGCAAATGCTTATTTTGAAGAGAAATCATTATTTTAAGTCTTAACTTAAGGAACGTGAGAAATTGGACGATAATAAAATTTTACCCATTTTGTTTCAAATAATTATCCTAAGAGTTTAAAATTTAACAAGCCGAGTATAAACATTAGTCTATCACAAAGCTTATTCTGAGTAGAAATCGTTAATTCAAGTCTTAACTTCACATAGGGAACGTGGGAAATAGGACAATAATGAAGTTTCAACGATTTTGTATCAAAAAATCATTCTAAGAGTTTTAAAACTTAATAAGCCGAGCATAATCATATTTTATTTAGAAACGCTTATTTTGAAGAGAAATCATTGTTTTAAGCCTTATCTTTACTTACGTAACGTAGGAAATTAGACGGTAATAAAATTTTATCCATTTTGTTTCAAACAATCATCTTAAAAGTTTTCAAAGTCAACAAGCCGAGTATAATCATTATTCTGTCACAAAGCTTATTCTGAGTAGAAATCGTTGTTTTGAGCCTTAACTTCACGTAGCGAACATGGGAAAAAGGACGATAATGAAGTTTCAACGATTTTGTATCAAATAATCATATTTAATTTACAAACGTTTATTTTGAATAGAAATCGTTGTTTTATGCCTTAACTTCACTTATGGAACATGGTAAATTGGACGATATAGAAGTTCTATCCATTTTATTTCAAATAATCATCCTAAGAGTTTTAAAATTCAACATGCCGAGTATAATCATTATTATGTCACAAAGCTTATAATGAGTAGAAATCGTTGTTTTGAGCCTTAACTTCATGTAGAGAACGTGGGAAATTGGACGATAATTAGGTTTCAACAATTTTGTATCAAATAATCACTCTGAGAGGTTCAAAATTCAACAAGCCGAGCATAATCATATTGTTTATACAAACGTTTATTTTGTATAGAAATCGTTGTTTTATGCCTAAACTTCACTTAGGGTATGTGGGAAATCAGACGATAATGAAGTTTTACCCATTTTGCTACAAATAATCAAAATAAGAGTTTTAAAAGTCAAGAAGCCGAGTATAATCATTATTCTGTCACAAAGCATATTGTGAGCAGAAATCGTTGATTTGAGCCATACCATCACGTAGGGAATATGGGAAATAGGACGATAACAAAGTTTCAACGATTTTGTATAAAATAATAATTCTAAGAGTTTTAAAATTTAACATGCCGAGCATTATCTTATTTTATCTACAAACGCTTATTTTAAATATAAATCGTTGTTTAAACCTTAACATCACATTGGGAACGTGGGAAATCGAAATATAACGAAGTTTTATCCATTTTGATACAAGTTATCATCCTAAGAGTTTTGAAAGTAAACAAGCCGAGTATAATCATTATGTTGTCACAAAGCTTGTTATGACCAGAAATCGTTGTTTTAAGCCTTAACATCTCGTAGGGAACGTGGGAAGTAGGACGATAATGAAGTTTCACTGATTTTATATGAAATATTCACTCTTAGAGTTTTAAAATTCAACAATCCGAGCATAATAATATTTTATCTACAAACGCTTATTTTGAATAGAAATTGTTGCATTATGCCTTAACTTCACTTTGGGAACGTGAGAAATTGGACGATAATAAAGTTTTACACATTTTGTTACAACTTATCATCCTCAGAGTTTTGAAAGTAAACAAGCCAAGTATAATTATTATACTGTCACGAAGCTTATTGTCAATAGAAATTGTTGTTTTAAGCCTTAACTTCACGTAGGGAACGTGGGAAATAGGACGATAATGAAGTTTCATTGATTTTGTATCAAATAATCATTCTAAGAGTTTTAGAATTCAACAAGCCGAGCATAATCATATTTTATCTACAAACACTTAATTTGAATAGAAATCGTTGTTTTATGCCTTAACTTCACTTAAGGAATGTGGGAAATCGGACGATAATAAAGTTTTACCTATTTTGTTTCATATTATAATTCTAAGAGTTTTGAAATTCAACAAGCCGAGTATAATCATTATTGTTTCACAAAGCTTCTTCTGAGTAGAAATCGTTGTTATGAGCCTTAACTTCTTGTAGGGAATGTAGTAAATAGGACGACAAAGAAGTTTTATCGATTTTTTATCTAATAATTATTCCAAGAGTTTTAAAATTCAACAAGCCGAGCATAATCTTATTTTATCTACAAACGCTTATTTTAAATACAAATTGTTGTTTTAAGCCTTAACTTCACTTAGGGAATGTAGGAAATCAGACGATAATGAAGTTTTACCCATTTTGATACAAATAATCATCCTAAGAGTTTTGAAAGTAAACAAGCCGAGTATAATGATTGTGCTATCACAAAGCTTATTATGACTAGAAATATTTCTTTTGAGCCTTAACTTCACGTATGGAATGTGGGAAATAGAACGATAATGAAGTTTCAACGATTTTGGATCAAATAATCATTCTAAGAGTTTTAGAATTTAACAAGCCGGGCATAATCATATTTTATCTACAAATGCTTATTTTGAATAGAAATCATTGTTTTAAGCCTTAACTTCTTTTTGGGAATGTGGAAATCTGGCGATAATGAATTTTTACACATTTTTTACAACTAATCATCCTCAAAATTTTTAAAGTAAACAAGCTGAGTATAATCATTATTTTTTCACAAAGTTTATTTTGAATAGAAGTCGTTATTTTGAGACTTAGCTTCAAGTAGGGAACGTGGAAAATAGGATGATAATGAAGTTACAACGATTTTGTAACAAATAATCAATCTAAGAGTTTGAAAATTTAACATGCTGAGTGTAATCATATTTTCTCTACAAACGCTATTTTTGAATAGAAATCGTTGTTTTAAGCCTTAACTTTACCTTGGGAACGTGGGAAATTGGACGATAATAAAGTTTTATCCATTTTGTTTCAAATAATCATCCTCAGAGTTTTGAAATTCAACAAGCCGAGCATAATCATTATTATGTCACAAAGCTTATAGTGAGTACAAAAAGGTTGTTTCGAGCCTTAACTTCACGTAGGGACAGTGGGAAATTGGACGATAATGAAGTTTTAACGATTTTGTATCAAATAATCATTCTAAGAATTTTAAAATTCAACAAGACGATCATAATCTTATTTTATCTATAAACGTTTATTTTGAATAGAAATCGTTGTTTTAAGCCTTAACTTCACATTGGTAACGTGAAAAATCGAACTATAATGAAGGTTTACCCATTTTTATACAAATAATAAAACTAAGTGTTTTGAAAGTAAATAAGCCGAGTATAATCATTATGCCGTCACAAAGCTTATTATGACTAGAAATCGTTGTTTTGAGCCTTAGCTTCACGTAGGGAACATGGAAAATAGGACGATAATGAAGTTTTAACGAATTTGTATCAAATATTCATTTTAAGAGTTTTAAAATTCAACATGCCGAGCATAATTATATTTTATCAACAAACGCTTATTTTGAATAGAAATCATTGTTTTAAGCCTTAACTTCAAATTGGAAACGAAGGAAATCGAAATATAATGAAGTTTTACCCATTTTGATACAAATTATCATCATAAGAGTTTTGAAAGTAAACAAGCCGAGTATAATCATTATGTAGCCAGAAAGCTTATTGTGACTAGAAATCTTTGTTTTGAGCCTTAAGTTCATGTAGGGAACGTGAGAAATAGGACGATAATGAAGTTTCAACGATTTTGTATCAAATAATCGTTCTAAGAGTTTTTAAAATTCAACAAGCTGAGCATAATCATATTTTATCTACAAACGTTTATTTTGAATAGAAATCGTTGTTTTAAGCTTTAACTTCACATTGCAAACGTGGGAAATCGAAATGTAATGAAGTTTTTTCCATTTTGATACAAATTATCATCGTAAGAGTTTTGAAAGTAAACAAGTCGAGTATAATCATTATGTTGTCACAAAGCTTGTTACGACCAGAAATCGTTGTTTTAAGACTTAACATCACGTAGGGAACGTGGGAAATATGATGAGAATGAAGTTTCACCTATTTTATATAAAATAATCATTCTAAGAGTTTTAAAATTCAACAATCTAAGCATAATAATATTTTATCTACAAACGCTTATTCTGAATAGAAATTGTTGCATTATGCCTTCACTTTGGGAACGTGAGAAATCGGACCATAATAAAGTTTTACACATTTTGTTGCAACTTATCAACCTCAGAGTTTTGAAAGTAAACAAGCCAAGTATAATTATTATACTGTCACGAAGCTTATTGTCAATAGAAATCGTTGTTTTAAGCCTTAACTTCACGTAGGAATGTGGGAAATAGGACGATAATGAAGTTTCAATGATTTTGTAACAAATAATCAATCTAAGAGTTTTAAAATTTAACATGCCGAGCATAATCATATCTTATCTACAAATGCTTATTTTGAATAGAAATCAATGTTTTAAGCCTTAACTTCACTTAGGGAACGTGAGAAATTGGACGATAATGAAGTTTTATCCATTTTGTTTCAAATAATCATCCTAAGAGTTTTGAAATTCAACAAACCGAGTATAATCATTATTATGTCACAAAGCTTATAGTGAGTAGAAATCATTATTTTGAGCCTTAACTTCATGTTGGGAACGTGGGAAATTGGACGATAATGAAGTTTAAACAATTTTGTATCGAATAATCATTCTTGGAGTTTTAAAATTGAACAAGCCGAGCATAATCATATTATGTACAAACGCTAATTTTGAATAGAAATTGTTTTTTTAAGCCTTAACTTAACTTAGGAAACGCAGGAAATCGGATGATAATGAAGTTTTACCCATTTTGTTACATATAATCGTCCTAAGAGTTGCAAAGTAAACAAGACGAGTATAATCATTATGTGGTCACAAAGCTTATTGTGACTAGAAATCGTCGTTTTGAGCCTTAAATTCACGTAGGGAACGTGGGAAATAGGAAGATAATGAAGTTTCAATGATTTTGTATCAAATAATCGCTATAAGAGTTTTGAAATTCAATAAGCCGAGCATAACCATATTTTATCAGCAAATGCTTATTTTGAAGAGAAATCATTATTTTAAGTCTTAACATAAGGAACGTGAGAAATTGGACGATAATAAAATTTTACCCATTTTGTTTCAAATAATTATCCTAAGAGTTTTAAAATTTAACAAGCCAAGTATAAACATTAGTCTATCACAAAGCATATTCTGAGTAGAAATCGTTAATTTAAGTCTTAACTTCACATAGGGAACGTGGGAAATAGGACGATAATGAAGTTTCAACGATTTTGTATCAAATAATCATTCTAAAAGTTTTAAAACTCAACAAGCCGAGCATAATCATATTTTATTTACAAACGCTTATTTTGAAGAGAAATCATTGTTTTTAGCCTTATCTTTACTTACGTTAACGTGGGAAATTGGACGATAATAAAATTTTATCCATTTTAATTCAAATAATCATTCTAAAGTTTTTCAAAATCAAGAAGCCGAGTATAATCATTATTCTGTTTCAAAGCTTATTCTGCATAGAAATCGTTGTTTTGAGCCTTAACTTCACGTAGCGAACATGGGAAATAGGACGATAATGAAGTTTCAACGATTTTGTATCAAATAATCATTCTAAGTGTTTAAAAATTCAACATGACGAGCATAATCATATTTTGTTTACAAACGTTTATTTTGAATAGAAATCGTTGTTTTATGCCTTAACTTCATTTATGGAACGTGGTAAATTGGACGATATAGAAGTTTTATCCATTTTGTTTCAAATAATGATCCTAAGTATTTTGAAATTCAACATGCCGAGTATAATCATTATTATGTCACAAAGCTTATAGTGAGTAGAAATTGTTGTTTTGAGCCTAAACTTCACGTAGCGAACATGGGAAATAGGACGATACGGATGTTTCAACGATTTTGTATCAAATAATCATTCTAAGAGTTTAAAAATTCAACATGCCGAGCATAATCATATTTTATTTACAAACGTTTATTTTGAATAAAAATCGTTATTTTAAGCCTTAACTTCACTTATGGAAAGTGGTAAATTGGACGATATAGAAGTTTTATCCATTTTGTTTCAAATAATCATCTTAAGAGTTTTAAAATTCAACATGCCGAGTATAATCATTATTATGTCACAAAGCTTATAGTGAGTAGAAATCATTGTTTTGAGCCTTAACTTCACGTAGAGAACGTGGGAAATTGGACGATAATGAGGTTTCAACAATTTTGTATCAAATAATCACTCAAAGAGGTTCAAAATTCACCAAGCTGAGCATAATCATATTTTTATACAAACGTTTATTGTGAATAGAAATCGTTATTTTATGCCTGAACTTCACTTAGGGTATGTGGGAAATTAGACGATAATGAAGTTTTACCCATTTTGTTATAAATAATCATAATAAGAGTTTTGAAAGTCAAGAAGCCGAGTATAATCATTATTCTGTCACAAAGCTTATTCTGAGTAGAAATCGTTGTTTTGAGCCTTAACTTCACGTAGCGAAAATGGGAAATAGGACGATAATGAAGTTTCAACGATTTTGTATCAAATAATCATTCTAAGTGTTTAAAAATTCAACATGACGAGCATAATCATATTTTGTTTACAAACGTTTATTTTGAATAGAAATCGTTGTTTTATGCCTTAACTTCACTTATGGAACGTGGTAAATTGGGCGATATAGAAGTTTTATCCATTTTGTTTCAAATAATCATCCTAAGTGTTTTGAAATTCAACATGCCGAGTATAATCATTATTATGTCACAAAGCTTATAGTGAGTAGAAATTGTTGTTTTGAGCCTAAACTTCACGTAGCGAACATGGGAAATAGGACGATAAGGATGTTTGAATGATTTTGTATCAAATAATCATTCTAAGAGTTTAAAAATTCAACATGCCGAGCATAATCATATTTTATTTACAAACGTTTATTTTGAATAATAATCGTTGTTTTAAGCCTTAACTTCACTTATGGAAAGTGGTAAATTGGACGATATAGAAGTTTTATCCATTTTGTTTCAAATAATCATCCTAAGAGTTTTAAAATTCAACATGCCGAGTATAATCATTATTATGTCACAAAGCTTATAGTGAGTAGAAATCATTGTTTTGAGCCTTAACTTCACGTAGAGAACGTGGGAAATTGGACGATAATGAGGTTTCAACAATTTTGTATCAAATAATCACTCTAAGAGGTTCAAAATTCACCAAGCTGAGCATAATCATATTTTTATACAAACGTTTATTGTGAATAGAAATCGTTATTTTATGCCTGAACTTCACTTAGGGTATGTGGGAAATTAGACGATAATGAAGTTTTACCCATTTTGTTATAAATAATCATAATAAGAGTTTTGAAAGTCAAGAAGCCGAGTATAATCATTATTCTGTCACAAAGCTTATTCTGAGTAGAAATCGTTGTTTTGAGCTTTAACTTCACGTAGCGAACATGGGAAATAGGACGATAATGAAGTTTCAATGATTTTGAAACAAATAATCATTCTAAGAGTTTAAAAATTCTACATGCCGAGCATAATCATATTTTATTTACAAACGTTTATTTTGAATGGAAATTGTTGTTTTATGCATTAACTTATGGAACGTCGTAAATTGGACGATATAGAAGTTTTATCTATTTTGTTTCAAATAATCATCTTAAGAGTTTTGAAATTCAACATGCCGACTATAATCATTATTATGTCAGAAAGCTTATAGTGAGTAGAAATCGTTGTTTTGAGCCTTAACTTCACATAGAGAACGTGGGAAATTAGACGATAATGAGGTTTCACCAATTTTGTATCAAATAATCACTCTAAGAGGTTCAAAATTCAACAAGCCGATCATAATTATATTTTTTATACAAACGTTGATTTTGAATAGAAATCGCTGTTTTATGCCTAAACTTCACTTAGGGAATGTGGGAAATCAGACGATAATGAAGTTTTACCCATTTTGATACAAATAATCATAATAAGAGTTTTGAAAGTCAAGAAGCCGAGTATAATCATTTTTTTGTCACAAAGCATATTGTGAGCATAAATCATTGTTTTGAGCCTTACCATCACGTAGGGAATATGGAAATAGAACAATAACAAAGTTTCAACGATTTTGTATAAAATAATAATTCTAAGAGTTTTAAAATTTAACATGCCGAGCATAATCTTATTTTATCTACAAACGCTTATTTTAAATATAAATCGTTGTTTTAAGCCTTAACATCCCATTGGGAACGTGGGAAATCGATATATAACGAAGTTTTATCCATTTTGATACAAGTTATGATCCTAAGAGTTTTGAAAGTAAACAAGCTGAGTATAATCATAATGTTATCACAAAGCTTATTGTGACTAGAAATCGATGTTTTGAGCCTTAACTTCACGTAGGGAACGTGGGAAATAGGTCAATAATGAAGTTTCGACGATTTTTTATCAAATAATCATTCTAAGAGTTTTATAAGTCAATAAGCCGAGCATAATCATATTTCATCTAGAAACGCTTATTTTGAATAGAAATCGTTGTTTTAAGCCTTAATATCACTTTGGGAACGAGGGAAATCGGACGATAATAAAGTTTTACACATTTTGTTACAACTAATCATTCTCAGAGTTTTGAAAGGAAACAAGCCGAGTAAAATCAATATGCTGTCACAAAGCTTATTGTGACTAGAAATCGTTGTTTTAAGCCTTAACTTCACGTAGGGAATGTGGGAAATAGGACTATAATGAAGTTTCAACAATTTTTTGACAAATAATCAATCTAAGAGTTTAAAAATTCAACATGCCGAGCGTAATCATATTTTTTCTACAAACGCTTATTTTGAATAGAAATCATTTCTTTAAGCCTTAACTTCACATTGGGAACATAGGAAATTGAACTATAATGAAGTTTTTACCATTTTGATACAAATAATCAAACTAAGAGTTTTGAAAGTAAACAAGCCGAGTATAATCATCGTGTTGTCACAAAGCTTATTGTGACTAGAAATCGTTTCTTTAAGCATTAACTTCATGTAGGGAACGTGGGAAATAGGACGATAATGATGTTTCAACGATTTTGTATCAAATAATCATTCTAAGAGTTTTAAAATTCATCAAGCAGAGCATAATCATATTTTATCTACAAATGCTTATTTTGAAGAGAAATCATTGTTTTAAGCCTTAACTTCACCTAGGGAACATGGAAAATCGGACGATAATGATTATTCTAAGAGTTTTGAAATCTAACAAGCCGAGTATAATAATAGTTCTGTCACAAAGCTTATTTTGAGTAGAAATCGTTAATTTGAGCCTTAACTTAACGTAGGAAACGTGGGAATTAGGGCGATAATGAAATTTCGACGATTTTGTATCAAATAATCATTCAAATAGTTTTAAAATTCAACAAGCCGAGCATAATAATATTTTATCTACAAATACTTATTTTGAATAGAAATCATTGTTTTAAGCCTTAACTTCACTTTGGGAACGTGGGAAATCGAAAAACAATAATATTTTACCCATTTTGATACAAATAATCATTCTAAGAGTTTTGAAAGTAAACAAGCCGAGTGTAATCATTATGCGGTCACAAAGCTTATTGTGACTAAAAATCGTTGTTTTGAGCCTTTACTTCACGTCGAGAACGTGGGAAATAGGACGATAATGAAGTTTCATTGATTTTGTATCGAATAATCATTCTAAGAGTTTTAAAATTCAACAAGCCGAGCATAATCATATTTTATCTACAAACGCTTAATTTGAATAGAAATCGTTGTTTTATGCCTTAACATCACTTAAGTAATGTGGGAAATCGGACGATAATAAAGTTTTACACATTTTGTTTCAAATTATAATCCGAAGAGTTTTGAAATTCAACAAGCCGAGTATAATCATTATTCTTTCACAAAGCTTATTCTGAGTATAAATCGTTGTTATAAGCCTTAACTTCACGTAGGGAACGTAGTAAATAGGACGACAAAGAAGTTTTAACGATTTTTTATCTAATAATCATTCTAAGAGTTTTAAAATTCAACAAGCCGAGCATAATCTTATTTTATCTACAAACTCTTATTTTAAATACAAATCGTTGTCTTAAGCCTTAACTTCACTTAGGGAATGTGAGAAATCAGACGATAATGAAGTTTTACCCATTTTGTTACAAATAATCATCCTAAGAGTTTTGAAAGTAAACAAGCCGAGTATAATCATTGTGCTGTCACAAAGCTTATTATGACTAGAAATATTTGTTTTGAGCCTTAACTTCACGTATGTAACGTGGGAAATAGAACGATAATGAAGTTTCAACGATTTTGGATCAAATAATTATTCTAAGAGTTTTAGAATTTAACAAGCCGAGCATAATCATATTTTATCTACAAATGCATATTTTGAATAGAAATCGTTGTTTTAAGCCTTAACTACATTTTGGGAACGTGGGAAATCGGGCGATAATGAAGTTTTACACATTTTTTACAACTAATCATCCTCAGAATTTTTAAAGTAAACAAGCTGAGTATAATCATTATTCTGTCACATTGCGTATTTTGAATAGAAGTCGTTATTATGAGCCTTAGCTTCAAGTAGGAAACGTGGAAAATAGGATGATAATGAAGTTTCAACGATTTTGTAACATCTAATCAATCTAAGAGTTTAAAAATTTAACATGCTGAGCGTAATCATATTTTCTCAACAAACGCTATTTTTGAATAAAAATCGTTGTTTTAAGCCTTAACTTCACCTTGGGAACGTGGGAAATTGGACGATAATAAAGTTTTATCCATTTTGTTTCAAATAATCATCCTCAGAGTTTTGAAATTCAACAAGCCGAGTATAATCATTATTATGTCACAAAGCTTATAGTGAGTAGAAATCGTTGTTTCGAGCCTTAACTTCACGTAGGGACTGTGGGAAATTGGACGATAATGAAGTTTTAATGATTTTGTATCAAATAATCATTCTAAGAGTTTTAAAATTCAACAAGATGATCATAATCATATTTTATCTATAAACGTTTATTTTGAATAGAAATCGTTGTTTTAAGCCTTAACTTCACATTGGTAACGTGAAAAATCGAACTATAATGAAGGTTTACCCATTTTGATACAAATAATCAAACTAAGAGTTTTGAAAGTAAACAAGCCGAGTATAATCATTATGCCATCACAAAGATTATTGTGACTAAAAATCGTTGTTTTGAGCCTTAGCTTCAAATAGCGAACATGGGAAATAGGACGATAATGAAGTTTTAACGAATTTGTATCAAATAATTATTTTAAGAGTTTTAAAATTCAACATGTCGAGCATAATTATATTTTATCAAAAAACGCTTAATTTGAATAGAAATCATTGTTTTAAGCCTTAACTTCACATTGGGAACGTGGGAAATCGAAATATATTGAAGTTTTTTCCATTTTGATACAAATTATCATCCTAAGAGTTTTGAAAGTAAACAAGTCGAGTATAACCATTATGTTGTCACAAAGCTTGTTACGACCAGAAATCGTTGTTTTAAGACTTAACATCACGTAGGGAACGTGGGAAATAGGACGATAATGAAGTTTCACCGATTTTATATCAAATAATCATTCTAAGAGTTTTAAAATTCAACAATCCGAGCTTAATAATATTTTATCTACAAATGCTTATTTTGAATAGAAATTGTTGCTTTATGCCTTAACTTCACTTTGGGAACGTGAGAAATCGGGCCATAATAAAGTTTTACACATTTTGTTACAACTTTTCATCCTCAGAGTTTTGAAAGTAAACAAGCCAAGTATAATTATTATACTGTCACGAAGCTTATTGTCAATAAAAATCGTTGTTTTAAGCCTTAACTTCAAGTAGGGAACGTGGGAAATAGGACGATAATGAAGTTTCAATGATTTTGTAACAAATAATCAATCTAAGAGTTTTAAAATTCAACATGCCTATCTTATCTACAAATGCTTATTTTGAATAGAAATCATTGTTTTAAGCCTTAACTTCACGTAGGGAACGTGAGAAATTGGACGATAATGTAGTTTTATCCATTTTGTTTCAAATAATTATCCTAAGAATTTTGAAATTCAACAAGCCGAGTATAATCATTATTATGTCACAAAGCTTATAGTGAGTAGAAATCATTATTTCGAGCCATAACTTCATGTTGGGAACGTGAGAAATTGGACGATAATGAAGTTTAAACAATTTTGTATCAAATAATCATTCTAGGAGTTTTAAAATTGAACAAGCCGAGCATAATCATGTTATCTACAAACGATAATTTTGAATTGAAATTGTTTTTTTAAGCCTTAACTTAACTTAGGGAACGCAGGAAATCGGATGATAATGAAGTTTTACCAATTTTGTTACATATAATCATCCTAAGAGTTTGCAAAGTAAACAAGACGAGTATAATCATTATGTGGTCACAAAGTTTATTGTGACTAGAAATCGTTGTTTTGAGCCTTAACTTCACGTAGGGAACGTGGGAAATAGGATGATAATGAAGTTTCAATGATTTTGTATCAAATAATCGTTCTAAGAGATTTAAAATTCAACAAGCCGAGCATAACCATATTTTATCAACAAATGCTTATTTTGAAGAGAAATCATTATTTTAAGTCTTAACTTAAGGAACGTGGGAGATCGGACGATAATAAAATTTTACCCATTTTGTTTCAAATAATTATCCTAAGAGTTTTGAAATTTAACAAGCCGAGTATAAACATTAGTCTAACACAAAGCTTATTCTGAGTAGAAATCGTTAATTTAAGTCATAACTTCACGTAGGGAACGTGGAAAATAGGACGATAATGAAGTTTCAACGATTTTGTTTCGAATAATCATTCTAAGAGTTTTAAAACGCAACAAGCTGAGAATAATCATATTTTATTTACAAACACTTATTTTGAAGAGAAATCATTGTTTTAAGCCTTATCTTTACTTACGTAACGTGGGAAATTTGACGATAATAAAATTTTACCCATTTTGATTCAAATAATAATCCTAAAGGTTTTCAAATTCAACAAGCCGAGTATAATCATTGTTCTGTCACAAAGCTTATTCTGAGTACAAATCGTTGTTTTAAGCCTTAACTTCACATAGCGAACATGGGAAATAGGACGATAATGAAGTTTCAACGATTTTGTATCAAATAATCATTCTAAGAGTTTAAAAATTCAACATGACGAGCATAATCAAATTTTGTTTACAAACGTTTATTTTGAATGGAAATCATTGTTTTATGCCTTAACTTCACTTATGGAACGTGGTAAATTGGACGATATAGAAGTTTTATCCATTGTTTCAAATAATCATCCTAAGAGTTTTGAAATTCAACATGCCGAGTATAATCATTATTATGTCACAAAGCTTATAGTGAGTAAAAATCGTTATTTTGAGCATTAACTTCACGTAGTGAACATGGGAAATAGGACGATAATGAAGTTTCAACAATTTTGTATCAAGTAATCATTCTAAGAGTTTAAAAATTCAACATGCCGAGCATAATCATATTTTATTTACAAACGTTTATTTTGAATAGAAATCGTTGTTTTAAGCCTTAACTTCACTTATAGAAAGTGGTAAATTGGACGATATAGAAGTTTTATCCATTTTGTTTCAAATAATCATCCTAAGAGTTTTAAAATTCAACATGCCGAGTATAATCATTATTATGTCACAAAGCTTATAGTGAGTAGAAATCGTTGTTTTGAGCCTTAACTTCTTGTAGAGAATGTGGGAAATTGGACGATAATGAGGTTTCAACAATTTTGTATCAAATAATCACTCTAAGAGGTTCAAAATTCAACAAGCCGAGCATAATCATATTTTTTATACAAACGTTTATTTTGAATAGAAATCGTTGTTTTATGCCTAAACTTCACTTAGGGTATGTGGGAAATTAGACGATAATGAAGTTTTACCCATTTTGTTATAAATAATCATAATAAGAGTTTTGAAAGTCAAGAAGCCGAGTATAATCATTATTCTGCCACAAAGCTTATTCTGAGGAGAAATCGTTGTTTTGAGCCTTAACTTCACGTAGCGAACATGGGAAATAAGACGATAATGAAGTTTCAAAGATTTTGAAACAAATAATCATTCTAAGTGTCTAAAAATTCAAAATGTCGAGCATAACCATATTTTATTTACAAATGTTTATTTTGAATAGAAATCGTTGTTTTATGCCTTAACTTAACTTATGGAACGTGGTAAATTGGATGATATAGAAGTTTTATCCATTTTGTTTCAAATAATCATCCTAAGAGTTTTGAAATTTAACATGCCGAGTATAATCATTATTATGTCACAAAGCTTATAGTGTAGAAATCGTTGTTTTGAGCCTTAACTTCACATAGAGAACGTGGTAAATTGGACGATAATGAGGTTTCAACAATTTTGTATCAAATAATCACTCTAAGAGGTTCAAAATTCAACAAGCCGAGCATAAGCATATTTTTTACACAAACGTTGATTTCGAATAGAAATCGTTGTTTTATACCTAAACTTCACTTAGGGAATGTAGAAAATCAGATGATAATGAAGTTTTACCCATTTTGATACAAATAATCATAATAAGAGTTTTGAAAGTCAAGAAGTCGAGTATAATCATTATTCTGTCACAAAGCATATTGTGAGCAGAAATCGTTGTTTTGAGCCTTACCATCTCGTAGGGAATATGGGAAATAGGACAATAACAAAGTTTCAACGATTTTGTATAAAATAATAATTCCAAAAGTTTTAAAATTTAACATGCCGAGCATAATCTTATTTTATCTACAAACGCTTATTTTAAATAGAAATCATTGTTTTAAGCCTTAACATCCCATTGTTAACGTGGGAAATCGAAATATAACGAAGTTTTATCCATTTTGATAAAACTTATCAACCTAAGAGTTTTGAAAGTAAACAAGCCGAGTATAATCATTATGTTGTCACAAAGCTTATTGTGACTAGAAATCGTTGTTTTAAGCCTTAACTTCACGTAGGGAACGTGGGAATTAGGTCAATAATGAAGTTTCGACGATTTTTTAGCAAATAATCATTCTAAGAGTTTTAAAATTCAACAAGCCGAGCATAATCATATTTTCTCTACAAACGCTTATTTTAAATAGAAATCGTTGTTTTAAGTCTTAATTTCACTTTGGGAACGATGGAAATCGGACGATAATAATGTTTTACACATTTTGCTACAACTAATCATCCTCAGAGTTTTGAAAGTAAACAAGCCGAGTAAAATCATTATGTTGTCACAAAGCTTATTGTGACTAGAAATCGTTGTTTTAAGCCTTAACTTCACGTAGGGAACGTGGGAAATAGGACTATAATGAAGTTTCAACGATTTTTTGACAAATAATCAATCTAAGAGTTTAAAAATTCAACATGCCGAGCATAATCATATTTTCTCTACAAACGCTTATTTTGAATATAAATCGGTTTTTTAAGCCTTAACTTCACTTAGGGAACTGAGAAATTGGATGATAATGTCGTTTTATCCGTTTTGTTTTCAATAATCATCTTAAGAGTTTTGAAATTAAACAAGCCGAGTATAATCATTATTATGACACAATGCTTATAGCGAGTAGAAATCGTTGGTTCGAGCATTAACTTCACATAGGGAACGTGGGAAATTGGACGATATTGAAGTCTTAATGATCTTGATAGAAATAATCATTCTACGAGTTTTAAAATTCAACAAGCCGAGCATAATCATATTTTATCTACAAACGCTTATTTTGAATAGAAATCATTGCTTTAAGCCTAAACTTCACATTGGGAACATAGGAAATCGAACTATAATGAAGTTTTTACCATTTTGATACAAATAATCAAACTAATAGTTTTGAAAGTAAACAAGCCGAGTATAATCATTGTACTGTCACAAAGCTTATTGTGACTAGAAATCGTTTCTTTAAGCATTAACTTCACGTAGGGAACATGGGAAATAGGACGATAATGAAATTTCAACGATTTTGGATCAAATAATCATTCTACGAGTTTTAGAACTTAACAAGCTGGGCATAATCATATTTTATCTACAAATGCTTATTTTGAATAGAAATCGTTATTTTAAGCCATAACTTCATTTTGGGAACGTGGGAAATCGGGCGATAATGAAGTTTTACACATTTTTTACAACTAATCATCCTCAGAATTTTTAAAGTAAACAAGCTGAGTATAATTATTATTCTGTCACAAAGCGTATTTTGAATAGAAGTCGTTATTTTAAGCCTTAGCTTCAAGTAGGGAACGTGGAAAATAGGATGATAATGAAGTTTCAACGATTTTGTAACAAATAATCAATCTAAGAGTTTGAAAATTTAACATGCAGAGCGTAATCATATTTTCTCTACAAACGCTATTTTTGAATAGAAATAGTTGTTTTAAGCCTTAACGTCACCTTGGGAACGTGGAAAATTGGACGATAATAAAGTTTTATCCATTTTGTTTCAAATAACCATCCTCAGAGTTTTGAAATTTAACAAGCCGAGTATAATCATTACTATGTCACAAAGCTTATAGTGAGTAGAAATCGTTGTTTCGAGCCTTAAATTCACGTAGGGGCTGTGGGACATTAGACGATAATGAAGTTTCAACGATTTTGTATCAAATAATCATTATAAGAGTTTTAAAATTCAACAAGACGATCATAATCATATTTTATCTATAAACATTTATTTCGAATAGATATTGTTGTTTTAAGCCTTAACTTCACATTGGTAACGTGAAAAATCGAACTATAATGAAGTTTTACCCATTTTGATACAAATAATCAAACTAAGAGTTTTGAAAGTAAACAAGCCGAGTATAATCATTATGCCGTCACAAAGCTTATTGTGACTAGAAATCGTTGTATTGAGCCTTAGCTTCACATTAGGAACGTGGAAAATCGAAATATAATGAAGTTTTACCCATTTTGATACAAATTATCATCATAAGAGTTTTGAAAGTAAACAAGCCGAGTATAATCATTATGTAGTCACAAAGCTTATTGTGACTAGAAATCTTTGTTTTGAGCCTTAATTTCACGAAGGGAACTTGGGAAATAGGACTATAATGAAGTTTCAACGATTTTGTATCAAATAATCATTCTAAGAGTTTTTAAAATTCAACAAGCCGAGCATAATAATATTTTATCTACAAACGCTTATTTTGAATAAAAATCGTTGTTTTAAGCTTTAACTTCGCATTGGAAACGTGGGAAATCGAAATATAATGAAGTTTTTTCCATTTTGATATAAATTATCATCCTAAGAGTTTCGAAAGTAAACAAGTCGAGTATAATCATTATGTTGTCACAAAGCTTGTTATGACCAGAAATCGTTGTTTTAAGCCTTAACATCACGTAGGGAACGTGGGAAATAGGACGATAATGAAGTTTCACTGATTTTATATCAAATAATCATTCTAAGAGTTTTAAAATTCAACAATCTGAGCATAATAATATTTTATCTACAAACGCTTATTTGGAATAGAAATTGTTGCTTTATGCCTTAACTTCACTTTGGGAACATTAGAAATCGTACGATAATAAATTTTTACACAGTTTGTAACAACTTATCATCCAAAGAGTTTTGAAAGTAAACAAGCCAAGTATAATTATTATACTGTCATGAAGCTTATTGTCAATAGAAATCGTTGTTTTAAGCCTTAACTTCACGTAGGGAACAAGGGAAATAGGACGATAATGAAGTTTCAATGATTTTGTAACAAATAATCAATCTAAGAGTTTTAAAATTCAACATGCCGAGCATAATCATATCTTATCTACAAACGCTTATTTTGAATAAAAATCGTTGTTTTAAGCATTAACTTCACTTAGGGAACGTGAGAAATTGGATGATAATAAAGTTTTATCCATTTTGTTTCAAATAATCATCCTAAGAGTTTTGAAATTCAACAAGCCGAGTATAATCATTATTATGTCACAAAGCTTATAATGAGTAGAAATCATTATTTCGAGCCTTAATTTCATGTTGGGAACGTGGGAAATTGGACGATAATGAAGTTTAAACAATTTTGTATCAAATAATCATTCTAGGAGTTTTAAAATTGAACAAGCCGAGCATAATCATATTATCTACAAACACTAATTTTGAATAGAAATTGTTTTTTTAAGCCTTAACTTAACTTAGGGAACGCAGGAAATCAGAAGATAATGAAGTTTTACCCATTTTGTTACATATAATCATACTAAGAGTTTGCAAAGTAAACAAGACGAGTATAATCATTATCTGGTCACAAAGCTTATTGTGACTATAAATCGTTGTTTTGAGCCTTAACTTCACGTAGCGAACGTGGCAAATAGGACGATAATGAAGTTTCAAAGATTTTGCATCAAATAATCGTTCTAAGAGTTTTAAAATTTAACAAGCCGAGCATAACCATATTTTATCAGCAAATGCTTATTTTGAAGAGAAATCACTATTTTAAGTCTTAACTTAAGGAACATGAGAAATCGGATGATAATAAAATTTTACCCATTTTGTTTCAAATAATTATCCTAAGAGTTTTGAAATTTAACAAGCCGAGCATAAACATTAGTCTATCACAAAGCTCATTTTGAGTAGAAATCGTTAATTTAAGTCTTAACTTCACGTAGGGAACGTGGAAAATAAGATGATAATGAAGTTTCAACGATTTTGTATCAAATAATCATTCTAAGAGTTTTAAAACCCAACAAGCCGAGCATAATCATATTTTATTTACAAATGCTTATTTTGAAGAGAAATCATTGTTTTAAGCCTTATCTTTACTTACGTAACGTGGGAAATTGGACGATAAAAAATTTTTATCCATTTTGATTCAAATAATCATCCTAAAAGTTTTCAAATTCAACAAGCCGAGTATAATCATTATTCTGTCACAAAGCTTATTCTGAGTAGAAATCGTTGTTTTGAGCCTTAACTTCACGTAGCGAACATGGGAAATGGGACGATAATGAAGTCTCAACGATTTTGTTTCAAATAATCATTCTAAGAGTTTAAAAATTCAACATGACGAGCATAATCATATTTTGTTTACAAACATTTATTGTGAATAGAAATCATTGTTTTATGCCTTAACTTCACTTATGGAACGTGGTAAATTTGACGATATAGAAGTTTTATCCATTTTGTTTCAAATAATCATCCTAAGAGTTTTGAAATTTAACATGACGAGTATAATCATTATTATGTCACAAAGCTTATAGTGACTAGCAATCGCTGTTTTGAGCCTTAACTTCACGTAGGGAACGTGGGAAATAGAACGATAATGAAGTTTCAATGATTTTGTATCAAATAATCCTTCTAAGAGTTTTAAAACTCGACAAGCTGAGCATAATCATATTTTATTTACAAACGCTTATTTAGAAGAGAAATCATTGTTTTAAGCCTTATCTTTACTAACGTAACGTGGGAAATTGAACGATAATAAAATTTTATCCATTTTGTTTCAAATAATCATCCTAAAAGTTTTAAAATTCAACAAGCCGAGTATAATCATTATTTTGACACAATGCTTATTTTGAGTAGAAATTGTTGTTTTGAGCCTTAACTTCACGTAGCGAACGCGGGAAATAGGACGATAATGAAGTTTCAACGATTTTGTATCAAATAATCATTCTAAAACTTTGAAAATTCAACATGCCGAGCATAATCATATTTTATTTTTAAACGGTTATTTTGAATGGAAATCGTTGTTTTATGACTTAACTTCTCTTAAGGAACGTGGTAAATCGGATGATACAGAAGTTTTATCCATTTTGTTTAAAATAATCATCCTAAGAGTTTTGAAATTCAACATGCCGAGTATAATCATTATGTCACAAAGCTTAATGTGAGTAGAAATCGTTGTTTTGAGCCTTAACTTCACGTAGAGAACGTGGGAAATTGGACGATAATGAGGTTTCAACACTTTTGTATCAAATAATCACTCTAAGAGGTTCAAAATTCAACAAGCCGAGCATAATCATATTTTTTCTACAAACGCTTATTTTGAATCGAAATCGTTGTTTTATGCCTAAACTTCACTTAGGGAATGTGGGAAATCAGACGATGAAGTAGTTTTACCCATTTTGTTACAAATAATCATAATAATAGTTTTGAAAGTCAACAAGCCGAGTATAATCATTATTCTATCACAAAGCATATTGTGAGCAGAAATCGTTGTTTTGAGCCTTACCATCACATAGGGAATATGGGAAATAGGACAATAACAAAGTTTCAACGATTTTGTATAAAATAATAATTCTAAGAGTTTTAAAATTTAACATGCCGAGCATAATCTTATTTTATCGACAAACGCTTATTTTAAATATAAATTGTTGTTTTAAGCCTTAACATCACATTGCGAACGTGGGAAATCGAAATATAAGAAGTTTTATCCATTTTGATATAAGTTATCATCCTAAGACTTTTTAAAGTAAACAAGCCGAGTATAATCATTATGTTGTCACAAAGCTTATTGTGACTAGAAATCGTTGTTTTGAGCCTTAACTTCACGTAGGGAACGTGGCAAATAGGTCGATAATGATGTTTCGACAATTTTTTATCAAATAATCATTCTAAGAGTTTTAAAATTCAACAAGCCGAACATAATCATATTTTATCTACAAACGCTTATTTTGAATAGAAATCGTTGTTTTAAGCCTTAACTTCACTTTGGGAACGTGGGAAATCGACGATAATAAAGTTTTACACATTTTGTTACCAATAATCATCCTCAGAATTTTGAAAGTAAACAAGCCGAGTATAATTATTATGCTGTCACAAAGCTTATTGTAACTAGAAATCGTTGTTTTAAGCCTTAACTTCACGTAGGGAACGTGGGAAATAGGACGATAATGAAGTTTCAACGATTTTTTGACAAATAATCAATCTAAGAGTGCAAAAATTCCACATGCCGTGCGTAAACATATTTTCTCTACAAACGCTTATTTTGAATATAAATCGTTGTTTTAAGCCATAACTTCACTTAGGGAACGAGAGAAATTGGACGACAATGATGTCTTATCCGTTTTTTTTTAAATAATCATCTTAAGAGTTTTGAAATTCAACAAGTAAAGTATAATCATTATTATGACACAAAGCTTATAGTGAGTAGAAATCGTTGTTTTGAGCATTAACTTCACGTTGGGAATGTGGGAAATTGGACGATAATGAAGTCTTAACGATTTTGATAGAAATAATCATTCTATGAGGTTTAAAATTCAACAATCTGAGCATAATCATATTTTATCTACAATGCTTATTTTGAATAGAAATCGTTGCTTTAAGGCTTAACTTCACATTGGGAATGTAGGAAATTGAACTATAATGACGTTTTACCGATTTTGATACAAATAATCAAACTAAGAGTTTTGAAAGTAAAGAAGCCGAGTATAATCATTGTGCTGTAACAAAGCTTATTGTGACTAGAAATAGTTTCTTTAGGCCTTAACTTCAAGTAGGGAACGTGGGAAATAAGACGATAATGATGTTTCAACGATTTTGTACCAAATAATCATTCTAAGAGTTTTAAAATTCATCAAGTCGAGCATAGTCATATTTTATCTACAAATACTCATTTTGAAGAGAAATCATTGTTTTAATCCTTTACTTCACTTAGGGAACGTGGGAAATCGGACGATAATAAAATTTTACCATTTTTTTTCAAATAATTATCCTACGAGTTTTGAAATTTAAAAAGCGGAGTATAATAATTATTCTGTCACAAAGCTTATTCTGAGTAAAAATCGTTAATTTGAGCCTTAACTTCACGTAGGGAACGTGGGAAATAGGACGTTAATAAAGTTTCAATGATTTTGTAACAAATAATCAATCTAAGAGCTTTAAAATTCAACATGCCGAGCATAATCATATCTTATCTACAAACGCTTATTTTGAATAGAAATAATTGTTTTAAGCCTTAACTTCACTTAGGGAATATGAGAAATTGAACTATAATGAAGTTTTATCCATTTGTTTTCAAATAATCATCCTAAGAGTTTTGAAATTCAACAAGCCGAGTATAATCATTATTATGTCAAAAAGCTTATAGTGAGTAGAAATTATTGTTTTGAGCCTTAACTTCATGTAGGGAACGTGGGAAATTGGATGATAATGAAGTTTAAACGATTTTGTATGAAATAATTATTTTAGGAGTTTTAAAATTGAACAAGCCGAGCATAATCTTATATTATCTATAAACAGAAATTTTGAATAGAAATTGTTTTTTAAGCCTTAACTTAACCTAGGGAACGCAGGAAATCAGACGATAATGAAGTTTTACCCATTTTATTACATATAATCATCCTAACAGTTTAAAAAGTAAACAAGACGAGTATAATCATTATGTGGTCACAAAGCTTATTGTGACTAGAAATCGTTGTTTTGAGCCTTAACTTCACGTAGGGAACGTGGGAAATAGGACGATAATGAAGTTTCAATGATTTTGTATCAAATAATCATTCTAACAGTTTTAAAATTCAACAAGCTGAGCATAACCATATTTTATCAGCAAATGCTTATTTTGAAGAGAAATCATTGTTTTAAGTCTTAACTTTACTTAGGGAACCTGGGAAATTGGACGATAATAAAATTTTATCCATTTTGTTTCAAATAATTATCCTAAGAGTTTTGAAATTTAACAAGCCGAGTATAATCATTATTCTATCACAAAGTTTATTCTATGTAGAAATCGTTAATTTAAGTTTTAACTTCACGTAGGGAACGTGGGAAACAGGACGATAATGAAGTTTCAATGATTTTGTATCAAATAATCATTCTAAGAGTTTTAAAACTCAACAAGCCGAGCATAATCATATTTTATTTACAAACGCTTATTTTGAAGAGAAATCATTGTTTTAAGCCGTATCTTTACTTACGTAACGTGGAAAATCGGACAATAATAAAATTATACCCATTTTGTTTCAAATAATTTTCCTAAGAGTTTTGAAATTTAACAAGCTCAGTATATTAATTATTCTGTCACAATGCTTATCTGAGTAGAAATCGTTAATTTGAGCCTTAACTTCTCGTAGGGAATGTGGGAAATAGGACGTTAATGAAGTTTCAATGATTTTGTAACAAATAATCAATCTAAGAGTTTTAAAATTCAACATGCCGAGCATAAACATATTTTATTTTCAAACGCTTATTTTGAATAAAAATCGTTGTTTTATGACTTAACTTCACTTAGGGAACGTCGTAAATTAGATGATATAGAAGTTTTATCCATTTTGTTTCAAATAATCATCCTAAGAGTTTTGAAATTCAACATGCCGAGAATAATCATCATTATGTCACAAAGCTTATAGTGAGTAGAAATTGTTGTTTTGAGCCTTAACTTCACGTAGAGAACATGAGAAATTGGACGATAATGAGGTTTCAACAATTTTGAATCAAATAATCACTCTAAGAGGTTCAAAATTCAACAAGCCGAGCATAATCATATTTTTTCGACAAACGCTTATTTTGAATCGAAATTGTTGTTTTATGCCTAAATTTCACTTAGGGAATGTGGGAAATCAGACGATAAAAAAGTTTTACCCATTTTGTTACAAATAATCATAATAAGAGTTTTGAAATTCAACGAGCTGAGTATAATCATTATTCTGTCACAAAGCATATTGTGAGCAGAAATCGTTGTTTTGAGCCTTACCATCACGTAGGGAATATGGGAAATAAGACAATAACAAAGTTTCAACGATTTTGTGTAAAATAATAATTCTAAGAGTTTTAAAATTTAACATGCCGAGCATAATCTTATTTTATCTACAAACGCTTATTTTAAATATATATCGTTGTTTTAAGCCTTAACTTGACATTGGGAACGTGGGAAATCAAAATATAACGAAGTTTTACCCATTTTGATACAAGTTAACATCCTAAGAGTTTTGAAAGTAGACAAGCCGAGTATAATCATTATGTTGTCGCAAAGCTTATTGTGACTAGAAATCGTTGTGTTGAGACTTAACTTCATGTAGGGAACGTGAGAAATAGGTCGATAATGAAGTTTCGACGATTTTTTATCAAATAATCATTCTAAGAGTTTTAAAATTCAACAAGCTGAGCATAATCATATTTTATCTACAAATGCTTATTTTGAATAGAAATCATTGTTTTAAGCCTTAACTTCACTTTGGGAACGTGGAAAATCGGACGATAATAAAGTTTTACACATTTGGTTACAACTAATCATCCTAAAAGTTTTGAAAGTAAACAAGCCGAGTATAATCATTATGCTGTCACAAAGCTTATTGTGACTAGAAATCGTAGTTTAAAGACTTAACTTCACGTAGGGAACATGGGAAATAGGACGATAATGAAGTTTCAACGATTTTTTGATAAATAATCAATTTAAGAGTTTAAAAATTCAACATGCCAAGCGTAATCATATTTTCTCTACAAACGCTTATTTTGAATATAAATCGTTGTTTTAAGCCTTAACTTTACTTGGGGAACGTGAGTAATTTGAAGATAATGACGTTTTATCCGTTTTGCTTCATATAATCATTTTATGAGTTTTGAAATTCAAAGCGCCGAGTATAATCATTATTATGACACAAAGCTTATAGCGAGTAGAAATCGTTGTTTCGAGCATTAACTTCACGTAGGGAACGTGGGAAATTAGACGATGATGAAGCCTTAATAATTTTGATAGAAATAATCATTCTATGAGTTTTAAAATTCAACAAGCCGAGCATAATCATATTTTATCTACAAACATTTATTTTGAATATAATCGTTGCTTTAAGGCTTAACTTCACAATGGGAATGTAGGAAATTGTACTATAATGAAGTTTTACCCATTTTGATACAAATAATCAAACTAAGAGTTTTGAAAGAAACAAGCCGAGTATAATCATTGTGCTGTCACAAAGCTTATTGTGACTAGAAATCGTTTCTTTAAGCCTTAACTTCACGTAGGGAACGTGGGAAATAGGACGATAATGATGTTTCAACGATTTAGTATCAAAAAATCATTCTAAGAGTTTTAAAACTCAACAAGCCGAGCATAATCATATTTTATTTACAAACGCTAATTTTGAAGAGAAATCATTGTTTTAAGCCTTATCTTTACTTAAGTAACGTGGGGAATCGGAAGATAATAAAATTATACCCATTTTGTTTCAAATAATTATCCAAAGAGTTTTGAAATTTAACAAGCTGAGTATATTAATTATTCTATCACAATCCTTATCTGAGTAGAAATCGTTAATTTGAGCCTTAACTTCACGTAGGGAACGTGGGAAATAGGACGTTAATGAAGTTTCAATGATTTTGTAACAAATAATCAATCTAAGAGTTTTAAAATTCAACATGCCGAGCATAATCATATTTTATTTTCAAATGCATATTTTGAATAGAAATCGTTGTTTTATGACTTAACTTCACTTAGGGAATGTGGTAAATTGGACGATATAGAAGTTTTATCCATTTTGTTTCAAATAATCATCCTAAGAGTTTTGAAATTCAACATGCCGAGTATAATCATTATTATGTTACAAGGCTTATAGTGAGTAGAAATCATTGTTTTGAGCCTTAACTTCACGTAGAGAACGTGGGAAATTGGACGATAATGAGGTTTCAACAATTTTGTATCAAATAATCACTCTAAGAGGTTCAAAATTAAACAAGCCGAGCATAATCATATTTTTTCTACAAACGCTTATTTTGAATCGAAATCGTTATTTTATGCCTAAATTTCACTTAGGGAATATGGAAAGTCAGACGATAAAGAAGTTTTACCCATTTTGTTACAAATAATCATAATCGGAGTTTTGAAAGTCAATGAGCCAAGTATAATCATTATTCTGTCACAAAGCATATTGTGAGCAGAAATCATTGTTTTGAGCCTTACCATCACGTAGGGAATATGGGAAATAGGACAATAAAAAAGTTTCAACGATTTTGTATAAAATAATAATTCTAAGAGTTTTAAAATTTAACATGCCGAGCATAATCTTATTTCATCTACAAACGCTTATTTTAAATATATATCATTGTTTTAAGCCTTTACATGACATTGCGAACGTGGGAAATCGAAATATAACGAAGTTTTACCCATTTTGATAAAAGTTATCATCCTAAGAGTTTTGAAAGTAGACAAGCCAAGTATAATCATTATTGTCACAAAGTTTATTGTGACTAGAAATCGTTGTTTTGAGACTTAACTTCATGTAGGGAACGTGGGAAATAGGTCGATAATGAAGTTTCGACAATTTTTTATCAAATAATCATTCTAAGAGTTTTAAAATTCAACAAGCCGAGCATAATCATATTTTGTCTACAAATGCTTATTTTGAATAGAAATCGTTGTTTTAAGCCTTAACTTCACTTTGGGAACGTTGAAAATCGGTCGATAAGAAAGTTTTACACATTTGGTTACAACTAATCATCCTAAGAGTTTTGAAAGTAGACAAGACGAGTATAATCATTATGCTGTCACAAAGCTTATTGTGACTAGAAACGTGGTTTTAAGACTTAAATTCACGTAGGGAATATGGAAAATAGGACGATAATGAAGTTTCAATGATTTTTTGACAAATAATCAATCTAAAAGTTTAAAAATTCAACATGCCGAGTGTTATCATATTTTCCCTACAAACGCTTATTTTGAATATAAATTGTTGTTTTAAGCCTTAACTTTACTTAGGGAACGTGAGTAATTGGACGATAATGACGTTTTATCCATTTTGTTTCAAATAATCATTTTATGAGTTTTAAAATTCAACAAGCCGAGTAAATCATTATTATGACACGAAGCATATAGTGAGTAGAAATCGTTGTTTCGAGCATTAACTTCACGTAGGGAACGTGGGAAATTGGACGATGATGAAGTCTTAAAATTTTGATAGAAATAATCATTCTATGAGTTTTAAATTTCAAAAAGCTGAGCATAATCATATTTTATCTACAAACGCTTATTTTGAATAGAATCGTTGCTTTAAGGCTTAACTTCACAATGGGAATGTAGAAAATTGTACTATAATGAAGTTTTACCCATTTTGATACAAATAATCAAACTAAGAGTTTTGAAAGTAAACAAGCCGAGTATAATCATTGTGCTGTCAAAAAGCTTAATGTGACTAGAAATCGTTTCTTTAAGCCTTAACTTCACGTAGGGAACGTGGGAAATAGGACGATAATGACGTTTCAACGATTTTATATCAAATAATCATTCTATGAGTTTTAAAATTAATCAAGCCGAGCATAATCATATTTTATCTACAAATGCTTATTTTGAAGAGAAATCATTGTTTTAAGCCTTAACTTCACCTAGGGCGTGGGAAATCGGACGATAATTAAATTATACCCATTTTGTTTCAAATAATAATCCTAAGAGTTTTGAAATTTAACAAGCTGAGTATATTAATTATTATGTCACAATGATTATCTGAGTAGAAATCGTTAATTTGAGCCTTAACTTCATATAGGGAACGTGGGAAATAGGACGTTAATGAAGTTTCAATGATTTTGTAACAAATAATCAATCTAAGAGTTTTAAAATTCAACATACTGAGCATAATCATATTTTATTTTCAAACGCTTATTTTGAATAGAAATCGTTGTTTTATGACTTAACCCCATTTAGGGAACGTGGTAAATTGGACGATATAGAAGTTTTATCCATTTTGTTTCAAATAATCATCCTAAGAGTTTTGAAATTCAACATGCCGAGTATAATCATTATTATGTCACAAAGCTTATAGTGAGTAGAAATCGTTGTTTTGAGCCTTAACTTCACGTAGAGAACGTGGGAATTGGCCGATAATGAGGTTTCAACAATTTTGTATCAAATAATCACTCTAAGAGGTTCAAAATTCAACAAGCTGAGCATAATCATATTTTTTCTACAAACGCTTATTTTGAATCAAAATCGTTGTTTTATGCCTAAATTTCATTTAGGGAATGTGGGAAATCAGACGATAAAGAAGTTTTACCCATTTTGTTACAAATAATCATAATAGGAGTTTTGAAAGTCAACGAGCCGAGTATAATCATTATTCTGTCACAAAGCATATTGTGAGCAGAAATCGTTGTTTTGGGCCTTATCATCACATAGGGAATATGGGAAATAGGACAATAACAAAGTTTCAACGATTTTGTATAAAATAATAATTCTTAGAGTTTTAAAATTTAACATGCCAAGCATAATATTATTTTATCTACAAATGCTTATTTTAAATATAAATCGTTGTTTTAAGCCTTAACATGACATTGGGAACGTGGGAAATTGAAATATAACGAAGTTTTGAGCCTTAACTTCACGTAGGGAACATGGGAAATAGGTCGATAAGGAAGTTTCAACGATTATTTATCAAATAATCATTCTAAGAGTTTTAAAATTCAACAAGCCGAGCATAATCATATTTTATCTACAAATGCTTATTTTGAATAGAAATCGTATTTTTAAGCCTTAACTTCACTTTGGGAACGTGGGAAATCGGACGATAATAAAGTTTTACACATTTGGTTACAACTAATCATCCTAAGAGTTTTGAAAGTAAACAAGCTGAGTATAATCATTATGCTGTCACAAAGCTTATTAGTAATAGAAATCATGGTTTTAAGCCTTAACTTCACGTAGGGAACGTGGGAAATAGAACGATAATGAAGTTTCAACGATTTTTTGACATATAATTAATCTTAGAGTTTAAAAATTCAACATGCCGAGCGTAATCATATTTTCTCTACAAACACTTATTTTGAATATAAATTGTTGTTTTAAGCCTTAACTTTAATTAGGGAACGTGAGAAATTGGACGATAATGACGTTTTATCCGTTTTGTTTCAAATAATCATTTTATGAGTTTTGAAATTCAACAAGCCGAGTATAATCATTATTATGACACAAAGCTTATAGTGAGAAGAAATCGTTGTTTCGAGCATTAACATCACGTAGGGAACGTGGGAAATTGGACGATGATGAAGTCTTAACTATTTTGATAGAAATAATCATTCTACGAGTTTTAAAATTCAAAAAGACGAGAATAATCATATTTTATCTAAAACGCTTATTTTGAATAGAATCATTGCTTTAAGGCTTAACTTCACAATGGGTATATAGGAAATTGTACTATAATGAAGTTTTACCCATTTTGAAAGTAAACAAGCCGAGTATAATCATTGTGCTGTCACAAAGCTTATTGTCACTAGAAATCGTTTCTTTAAGGCTTAACTTCACGTAGGGAACGTGGGAATTAGGACGATAATAACGTTTCAACGATTTTGTATCAAATAATCATTCTATGAGTTTTAAAATTAATCAAGCCGAGCATAATCATATTTTATCTACAAATGCTTATCTTGAAGAGAAATCATTGTTTTAAGCCTTAACTTCACCTAGGGAATGTGGGAAATCGGACGATAATAAAATTATACCAATTTTGTTTCAAATAATTATCCTAAAAGTTTTAAAATTTAACAAGCTGAGTATATTAATTATTCTGTCACAATGATTATCTGAGTAGAAATCGTTAATTTAAGCCTTAACTTCACATAGGGAACATGGGAAATAGGACGTTAATGAACTTTCAATGATTTTGTAACAAATAATCAATCTAAGAGTTTTAAAATTCAACATGCCGAGCATAATCATATTTTATTTTCAAACGCTTATTTTGAATAGAAATCGTTGTTTTATGACTTAACTTCACTTTGGAGCGTGGTAAATTGGACGATATAGAAGTTTTATCCATTTTGTTTATAATAATCATCCTAAGAGTTTTGAAATTCAACATGCCGAGTATAATCATTATTATGTCACAAAGCTTATAGTGAGTAGAAATCGTTGTTTTGAGCCTTAACTTCACGTAGAGAACGTGGGAAATTGGACGATAATGAGGTTTCAACAATTTTGTATCAAATAATCACTCTAAGAGGTTCAAAATTCATCAAGCCGAGCATAATCATATTTTTTCTACAAACGTTTATTTTGAATCGAAATTGTTGTTTTATGCCTAAATTTCACTTAGGGAATGTGGAAAAGCAGACGATAAAGAAGTTTTACCCATTTTGTTACAAATAATCATAATAGAAGTTTTGAAAGTCAACGAGCCGAGTATAATCTTTATTCTGTCACAAAACATATTGGGAGCAGAAATCGTTGTTTTGATCCTTACCATCACGTAGGGAATATGGGAAATAGGACAATAACAAAGTTTCAACGATTTTGTATAAAATAATAATTCTAAGAGTTTTAAAATTAACATGCCGAGCATAATCTTATTTTATCTACAAACGCTTATTTTAAATATAAATCGTTGTTTTAAGCCTTAACATGACATTGGGAACGTGGGAAATCGAAATATAACGAAGTTTTACCCATTTTTATACAAGTTATCATCCTAAGAGTTTTGAAAGTAGACAAGCCGAGTATAATCATTATGTTGTCACAAAGCTTATTGTGACTAGAAATCATTATGTTGTCACAAAGCTTAACATCACGTAGGGAACGTGGGAAATAGGTCGATAATGAAGTTTCGACGATTATTTATCAAATAATCATTCTAAGATTTTTAAAATTCAACAAGCCGAGCATAATCATATTTTATCTACAAATGCTTATTTTGAATAGAAATCGTTGTTCTAAGCCTTAACTTCACTTTGGGAACGTGGAAATCAGACGATAATAAAGTTTTACACATTTGGTTACAACTAATCATCCGAAGAGTTTTGAAAGTAAACAAGCTGAGTATAATCATTATGCTATCACAAAGCTTATTGGGACTAGAAATCGTGGTTTTAAGCCTTAACTTCACGTAGGGAACGTGGGAAATAGGACGATAATGAAGTTTCAACGATTTTTTGACAAATAATCAATCTAAGAGTTTAAAAATTCAACATGCCGAGCGTAATCATATTTTCTCTACAAACGCTTATTTTGAATATAAATCGTTGTTTTAAGCCTTAACTTTAATTAGGGAACGTGAGAAATTGGACGATAATGACGCTTTATCCGTTTTGTTTCAAATAATCATTTTATGAGTTTTAAAATTCAACAAGCCGAGTATAATCATTTTTATGACACAAAGCTTATAGTGAGTAGAAATCGTTGTTTTGAGCATTAACATCATGTAGGGAACGTGGGAAATTGGACGATGATGAAGTCTTAACAATTTTGATTGAAATAATCATTCTATGAGTTTTAAAATTCAACAAGCCGAGCATAATCATATTTTATTTACAAACGCTTATTTTGAATAGAATCGTTGCTTTAAGGCATAACTTCACAATGGGAATGTAGGAAATTGTACTATAATGAAGTTTTACCCATTTTGATACAAATAATTAAACTAAGACTTTTTAAAGTAAACAAGCTGAGTATAATCATTGTGCTGTCACAAAGCTTATTGTGACTAGAAATCATTTCTTTAAGCCTTAACTTCACGTAGGGAACGTGGGAAATAGGACGATAATGATGTTTCAATGATTTTGTATCAAATAATCATTCTATGAGTTTTAAAATTAATCAAGCCGGGCATAATCATATTTTATCTACAAATGCTTATTTTGAAGAGAAATCGTTGTTTTAAGCCTTAACTTCACCTAGGGAACGTGGGAAATTGGACGATAATAAAATTATGCCCATTTTGTTTCAAATAATTATCCTAAGAGTTTTGAAATTTAACAAGCTGAGTGTAATAATTATTCTGTCACAATGCTTATTTGAGTAGAAATCGTTAATTTGAGCCTTAACTTCACGTAGGGAACGTGGGAAATAGGACGATAATGAAGTTTCAATGATTTTGTATGAAATAATCATTCTAAGAGTTTTAAAACTCAACAAGCCGAGCATAATCATATTTTATTTACAAACGCTTATTTTGAAGAGAAATCATTGTTTTAAGCCTAATCTTTACTTACGTAACGTGAGAAATTGGACGATAATAAAATTTTATCAATTTTGTTTCAAATAATCATCCTAAAAGTTTTCAAATTCAACAAGCCGAGTATAATCATTATTCTGTCACAAAGCTTATTTTGAGTAGAAATTGTTGTTTTGAGCCTTAACTTCACTTAGCGAACGTGGGAAATAGGACGATAATGAAGTTTCAACGATTTTGTATCAAATAATAATTCTAAGAGTTTTAAAATTCAACATGTCGAGCATAATCATATTTTATTTACAAACGCTTATTTTGAATAGAAATCGTTGTTTTATGACTTAACTTCACTTAGGGAACGTGGTAAATTTGACGATATAGAAGTTTTATCCATTTTGTTTCAAATAATCATCCTAAGAGTTTTGCAATTCAACATGCCGAGTATAATCATTATTATGTCACAAAGCTTATAGTGAGTAGAAATCGTTGTTTTGAGCCTTAACTTCACGTAGAGAACGTGGGAAATTGGATGATAATGAGGTTTCAAGAATTTTGTATCAAATAATCACTCTAAGAGGTTCAAAATTCAACAAGCCGAGCATAATTATATTTTTTATACAAACGATTATTTCGAATAGAAATCGTTGTTTTATACCTAAAACTTCACTTAGGGAATATGGGAAATCAGACGATAATGAAGTTTTACCCATTTTGTTACAAATAATCATAATAAGAGTTTTGAAAGTCAAGAAGCCGAGTATAATCATTATTCTGTCACAAAGCATCTTGTGAGCAGAAATCGTTGTTTTGAGCCTTACCATCACGTAGGGAATATGGGAAATAGGACAATAACAAAGTTTCAACGATTTTGTATAAAATAATAATTCTAAGAGTTTTAAAATTTAACTTGTTGAGCATAATCTTATTTTATCTACAAACGCTTATTTTAAATATAAATCGTTGTTTTAAGCCTTAACATCACATTGGGAATGTGGGAAATCGAAATATAACGAAGTTTTACCCATTTTGATACAAGTTACCATCCTAAGAGTTTTGAAAGTAAACAAGCCGAGTATAATCATTATGTTGTCACAAAGCTTATTGTGACTAGAAATCGTTGTTTTGAGCCTTAACTTCACATAGGGAACGTGGGAAATAGGTCGATAATGAAGTTTCGACGATTTTTTATCAAATAATCATTTTAAGAGTTTTAAAATTCAACAAGCTGAGCATAATCATATTTTATCAACAAATGCTTATTTTGAATAGAAATCGTTGTTTTAAGCCTTAACTTCACTTTGGACACGTGGGAAATCGGACGATAATAAAGTTTTACACATTTGGTTACAACTAATCATCCTAAGAGTTTTGAAAGTAAACAAGTCGAGTATAATCATTATGCTGACACAAAGCTTATTGTGACTAGAAATCGTGGTTTTAAGCCTTAATTTCACGTAGGGAACATGGGAAATAGGAAGATAACGAAGTTTGAATGATTTTTTGACAAATAATCAATCTAAGAGTTTAAAAATTCAACATGCCGAGCGTAATCATATTTTCTCTATAAACGCTTATTTTGAATATAAATCGTTGTTTTATGCCTTAACTTCACTTAGGCAACGTGAGAATATGGACGATAATGACGTTTTATCCGTTTAGTTTCAAATAATCCTTTTATGAGTTTTGAAATTCAACAAGCCGAGTATAATCATTATTATGACACAAAGCTTATAGTGAGTAGAAATCGTCTTTTCGAGCGTTAACTTCGCGTAGGGAACATGGAAAATTGGACGATGATGAAGTCTTATCGATTTTGATAGAAACAATCACTCTATGAGTTTTAAAATTCAACAAGCCGAGCGTAATCATATTTTATCTACAAACGCTTATTTTGAATAGAAATCGTTGCTTTAAGGCTTAACTTCACATTGGGAATGTAGGAAATTGAAGTATAATGAAGTTTTACCCATTTTGATACAAATAATCAAACTAAGAGTTTTGAAAGTAAACAAGCCGAGTATAATCATTGTGCAGTGACAAAGCTTATTTTGACTATAAATCGGTTCTTTAAGCCTTAACTTCACGCAGGGAACGTGGAAAATAGGACGATAATGATGTTTCAACGATTTTGTATCAAATAATCATTCTAAGAGTTTTAAAATTCATCAAGCCGAGCATAATCATATTTTATCTACAAATGCTTATTTTGAAGAGAAATCATTGTTTTAAGCCTTAACGTCACCTATGGAACGTGGGAAATCAGACGATAATAAAATTTTACTGATTTTGTTTCAAATAATTATCCTAAGAGTTTTGAAATTTAACAAGCCGAGTATAATAATTATTCTGTCACAAAGTTTATTCTGAGTAGAAATCGTTAATTTGAGCCTTAACTTTACGTAGGGAATGTGGGAAATAGGACGATAATGAAGTTTCAACAATTTTGTATCAAATTATCATTCTAAGAGTTTTAAAATTCACAAGCCGAGCATAATCATATTTTATCTACAAATGCTTATTTTGAAGAGAAATCGTTGTTTGAAGCCTTAACTTCACTTTGGGAACGTGGGAAATTGGAAGATGATGAAGTTTTACATATTTTTTACAACTAATCATCCTCAGAATTTTTGAAGTAAACAAGTCGAGTATAATCATTATTCTGTCACAAATCTTAATTTGAGTAGAAATCGTTGTTTTGAGCCTTAGCTTCACGTAAAGAACGTGGAAAATAGGACGATAATGATGTTTCAACGATTTTGTATCAAATAATCATTCTAAGAGTTTTAAAATTCAACAAGCCGAGCATAATTATATTTTATCTACAAACGCTTTTTTTGAAGAGAAATCATTATTTTAAACCTTAACTTTACTTTAGGAACGTGGGAAATCGGACGATAATAAAGTTTTACACATTTTGTTACAATTAATTATCCTCAGAGTTTTTAAAGTAAAGAAGCTGAGTATAATCATTATGATGTCACAAAGCTTATTGGGACTAGAACTCATTATTTTATGCCTTAACTTCACATAGGGAGCCTAAGAAATAGGACGATATTAAAGTTTCAATGATTTTATATCTAATAACTAATCTAAGTGTTTTAAAATTCAACATGGCCAGCATAATCATATTTTATCTACAATGCTTTTTTTGAAGAGAAATCATTGTTTTAAGTCTTAACTTCACTTAGGGAACATGGGAAAACAGACGATAATAAAATTTTACCCATTTTATTTCAAATAATTATCCTATGAGTTTTGAAATTTAACATGCCGAGTATAATTATTATTCTGTCACAAAGCTTATTATGTGTAGAAATTGTTAATTTGAGCCTTAACTTCACTTAGGGAACGTGAGAAATAGGACGATAATAATGTTTCAACGATTTTGTATCAAATAATCATTCTATGAGTTTTAAAATTTAATAAGCCGAGCATAATTATATTTTATTTACAAACGATTATTTTGAATAGAAATCGTTGTTCTAAGCCTTTATTCACTTTGGGAACGTGGGAAATCGGACGATAATGAAGTTTTACAAATTTTGTTACAACTAGTCATCCTCAGAGTTTTGAAAGTAAACAAGCCCAATATAATCATTATGCTGTCACAAAGCTTTTTGTGACTAGAAATCGTTGTTTTAAGGCTTAACTTCACGTAGGGAACGTGGGAAATAGGACGGTAATGAAGTTTCAATGATTTTTTGACAAATAATCAATCTAAGAGTTTTAAAATTTAACATGCTGAGCATAATCATATTTTCTCTACAAACGCTTATTTTGAATATAAATCGTTTTTTTAAGCCTTAACTTCACTTAGGGAACGTGGGAAATAGGACAATAATGGAGTTTTATCCATTTTGTTTCAAATAATCATTCTAAGAGTTTTGAAATTCAACAAGCCGAGTATAATCATTATATTGTCACAAAACTTATTATGACTACAAATCCATGTTTTATGCCTTAACTTTACTTAGGAAATGTAGAAAATCGAACGATAATAATGTTTTACCCATTTTGTTTCAATTAATAGTCCTAAAAGTTTTGAAATTCAATAAGCCGAGTATAATCATTATTCTTTCACAAAGCTTATTTTGAGTAGAAATCATTGTTATGAGCCTTAACTTCCATAGGGAACGTAGGAAATAGAATGGTGATGAAGTTTTAACGATTTTGTATTAAATAATCATTCTAAGAGTTTTAAAATTCAACAAGCTGAGCATAATCAACTTTTATCTACAAACGCTTATTTTTAGTAGAAATCGTTGTTTTAATCCTTAACTTCACTTAGGGAATGTGGGAAATCAGACGATAAAGAAGTTTTACCCATTTTATTGCAAATAATCATCCTAAGAGTTTTGAAAGTAAATAAGCCGAGTATAATCGTTGTGCTGTTACAAAGCTTATTGTGACTTGAAATCGTTGTTTTGAGCTTTAACTTTACGTAGGGAACGTGGGAAATAGAACGATAATGAAGTTTCAATGATTTAGTATCAATAATCATTCTAAGAGTTTTAAAATTCAACAAGACGAGTATAATCATATTTTATCTACAAACGCTTATTTTGAATAGAAATTGTTGTTTTAAGCCTTAACTTCACATTGGGAACATGGGAAATCCAACTATAATGAAGTTTTACCCATTTTGATACAAATAATTAAACTAAGAGTTTTGAACGTAAACAAGTCGAGTATAATCATTGTGCTATCACAAAACTTATTATGACTAGAAATCGTTGTTGTAAGCCTTAACTTCACGGAGGGAATGTGGGAAATATGACGATAATGATGTTTCAACGATTTTGTATCAAATAATCATTATAAGAGTTTTAAAATTCATCAAGCCGAGCATAATCATATTTTATCTACAAATGCTTATTTTGAAGAGAAATCATTGTTTTATGATTTAACTTCACCTAGCGAGTGTGGGAAATTGGACGATAATAAAATTTTACACATTTTGTTTCAAATAATTATCCTAAGAGTTTTGAAATTTAACAAGCCGAGTATAATCATTATTCTGTCACAAAGCTTATTCTTAGTAGAAATTGTTAATTTGAGCCTTAACTTCACGTAGGGATCGTAGGAAATAGGACAATAATGAAGTTTCAACGATTTTGTAATAAATTATCATTCTAAGAGTCTTAAAATTCAACAAGCCGAGTATAATCATATTTTATCTACAAATGCTTATTTTGAAAAGAAATCATTGTTTGAAGCCATAACTTTACTTTGGGAAAGTGGGAAATCGGACGATAATGAAGTTTTACATATTTTTTACAACTAATCATCCTCAGAATATTTTAAGTAAATAAGCCGAGTATAATCATTATTCTGTCAGAAATCTTAATTTGAGTAGAAATCATTGTTTTGAGCCTTAGCTTCACGTAAAGAACGTAGGAAATAGGACGATAATGATGTTTCAACGATTTTGTATCAAATAATCATTCTAAGAGTATTAAATTTCAACAAGCCGAGCAAAATTATATTTTATCTACAAATGCTTATTTTTAATAGAAATCATTGTTTTAAGCCTTAACTTTACTTTGGGAACGTGAAAAATCAGACAATAATGAAGTTTCACACATTTTGTTACATCTAATTATCCTCAGAGTTTTGAAAGTAAGCAAGCCGAGTATAATCATTATGATGTCACAAAGCTTATTTTGACTTGAACTCGTTCTTTTAAGCCTTAACTTTACGTAGGGAACGTAAGAAATAGGACGATATTAAAGTTTCAACGATTTTATATCTAATAATTAATCTAAGAGTTTTAAAATTCAACATGCCCAGCATAATGATATTTTATCTACAATGCTTATTTTGAAGAGAAATCATTGTTTTAAGTCTTAACTTCACTTAGGGAACGTGGGAAAATGGACGATAATAAAATTTTACCCATTTTGTTTCAAATAATTATCCTATGAGTTTTGAAATTTAACATGCCAAGTATAGTCATTATTCTGTCACAAAGCTTATTATGTGTAGAAATTGTTAATTTGAGCCTTAACTTCACTTAGGGAATGTGAGAAATAGGACGATAATAAAGTTTCAATGATTTTGTATCAAATAATCATTCTATAAGTTTTAAAATTTAATAAGCCGAGCATAATCATATTTTATTGACAAACGATTATTTTGAATAGAAATAGTTGTTCTAAGCCTTTATTCACTTTGGGAATGTGGGAAATCGGACGATAATGAAGTTTTACAAATTTTGTTACAACTAATCATCCTCAGAGTTTTGAAAGTAAACAAGCCCGATATAATCATTATGCTGTCACAAAGCTTATTGTGACTAGAAATCATTGTTTTAAGCCTTAACTTCACGTAGGGAACGTGGGAAATAGGACGATAATGAAGTTTCAATGATTTTTTGACAAATAATCAATCTAAGATTTTTAAAATTCAAAATGCTGAGCATAATCATATTTTCTCTACAAATGCTTATTTTGAATATAAATCGTTGTTTTAAGCCTTAACTTCACTTAGGGAACGTGGGAAATTGGACGATAATGAAGTTTTATCCATTTTGTTTCAAAAAATCATCCTAAGAGTTTTGAAATTCAACAAGTCGAGTATAATCATTATGTTGTCACAAAGCTTTTTGTGACTACAAATCGTTGTTTTATGCCATAACTTTACTTAGGAAATGTAGAAAATCGGACGATAATAAAGTTTTACCCATTTTGTTTCAATTAATAATCCTAAGAGTTTTGAAATTCAATAAGCCGAGTATAATCATTATTCTTTCACAAAGCTTATTTTGAGTAGAAATCATTGTTATGAGCCTTAACTTCCGTAGGGAACGTAGGAAATAAAACGATGATGAAGTTTTAACGATTTTGTATCAAATAATCATTCTAAGAGTTTTAAAATTCAACAAGCTGAGCATAATCAACTTTTATCTACAAACGCTTATTTTTAATAGAAATCGTTGTTTTAACCCTTAACTTCACTTAGGGAATGTGGGAAATCAGACGATAATGAAGTTTTACCAATTTTATTGCAAATAATCATCCTATGAGTTTTAAAAGTAAACAAGCCGAGTATAATCGTTGTGCTGTCACAAAGCTTATTGTGACTAGAAATCGTTGTTTTGAGCCTTAACTTTACGTAGGGAACGTGGGAAATAGAACGATAATGAAGTTTCAATGATTTTGTATCAATAATCATTCTAAGAGTTTTAAAATTTAACAAGCCGAGCATAATCATATTTTATCTACAAATGTTTATTTCGAATAGAAATCGTTGTTTTAAGCCTTAACTTCACTTTGGGAACTGGGAAATCGGACTGTAATGAAATTTTACACATTTTTTACAACTAATCAACCTCAGATTTTTTAAAGCAAACAAGTTGAGTATAATCATTACTCTGTCACAAAGCTTATTTTGAGTCGAAATCGTTGTTTTGAGCCTTAGCTTCATGTCGGGAACGTGGGGGAATAGGACGATAATGAAGTTTAAACGATTTTGTATCAAATAATCATTATAAAAGTTTTAAAATTCAACAAGCCGAGCATAATTATATTTTATCTACAAACGCCTATTTTGAATAGAAATCGTTAGTTTAAGCCTTAACATCACTTTGGGAATGAGGGAAATCAGACGATAATGAAGTTTTACACATTTTGTTACAACTAAATATCCTCAGAGCCTTGAAAGTAAACAAGCCCAGTATAATCATTATGCTGTCACAAAGCTTATTGTGTCTAGAAATTGTTGTTTTAAGCCTTAACTTCACGTATGGAACGTGGGAAATAGGACGATAATGAAGTTTCAACGATTTTGTAACAAATAATCAATCTAAAAGTTTTAAAATTCAACATGCCGAGCATAATTACATTTTCTCTACAAACACTTATTTTGAATAGAAATCGTCGTTTTAAGCCTTAACTTCACATTGGTAACGTGGGAAATAGAATTCTAATGAAGTTTTACCCATTTTGAAACAAATTATCGTCCTAAGAGTTTTGAAAGTAAACAAGCCGAGTATAATTATTACGTTGTCACAAAGGTTATTGTGACTAGAAATCGTTATTTTGAGCCTTAACTTCACGTAGGGAACGTGGTAAATAGGACGATAATGAAGTTTCAACGATTTTGTAACAAATAATCAATCTAAGATTTTTAAAATTCAACATACTGAGCATAATCATATTTTATCTACAACATTTATTTTGAATAGAAATCATTGTTTTAAGCCTTAACTTCACTTAGGGAACGTGGGAAATTTGACGATAATGAAGTTTTATCCATTTTGTTTCAAATAATTATCCTAAGAGTTTTAAAATTCAACAAGCCGAGTATAATCATTATTATTTCACAAAGCTTATAGTGAGTAGAAATTGTTGTTTTGAGCCTTAACTTCATGTAGGGAACGTGGGAAATTGGACGATAATGAAGTTTAAATGATTTTGTATCAAATAATCATTCTAAGAGTTTTAAAATTGAACAAGCCGAGCATAATCATATTTTATCTACAAACGCTTATTTTGAATAGAAATTGTTGTTTTAAGCTTTAGTTTAACTTAGGGAACATGGAAAATCGGACGATAATAAAGTTTTACCCGTTTTGTTACATATAATCATCCTAAGAGTTTAAAAAGTAAACAAGCCGAGTATAATGATTATGTGGTCACAAAGATTATTGTGTCTAGAAATCGTTGTTTTGAGCCTTAACTTCACGTAGGAAACGTGGGAAATAGGACGATAATGAAGTTTCGACGATTTTGTATCAAATAATCATTCTAAGAGTTTTAAAATTCAACAAGTCGAGCATAATTATATTTTATCTACAAATGCTTATTTTGAAGAGAAATAATTGTTTTAAGTCTTAACTTCACTTAGGGAACGTGGGAAATCGGGCGATAATAAATTTTACCCATTTTATTTCAAATAATTATCCTAAGAGTTTTGAAATTTAACTAGCCGAGTATAATTATTATTCTGTCAAAAAAGTTATTCTGAGTAGAAATCGTTAATTTGAGTCTTAACTTCACCTTGGTAACGTAGGAAATATGACGATAATGAAGTTTAAATGATTTTGTATCAAATAATTATTTTAAGAAATTTAAAATTCAACAAGTTGAGCATAATTATATTTTATCTACAAACGCTTATTTTGAATAGAAATCGTTGTTTTAAGCCTTAACTTCACTATGTGAATGTGGGAAATAGGACGATAATGAAGTTTTACACATTTTGTTACAACTAATCATCCTCAGAGTTTTGAAAGTAAAGAAGCCGAGTATTATCATTATGCTATCACAAAGCTTATTGTGACTAGAAATCATTGTTTTAACCCTTAACTTCACGTAGGGAACATGGGAAATAGGACGATAATGAAGTTTCAATGATTTTGTAACAAATCATCAATCTAAGAGTTTTAAAATTGAACATGCTGAGCATAATCATATTTTATCTACAAATGCTTATTTTGAATAGAAATAGTTGTTTTAAGCCTTAAATTCACTTAGGGAACGTGGGAAATTGGACGATAATGATGTTTTATCTATTTTGTTTTAAATAATCATCATAAGAGTTTTGAAATTCAACAAACTGAGTATAATCCATATGTCACAAAGCTTATTGTGAGTAGAAATCATTTTTTTCGAGCCTTAACTTCACGTAGGGAACGTGGGAAATTGGACGATAATGAAGATTTAACGATTTTGTATTAAATAATTATTTTGAGATTTTTAAAATTCAACAAGGTGAGCATAATCATATTTTATCTACAAACGTTTAGTTTGAATAAAAATCATTATTTTAAGCCCTAACTTCAAATTCGGAACGAGGAAAATCAAAATATATTGAATTTTTGCCCATTTTGATACAAATAATCAAACTAAGAGTTTTTAAAGTAAACAAGCCGAGTATAATCATTGTGCTGTCACAAAGCTTATTGTGACTAGAAATCGTTGTTTTGAGCCTTAACCACACGTAGGGAACGTGGGAAATAGGACGATAATGAAGTTTCAACAATATTGTATCAGATAATCATTCTAAGTGGTTCAAAATTCAACAAGCCGAACATAATCATATTTTATCTACAAACGCTTATTTTGAATAAAAGTCATTGTTTTAAGCCTTAACTTCACATTGGGAATGTAGGAAATCGAAAGATAATGATGTCTTACCCATTTTGTTACAAATAATAATCCTAAGAGTTTTGAAAGTAAACAAGCCGAGTATAATCATTATGTGGCCACAAAGCTTATTTTGAGTAAAAATCGTTGTTATGAGCCTTAACTTCACGTAGGGAATGTAGGAAATAGGACGATGATGAAGTTTTAACGATTTTGTATCAAATAAACATTCTAAGAGTTTTATAATTCAACAAGCCGAGCATAATCACATTTTATCTACAAACGCTTATTTTAAATAAAAATCGTTGTTTTAAGCCTTAACTTCACTTTGGGAACGTGGGAAATTGGACGATACTGAAGTTTTACAAATTTTGTTGCAACTAATCATTCTCAGAGTTTTGAAAGGAAACAAGCCGAGTATAGTCATTATGCTGTCACAAAGCTTATTGTGACTAGAAATCGTTATTTTAAGCATTAACTTCATGTAGGGAATGTGGAAAATAAGACGATAATGAAGTTTCAACGAATTTGTAACAAATAATCAATCTAAGAGTTTTAAGATTCAACATGGGAACGTGGGAAATTGGACGATAATGAAGTTTTATCCATTTTATTTTAAATAACCATCCTAAGAGTTTTGAAATTCAACAAGCCGAGTATAATCATTATCAACAAATGCTTATTTTGAAGAGAAATCATTGTTTTAAGTCTTAAATTCACTTAGGGAACGTGGGAAATTGGACGATAATAAAATTTTACCCATTTTGTTTCAACTAATTATCCTAAGAGTTTTAAAATTCAACAAATCAAGTATAATCATTATTATGTCACAAAGCCTATAGTGAGTAGAAATTGTTGTTTCGAGCCTTAACTTCACGTAGGGAACGTGGGAAATTGGACGATAATGTAGTTTTAACGATTTTGTATGAAATAATCATTATAAGAGTATTAAAATTCAACCAGCCGAGCATAATCATATTTTATCTACAAACGCTTATTTTCAATAAAAATCATTGTTTTAAGCCTTAACTTCACATTGTGAATATGGAAAATCGAACTATAATGAAGTTTTACATATTTTCATACAAATAATCAAACTGAGAGTTTTGAAAGTAAACAAGTCGAGTATAATCATTGTGCTGTCACAAAGCCATTGGGACTAGAAATCGTTGTTTTGAGCGTTAACACCACGTAGGGAACGTGGGAAATAGGACGATAATAAAGTTTCAACAATTTTGTATCAAATAATCATTCTAGGAGGTTCAAAATTTAATAAGCCGAGCATAATCATATTTTATCTACAAATGCTTATTTTAAATAGAAATCGTTGTTTTATGCCTTAACTTCACTTTAGGAATGTGGAAAATCAGACGACAATGAAGTTTTACCCATTTTGTTACAAGTAATCATCCTAATAGTTTTGAAATTCAACAAGCCAAGTATAATCATTATTCAGTCATAAAGCATATTGTGAGTAGAAATCGTTGTTTTGAGCCTTAACTTCACGTAGGGAATATAGGAAATAGGACGATAATGAAGTTTCAACAATTTTGTATAAAATAATAATTCTAAGAGTTTTAAAATTTATCAAGCCAAGCATAATCATATTTTATCTACAAACGCTTATTTTGAATAGAAATCATTGTTTTAGGCCTTAACTTCACGTTGGGAATGTCGGAAATCGAAATATAATGAAGTTTTACCCATTTTGATACAAATTATCATCCTAAGAGTTTTGAAATTAAACAAGCCGAGTATAATCATTATGTTGTCACAAAGCTTATTGTGACTAAAAATCGTTGTTTTAGCCTTAACTTCACGTAGGGAACATGGGAAATTGGACGATAATGAAGTTGCAACGATTTTGTATCAAATAATCATTCTAAGAGGTTAAAAATTAAACAAGCCGAGCATAATTATATTTTATCTACAAGTGCTTATTTTGAAGAGAAATCATTGTTTTAAGTCGTAATTTCACTTAGGGATCATGGGAAATCGGACGATAAAATTTTTTTACCCATTTAGATTCAAATAATTATCCTAAGAGTTTTGAAATTTAAGAAGCCGGGTATAATCATTATTCTGTCACAAAGCTTATTCTGAGTAGAAATCGTTAATTTGAGCCTTAACTTCACGTAGGGAACGTGGGAAATAGGACGATAATGAAGTTTCAACGATTTTGTATCAAATAATAATTCTAAGAGTTTTAAAATGCAACAAGCCGGGTATAATTATATTTTATCTATAAACGCTTATTTTGAATAGAAATCATTGTTTTAAGCCTTAACTTCACTTTGCGAACGTGGGAAATAGGACGATAATGAAGTTTTACACATTTTGTTACAACTAATCATCCTCAGAGTTCTGAAAGTATACAAGTCGAGTATAATCATTATGCTGTAACAAAGCTTATTATGACTAGAAATTGTTGTTTTCAGCCTTAACTTCTCGTAGGGAACGTGGGAAATATGACGATAATGAATTTTCAACGATTTTGCATCAAATAATCATTTTAAGAGTTTTAAAATTCAACAAGCTGAGCATAATCACATTTTATCTACAAATGCTTATTTTGAATAGAAATCGTTGTTTTAAGCTTTAACTTCACATTGAGAATGTGGAAAATTGAACTATATTGAAGTTTTGCCCATTTTGATACAAATAATCAAACTAAGAGTTTTGAAAGTAAAAAAGCCGAGTATAATCATTGTGCTATCACAAAGCTTATTGTGACTATAAATCGTTATTTTGAGCCTTAACCTCACGTAGGGAATGTGGGAAATTGTACGATAATGAAGTTTAAACGATTTTGTATCAAATAATCATTCTAAGAGTTTTAAAATTAAACATGACGAGCATAATCGTATTTTATCTACAAACACTTATTTTGAAAAGAAATCGTTGTTTTAAGCCTTAACTTCACATTGGGAATATGGAAAATCGAACTATAATGAAGTTTTACCCATTTTGATACAAACAATCGAACTAAGTCTTTGAAAGTAAACAAGCTGAGTATAATCATTGTGCTGTCACAAAGCTTATTAGGACTAGAAATCGTTGTTTTGAGCCTTAACTTCACGTAGGGAACGTGAAAAATAATGCGATAATGAAGTTTCAACAATTTTGTATCAAATAATCATTCCAGGAGGTTCAAAATTTAACAAGCAGAGCATTCATATTTTATCAACAAAGGCTTATTTTGAATAGAAATCGTTGTTTTATGCCTTAACTTCATGTAGGGAATGTGGGAAATAGGACGATAATGAAGTTTCAATGATTTTGTAACAAATAATCAATCTTAGAGTTTTAAAATTCAAAATGCCGAGCATAATCATTATTCAGTCATAAAGCATATTGTGAGTAGAAATCGTTGTTTTGAGCCTTAACTTCACGTAGGGAATATGGGAATAGGACGATAATGAAGTTTTAACGATTTTGTAACAAATAATCAATCTAAGAGTTTTTAAATTCAACATGCTGAGCATAATCCTATTTTGTGTACAAACGCTTATTTTTAATAGAAATCGTTGTTTTTAGCTTTAACTTCACTTAGGAAACGTGGGAAATCGGACGATAATGAAGTTTCAGCGATTTTGTAACAAATAATCAATCTAAGTGTTTTAAAATTCAACATGCTGACCATAATCATAATTTATCTAGAAATGCTTATTTTGAATAGAAATCGTTGTTTTAAGCCTTAACTTCATTTAGGGAACGTGGGAAATTGGACGATAACGAAATTTTATCCATTTTATTTGAAATAATCATCCTAGGAGTTTTGAAATTCAACAAGCCGAGTATAATCATTATGTTGCCACAAAGCTTATTGTGACTACAAATCGGTGTTTTAAGCCTTAACTTCACGTAGGGAACGTGGGAAATAGGACGATAATGAAGTTTTAACGATTTTGTAACATATAATCTATCTAAGAGTTTTAAATTTCAACATACCGAGCATAATCATATTTTATCTAAAAACGCTTATTTTGAATAGAAATTGGTGTTTTAAACCACAACTTCACATTGTGAACATGGGAAATCGAACTATAATCAATTTTTATCCATTTTATACAAATAATCAAACTAAGAGTTTTCAAAGTAAACAAGCCAAGTATAGTAATTTTGTGGTCACAAAGTTTATTGTGACTAGAAATCGTTGTTTTGCGCCTTAACTTCACATAGAGAACGTAGGAAATAGGACGATAATGAAGTTTCAACAATTTTGTAACAAATAATCATTCTACGAGGTTCAAAATTCAACAAGCCAAGCATAAAAATATTTTATCCACAAACGCTTATTTTTAAAAGAAATCGTTGTTTTATGCCTTAACATCACTTAGAGAATGTCGGAAATCAGACGATAATGACGTTTTACCCATTTTGTTACAAATAATCATCCTAAGAGTTTTGAAATTCAACAAGCTGAGTATAATCATTATTCTGTCACAAAGCTTATTATGAAAAGAAATCGTTGTTTCAAGCCTTAACTTCACTTAGTGAAAGTGGGAAATTGGACAATAATGAAGTTTTTATCCATTTTTTTTGAAATAATCATCCTAAGAGTTTTGAAATTCAACAAGCCGAGTATAATCATTATGTTGTCACAAAGTTTATTGTGACTAGAAATCGTTGTTGTAAGCCTTAACTTCACGTAGGGAACATGGGAAATAGGACGATAATGAAGTTTCAATGATTTTGTAACAAATAATCAATCTAAGAGTTTTAAAATTCAACATGCCGAGCATAATCATTATTCAGTCATAAAGCATATTGTGAGTAGAAATCGCTTTTTGGAGCCTTAACTTCTCGTAGGGAATATGGGAAATAGGACGATAATGAAGTTTCAACAATTTTGTAACAAATAATCAATCTAAGAGTTTTAAAATTCAACATGCCGAGCATAATCATATTTTGTCTATAAACGCTTATTTTGAATAGAAATCGTTGTTTTTAGCTTTAACTTCACTTAGGGAACGTGGGAAATCGGACGATAATGAAGTTTCAACAATTTTGTAACAAATAATCAATCTAAGATTTTAAAATTTAACATGCCGAGCATAATCATAACTTGTCTTGAAATGCTTATTTTGAATAGAAATCGTTGTTTTAAGCCTTAACTTCACTTAGGGAACGTGGGAAATTGGACCATAAGGAAATTTTATCCCTTTTGTTTCAAATAATCATCCAAAGAGTTTTTAAATTCAACAAGCTAAGTATAATCATTATGTTGTCACAAAGCTTATTGTGACTACAAATCGTTGTTTTAAGCCTTAACTTCACATAGGAAACGTGGGAAATAGGACGACAATAAAGTTTTAACGATTTTGTAACAAATAATCAATCTAAGAGTTTTAAAATTCAACATGACAAGCATAATCATATTTTATCTACAAATGCTTATTTTAAATAGAAATCGGTGTTTAAAACCTCAACTTCGCATTGTGAATCTGGGAAATCGAACTATAATGAATTTTTACCTATTTTGATACAAATAATCGAACTATGAGTTTTGGTAATAAACAAGCCGAGTATAATCATTGTGTTGTCACAAAGCTTATTGTGAATAGAAATCGTTATTTTGAGCCTTAACTTCACGTAGGGAACGTGGGTAATAGGACGATAATGAAATTTTATCAATTTTGTATCAAATAATCATTCTAAGAGATTCTAAAATCAACAAGCCGAGCATAATCATATTTTCTCTACAAACGCTTATTTTGAATAGAAATCATTATTTTATGTCTTAACTTCACTTAGAGAATGTCGAAAATCAGACGATAATGAAATTTTACACATTTTGTTATAAATAATCATCATAAGAGTTTTGAAATTCAACAAGCTGAGTATAATCATTATTCTATCACAAAGCATATAGTTAGTAGAAATCATTGTTTTGATCCTAAACTTCACGTAGGGGATATGGGAAATAGGACGACAATTAAGTTTCATGATATTTTATAAAACAATAATTCAAAGAGTTTTAAAATTAAACAAGCCGAGCATAATCATATTTTATCTACAAACGCTTATTTTGAATAGAAATCGTTGTTTTAAACCTTAACATAACATTGGGAATATGGGAAATCAAAATATAATGATGTTTTACCCATTTTGATACAAATTATCATCCTAAGAGTTTTGAAAGTAAACAAGACGAGTATAAACATTGTGTTTTCACAAAGCTTATAGTGACTAGAAATCATTGTTTTGAGCCTTAACTTCACGTAGGGAACGTGGAAAATAGGACGATAATGAATCATCAACGATTTTGTATAAAATAATCATTCCAAGAATTTTAAAATTCAACAAGCCGAGCAAAATCATATTTTATCTACAAATGCTTCTTTTGAATAGAAATCTTGTTTTAAGCCTTAACTTCACGTAGGGAACGTGGAAAATCGGACGATAATGAAGTTTCAACGATTTTGCAACAAATAATCAATCCAAGAGTTTTAAATTTCAACATGCCAAGCATAATCATATTTTGTCTACAAACACTTCTTTCGAATAGAAATCGTTGTTTTAAGCCCTAACTTCATTTAAGGAACGTGGGAAATTGGATGATAATGAAGTTTTATCCATTTTGTTTCAAATAATGATCCTAAGAGTTTTGAAATTCAACAAGCCTATTATAATCATTATGCTGTCACAAAGCTTGTTGTGACTAGAAATCGTTGTTTTAAGCCTTAACTTCACGTAGGCAACATGGGAAATAGGACGATAATGAAGTTTCAATGATTTTGTAAAAGTAATCAATCTATGAGTTTTAAAATATCAACATGCCGAGCATAATCATATTTTATCTACAAACGCTTATTTTGAATAGAAATCGTTGTTTTAAACTTAACTTCACAATAGGAACGTGGGAAATCGAGCTATAATGAATTTTTAGCCATTTTGATACAAATAATCAAACTAAGAGTTTTGAAATTAAACAAGCCGAGTATAATCATTTTGTTGTCACAAAGCTTATTGTGACTAGAAATTATTGTTTTAAGCATTAACTTCACGTAGGGATGGTGGGAAATAAGACGATAATGAAGTTTCAACAATTTTGTATCAAATAATCATTCTAAGAGGTTTAAAATTAAACGAGCCGAGCATTATCATATTTTATCTACGAACGCTTATTTCAAATAGAAATCGTTGTTTTATGTCTTAACTGCACTTATGGAACGTGGGAAATTGGACGATAATGAAGTTTTATCCATTTTGTTTCAAATAATGATCCAAAGAGTTTTGAAATTCAACAAGCCGATTATAATCATTATGCTATCACAAAGCTTATTGTGACTAGAAATCGTTGTTTTAAGCCGTAACTTCACGTAGGGAACGTGGGAAATAGGACGATAATGAAGTTTCAACGATTTTGTAAAAATAATCAATCTATGAGTTTTAAAAATATCAACATGCCGAGCATAATCATATTTTTTCTACAAACGCTTATTTTGAATAGAAATCGTTGTTTTAAACTTAACTTCACAATAGGAACGTGGGAAATCGAGCTATAATGAATTTTTAGCCATTTTGATACAAATAATCAAACTAAGAGTTTTGAAAGTAAACAAGCCGAGTATAATCATTTTGTTGTCACAAAGCTTATTGTGACTATAAATTATTGTTTTGAGCCTTAACTTTACGTAGGGATAGTGGGAAATAAGACGATAATGAAGTTTCGACAATTTTGTATCAAGTATTCATTCTAAGAGGTTCAAAATTAAACGAGCCGAGCATAATCATATTTTATCTACAAACGCTTATTTAGAATAGAAATCATTTTTTTATGTTGTATCTGCACTTAGGGAATGTCGGAAATCAGACCGTAATGAAGTTTTACCCATTTTGTTAGAAATAATCATCCTAAGAGTTTTGAAATTCAACAAGCCGAGTATAATCATTATTCTGTCACAAAGCATATTGTGAGTAGAAATCGTTGTTTTGAGCCTTAACTTCACTTTGGGAATATGGGAAATAGGACGATAATGAAGTTTCAATGATTTTTTATAAAATAATAATTCAATGAGTTTTAAAATTTAACAAGCCGAACATAATCATATTTTATCAACAAACGCTTATTTTGAATAAAAATCGCTATTTTAAGCCTTAACTTCACATTGGGAACGTGGGAAATCGAGATATAATGTTGTTTACCCATTTTGATATAAATTATCATCCTAAGAGTTTTGAAAGTAAACAAGCCGAGTATAATCATTATGTTGTCACAAAGCTTATTGTGACTAGAAATCGTTGTTTTGAGCCTTAAATTCACGTAGGGAATGTGGAAAATAGGACGATAATGAAGTAACAATGACTTGTATCAAATAATTATTATGAGAGTTTTAAATTCAACAAGCTTAGCATCATCATATTTTATCTACAAATGATTACTTTCAATAGAAATCGTTATTTTAAGCATGAACTTCCCTTTGGTAATGTATCAAATAATCACTATGCTGTCACGAAGCATATTATGACAAGAAATCGTTCTTTCAAGCCTTAACTTCACATACGGAACGTGGAAAATTGGACGATAATGAAGTTTCAATGATTTTGTAACAAATAATCAATCTAAGAGTTTTAAAATTCAACATGCCGAGCATAATCATATTTCATCTACAAACGCTTATTTTGAATAGAAATTGTTGTTTTAAGCCTTAACTTTACTTGGGGAACATGGGAAATTTGACGATATTGAAGTTTTACATATTTTGTTACAACTAATCATCCTTAGAGTTTTGAAAGTAATCAAGCCGAGTATAATCATTATGCTGTAACAAAGCTTATTGTGACTAGAAATCTTTGTTTTAAGCCTTAACTTCACTTAGGGAACTTGGGAAGTAAGATGATAATGAAGTTTCAACAATTTTGTAACAAATAATCAATCTAAGAGCTTTAAAATTCAACTTGCTGACCATAATCATATTTTCTCTACAAACACTTATTTTGAATAGAAATCGTTGTTTTAAGACTTAACTTCACTTTGGGAACGTGAAAAATTGGACGATAATGAAGTTTTATACATTTTGTTTCAAATAATCATCCTAAGAGTTTTTGAAATTGAACAAGCCGAGTATAATCATTATGCTGTCACAAAGCTTATTGTGACTAGAAATCGTTGTTTTAGGCCTTAACTTCACAGAGGGAACAAAGGAGATAGGACGATAATGAAGTTTCAACGACTTTGTAACAAATAATCAATCTAAGAGATTTAAAATTCAGCATGCCGAGCATAATCATATTTTATCTACGAACACTTATTTTGAATAGAAATCGTTGTTTTAAGCCTTAACTTTACTTAGAGAACGTGGAAAATTAGACGATAATGAACTTTTATCCATTTTATTACAAATAATCATCCTAAGAGTTTTGAAATTCAACAAGCTGAGTATAATCATTATTCTATCATAAAGCTTATTCTGAGTAGAAATCGTAGTTTTGAGCTTTAACTTCACGTAGGGAATGGGGGAAATATGTTGATAAAGAAGTTTCAACGATTTCGTATCAAATAATCATTCTAAGAGTTTTAAAATTCAACAAGCCCACCATAATCATATTTTATCTACAAACGCTTATTTTGAATCAAAATCGTTGTTTTAAGCCATATCTTCACTTTGGGAACGTGGGAAATCGGACGATAATGAAGTTTTACACATTTTGTTACAACTAATCATCCTCAATGTTTTGAAAGTAAACAAGTCGAGTATAACATTATGCTGTCACAAAGCTTATTAGGACTAGAAATTGTTATTTTAAGCCTTAACTTCACGTAGGGAACGTGGGAAATTGGACGATAATGAAGTTTCAACGATTTTGTAATATATAATCAATCTAAGAGTTTTAAAATTCAACATGCCGAGCATAATCATATTTTGTCTACCAACGTTTTTTTGGAATACAAATCGTTGTTTTAAGCCTTAACTTCACTTAGGGAGCATGGGAAATTAGACGATAATGAAGTTTTATCCATTTTGTTTTAAATAATCATCCTAAGAATTTTGAAATTCAACAAGCCAAGTATAATCATTATGCTGTCAGAAAGTTTATTGTGACTAGAAATCGTTGTTTTAAGCCTTAACTTCACGTAGGGAACATGGGAATTGGACGATAATTAGGTTTCAACGATTTTGTAACAAATAATCAATCTAAGAGTTTTAAAATTTTACATGCCAAGTATAATCATATTTTATCTACAAACGCTTATTTTGAATAAAAATCTTGGTTTTAAACCTTAACTTCACATTGGAAACGTGGGATATCGAACTATAATGAATTTTTACCCATTTAGATGGAAATAATTGAACTAGGAGTTTTGAAAGTAGACTAGCCGTGTATAATCATTGCGTTGTTTTGAAGCTTATTGTGACTAGAAATCGTTGTTTTGAGCCTTAACTTCATGTAGGGAATGTGGGTAATAGGACAATAATGAAGTTTCAACAATTTTGTATCAAAGAATCATTCTAAGAGGTTCAAAATTCAACAAGCCGATCATAATCATATTTTGTCTACAAACACTTATTTTGAATTGAAATCGTTGTTTTATGCCTTAACTTCACTTCGAGAATCATCATAAGAGTTTTGAAATTCAACAAGCCGAGTATAATCATTATTCTGTCACAAAATATATTGTAAGTAGAAATCATTGTTTTGAGCCTTAACTTCACGTAGGGAATATGGGAAATAGGACGATAATGAAGTGTCAACGATTTTTTATAAAATAATAATTCAATGAGTTTTAAAATTTAACAAACCGAGCATAATCATATTTTATCTACAAACGCTTATTTTGAATAAAAATCGTTGTTTTAAGCCTTAACTTCACATTGGGAACGTGAAAAATCGAAATATAATGAAGTTTTACCCATTTTGATACAAATTATCATCCTAAGAGTTTTGAAAGTAAACATGACGAGTATAATCATTATGTTGTCACAAAGCTTATTGTGACTAAAAATCGTTGATTTGAGCCTTAACTTAACGTTGGGAACGTGGAAAATAGGACGATAATGAAGTATCAACGATTTTGTATCAAATAATCATTCTAAAAATTTTATAATTCAACAAGCCGAGCATAATCATATTTTATCTATAAAACCTTATTTTGAATAGAAATCGTTGTTTTAAGCCTTAACTTCACTTTAGGAATGTGGGGAATCAGACGACAATGAAGTTATAAACATTTTGTTAAAACAAATCATCCTTAGAGTTTTGAAAGTAAACAAGCTGAGTATAATCATTATGCTGTCACAAAGCGTATTGTGACTAGAAATCGTTGTTTGAAGCCTTAACTTCACGTAGGGAACGTGGCAAATAAGACAATAATGAAGTTCTAACGATTTTGTAACAAATAATCAATCTAAGAGTTTTAAAATTCAACATGCTGAGCATAATCATATTTTGTCTACAAACGCTTATTTTGAATAGAAATCATTTTTTAAGCCTTAACTTCACTTAGGGAACGTGGGAAATTGGACGATAATGAAATTTTATTCATTTTGTTTCAAATAAACATCCTAAGAGTCTTGAAATTCAACAAGCTGAGTATAATCATTACGCTATCACAAAGCTTATTATGACTAGAAATTGTTGTTTTAAGCCTTAACTTCACGTAGGGAATGTGGGAAATAGGACGATAATGAAGTTTTAACGATTTTGTAACAAATAAGCAACCTAAGAGTTTAAAAATTCAACATGACGAGCAATCATATTTTATCTACAAACGCTTATTTTGAATAGAAATCGTTGTTTTAAGCCTTAACTTCACTTTGGGAACGTGGGAAATCGGACGATAATGAAGTTTCAACGATTTCGTAACAAATAATCAATCTAAGAGTTTTAAGATTCAACATGCCGAGCATAATCATATTTCGTCTACAAACACTTATTTTGAATAGAAATCATTGTTTTTAGCCTTAACTTCACTTAGGGAATGTTGGAAATTGGAGTCAAACAAGCCGAGTATAATCATTATCCAGTCACAAAGCTTATTGAGACTAGAAATCGTTATTCTAAGCCTTAACTTCACGTAGGGAACTTGGGAAATAGAACGATAATGAAGTTTCAACGTTTTTGTAACAAATAATCAATCTAAGAGTTTTAAAATTTAACATGCCGAGCATAATCATATTTTATATACAAATGCTTATTTTTTATAGAAATCGTTATTTTATACCTTAAGACTTAGAGAATGTCGGAAATCAGACGATAATGAAGTTATACCCATTTTGATACAAATAATCAAACTAAGTGTTTTCAAAGTAAACAAGCCAAGTATAATCATTCTGTTGTCACAAAACTTATTGTGACTAGAAATCCTTATTTTGCGCCTTAACTTCACGTAGGGAACTTAGGAAATAGGACGATAATGAAGTTTCAACGATTTGGTATCAAATTATTATTCTAAGAGGTTCAAAATTCAACAAGCCGAACATACTAATATTTTATCTACAAACGCTTCTTTTTTATAGAATTCGTTGTTTTATGCCTTAAGACTTAGAGAATGTCGGAAATCTGACGATAATGAAGTTATACCCATTTTTTAACAAATAATCAACCTAAGAGTTTTGAAATTCAACAAGCCGAGTATAATCATTATTCTGTCACAAAGCATATTGTGAGTAGAAATCGTTGTTTTAAGCCTTAATGTCACGTAAGTAATATGGGAAATAGGACGATAATGAAGTTTCAACGATTTTGAAGAGAAATCATTGTTTTAAGTCTAAACTTCACTTAGGGAACGTGGGAAATCGGGCGATAATAAAATTTTACCCATTTTATTTCAAATAATTATCCTAAGAGTTTTGAAATTTAACTAGCCGAGTACAATCATTATTCTGTCACAAAACTTATTCTGAGTAGAAATCGTTAATTTGAGTCTTAACTTCAAGTAGGTAATGTAGGAAATATGATGATAATGAAGTTTAAACGATTTTGTATCAAATGATTATTTTAAAAAATTTAAAATTCAACAAGTCGAGCATAATTATATTTTATCTACAAACGCTTATTTTGAATAGAAATCATTGTTTTAAGCCTTAACTTCACTATGCGAATGTTGGAAATAGGACGATAATGAAGTTTTACACATTTTGTTACAACTAATCATCCTCAAAGTTTTGAAAGTAAACAAGTCGAGTGTAATCATTATGCAGTCACAAAGCTTATTGTGACTAGAAATCATTGTTTTAAGCCTTTACTTCACGTAGAAAACGTGGGAAATAGGACAATAATAAAGTTTCAATGATTTTGTAACAAATCATCAATCAAAGAGTTTTAAAATTGAACATGCTGAGCATAATCATATTTTATCTACAAATGCTTATTAGGAATAGAAATAGTTGTTTTAAGCTTTAACACTTAGGGAACGTGGAAAATTGGACGATAATTATGTTTTATTCATTTTGTTTTAAATAATTATCATAAGAGTTTTGAAATTCAACAAACTGAGTATAATCCATATGTCACAAAGCTTATTGTGAGTAGAAATCGTTTTTTCGAGACTTAACTTCACGTAGGGAACGTGGGAAATTGGACGATAATGAAGATTTAACGATTTTGTATTAAATAATCGTTTTGAGATTTTTAAAATTCAACAAGCCGAGCATAATCATATTTTATCTACAAACGTTTATTTTGAATAAAAATAATTATTTTAAGCCCTAACTTCAAATTGGGAACGAGGAAAATCAAACTATATTGAAGTTTTGCCCATTTTGATACAAATAATCTAACTAAGAGTTTTGAAAGTAAACAAGCCGAGTATAATCATTGTGCTGTCACAAATCTTATTGTGACTAGAAATCGTTGTTTTGAGCCTTAACCTCACGTAGGGAACGTGGGAAATAGGACGATAATGAAGTTTCAACAATTTTGTATCAGATAATCATTCTAAGTAGTTCAAAATTCAACAAGCCGAACATAATCATATTTTATCTACAAACGCTTATTTTGAATAGAAGTCGTTGTTTTAAGCCTTAACTTCACATTGGGAACGTAGGAAATCAAAATATAATGATGTCTTACCCATTTTGTTACAAATAATAATCCTAAGAGTTTTGAAAGTAAACAAGCCGAGTATAATCATTATGTGGTCACAAAGCTTATTTTGCGTAAAAATCGTTGTTATGAGCCTTAACTTCACGTAGGGAATGTAGGAAATAGGATGATGATGAAGTTTTAACGATTTTGTATCAAATAATCATTCTAAGAGTTTTATAATTCAACAAGCTGAGCATAATCATATTTTATCTACAAACGCTTATTTTAAATAGAAATCGTTGTTTTAAGCCTTAACTTCACTTTGGGAATGTGGGAAATTGGACGATAATGAAGTTTTACAAATTTTGTTACAACTAATCTTTCTCAGAGTTTTGAAAGGTAACAAGCCGAGTATAATCATTATGCTGTCACAAAGCTTATTGTGACTAGAAATCGTTATTTTAAGCATTAACTTCATGTAGGGAATGTGGAAAATAAGACGATAATGAAGTTTCAACGAATTTGTAACAAATAATCAATCTAAGAGTTTTAAAATTCAACATGGGAACGTGGGAAATTGGACGAGAATGAAGTTTTATCCATTTTATTTTAAATAACCATCCTAAGAGTTTTGAAATTCAACAAGCCGAGTATAATCATTATCAACAAATGCTTATTTTGAACAGAAATCATTATTTTTAGTCTTAAATTCACTTAGGGAATGTGGGAAATTGGACGATAATAATATTTTGCCCATTTTGTTTCAAATAATTATCCTAAGAGTTTTGAAATTCAACAAATCGAGTATAATCATTATTATGTCACAAAGCCTATAGTGAGTAGAAATCGTTGTTTCGAGCCTTAACTTCACGTAGGAAATAATCATTATAAGAGTTTTAAAATTCAACCAGTCGAGCATAATCATATTTTATCTGCAAACGCTTATTTTTAATAAAAATCATTGTTTTAAGCCTTAACTTCACATTGTGAATGTGGAAAATTGAACTATAATGAAGTTTTACCTATTTTCATACAAATAATCAAACTGAGAGTTTTGAAAGTAAACAAGCCGATTATAATCATTGTGCTGTCACAAAGCCATTGGGACTAGAAATCGTTGTTTCGAGCGTTAACATCATGTAGGGAACGTGGGAAATAGGACGATAATAAAGTTTCTACAATTTTGTATCAAATAATCATTCTAAAAGGTTCAAAATTTAACAAGCCGAGCATAATCATATTTTATCTACAAATGCTTATTTTAAATAGAAATCGTTGTTTTATGCCTTAACTTCACTTTAGGAATGTGAAAAATCAGACGACAATGAAGTTTTACCCATTTTGTTAAAAATAATCATCCTAATAGTTTTGAAATTCAACAAGCCAAGTATAATCATTATTCAGTTACAAAGCATATTGTGAGTAGAAATCGTTGTTTTGAGCATTAACTTCATGTAGAAAATATGGGAAATAGGACGATAATGAAGTTTCAACGATTTTGTATAAAATAATAATTCTAAAAGTTTTAAAATTTATCAACCCGAGCATAATCATATTTTATCTACAAACGCTTATTTTGAATAGAAATCGTTGTTTTATGCCTTAACTTCACGTTGGGAATGTCGGAAATCGAAATATAATGGAGTCTTACCAATTTTGATACAAATTATCATCCTAAGAGTTTTGAAAGTAAACAAGCCGAGTATAATCATTATGTTGTCACAAAGCTTATTGTGACTAAAAATGTTTATTTTGAGCCTTAACTTCACGTAGGGAACGTGGGAAATTGGTCGATAATGAAGTTGCATTGATTTTGTATCAAATAATCATTCTATGAGGTTAAAAATTCAACAAGCCGCGCATAATCATATTTTATCTACAAATGCTTATTTTAAAGAGAAATCATTGTTTTAAATAGTAATTTCACTTATGGAACGTGGTAAATCGGACGATAATAAAATTTTATCCATTTAGATTCAAATAATTATACTAAGAGTTTTGAAATTTAACAAGCCGAGTATAATCATTATTCTATCACAAAACTTATTCTGAGTAGAAATCGTTAATTTGAGCTTTAACTTCACGTAGGGAACGTGAGAAATAGGATGATAATGAAGTTTCAACGATTTTGTATCAAATAATAATTCTAAGAGTTTTAAAATTAAACAAGCCGGGTATAATTCTATTTTATCTATAAACGTTTATTTTGAATATAAATCATTGTTTTAAGCCTTAACTTCACTTTGCGAACGTGGGAAATAGGATGATAATGAAGTTTTACACATTTTGTTACAACTAATCATCCTCAATGTTCTGAAAATATATAAGCCGAGTATAATCATTATGCTGTAACAAAGCTTATTATGACTAGAAATTGTTGTTTTAAGCCTTAACTTCTCGTAGGGAATGTGGGAAATATGACGATAATGAATTTTCAACAATTTTGTATCAAATAATCATTTTAAGAGTTTTAAAATTCAACAAGTTGAGCATAATCAGATTTTATCTATAAACGCTTATTTTGAATAAAAATCGTTGTTTTAAGCCTAAAGTTCACATTGGGAACGTGGAAAATTGAACTATATTAAACTTTTGCCCATTATGATACAAATAAGCAAACTAAGAGTTTTGAAAGTAAACAAGCCGAGTGTAATCATTGTGCTATCACAAAGCTTATTGTGACTATAAATCGTTGTTTTGAGCCTTAATCTCACGTAAGGAACGTGGGAAATTGTACAATAATGAAGTTTCAACGATTTTGTATCAAATAATCATTCTAAGAGTTTTAAAATTAAACATGACGAGCATAATCATATTTTATCTACAAACACTTATTTTAAATAGAAATCGTTGTTTTAAGCCTTAACTTCACATTGGGAATATGAAAAATCGAACTATAATGTAGTTTTACCCATTTTGATACAAACAATCAAACTAAGTGTTTGAAAGTAAACAAGCCGAGTATAATCATTGTGCTGTCACAAAGCTTATTAGGACTAGAAATCGTTGTTTTGAGCCTTAACTTCACGTAGGGAACGTGAAAAATAAGACGATTATGAAGTTTCAACAATTTTGTATCAAATAATCATTCCAAGAGGTTCAAAGTTTAACAAGACGAGCATTCAAATTTTATCTACAAAGGCTTATTTTGAATAAAAGTCGTTGTTTTATGCCTTAACTTCACGTAGGGAACGTGGGAAATAGGACGATAATGAAGTTTCAACGATTTTGTAACAAATAATCAATCTTAGAGTTTTAAAATTTAACATGCCGAGCATAATCATTATTCAATCATAAAGCATATTGTGAGTAGAAATCGTTGTTTTGAGCCTTAACTTCACGTAGGGAGTATGGGAAATAGGATGATAATGAAATTTCAACGATTTTGTAACAAATAATAAATCTTAGAGTTTTAAAATTCAACATGCCGAGCATAATCATATTTTGTCTACAAACGCTTATTTTGAATAGAAATCTTTGTTTTTAGCTTTAACTTCACTTAAGGAACATGGGAAATTGGGCGATAATGAAGTTTCAACGATTTTGTAACAAATAATCAATCTAAGAGTTTTAAAATTGAACATGTCGACCATAATCATAATTTGTCTAGAAATGCTTATTTTGAATAGAAATCGTTGTTTTCAGCCTTAACTTCACTTAGGGAACGTGGGAAATTGGACGATAACGAAATTTTATCCATTTTGTTTCCAATAATCATCCGAAGAGTTTTGAAATTTAACAAGCCGAGTATAATAATTATGTTGTCACAAAGCTTATTGTGACTACAAATCGTTGTTTTAAGGTTTAACTTCACGTAGGGAACATGGGAAATAGGACGATAATGAAGTTTTAACGATTTTGTAACAAATAATCAATCTAAGAGTTTTAAAATTCAACATGTCGAGCATAATCATATTTTATCTACAAATGCTTATTTTAAATAGAAATCGGTGTTTTAAACCTCAACTTCACATTGTGAACGTGAGAAATCGAACTATAATTAATTTTTATCCATTTTGATACAAATAATCAAACTAAGAGTTTTCAAAGTAAACAAGCCAAGAATAGTCATTTTGTGGTCACAAAGCTTATTGTGACTAGAAATCGTTATTTTGCGCCTTAACTTCACGTAGAGAACGTAGGAAATAGGACGATAATGAAGTTTCAACAATTTTGAATCAAATAATCATTCTAAGAGGTTCAAAATTCAACAAGCTGAGCATAATAATATTTTATCCGCAAATGCTTATTTTTAAAAGAAATAGTTATTTTATGCCTTAACTTCAATTAGAGAATGTCTGAAATCAGACGATAATGAAGTTTTGCCCATTTTGTTACAAATAATAATCTTAAGAGTTTTGAAATTCAACAAGCTTAGTATAATCATTATTCTGTCACAAAACTTATTATGAAAAGAAATCGTTGTTTCAAGCCTTAACTTCACTTAGTGAAAGTGGGAAATTTGACGATAATGAAGTTTTATCCATTTTTTTCAAATAATGATCCTAAGAGTTTTGAAATTCAACAAGCCTAATATAATCGTTATGCTGTCACAAAGTTTATTGTGACTAGAAATCGTTGTTTTAAGCCTTAACGTAGGGAACATGGGAAATAGGACGATAATGAAGTTTCAACGATTTTGTAACAAATAATCAATCTAAAAGTTTTAAAATTCAACATGCCGAGCATAATCATTATTCAGTCATAAAGCATATTGTGAGTAGAAATCGTTGTTTTGAGCCTTAACTTCTCGTAGGGAATATGGGAAATAGGACGATAATGAAGTTTCAATAATTTTGTAACAAATAATCAATCTAAGAGTTTTAAAATTCAACATGCCGAGCATAATCATATTTTGTCTACAAACGCTTATTTTGAATAGAAATCGTTGTTTTTAGCTTTAACTTCACTTAGGGAACGTGGGAAATCAAACGATAATGAAGTTTCAACGATTTTGTAAAAAATAATCAATCTAAGTTTTTAAAATTCAACATGCCGAGCATAATCATAACTTGTCTTGAAATGCTTATTTTGAATAGAAATCGTTGTTTTAAGCCTTAACTTCACTTAGGGAACGTGGGAAATTGGATGATAACGAAATTTTATCCCTTTTGTTTCAAATAATCATCCGAAGAGTTTTGAAATTCAACAAGCTGAGTATAATCATTATGTTGTCACAAAGTTTATTGTGACTACAAATCGTTGTTTTAAGCCTTAACTTCATGTAGGAAACGTGGGAAATAAGACGATAATGAAGTTTTAACGATTTTGTAACAAATAATCATTCTAAGAGTTTTAAAATTCAACATGACAAGCATAATCATATTTTATGTACAAAAGCTTATTTTAAATAGAAATCAGTGTTTTAAACCTCAACTTCACATTGTGAATGTGGGAAATCGAACTATAATGAATTTTTACCCATGTTGATACAAATAATCGAACTATGAGTTTTGAAAGTAAACAAGCCGAGTATAATCATTGTGTTGTCACAAAGCTTATTGTGACTAGAAATCGTTATTTTTAGCCTTAACTTCCCGTAGGGAATGTGGGTAATTGGACGATAATGAAATTTCATCCATTTTGTATCAAATAATCATTCTAAGAGGTTCTAAAATCAACAAGCTGGGCATAATCTTATCTTCTCTACAAACGCTTATTTTGAATAGAAATCATTGTTTTATGTCTTAACTTCACTTAGAGAATGTCGAAAATCAGACGATAATAAAATTTTACCCATTTTGTTATAAATAATCATCATAAGAGTTTTGAAATTCAACAAGCTGAGTATAATCATTATTCTGTCACAAAGCATATAGTTAGTAGAAATCGTTATTTTGATCCTTAACTTCACGTAGGAAATATGGGAAATAGGACGACAATTAAGTTTCACGATATTTTAAAAAATAATAATTCAAAGAGTTTTAAAATTTAACAAGCCAAGCATAATCATATTTTATCTACAAACGCTTATTTTGAATAGAAATCGTTGTTTTAAGCCTTAACTTAACATTAGTAACATGGGAAATCAAAATATAATGAAGTTTTACCCATTTTGATACAAATTATCGTCCTAAGCCTTTTGAAAGTAAACAAGACGAGTATAATCATTGTGTTGTCACAAAGCTTATAGTAACTAGAAATCGTTGTTTTGCGCCTTAACTTCACGTTGGAAACGTGGGAAATAGGACGATAATGAAGCTTCAACGATTTTGTATCAAATAATCATTATAAAAATTTTAAAATTCAACAAGCTGAACATAATCATATTTTATCTACAAACGCTTCTTTTGAATAGAAATCGTTGTTTTAAGCCTTAACTTTACTTTGGGAATGTGGCAAATCGGATAATAATGAAGTTTTACACATTTTGTTACAAGTAATCATCCTCAGAGTTTTGAAAGCAAACAAGCCGAGTATAATCATTGTGCTGTCACAAAGCTTATTGTGACTAAAAATCGTTGTTTTAAGCCTTAACATCACGTAGGGAACGTGAGAAATTGGACGATAATGAAGTTTCAACGATTTTGCAACAAAAGTCAATCCAAGAGTTTTAAATTTCAACATGCCAAGCATAATCATATTTTGTCTACAAACGCTTATTTCGAATAGAAATCGTTGTTTAATGCCTTAACTTCACTTAGGGAACGTGAGAAATTGGACGATAATGAAGTTTTATCCATTTTGTTTCAAATAATGATTCTAAGAATTTTGAAATTCAACTAGCCGATTATAATCATTATGCTATCACAAATCTTATTGTGACTAAAAATCGTTGTTTTAAGCCTTAACTTCACGTAGGCAACATGGGAAATAGGACGATAATGAAGTTTCAACGATTTTGTAAAAGTAATCAATCTATGAGTTTTAAAATATCAACATGCCGAGCATAAACATATTTTATCTACAAACGCTTATTTTGAATAGAAATAGTTGTTTTAAACTTAACTTCGCAATAGGAACGTGGGAAATCGAGCTATAATGAATTTTTAGCCATTTTGATGCTAATAATCAAACTAAGAGTTTTGAAAGTAAACAAGCCGAGTATAATCTTTTTGTTGTCACAAAGCTTATTGTGACTAGAAATTATTGTTTTGAGCTCTAACTTCACGTATGGATAGTGGGAAATAAGACGATAATGAAGTTTCAACAGTTTTGTATCAAATAATCATTCTAAGTGGTTTAAAATTAAACGAGCTGAGCATAATCATATTTTATCTACAAACGCTTATTTCTAATAGAAATCATTGTTTTATGCCTTAACTTCACTTAGGGAACGTGAGAAATTGGACGATAACAAAGTTTTGCCCATTTTGTTTCAAATAATGATCCTAAGAGTTTAGAAATTCAACAAGCCGATTATAATCATTATGCTGTCACAAAGCTTATTTTGACTGGAAATCATTGTTTTAAGCCTTAACTTCACGTATGGAAAGTGGGAAATAGGACGATAATGAAGTTTCAATTAAGTTTTAAACCCTAAACCCTAAAAATATCAACATGCCGAGCATAATCATATTTTATCTACAAACGCTTATTTTGAATAGAAATCGTTGTTTTAAACTTAACTTCACAATAGGAACGTGGGAAATAGAGCTATAATGAATTTTTGGCCATTTTGAAACAAATAATCAAACTAAAAGTTTTGAAAGTAAACAAACTGAGTATAATCATTTTGTTGTCACAAAGCTTATTGTGACTAGAAATTATTGTTTTGAGCCTTAACTTTACGTAGGGATAGTGGAAAATAAGACGATAATGAAGTTTCAATAATTTTGTATCAAGTAATCATTCTAAGAGGTTCAAAATTAAACGAGCCGAGTATAATCATATTTTATCTACAAACGCTTATTTCGGATAGAAATCGTTGTTTTATGCCTTAACTGCACTTAGGGAATGTCGAAAATCAGACGGTAATGAAGTTTAATCCATTTTGTTACAAATAATCATCCTAAGGGTTTTGAAATTCAACAAGGCGAGTATAATCATTATTCTGTCACAAAGCATATTGTGAGTAGAAATCGTTGTTTTGAGCCTTAACTTCACGTAGGGAATATAGGAAATAGGACGATAATGAAGTTTCAATTATTTTTTATAAAATAATAATTCAATGGGTTTTAAAATTTAACAAGCCGAGCATAATCATATTTTATCTACAAACGCTTATTTTGAATAAAAATCGTTGTTTTAAGCCTTAACTCCACATTGGGAACGTGAGAAATCGAAATATATTACTGTTTTACCCATTTTGATTCAAATTATTATCCTAAGAGTTTTGAAAGTAAACAAGCCGAGTATAATCATTATGTTGTCACATAGCTTATTGTGAGTAGAAATTGTTGTTTCGAGCCTTAAATTCACATAGGGAATGTGGGAAATAGGACGATAATGAAGTACCAACGACTTGTATCAAATAATCATTATGAGAGTTTTAAAATTGAACAAGTTTAGCATAATCATATTTTATCTTCAAACGCTTATTTTCAATAGAAATCGTTATTTTAAGCCTTAACTTCCCTTTGGTAATGTGCAAAATCAACGATAATGAAGTTTTACACATTTTGTTACAATTAATCAACCTCAGAGTTTTGAAAGCAAACAAGCCGAGTATAATCACTATGCTGTCACGAAGCATATTTTGACAAGAAATCGTTATTTCAAGCCTTAACTTCACGTACGGAACGTGGAAAAATGGACGATAATGAAGTTTCAATAATTTTGTAACAAATAATTAATCTATGAGTTTTAAAATTCAACATGCCGAGCATAATCATATTTTATCTACAAACGCTTATTTTGAATAGAAATTGTTGTTTTAAGCCTTAACTTTACTTGGGGAACATGGGAAATTGGACGATATTGAAGTTTTACATATTTTGTTACAACTAATCATCCTTAGAGTTTTGAAAGTAATCAAGTCGAGTATAATCGTTATGCTGTCACAAAGCTTATTGTGACTAAAAATCTTTGTTTTAAGCTTTAACTTCAGTAGGGAACTTGGGAAATAAGACGATAATGAAGTTTCAACGATTTTGTAACAAATAATCAATCTAAGAGGTTTAAAATTCAACATGTTGACCATAATCATATTTTCTCTACAAACACTTATTTTGAATAGAAATCGTTGTTTTAAGCCTTAACTTCACTTGGGGAATGTGGGAAATTGGACGATGATGAAGTTCTATACATTTTGTTTCAAATAATCATCCTAAGAGTTTTGAAATTGAACAAGCTGAGTATAATCATTATTCTGTCACAAAGCTTAATGTGACTAGAAATCATTGTTTTAAGCCTTAACTTCACGTAGGGAACGAAGGAAATAGGACGATAATGAAGTTTTATCCATTTTATTACAAATAATCATCCTAAGAGTTTTGAAATTCAACAAGCCGAGTATAATCATTATTCTATCATAAAGCTTATTCTGAGTAGAAATCATAGTTTTGAGCTTTAACTTCATGTAGGGAATGGGGGAAATATGTTGATAAAGAAGTTTCAACGATTTTGTATCAAATAATCATTCTAAGAGTTTTAAAATTCAACAAGCCCACAATAATCATATTTTATCTACAAACGCTTATTTTGAACAGAAATCGTTGGTTTAAGCCATTTCTTCACTTTGGGAACGTGGAAAATCAGACGATAATGAAGTTTTACACATTTTGTTACAACTAATCATCCTCAGTGCTTTGAAAGTAAACAAGCCGAGTATAACATTATGTTGTAACAAAGCTTATTAGGACTAGAAATCGTTATTTTAAGCTTTATCTTTACGTAGGGAACGTGGGAAATAGGACGATAATGAAGTTTCAACGATTTTGTAATATATAATCAATCTAAGAGTTTTAAAATTTAACATGCCGAGAATAATCATATTTTGTCTACCAACGTTTTTTTGGAATAGAAATCGTTGTTTTAAGTCTTAACTTCACTTAGGGAGCGTGGGAAATTGGACGATAATGAAGGTTTATCCATTTTGTTTCAAATAATCATCCTAAGAATTTTGAAATTCAACAAGCTAAGTATAATCATTATGCTGTCACAAAGCTTATTGTGACTAGAAATCATTGTTTTAAGCCTTAACTTCACGTAGGGAACATGGGAAATTGGACGATAATTAAGTTTCAACGATTTTGTAACAAATAATCAATCTAAGAGTTTTAAAATTTAACATGCCAAGCATAATCATATTTTATCTACAAATGCTTATTTTGAATATAAATCTTTGTTTTAAACCTTAACTTCACATTGGAAATGAGGGAAATCGAACTATAATGAATTTTTACCCATTTAGATGCAAATAATCAAACTAAGAGTTTTGAAAGTAGACTAGCCATGTATAATCATTGCGTTGTTTTGAAGCTTATTGTGACTAGAAATCGTTGTTTTGAGCCTTAACTTCACGTAGGGAACGTGGGTAATAGGAGGATAATGAAGTTTCAATAATTTTGTATCAAAGAATCATTCTAAGAGGTTCAAAATTCAACAAGCCGATCATAATCATATTTTGTCTACAAACACTTATTTTGAATTGAAATCGTTGTTTTATCCTTAACTTCACTTCAAAAATGCCGGAAATCAGACGATAACAAAATTTTACACATTTTGTTATAAATAATCATCATAAGAGTTTTGAAATTCAACAAGCCGAGTATAAATTTTATTCTGTCACAAAACATATTGTGAGTAGATATCGTTGTTTTGAGCCTTAACTTCACGTAGGGAATATGTGAAATAGGACGATAATAAAGTTTCAACGATTTTTTATAAAATAATAATTCAATGAGTTTTATAATTTAACAAACCGAGCATAATCATATTTTATCTACAAATGCTTATTTTGAATAAAAATTGTTGTCTTAAGCCTTAACTTCACATTGCGAACGTGAAAAATCGAAATATAATGAAGTTTTACCCATTTTGATACAAATTATCATCCTAAGAGTTTTGAAAGTAAACAAGACGAGTATAATCATTATGTTGTCACAAAGCTTATTGTGACTAAAAATCGTTGTTTTGAGCCTTAACTTCATGTAGGGAATGTCGAAAATAGGACGATAATGAAGTATCAACGATTTTGTATCAAATAATCATTCTAAGAATTTTATAATTCAACAAGCCGAACAGAATCATATTTTATCTATAAACGCTTATTTTGAATAGAAATCGTTGTTTTAAGCCTTAACTTCACTTTAGGAACGTGGGAAATCAGACGATAATGAAGTTTTAAACATTTTGTTACAACAAATCATCCTTAGAGTTTTGAAAGTAAACAAGCCGAGTATAATCATTATGCCGTCACAAAGCGTATTGTGACTAGAAATCGTCGTTTTAAGCCTTAACTTCACGTAGGGAACATGGAAAATAGGACAATAATGAAGTTCTAACGATTTTGTAACAAATAATCAATCTAAGAGTTTTAAAATTCAATATGCTGAGCATAATTATATTTTGTCTACAAACGCTTATTTTGAATAGAAATCGTCTTTTTAAGCCTTAACTTCACTTAGGGAACGTGAGAAATTGGACGATAATGAAATTTTATCCATTTTGTTTCAAATAATCATCCTAAGAGTCTTGAAATTCAACAAGCTTAGTATAATTATTACGCTATCACAAAGCTTATTATGACTAGAAATCGTTGTTTTAAGTCTTAACTTCACGTAGGGAATTTGGAAAATAGGATGATAACGAAGTTTAAACGATTTTGGAACAAATAAGCAACCTAAGAGTTTAAAAATTCAACATGGCGAACAATCATATTTTATCTACAAACGCTTATTTTGAATAGAAATCGTTGTTTTAAGCCATAACTTCACTTTGGGAACGTGGGAAATCGGACGATAATGAAGTTTCTGTGATTTTGTAACAAATAATCAATCTAAGAGTTTTAAGATTCAACACGCCGAGCATAATCATATTTCGTCTACAAACGCTTATTTTGAATAGAAATTGTTGTTTTTAGCCTTAACTTCACTTAGGGAATGTGGAAATTGGAGGATAATGAAGTTCTAACCATTTTGTTTCAAATAGTCATCCTAAGAGTTTTGAAATTCAACAAGCCGAGTATAATCATTATGCAGTCACAAAGCTTATTGAGACTAGAAATCGTTATTCTAAGCCTTAACTTCACGTAGGGAACGTAGGAAATAGGACGATAATGAAGTTTCAATGATTTTGTAACAAATAATCAATCTAAGAGTTTTAAAATTAAACATGCCGAGCATAATCATATTTTATCTATAAACGATTATTATGAATAGAAATCGGTGTTTTAAACCTCAACTTCACATTGGGAACATGGGAAATCGAACTATAATGAATTTTTACCCATTTTGATACAAATAATCAAACTAAGAGTTTTCAAAGTAAACAAGCCGAGTATAATCATTATGTTGTCACAAAGCTTATTGTGACTAGAAATCTTTATTTTGCGCCTTAACTTCACGTACGGAATTTGGAAAATAGAACGATATTGAAGTTTCAACGATTTTGTATCAAATAATTATTCTAAGAGGTTCAAAATTCAACATGCCGAGCATAATAATATTTTATCTACAAACGCTTCTTTTTTATAGAAATCGTTGTTTTATGCCTTAAGACTTAGAGAATGTCGGAAATTAGACGATAATGAAGTTATACCCATTTTGTAACAAATAATCAACCTAAGAGTTTTGAAATTCAACAAGCCGAGTATAATCATTATTCTGTCACAAAGCATATTGTGAGTAGAAATCGTTGTTTTAAGCCTTAACTTCACGTAGGGAATATGGGAAATAGGACGATAATGCAGTTTCAACGTTTTTGTATGAAATAATAATTCAAAGGGTTATAAAATTTAACAATATGAGCATATTCATATTTTTATCTACAAACGGTTATTTTGAATAGAATCGTTGTTTTAAGCCTTAACTCCACTTTGAGAATGTGGGAAATCGAACAATAATGAAGTTTCAATGATTTTGTTACAAATAATCAATCAAAGAGTTTTAAAATTCCAAATACCGAACATAATCATATTTTCTCTACAAACACTTATTTTGAATAGAAATCGTTGTTTTAAGCCTAAATTTCACTTAGGGAATGTGGGAATTTGGACGATAATGAAGTTTTATACATTTTGTATCAAATAATCATTCTAAGAGTTTTAAAATTCAACAAGCCCAACATAATCATATTTTATCTACAAATTCTTATTTTGAATAGAAATTGTTGTTTTAAGACTTAACTGCACTTTGGTAACGTGGAAAATCGGACGATAATGAAGTTTTACATATTTTGGTACAACTAATCATCCTCAGAGTTTTAAAAGTAAACAAGCCGAGTATAATCATTATGCTGTTACAAAGCTTATTGTGACTAGAAATCATAGTTTTGAGCTTTAACTTCTCGTAGGGAATGGGGGAAATATGACGATAATTAAGTTTCAACGATTTTGTATCAAATAATCATTCTAAGAGTTTTAAAATTCAACAAGCCCAACATAATCACATTTTATCTACAAATGCTTATTTTGAATAGAAATTGTTGTTTTAACACTTAAATTCACTTTGGTAACGTGGAAAATCGGACGATAATGAACTCTTACACATTTTATTATAACTAATCATCCTCAGTGTTTTGAAAGTAAACAAGCCGAGTATAATTATTATGCTGTCACAAAGCTTATTGTGACTAGAAATCGTTATTTTAAGCTTTAACTTCACGTAGGGAACGTGGAAAATAGGACGATAATGACGTTTCAACAATTTTGTAACAAATAATCAATCTAAGAGTTTTAAAATTCAACATGCCGAGCATAATCATATTTTGTCTACAAATGCTTATTTTGAATAGAAATCGTTGTTTTATGCCTTAACTTCACTTTGGGAACGTGGGAAATCGGATGATAATGAAGTTTCAACTATTTTGTAACAAATAATCAATCTAAGAGTTTTAAAATTTAACATGCCGAGCATAATCATATTTTATCTACAAATGCTTATTTTGAATAGAAATCGTTTTTTTAGCCTTAACTTCACTTATGGAATGTGGGAAATTGAGGATAATGAAGTTTTATCCATTTTGTTTCAAATAGTCGTCTTAAGAGTTTTGAAATTCAACTAGCCGAGTATAATCATTATGTAGTCACAAAGTTTATTTAGACCAGAAATCATTATTTTAAGCCTTAACTTCACGTAGGAAACGTGGGAAATAGGACGATAATGAAGGTTCAACGATTTTGTAACAAATAATCAATCTAAGAGTTTTAAAATTAAACATGCCGAGCATAATCATATTTTATCTATAAACGCTTATTTTGAATAGAAATCGGTGTTTTAAACCTGAACTTCACATTGGGAACATGGAAAATCGAACTATAATAAATTTTTACCCATTTTGAAACAAATAATCAAACTAAGAGTTTTCAAAGTAAACAAGCCGAGTATAATCATTCTATTGTCACAAACCTTATTGTGACTAGAAATCTTTTTTTTGCGCCTTAACTTCACGTAGGGAACTTGGGAAATAGGACGATAATGAAGTTTTAATGATTTTGTATCAAATAATTATTCTAGGGGGTTCAAAATTCAACAAGCCGAGCCAAATAATATTTTATCTACAAACGCTTCTTTTTTATAGAAATCGTTGTTTTATGCCTTAAGACTTAAAGAATGTCGGAAATCAGATGATAATGAAGTTATACCCATTTTGTAACAAATAATCAACCTAAAAGTTTTGAAATTTAACAACCCGAGTATAATCATTATTCTGTCACAAAGCATATTGTGAGTAGAAATCGTTGTTTTAAGCCTTAACTTCACGTAGGGAATAGGGGAAATAGGACGATAATGAAGTTTCAACGATTTTGTATAAAATAATAATTCAAAGGGTTTTAAAATTTAACAAGCCGAGCATAATCATATTTTTATCTACAAACGGTTATTTTGAATAGAAATCGTTGTTTTAACCCTTAACTTAACTTTGGAAACGTGGGAAATCGAATGATAATGAAGTTTGATCGATTTTGTTACAAATAACCAATCTAAGAGTTTTAAAATTCCACATGCCGAACATAATCATATTTTCTCTACAAACACTTATTTTGAATAGAAATCGTTGTTTTAAGCCTTAATCTCAGTTAGGGAACGTGGGAATTTGGACGATAATGAAGTTTTATACATTTTGTTTCAAATAATCATCTTAAGAGTTTTGAAATTCAACAAGCCGAGTATAATCATTATTCTGTCACAAAGTTTATTTTGAGTAGAAATCGTAGTTTTGAGCTTTAACTTCATGTGGGGAATGGGGGAAATATGACGATAAAGAAGGTTTAACGATTTTGTATCAAATAATCATTCTAAGAGTTTTAAAATTCAGCTAGCCCAGCATAATCATATTTTATCTATAAACGCTTATTTTGAATATAAATCGTTGTTTTAAGACTTAACTTCACTTTGAGTACATGGGAAATCGGTCGATAATGAAGTTTTACATATTTTGGTACAACTAATCATCCTCAGAGTTTTGAAAGTAAACAAGCCGAGTATAATCATTGTGTTGTCACAAAGCTTATTGTGACTAGAAATCGTTGTTTTGAGACTTAACTTCATGTAGGGAACATGGGTAATAGGACGATAATTAGGTTTCAACGATTTTGTATCAAATAATCATTCTAAGAGTTTTAAAATTCAACAAGCCCAACATAATCATATTTTATCTACAAATGCTTATTTTGAATAGAAATTGTTGTTTTAAGACTTAACTTCACTTTGGTAACGTGGGAAATCAGACTGTAACGTCCCCTATTTTCGTCAAGGGCACCGCCCGGCCTAATCCCATAATTCAGCCCAAATTCAACACGTAGGACCTAATTATGTATTAGTCAGCCTGTACTACCTATGTTTCTCTATATTTAACAATTAAATTATTTAGCGGAAGTCTTTACAAATTAAATGCAAAATTCTTAAATATTTTAGTGGAAGTAAATCTTATAATTATAAATGTGGAAACCAGGAAATACCAATCACCATATATATATATATGTATATATATATCGACGAACATATATATAACAAAGTGAAAGCCAAAAGTCGGGTGATTAACTCTCGTCCCAACAAAAACACCCCAATCAAAAGACGTATATAAAACATAATACAAAAATTATATAACCTACATGTACAGCAGCTACGCGCTACGTGCTCAGAGGTAGTCGCCGATCTTCTCCTTACCCGGTCTAGTGCTGTTTGACGAACCTACACCCACGGTCACAAACTAGACGGTGAGTATAGTGATATTTAAGTGATAACCAGGGAAATCTATACTTCATTTCCAATTTAAAGACAGATATTTACATGCATAATAAAGCAGAAAAAAAATGCTGAGAAAGTAATGCATATAAATATCACAGTTAACCAAATTAGATAAACTGACACAGGCTAAGTCGAGATGATCTACGTCCGGTCGGCGGTGAGAAATATCAACCAGCCTTTTTCCACTATCGTATGGAGATACTCTCTAACATAATTTGTAAATTTTGAATATATATATATATAGAACTTGCCGACAACCCCGTAGTTCAAGCTACGTGATGCCACCCAAGTAATAGTGGTGAGTGCCGGAAACCCGGAGGTCTAGTGACCCCGTGAATCCATCCATCTCTCGTGCAATGGACACTAGATAATCTCCAACTTTTGTTTCAAGGATTTTCATTTCTAAGGTTCTACGATATCAACAATAAGTCAGGCTACAAAGTCTCAAAGGAAATGGAATACAAATCAATTACCACAGTAACCCTAAAGCATGCATTTCTAACATCAATTATAACATTATTCATAATCAAATATGGCACATTAGGAAAGGAGTCAATGAAATCATCACAAGGCATCATGCTATTTCAACATTCAACTTGAATAGAGCAAGGAAAGCATGATGGTAGATTACTAATAACACGTCATCAAATTGACTGAAAGAGAATTTAATATGAATAAAACAAAGTAGAGGGTTCCCACAGTTTCACTTACAAGTCATAGGATAGCTCTAACTATCCGGCCTCGCGACACTTTGACTAGCGTTCTCGAACTTCCGTAACACCCCTAAGTCCCTGAAAGATTATTTCATATCATTCATTTACTTATTTACTTTTTTTTTGTTACATATATATATTCATATATGTGTATATGTAGATATATACATATATGTGCATTTGTATATATATAAATAAATATGTATGTATACATATATATACATATTATTATTTCTTCTATTATTTTATTTAATTTTTTGTAGATATACATGTGTATGTGTATATATAAATATACATACATGTATATTTTATGTATACATATACATATATACATGTATGTATATACATTACATTTATATATAGTATTTATTACTATTACTATTACTTTTATTTTTTATTTTTTTATTTTATTATTTTTATTTTTTTTTCTATTTTATTTATTTATTTTTATTATTTTTGGGGTTGGACCGGGTCCGACCCGTCCAACCGGTTTGACCCGGTCCGACTCCGGTCAACCGGTCGACCGGTTTGACCGGTCCCCTCTTTTATTGCAAATGAGAGACGTTGCAAAACAAGCAAATGTCTCTCGCTCTTCTTCTTCTTCCCCTTTTTTTTTTTTTTTTTTTTTTTTTTTCCTTTTTGTTTTCTTTCTTCTTCAATCCAACCAACAACAACTTCAACACCAACATCAACATCATAGCATCACAATCCACCATCAACACATTGATTTTCAAAAATTCAACTTCATTCAACCTCACCAACACCCCCATTAAAATCTATCACAACAATCAACAACAAAAAGGAAAACTCACCTCGCCAACGTCGTCGTCGCCTCGATCCACTCCGGTGATTCTTTCTCTCGGATCTTCTCTTCTTCTTCTTCTCCTTCCTCTTCTCCTTCTTCTCCTTGTTTATGTGGCGGTGGTGCAATTATTTGTGTTTTGGGGTCAAATGACTATTTTGCCCCTGCAATCCTATCTTTTCCTTAATAAGCCAAAGCCCCTTTTTGTCATTTCACAATTCTTTTCTGAGTTTTCTGATTTTTTTAATGTATATATATTTCCAATTCTATTTAATAAATTTATAACTATAGGTTATGATTTAATGTGCATTAATTTAATTACATTGCATTTTACTAAATTTAGACTTATCGCAAGTCTCGCTATTCGGTACCCCGGCTTGTACACTACTCGAGACGTGTCCCTGACCACGTCTCGGCGCCGATAGCTGCACATATTAGCTTAGTCAGCCTACACACATACAAAACACTAGGAATACATCAAAACAAATATAAAATTTACCTCGGTCACATGCCTCGGTAGGTGTGCGCATCTCATGCGGGCCCCACGTCATGGGTCGGTAATCATGATTAAGCAAGTAAATCAAGTTTAGAAAATTTGGGCCGTGACAAATATTCCCAACAAAATGGAAATTTCGTCCTCGAAATTAAATTTAGTTCGAGGGACCTTACTAAAGAGCACACTGCAGAGATGCACCATTTTTCCATCCCTCTAACCTCACTCACGTAGACCCGTTCCAACGTGAATAGGTGATACTAACTTTCTAACTAGTGGGCACACAGCTAACCTAACTGGTTTATGGTCGTTCCATAAATTACGGACTCACACAGAATCCTTTCGGGGCAGATATCGGATTCATATAGAATACACACACAGCTCGATATTTTGCTTGAATTTACGGACCCACTTAGAGTGATAAGATTGATACGGGATTTACATGGAATTCGTGTAAACGGCTCGATATCATTTTCCCTCAAACTGTAGACTCACCTAAAGTCAAAACATGTGACTCCGCTCAAGCTCACACAAGACCCAGACTCACATAGAATCTATGCACACAGTTTATTCTGACTCACATAGAGTCTAGACTCATACAGAGTCCTGGCACACAACTCAATATCTATCATACTTCGAAGGGTGTATTCACACAAAATTCTTTACCACTACTCACATTGAGCACATTCTACTAACTGACTCATACAGAGTCTCCCTAAGTTTGACTCACCTAGTGCCACTGCTAATTCCTAACTCACCTAGAGTCACCATTTACAACTGACTCACCTAGAGTCTATTCTAACTCAGACTCACCTAGAGTTCACTCAGGTCGAATATAAACTACAGATCGAACACAATAAAATCACGCCAAGACGTAAAATAACTCTTACCCGCCATAGGTTGTAGCGTCTACTCGGGATCCGGAGCTGCAACAACGTGGGCCTTCTCTCGCAAAGGCGGGTTACCAAGTGGCATGCCCATCAATTGAGGACAATACGCAGTGATATGCCCTGGTTGCCTGCAATGGTAGCATAACCTCTGTCCCTCGCCACGTGGCCTACTCGTCAGTTGTGGACGGTATGCAGCAATGTGTCCCGACTGCCTGCAACGATAACATAGTCTATGCTCGTGTGACTCACTATCTCCACTCTGGAAATCTCGCGACTGCTGTCGTGATACTGGTGGTGCCAGAAGATCAAGTCTCTCTGGTGCTGGTAATGCTGGCCTAATCGGTGGTAGTGGTAAGGAACGTACTCCCCCTGAACTCTGTGCTGATGTGACATAAGACACTTGAGGTACCACCGATGTGAAACGTGAAGTCACCCCCAATCCCTAGGAGCCTTCATCCCATGTCTTAGGTGCTTTGCCACTCTGCCGCCTCCTCTCATACTCTGCTATCTGCTCAGACGACCAAGTCTGACCTGGAACTACCCTGTCAGCTACTCTACTCAGATGGTAAGTCTCATGGGCAAGGGCGCGCTCGTAAATGTCACCAAGGATCCGAGCTCCCGCGCCGACTACATGCTCCCCAATATCAGCTCTTAAGCCAACCCCAAAGTAGTGCACATCCTCTACCTCCTCTCTGACCAAATCCCCAACAAACTGTCGCAAGTAGCTGTATCTGTCTCGATACTACATAACTGTCTCATCCGGTCCCTGTCTCAAACTCATGAAGTCTCGCTTTAGTCTCATCCTAACGGCTGGCGGGAAGTACTGCTGATAAAACTTGTCCTTGAATAGCTTCCATGATGTGAAGTCCCCATCCGTCTCTATCGTCATGCGCCGCCAAACATCGGCGTCCCTCTGTAGTGTATACGACGATAACTCAGGGCGTAGTCTATCCTCAATGCCCAATATCCTATGAAGCTTTTCTTGAGATAGCATCCACTTCTTGATCATCTGAAAGTCTCGAGTCTCGTCAAAGTACTCTGGGTGAAGCCTGATGAAGTCCTTAATCAGCTTGATCCCCACTGTTGAGTCCGATGATATGGAGGTGCGAGTGGTCGTCGCCACTACTATATTTATCGTCGAAACCGTGGCGGCTGGGAGAACCTGTGCCACAGGAATCACAGTCGTAGCCGGAACAGTAGGCGTCTCGATTAGGGGTGTGGCCGCAGGAATGGAGGCTGGTACGGCAAACGGAGTGGTGGCGGTCTTAGTAGCTGGAATGGTGCCCTGTGGTATAGTAGGCTCTATCGTCGGAGGCGTAATAATGGTACGTGAATTGGCGACTGCCTGTTTGAGTGCAGTGATCTGTGCAGTGACGTATGCCATGAAGTCCACCAACTGCTGCCCCTGAGCAGCCACCCGGTCAGACAGCCTCTGCTGGTCGTCATCAGATGTGGTAGGAGGCTGACTGCCATTAGCATCCGAGTCACTTGTATCACGTGCATCTATCATCGTCGTCTGCATGTTGATAGCGACTTCGCATCAGCCACTATGAAGTGTATTGCGTATATATATATATACATAATGAAATTGACACATATACTTTAAAAATCCCATCTCACCTTCACTCAATTCCCAACAAAATAATTCCTAGGCGATGTCCATCTGGTTTCCACTTCTAAGATTTATGTTTTACGCAAGTCCGTGTTTTTCTTTATTTGTCCCCAAGGCTCAGAAGCCTAGGCTATGAAACCAACTGTAACGTTGGTATCAGGTTAAAGAATAACCTACACCTTATCCCTAGGCTCCTCAAACCTAGGCTCTGATACCAACTATAACGTTAGTATCACAATTTTAGACAACTCTATACTATGTCCCTAAGGTTCTAATCCCTAGGCTCTGATACCAACTGAAACGGCCCCTATTTTCGTCTAGGGCACCGCCCGGCCTAATCCCATAATTAAGCCCAAATTCCAACACGTAGGACCTAATTATGTATTAGTCAGCCTGTACTACCTATTTTTCTCTATATTTAACAATTAAGTTATTTAGCGGAAGTCTTTACAAATTAAATGCAAAATTCTTTAATATTTTAGTGGAAGTAAATCTTATAATTATAAATGTGGAAACCAGGAAATAGCAATCACCATATATATATATGTATATATATATCGACGAACATATATATAACAAAGTGAAAGCCAAAAGTCAGGTGATTAACTCTCATCCCAACAAAAACACCACAATCAAAAGACGTATATATAAAACATAATACAAAAATTATATAACCTACATGTACAACAGCTACGCGCTACGAGCTTAGAGGTAGTCGCCGATCTTCTCCTTGTCCGGTCTAGTGCTGTTTGACGAACCTACACCCACCATCACAAACTAGACGGTGAGTATAGGTATATTTAAGTGATAACTGGGGAAATCTATACTTCATTTGCAATTTAAAGACAAATATTTACATGCATAATAAAGCAGAAAAAAATGCTGAGAAAGTAATGCATATAAATATCACAGTGAACTAAATTAGATAAACTGACACAGGCTAAGTCGAGATGATCTACGTCCGGTCGGCGGTGAGAAATATCAACCAGCCTTTTTCCACTATCGTATGGAGATACTCTCTAACATACTTTGTAAATTTTGAATATATATATATATAGAACTTGCCGACAACCCCGTAGTTCAAGCTACGTGATGCCACCCAAGTAATAGTGGTGAGTGCCGGAAACCCGGAGGTCTAGTGACCCCGTGAATCCACCCATCTCTTGTGCAATGGACACTAGATAATCTCCAACTTTTGTTTCAAGGATTTTCATTTCTAAGGTTCTACGATATCAACAATAAGTCAGGCTACAAAGTCTCAAAGGAAATGGAATACAAATCAATTACCACAGTAACCCTAATGCATGCATTTCTAACATCAATTATAACATTATTCATAATCAAATATGGCACATTAGGAAAGGAGTCAATGAAATCATCACAAGGCATCATGCTATTTCAACATTCAACTTGAATAGAGCAAGGAAAGCATGATGTAGATTACTAATAACACGTCATCAAATTGACTGAAAGAGAATTTAATATGAATAAAATAAAGTAGAGGGTTCCCACAGTTTCACTTACAAGTCACAGGATAGCTCTAACTATCCGGCCTCGCGACACTTCGACTAGCGTTCTCGAATTTCCGTAACACCCCTAAGTCCCTGAAAGATTATTTCATATCATTCATTTACTTATTTACTTATTTTTTTTGTTACATAAATATATTTTATGTATATATATTCATATATGTGTATATGTAGATATATACATATATGTGCATTTGTATATATGTAAATGTATATGTATGTGTACATATATATATACATATTATTATTTCTTCTATTATTTTATTTAATTTTTTGTAGATATACATGTGTATGTGTATATATAAATATACATACATGTATATTTTATGTATACATATACATATATACATGTATGTATATACATTACATTTATATATAGTATTTATTACTATTACTTTTATTTTTTTATTTCTTTATTTTATTATTTTTATTATTTTTCTATTTTATTTATTTTTTTTATTATTTTTGGGGTTGGACCGGGTCCGACCCGGTCCAACCGGGTCTGACCCGGTTTGACCGGGTCCTGCCTTTTTATTGCAGCAGAGACGCTTTAGCAAAACAATGACGTCTCGCTGCGTTTCTTCTTCCCTTTTTTTTTTTCCTTTTTGTTTTCTTTCTTCTTCAATCCAACCAACAACAACTCCAACACCAACATCAACATTATAGCATCACAATCCACCATCAACACATTGATTTTTAAAAATTCAACTTCATTCAACCTCACCAACACCCCCATTAAAATCTATCACAACAATCAACAACAAAAAGGAAAACTCACCTCGCCAACGTCGTCGTCGCCTCGATCCACTCCGGTGACTCTTTCTCTCGGATCTTCTGTTCTTCTTCTTCTCCTTCCTCTTCTCCTTCTTCTCCTTGTTTATGTGGCGGTGGTGCAATTATTTGTGTTTTGGGGTCAAATGACTATTTTGCCCCTGCAATCCTATCTTTTCCTTAATAAGCCAAAGCCCCTTTTTGTCATTTCACAATTCTTTTCTGATTTTTCTGATTTTTTTAATGTATATATATTTCCAATTCAATTTAATAATTTTATAACTATAGGTTAAGATTTAATGTGCATTAATTTAATTACATTGCATTTTACTAAATTTAGACTTATCGCAAGTCTCGCTATTCGGTACCCCGGCTTGTACACAACTCGAGACGTGTCCCTGACCACGTCTCGGCGCCGATAGCTGCACATATTGGCTTAGTCAGCCTACACACATACAAAACACTAGGAATACATCAATACAAATATAAAAATTTACCTCAGTCACATGCCTCGGTAGGTGTGCGCATCTCATGCGGGCCCTACGTCACGGGTCGGTAATCATGATTAAGCAAGTAAATCAAGATTAGAAAATTTGGGCCGTGACAAATATTCCCAACAAAATGGAAATTTCGTCCTCGAAATTAAATTTAGTTCGAGGGACCTTACTAAAGAGCACACTGCAGTGATGCACCATTTTTCCATCCCTCTAACCTCACTCACGTAGACCCGTTCCAACGTGAATAGGTGATACTAACTTTCTAACTAGTGGGCACACAGCTAACCTAACTGGTTTACGGTCGTTTCGTAAATTACGGACTCACACAGAATCCTTTCGGGGCAGATATCGGATTCATATAGAATTCACACACAGCTCGATATTTTGCTTGAATTTACGGACCCACTTAGAGTGATAAGATTGATATGGGATTTACATGGCATTCGTGTACACGGCCCGATATCATTTTCCCTCAAACTGTAGACTCACCTAAAGTTAAAACATGTGACTCCGCTCATGCTCACACAAGACCCAGACTCACATAGAATCTATGCACACAGTTTACTCTAACTCACATAAAGTCTAGACTCATACAGAGTCCTGGCACACAACTCAATATCTATCATACTTCGAAGGGTGTATTCACACAAAATTCTTCACCACTACTCACATTGAGCACATTCTACTAACAGACTCATACAGAGTCTCCCTAAGTTTGACTCACCTAGTGCCACTGCTAATTCCTAACTCACCTAGAGTCACCATTTACAACTGACTCACCTAGAGTCTATTCTAACTCAGACTCACCTAGAGTTCACTCAGGTCGAATATAAACTACAGATCGAACACAATAAAATCACGCCAAGACGTAAAGTAACTCTTACCTGCCATAAGTTGTCGCGTCTACTCGGGATCTGGAGCTGCAACAACGTGGGCCTTCTCTCGCAAAGGCGGGTTACCAAGTGGCATGCTCATCAATTGAGGACAATACGCAACGATATGCCCTGGTTGCCTGCAATGGTAGCATAACCTCTGTCCCTCGCCACGTGGCCTACTCGTCAGTTGTGGACGATGCAAAGAATGTGTCCCGATCGCCGCAACGATAACATAGTCTATGCTCGTGTGACTCACTATCTCCACTCTGGAAATCTCGCGACTGCTGTCGTGATACTGGTGGTGCCAGAAGATCAAGTCTCTCTGGTGCTGGTAATGCTGGCCTAATCGGTGGTAGTGGTAAGGAACATACTCCCCCTAAACTCTGTGCTGATGTGACATAAGACACTTGAGGTACCACCGATGTGAAACGTGAAGTCACCACCAATCCCTGGGAGCCTTCATCCCATGTCTTAGGTGTTATGCCACTCTGCCGCCTCCTCTCATACTCTGCTATCTGCTCAGACGACCAAGTCTGACCTGGAACTGCCCTGTCAGCTACTCTACTCAGATGGTACGTCTCATGGGCAAGGGCGCGCTCGTAAATGTCACCAAGGATCCGAGCTCCCGTGCTGACTACATGTTCCCCAATATCAGCTCTTAAGCCAACCCCAAAGTAGTGCACATCCTCTAGCTCCTCTTTGACCAAATCCCCAGCAAACTGTCGCAAGTAGCCGTATCTGTCTCGATACTGCATAATTGTCTCATCCGGTCCCTGTCTCAAACTCATGAACTCTCGCTTTAGTCTCATCCTAACGGCTGGCGAGAAGTACTGCTGATAAAACTTGTCCTTGAATAGCTTCCATGATGTGAAGTCCCCATCCGTCGCTATCGTCATGCGCCGCCAAACATCGGCGTCCCTCTGCAGTGTATACGACGATAACTCAGGGCGTAGTCTATCCTCAATGCCCAATATCCTATGAAGCTTTTCCTGAGATAGCATCCACTTCTCGATCATCTGAAAGTCTCGAGTCCCGTCAAAGTACTCTGGCTGAAGCCTGATGAAGTCCTTAATCAGCTTGATCCCCACTGCTGAGTCCGATGATATGGAGGTGCGAGTGGTCGTCGCCACTACTATATCTATCGTCGAAATCGTGGCGGCTGGGAGAACCTGTGCCACAGGAATCACAGTCGTAGCCGGAACAGTAGGCATCTCGATTACGGGTGTGGCCGCAGGAATGGAGGCTGGTACGGCAAACGGAGTGGTGGCAGTCTTAGTCGCTGGAATGGTGCCCTGTGGTATAGTGGGCTCTATCGTCGGAGGCGTAATAACGGTACGTGAATTGGCGACTGCCTGTGTGAGTGCAGTGATCTGTGCAGTGACGTATGCCATGAAGTCCACCAACTGCTGCCCCTGAGCAGCCACCCGGTCAGACAGCCTCTGCTGGTCGTCATCAGATGTGGTAGGAGGCTGACTGCCATTAGCATCCGAGTCGCTTGTATCACGTGCATCTGTCATCGTCGTCTGCATATATATATATATACATAATGAAATTAACACATATATATACATAATGAAATTAACACATATACTTTAAAAATCCCATCTCACCTTCACTCAATTCCCAACAAAATAATTCCTAGGCGATGTTCATCTGGTTTCCACTTCTAAGATTTATGTTTTACGCAAGTCCGTGTTTTTCTTTTATTGCAAGCGAGACAGAAAACAGCAATGAAAGATCTCTGCTTTCTTCTTCTTCCCTTTTTTTTTTTTTTTTTTTCTTTTTTCTTCCTTTTTGTTTTCTTTCTTCTTTAATCCAACCAACAACAACTCCAACACCAACATCAACATCATAGCATCACAATCCACCATCAACATATTGATTTTTAAAAATTCAACTACATTCAACCTCACCAACACCCCCATTAAAATCTATCACAACAATCAACAACAAAAAGGAAAACTCACCTCGCCAACGTCGTCGTCGCCTCGATCCACTCCGGTGACTCTCTCTCTCGGATCTTCTCTTCATCTTCTTCTCCTTCCTCTTCTCCTTCTTCTCCTTATTTATGTGGCGGTGGTGCAATTATTTGTGTTTTGGGGTCAAATGACTATTTTGCCCCTGCAATCCTATCTTTTCCTTAATAAGCCAAAGCCCCTTTTTGTCATTTCACAATTCTTTTCTGATTTTTCTGATTTTTTTAATGTATATATATTTATATTATATATTTATATAATATAAATATATATATATATTCCAATTCAATTTAATAAATTTATAACTATAGGTTATGCTTTAATGTGCATTAATTTAATTACATTGCATTTTACTAAATTTAGACTTATCGCAAGTCTCGCTATTCGGTACCCCGGCTTGTACACAACTCGAGACGTGTCCCTGACCACGTCTCGGCGCCGATAGCTGCACATATTGGCTTAGTCAGCCTACACACATACAAAACACTAGGAATACATCAATACAAATATAAAATTTACCTCGGTCACATGCCTCGGTAGGTGTGCGCATCTCATGCGGACCCCACGTCACGGGTCGATAATCATGATTAAGCAAGTAAATCAAGATTAGAAAATTTGGGCCGTGACACGGACGTTAATGAAGTTTTGCACATTTTGGTACAACTAATCATCCTCAGAGTTTTGAAAGTATACAAGTCGACTATAATCATTATGCTGTCACAAAGCTTATTATGACAAGAAATCATAGTTTTGAGCTTTAACTTCACATAGGGAATGGGGGAAATATGACGATAATTAAGTTTCAACGATTTTATATCAAATATTCATTCTAAGAGTTTTAAAATTCAACAAGCCCAACATAATCATATTTTATCTACAAATACTAATTTTGAATAGAAATTGTTGTTTTAAGACTTAACTTCACTTTGGTAACGTGGAAAATCGGACGATAATGAACTTTTACACATTTTATTACAACTAATCATCCTCAGAGTTTTGAAAGTAAACAAACCGAGTATAATTATTATGCTGTCACAAAGCTTATTATGACTAGAAATCGTTATTTTAAGCCTTAACTTCACGTAGGGAACGTGGGAAATAGGACGATAATGACGCTTCAATAATTTTGTAACAAATAATCAATCTAAAAGTTTTAAAATTCAATATGCCGAGCATAATCATATTTTGTCTACAAACGCTTATTTTGAATAGAAATCGTTGTTTTTAGCTTTAACTTCACTTAGAGAACGTGGGAAATCGGACGACAATGAAGCTTCAACGATTTTGTAACAAATAATCAATCTAAGAGTATTAAAATTCAACACGCCGAGCATAATCATAATTTTTCTAGAAACGTTTATTTTGAATAGAAATCGTTGTTTTAAGCCTTAACTTCACTTAGACAACGTGGGAAATTGGACGATAACGAAATTTTGTCCATTTTGTTTCAAATAATCATCCTAAGAGTTTTGAACTTCTACAAGCCGAGTGTAATCATTATGTTGTCACAAAGCTTATTATGACTAAAAATCATTGTTTTAAGCCTTAACTTCACATAGGGAACATGGGAAATAGGACGATAATGAAGTTTCAATGATTTTGTAACAAATAATCAATCTAAGAGTTTTAAAATTCAACAGACCGAGCATAATCATATTTAATCTACAAACGGTTATTTTGAATAGAAATCGGTGTCTTAAACCTCAACTTCGCATTGGGAACGTCAGAAATCGAACTACAATAAATTTTTATACATTTTGATACAAATAATCAAACTAAGAGTTTTCAAAGTAAACAAGCCAAGTATAATCATTCTGTGGTCACAAAGCTTATTGTGACTAGAAATTGTTGTTTTGCGCCTTAACTTCACGTAGAGAATGTAGGAAATAGAATGATAATGAAGTTTCAACAATTTTGTATCAAATAATCATTCTAAGAGGTTCAAAATTCAACAAGCCGAGCATAATAATATTTTATCCACAAACGTTTATTTTTAAAAGAAATCGTTGTTTTATGCCTTAACTTCACTTAGAAAAAGTCGAAAATCAGACGATAATGAAGTTTTACCCAATTTTTTACAAATAATCATCCTAAGAGTTTTGAAATTCAACAAGCTGAGTATAATCACTATTCTGTCACAAAGCTTATTAGGATAGAAAATCGTTGTTTCAAGCCTTACCTTCACTTAGGGAAAATGGGAAATTGGACAATAATGAAGTTTTATCCATTTTTTTTAAATAATCATCCTAAGAGTTTTAAAATTCAACAAGTCGAGTAAAATCATTATGCTGTCACAAAGTTTATTGTGACTAGAAATTGTTGTTTTAAGCCTTAACTTCACGTAGGGAACGTGGGAAATAGGACGATAATGAAGTTTCAACGATTTTATAACAAATAATCAATCTAAGCGTTTTAAAATTCAACATGCCGAGCATAATCATATTTTATCTACAAACGCTTATTTTGAATATAAATCGTTGTTTCAAACCTTAACTTCACATTGGAAACGTGGGAAATCGAACTATAATGAATTTTTACCCATTTTGATACAAATAATCGAACTAAGAGTTTTGAAAGTACAAAAAGCCGAGTATAATCATTGTGTTGTCACAAAGCTTATTGTGACTAGAAATCATTGTTTTGAGCCTTAACTTCTCGTAGGAAACGTGGGTAATAGGACGATAATGAAATTTCATCAATTTTTTTTTTATCAAATAATCATTCTAAGAGGTTTAGAAATCAACAAGCCGAGCATAATCATATTTTATCTACAAATGCTTATTTTGAATAGAAATCGTTGTTTTATGTCTTAACTTCACTTAGAATGTCGGAAATCAGACGATAATGAAATTTTACCCATTTTATTATAAATAATCATCATAAGAGTTTTGAAATTCAACAAGCTGAGTATAATCATTATTCTGTCACAAAGCATATAATTAGTAGAAATCGTTGTTTTGAGCCTTAACTTCACGTAGGGAATATGGGAAATAGGATGACAATTAAGTTTCACCATATTTTATAAAATAATAATTTAAAGAGTTTTAAAATTTAACAAGCCGAGCATAATCATATTTTATCTACAAATGCTTATTTTGAATAGAAATCGTTGTTTTAAGCCTTAACTTCACATTGAGAACATGGGAAATCAAAATATAATGAAGTTTTGCCCATTTTGATACAAATTATCATCCTAAGAGTTTTGAAAGTAAACAAGACAAGTATAATAATTGTGTTGTCACAAAGCTTATAGTGACTAGAAATTGTTGTTTTGAGCCTTAACTTCACGTAGGGAAAGTGGGAAATAGGACGATAATGAAGCATCAACGATTTTGTATCAAATAATCATTCTAAGAATTTTAAAATTCAACAAGCTTAGCATAATCATATTTTATCTACAATCGCTTCTTTTGAATAGAAATCAATGTTTTAAGCCTTAACTTCACTTTGGAAACTTGGGAAATCAGACGATAATGAAGTTTTACATATTTTGCTACAAGTAATCATCCTCAGAGTTTTGAAACTAAACAAGCCGAGTATAATCATTATGCTGTCACAAAGCTTATTGTGACTAAAAATCGTTGTTTTAAGCCTTAACTTCACGTAGGGAACGTGGGAAATTGGACGATAATGAAGTTTCAACGATTTTGTAACAAATAATCAATCCAAGAGTTTTAGATTTCAACAAGCCAAGCATAATCATATTTTGTCTACAAACACTTATTTCGAATAGAAATCGTTGTTTTAAGCCTTAACTTCACTTAGGGAACGTTGAAAATTGGACGATAATGAAGTTTTATCCATTTTGTTTCAAATAATGATCCTAAGAGTTTTGAAATTAAACAAGCCGATTATAATCATTATGCTGTCACAAAGCTTATTGTGACTAGAAATCGTTGTTTTAAGCCTTAACTTCACGTAGGGAACGTGGGAAATAGGACGATAATGAAGTTTCAACGATTTTGTAAAAATAATCAATCTATGAGTTTTAAAATATCAACATGCCGAGCATAATCATATTTTATCTACAAACGCTTATTTTGAATAGAAATCGTTGTATTAAACTTAACTTCACAATAGGAACGTGGGAAATCGAGCTATAATGAATTTTTTGCCATTTTGATACAAAGAATCAAACTAAGAGTTTTGAAAGTAAACAAGCCGAATATAATCATTGTGTTATCACAAAGCTTATTATGACTAGAAATTATTGTGTTGAGCCTTAACTTCACGTAGTGATAGTGGGAAATGAGACGATAATGAAGTTTCAACAATTTTGTATCAAATAATCGTTCTAAGAGGTTCAAAATTAAACGAGCCGAGCATAATCATATTTTATCTACAAACGCTTATTTCGAATAGAAATCGTTGTTTTATGCCTTAACTGCACTTAGGGAATGTCGGAAATCAGACGATAATGAAGTTTTACCCATTTTGTTACAAATAATCAACCTAAGAGTTTTTAAATTCAACAAGCCGAGTATAATCTTTATTCTGTCACAAAACATATTGTGAGTAAAAATCGTTGTTTTGAGCCTTAACTTCACGTAGGGAATATGGGAAATAGTACGATAATGAAGTTTCAATGATTTTTTATAAAATAATAATTCAATGAGTTTTAAAATTTAACAAGCCGAGCAAAATCATATTTTATCTACAAATGCTTATTTTGAATAAAAATCGTTGTTTTGAGCCTTAACTTCACATTGGGAATGTGGAAAATCGAAATATAATGTTGTTTTACCCATTTTGATACAAATTATCATCCTAAGAGTTTTGAAAGTAAACAAGTCGAGTATAATCATTATGTTGTCGCATAGCTTATTGTGACTTGAAATCGTTGTTTTGAGCCTTAAATTCACGTAGGGAATGTGGGAAATAGGACGATAATGAAGTATCAACGACTTTGTATCAAATAATCATTATGAGAGTTTTAAAATTCAACAAGCTTAGCATAATCATATTTTATCTACAAACGCTTATTTTGAATAGAAATCATTATTTTTAGCCTTAACTTCCCTTTGGTAATGTGGAAAATCGAAAGATAATGAAGTTTTACACATTTTGTTACAATTAATCAACCTAAGAGTTTTAAAAGCAAACAAGCCGTGTATAATCACTATGCTGTCACGAAGCATATTATGACAAGAAATCGTTATTTCAAGCCTTAACTTCACGCACGGAATGTGGGAAATTGGACAATATTGAAGTTTCAATGATTTTGTAACAAATAATCAATCTAAGAGTTTTAAAATTCAACATGCCGAGCATAATCATATTTTATCTACAAACGCTTATTTTGAATAGAAATCGTTGTTTTAAGCCTTAACTTTACTTGCGGAACGTGGGAAATTGGACGATATTGAAGTTTTACATATTTTGTTACAACTAATCATCCTTAGAATTTTGAAAGTAAACAAGCCAAGTATAATCATTATGCTGTCACAAAGCTTATTATGACTAGAAATCTTTGTTTTAAGCCTTAACTTCACGTAGGGAACTTGGGAAATATGACGATAATGAAGTTTCAACGATTTTGTAACAAATAATCAATCTAAGAGGTTTAAAATTCAACATGCTGATCATAATCATATTTTCTCTACAAACATTTATTTTGAATAGAAATCGTTGTTTTAAGCCTTAACTTCACTTTGGGAACGTGGGAAATTTGAGGATAATGAAGTTTTATACAATTTGCTTTAAATAATCATCCTAAGAGTTTTCAAATTCAACAAGCCATGTATAATCATTATGCAGTTACAAAACTTATTGTGACTAGAAATCGTTGTTTTAAGCCTTAACTTCACGTAGGGAACGAGGGAAATTGGACAATAATGAAGTTTCAATGACTTTGTAACAAATAATCAATCTAAGAGTTTTAAAATTCAACATGCCGAGCATAATCACATTTTATCTACGAACGCTTATTTTGAATAGAAATCGTTGTTTTAGGCCTTAACATTACTTAGGGAACGTTGGAAATTAAACGATAATGAAGTTTATCCATTTTATTACAAATAAGCATCCTAGCCGAGTATAATCATTATTCTATCATAAAGCTTATTCTGAGTAGAAATCATAGTTTTGAGCTTTAACTTCACGTAGGGAATGGCGAAAATATGATGATAAAGAAGTTTCAACGATTTTGTATGAAATAATCATTCTAAGAGTTTTAAAATTGAACAAGCCCAGCATAATCATATTTCATCTACAAACGCTTATTTTGAATAGAAATCATTGTTTTAAGCCATAACTTCACTTTTGGAACGTGGAAAATCGGACGATAATGAAGTTTTACACATTTTGTTACAACTAATCATCCTCAGAGTTTTGAAAGTAATCAAGCCGAGTATAACAATTATGCTGTCACAAAGCTTTTGTGACTAGAAATCATTATTTTAAGCCTTAACTTCACGTAGGGAACGTGCGAAATAAGACGATAATGAAGTTTCAATGATTTTGTAACAAATAATCAATCTAAGAGTTTTAAAATTCAACATGCCAAGCATAATCATATTTTGTCTACAAACGTTTATTTTGAATAGAAATCGTTGTTATAAGCCTTAACTTCACTTAGGGAACGTAGGAAATTGGACGATAATGAAGTTTTATGCATTTTGTTTCAAATAATTATCCTAAGAGTTTTGAAATTCAACAAGCCAAGTATAATCATTATGCTGTCACAAAGCTTATTGTGACTAGAAATCACTGTTTTAAGCCTTAACTTCATGTAGGGAACTTGGGAAATAGGATGATAATAAAGTTTAAATGATTTTGTGATAAATAATCAATCTAAGAGTTTTAAAATTCAACATGCAGAGCATAATCAAATTTTGTCTACAAACGCTTTTTTTGTATAGAAATCGTTGTTTTAAACCTTAACTTCACTTAGGGAACGTGGAAATTGGACGATAAAGAAATTTGATCCGTTTTGTTTCAAATAATCATCCTAAGAGTTTTGAAATTCAACAAGCCGAGTACAATCATTATGATGTCACAAAGCTTATTGTAACTACAAATCGTTATTTTAAGCCCTAACTTCACATAGGGAACGTGGGAAATAAGACGAAAATGAAGTTTTAACGATTTTGTAACAAATAATCAATCTAAGAGTTTTAAAATTCAACATGCCGAGCATAATCATATTTTATCTTCAAACGCTTATTTTAAATAGAAATCGTTGTTTTAAGCCTTAACTTCACTTAGAGAATGTGGGAAATTGGACGATAATGAAGTTTTATCCATTTTGTTTCAAAGAGTTATCCTAAAAGTTTTGAAATTCAATAAGGCAAGTATAATCATTATGTTGTCACAAAGCTTATTGAGACTAGAAATCGTTATTTTAAGCCTTTACCTCATGTAGGGAACATGCGAAATAGGACGATAATGAAGTTTCAACGATTTTGTAACAAATAATCAATCTAAGAGTTTTAAAATTCAACATGCCGAGCATAATCATATTTTATCTACAAATGCTTATTTTAAATAGAAATCGTTGTTTTAAGCCTTAACATCACTTTTGGAACGTGGAAAATCGGGCGACAATGAAGTTTCAACGATTTAATAACAAATAATCAATCTAAGAGTTTTAAAATTCAACATGCCGAGCATAGTCATATTTTGTCTACATACGCATATTTTGAATAGAAATCATTGTTTTTAGCCTTAACTTCATTTAGAGAATGTGGAAAATTGGACGATAATGAAGTTTTATCCATTTTGTTTCCAAGAGTTATCCTAAGAGTTTTGAAATTCAACAAGGCGAGTATAATCATTTTGTTGTCACAAAGCTTATTGAGACTAGAAATCGTTATTTTAAGCCTTTACCTCATGTAGGGAACGTGCGAAATAGGACGATAATGAAGTTTCAACGATTTTGTAACAAATAATCAATCTAAGAGTTTTAAAATTCAAAATGCTGACCATAATCATATTTAATCTACAAACGCTTATTTTAAATAGAAATCGGTGTTTTAAACCTCTACTTCACATTGGGAACGTGGGAAATCGAACTATAATGAATTTTTATCCATTTTGATACAAACAATTAAACTAAGAGTTTTCAAAGTAAACAAGCCGAGTATAAGCATTCTGTTGTCACAAAGCTTATTGTGACTAGAAATCGTTCTTTTGCACTTTACCTTCATGTAGGGAACGTGGGAAATAGGACGATAATGAAGTTTCAACAAGTTTGTATCTAATAATCATTTTAAGAGGTTCAAAATTCAACAAGCCAAGCATAATAATATTTTATCTACAAACACTTATTTTTAATAGAAATCGTTGTTTTATGCCTTAACTTCAGTTAGAGAATGTTAGAAATCAGACGATAATGAAGTTTTACCCATTCTGTTACAAATAATCATCCTAAGAGTTTAAAAATTCAACAAGCCGAGTATAATCATTATTCTGTCACAAAGCTTATTATGATAAGAAATCGTTGTTTCAAGCCTTAACTTCACTTTAGGAAAGTGGAAAATTGGACGATAATGAAGTTTTATCCATTTTTTTTCAAATAATAATCCTAAGAGTTTTGAAATTCAACAAGCCGAGTATAATCATTATGTTGTCACAAAGTTTATTGTGACTAGAAATCGTTGTTTTAAGCCTTAACTGCACGTAGGGAACATGGGAAATAGGACGATAATGAAGTTTCAACGATTTTGTAACAAATAATCAATCTAAGAGTTTTAAAATATCAACATGCCGAGCATAATCATATTTTATCTACAAATGATTATTTTGAATAGAAATCATTGTATTAAACCGTAACGTCACATTGGGAACGTGAGAAATCGAACTATAATGAATTTTTACCCAGTCGGATACAAATAATCGAACTAAGAGTTTTGAAAGTAAACAAGCCGAATATAATCATTGTGTTGTCACAAAGCTTATTGTTACTAGAAATCGTTGTTTTGAGACTTAACTTCACGTAGGGAACATGGGTAATAGGACGATAATGAAATTTCAGCAATTTGTATCAAATAATCATTCCAAAAGGTTCAAAAATCAATAAGCCGAGCATAATCATATTTTATCTACAAACGTTTATTTTGAATAGAAATCGTTGTTTTATGTCTTAACTTCACTTAAAGAATGTCATAAATCAGACGATAATGAAATTTTACCCATTTTGTTATAAATAATTACCGTAAGAGTTTTGAAATTCAACAAGATTATCATAATCATTATTCTGTCACAAAGCATATTGTTAGTAGAAATCGTTGTTTTGAGCCTTAACCTTACGTAGGGAATATGGGAAATAGGGCGAAAATGTAGTTCCAATGATTTTTTTATAAAATAATAATTCAAAGAGTTTTAAAATTTGACAAGCCGTGCATAATCATATTTTATCTACAAATGCTTATTTTGAATAGAAATTGTTGTTTTAAGCCTTAACTTCACATTGGGAACACGGGAAATCAAAATATAATGAAGTTTTATCCAATTCGACACAAATTATCATCCTAAGAGTTTTAAAAGTAAACAAGGCGAGTATAATTATTGTGCTGTCACAAAGCTTATAGTGACTAGAAATCGTTGTTTTGAGCCTTAACTTCACGTAGGGAACGTGGGAAATAGGACGATAATGAAGTATCAACGATTTTGTGTCAAATAATCATTCTAAGAATTTTAAAATTCAACGAGCCAAGCATAATCATATTTTATCTACAAACGCTTCTTTTGAATAGAAATCGTTGTCTTAAGCCTTGACTTCACTTTGGGAACGTTGGAAATCGGACGATAATGAAGTTTTACACATTTTGTTACAAGTAATGATCCGCAGAGTTTTGAAAGTAAACAAGCCGAGTATAATCATTATGCTATCACAAAGCTTATAGTGACTAAAAATCGTTATTTTAAGCCTTAACCTCACGTAAGGAACGTGCGAAATCGGACGATAATAAAGTTTCAACGATTTTGTAACAAATAATCAATCTAAGAGTTTTAAAATTCCTTCATGCCGCGCATAATCATATTTTGTCTACAAACGCTAATTTTGAATAGAAATCGTTGTTTTAAGCCTTACCTTCACTTAGGGAACGTGAGAAATTGGACGATAATAAAGTTTTATCCATTTTGTTTCAAACAATAATCCTAAGAGTTTTGAAATTCAACAAGCCGAGTATAATCATTATGCTGTCACAAAGCTTATTGTGACTGGAAATCGTTGTTTTAAGCTTTAACTTCACGTAGGGAACGTGGGAAATGAGACGATAATGAAATTTCAACGATTTTGTAACAAATAATGAATCTAAGAGTTTTAAAATATCAACATGCCGAGCATAATCATATTTTATCTACAAATGCTTATTTTTAATAGAAATCGTTGTTTTAAACTTAACTTCACAATAAGAACGTGGGAAATCGAACTATAATGAATTTTTACCCAATTTGATACAAATAATCAAACTAAGAGTTTTAAAGTAAACAAAGCGAGTATAATCATTTTGTTGTCACAAAGCTTATTGTGACTAGAAATTGTTGTTTTGAGCCTTAACTTCAAGTAGGGAAAGTGGGAAATAGGATGATAATGAAGTTTCAACAATTTTGTATCAAATAATCATTCTAAGAGGATTAAAATTAAACGAGCCGTGCATAATCATATTTTATCTACAAATGCTTATTTCGAATAGAAATCGTTGTTTTATGCCTTAACTGCACTTAGGGAATGTCGGCAATCAGACGATAATGAAGTTTTACCCATTTTGTTACAAATAATCATCCTAAGTGTTTTGAAATTCAACAAGCCGAGTATAATCATTATTCTGTCACAAAGCACATTGTGAGTAGAAATCGTTGTTTTCGGCGTTAACTTCACGTAGGGAATATGGGAAATAGGACGATAATGAAGTTTCAACAATTTTGTATAAAATAATAATTCAAAGATTTTAAAATTTAACAAGCGAGCGTAATCAAATTTTATCAACAAACGCTTATTTTGAATAGAAATCATTTTTTAAGCCTTAACTTCACATTGGGAACGTGGGAAATTGAAATATAATGAAGTTTTATGCATTTTGATACAAATTATCATCCTAAGAGTATTGAAAGTAAACAAGACGAGTATAGTCATTGTGTTGTCACAAAGCTTATTTTGACTAGAAATCATTGTTTTGAGCATTAACTTTACGTAGGGAACATGGGATATAGTACGATAGTTTTAACAATTTTGTATCAAATAATCATTTTAAGAGGTTCAAATTCAACAAGCCGAGCATAATAATATTTTATGCCTTAACTTCACTTAGAGATTGTTGGAAATCAAACGATAATGAAGTTTTACCCATTTTGTTACAAATAATCATCCTAAGGGTTTTGAAATTCAAAGAGCCGAGTATAATCATTATTCTGTCACAAAGCATATTGTGAGTAGAAATCATTGTTTTGAGCCTTAACTTCATGTAGGAAATATGGGAAATAGGACGATAATGAAGTTTCAACAATTTTGTATAAAAGAATTATTCAAAGAGTTCAAAACTTTAACAAGCCGAGCATAATCATATTTTATCTACAAACCCTTATTTTGAATAGAAATCAATTTTTTAAGCCTTAACTTCACATTGGGAACGTGGGAAATCAAAATATAATGAAGTTTTTACCCATTTTGAAACCAATTATCATCTTAAGAGTTTTGTAAGTAAATAAGACGAGTATAATCATTGTGTTGTTACAAAGCTTATTGTGACTAGAAATCGTTGTTTTGAGCCTTAACTTCACATAGGGAACGTGGGAAATAGGACGATAATGAAGTTTCAACAATTTTGTATCAAATAATCATTCTAAGAGGTTCGAAATTCAGCAAGCCGAGCATAAAAATATTTTATCTACAACTATTTTAAATAGAAATTGTTTTTTTATGCCTTAACTTCACTTAGAAAATGTTGAAAATCAGACGATAATGAAGTTTTACCCATTTTGCTACAAATAATCATCCTAAGAGTTTTGAAATTCAACAAGCTGAGTATAATCATTATTCTGTCACAAAGCATATTGTTAGTAGAAATTGTTGTTTTGAGCCTTAACTTCACGTAAGGAATATGTGAAATAGAATGACAATGTAGTTTCAATGATTTTTAATGAAATAATAATTCAAAGAGTTTTAAAATTTAACAAGCCGAACATAATCATATTTTATCTATAAATGCTTACTTGGAATAGAAATTGTTGTTTTAATACTTTACTTCACATTGGGAACAAGGGAAATCAAAATATAATGAAGTTTTTATCCATTTTGTTACAAATTATCATCCTAAGAATTTTAAACGTAAACAAGACGAGTATAATCATTGTGTTGTCACAAAGCTTATAGTGACTAGAAATCGTTGTTTGAGCCTTAACTTCACATAGGGAACGTGGGAAATAGGGCGATAATGAAGTATCAACGATTTTGTGTCAAATAATCAATCTAAGAATATTAAAATTCAACGAGCCAAGCATAATCATATTTTATCTACAAACGCTTTTTTTGAATAGAAATCGTTGTTTTAAGCCTTAACTTCACTTTGGGAACGTGGGAAATCGGACGATAATAAAGTTTTACACATTTTGTTACAAGTAATGATCCTCAGAGTTTTGAAAGTAAAGATGCCGAGTATAATCATTATGCTATCACAAAGCTTATTGTGACTAAAAATTGTTGTTTTAAGCCTTAACCTCACGTAGAGAACGTGGGAAATTGGATGATAATAAAGTTTCAACGATTTTGTAACAAATAATCAATCTAAGAGTTTTAAAATTCAGCATGCCGAGCATAATCATATTTTGTTTACAAACGCTTATTTTGAATAGAAATTATTGTTTTAAGCCTTAACTTCACTTATGGAACATGAGAAATTGGACGATAATAAAGTTTTATCCATTTTGTTTCAAATAATAATCCTAAGAGTTTTGAAATTCAACAAGCCGAGTATAATCATTATGCTGTCACAAAGCTTATTGTGACTAGAAATCATTGTTTTAAGCCTTAACTTAACATAGGGAACGTGGGAAATAGGACGATAATGAAGTTTCAAAGATTTTGTAACAAAAAATCAATCTAAGAGTTTTAAAATATCAACAAGCCGAGCATAATCATATTTTATCTACAAACGCTTATTTTTAATAGAAATCGTTGTTTTAAACTTAACTTCACAATAGGAACGTCGGAAATCGAACTATAATGAATTTTTACCCATTTTGATACAAATAATCAAACTAAGAATTTTGAAAGTAAACAAATCGAGTATAATCATTGTGTTGTCACAAAGCTTATTGTGACTAGAAATTTTTATTTTGAGCCTTAACTTCAAGTACGGAAAGTGGGAAATAGGGCGATAATGAAGTTTCAACAATTTTGTATCAAATAATCATTCTAAGAGGATTAAAATTAAACGAGCCGCGCATAATCATATTTTATCTACAAATGCTTATTTCGAATAGAAATCGTTATTTTATGCCTTAACTGCACTTAGGGAATGTCGAAAATCAGACGATAATGAAGTTTTACCCATTTTGTTACAAATAATCATCCTAAAAGTTTTGAAATTCAACAAGCCGAGTATAATCATTATTCTGTCACAAAGCACATTGTGAGTAGAAATCGTTGTTTTCGGCCTTAACTTCACGTAGGGAATATCGGAAATAGGACGATAATGAAGTTTCAATGATTTTGTATAAAATAATAATTCAAAGATTTTAAAATTTAACAAGCCGAGCATAATCATATTTTATCTACAAACGCTTATTTTGTATAGAAATCGTTTTTTAAGCCTCACCTTCACATTGGGAACGTGGGAAATTGAAATATAATGAAGTTTTACGCATTTCGATACAAAATTACCACCCTAAGAGTTTTGAAAATAAACAAGACGAGTATAATCATTGTGTTGTCACAAAGCTTATTTTTACTAGAAATCGTTGTTTTGAGCCTTAACTTCACGTAGGGAAAGTGGGAAATAGGACGATAATGAAGTTTTAACAATTTTGTATCAAATAATCATTTTAAGAGGTTCAAAATTCAACAAGCCGAGCATAATAATATTTTATCTACAAACGCTTATTTTTAATAGAAATCGTTGTTTTATGCCTTAACTTCACTTAGAGATTTTTGGAAATCAAACGATAATGAAGTTTTACCCATTTTGTTATAAATAATCATCCTAAGGGTTTTGAAATTCAACAAGCCGAGTATAATCATTATTCTGTCACAAAGCATATTGTGAGTAGAAATCGTTGTTTTGAGCCTTAACTTCACGTAGGAAATATGGGAAATGGGACGATAATGAAGTTTCAACGATTTTGTATAAAATAATTATTCAAAGAGTTCAAAAATTTAACAAGCCCAACATAATCATATTTTATCTACAAACGCTTATTTTGAATAGAAATCAGTTTTTAAGCATTAACTTCATATTGGGAACGTGAGAAATCGAAATATAATGAAGTTTTTACCCATTTTGATACAAATTATCATCCTAAGAGTTTTGAAAGTAAATAAGACGAGTATAATCATTGTGTTGTCACAAAGCTTATCGTGACTAGAAATCATTGTTTTGAGCCTTAACTTCACGTAGGGAACATGGGAAATAGGACGATAATGAAGTTTCAACAATTTTGTATGAAATAATCATTCTAAGAGGTTCAAAATTCAACAAGCCAAGCATAAAAACATTTTATCTACAAATGCCTATTTTAAAAAGAAATTGTTGTTTTATACCTTAACTTCACTTAGAGAATGTTGGAAATTAGACGATAATGAAGTTTTACCCATTTTGCTACAAATAATCATCCTAAGAGTTTTGAAATTCAACAAGCCGAGTATAATTATTATTCTGTCACAATGCATATTGTGAGTAGAAATAGTTGTTTTTAGCCTTAACTTCACGTAGGAAATATGGGAAATGGGACGATAATGAAGTTTTAACGATTTTGCATAAATTAATAATTTAAAGAGTTCTAAAATTTAACAAGCCGAGTATACTCATATTATATGCACAAACGCTTATTTTGAATAGAAATCGGTTTTTTCAGCCTTAACATCACATTGGGAACATGGGAAATCGAAATATAAAGAAGTTTTTACCCACTTTGATACAAATTATCATCCTAAGAGTTTTGAAAGTAAACAAGCTGAGTATAATCATAACGTTGTCACATAGCCTATTGTGACTAGAAATCGTTGTTTTAAACCATAAATTCTCGTAGGGAACGTGGGAAATAGGACGATAATGATGTATCACCGATTTTGTAACAAATAATCATTCTAAGAGTTCTAAAATTCAACATGCCGAACATAGTCATATTTTATCTACAAACGCTTAATTTGGATATAAATTGTTATTTTAAGCCTTAACTTCACGTTGGTAACGTGGAAAATCTGACAATAATGAAGTTTTACAAAGTTTGTTACAATTAATAATCCTCAGAGTCTTGAAAGCAAACAAGTCTTAACATCACTTAGGGAAAGTGGGAAATTGGACGATAATGAAGTTTTACCCATTTTGTTACAAATAATCATCCTAAGGGTTTTGAAATTCAACAAGCCGAGTATAATCATTATTCTCACAAAACATATTGTGAGTAGAAATCATTGTTTTGAGCCTTAATTTCATGTAGTGAATATGGGAAATATGACGACAATGAAGTTTCAACGATTTTTTATAAAATAATAATTCAAAGAGTTTTAAAGTTTAAGAAGCCGAGCATAATCATATTTTATCTACAAACGCTTATTTTGAATAATAATCGTTGTTTTAAGCCTTAACTTCACATTGGGAACATGGGAAATCAAAATATAATGAAGTTTTACCCATTTTGATACAAATTATCATCCTAAGAGTTTTCAAAGTAAACAAGACGAGTATAATCATTGTGTTGTCACAAAGCTTATAGTGACTAGAAATTGTTATTTTAAGCCTTAACTTTATGTAGGGAACATAGGAAATAGGACGATAATGAAGTATCAACGATTTTGCATCAAATAATCATTCTAAGAATTTTTAAATTCAACAAGCCGAGCAAATCATATTTTATCTACAAATGCTTCTTTTGAATAGAAATCGTTGTTTTAAGCCTTAACTTCACTTTGGGAACGTGGAAAAAAATCGGACGATAATGAAGTTTTAAACATTTTGTTACAACTAATCATCCTCATAGGTTTGAAAGTAAACAAGCCGAGTATAATCATTATCTTTGTCACAAAAGCTTATTGTGACTAAAAATCGTTGTTTTAAGCCTTAATTTCACGTAGCGAACGTGGGAAATTGGACGATAATGAAGTTTCAATGATTTTGTAACAAATAATCAATCTAAGAGTTTTAAAATTCAACATGCTGAGCATAATAATATTTTGTCTACAAACGCTTATTTTGAATAGAAATTATTGTTTTAAGCCTTAACTTCACTTAGGGAACGTGAAAAATTGGACGATAATGAAGTTTTATCCATTTTGTTTCAAATAATGATCCTAAGAGTTTTGAAATTCAACAAGTCGATTATAATCATTATGCGGTCACAAAGCTTATTGTGACTAGAAATCGTTGTTTTAAGCCTTAACTTCACGTAGGGAACGTGGGAAATAGGACGATAAGGAAGTTTCAATGAATTTGTAACAAATAATCAATCTAAGAGTTTTAAAATATCAACATGTTGAGCATAATCATATTTTATCTACAAACACTTATTTTGAATAGAAATCGTTGTTTTAAACTTTACTTCACAATAAGAACGTGGGAAATCGAACTATAATGAATTTTTATCCATTTTGATACAAATAATCAAACTAGGAGTTTTGAAAGTAAACAAGCCGAGTATAATCATTGTGTTGTCACAAGCTTATTGTGACTAGAAATTAGAGGTTCAAAATTAAACGAGCCGAGCATAATCATATTTTATCTACAAACGCTTATTTCGAATAGAAACCGTTGTTTTGTGGCTTAACCGCACTTACTTAATGTCGAAATCGACGATAATGAAGTTTTACCCATTTTGTTACAAATAATCATCCTAAGAGTTTTGAAATTCAACAAGCCGAGTATAATCATTATGCCGTCACAAAGTTTATTGTGACTAGAAATCATTGTTTTAAGCCTTAACTTCACGTAGGGAATGTGAGAAATAGGACGATAATTAAATTTCATTGATTCTGTATCAAATAATCATTCTAAGAGTTTTAAAATATCAACATGCCGAGCATAATCGTATTTTATCCACAAATGCTTATTTTGAATAGAAATCGTTGTTTTAAAATTAACTTCATAAAAGGAACGTGGGAAATCGAACTATGATTAATTTTTACCCATTTTGATACAAATAATCAAACTAAGAGTTTTGAAAGTAAATAAGCCGAGAATAATTATTGTGTTGTCACAAAGCTTATTGTGACTAGAAATTGTTGTTTTGAGCCTTAACTTCACGTAGGGAACGTGGGAAATAGGACGATAATGAAGTTTCAACAATTTTGTATCAAATAATTATTCTAAGAGGTTCAAAATTAAATGAGCCGAGCATAATCATATTTTATCTACAAAGGCTTATTTCGAATAGAAATCGTTGATTTATGCCTTAACTGCGCTTAGGGAATGTCGGGAATCAGACGATAATGAAGTTTTACCCATTTTGCTACAAATATTCATCCCAAGAGTTTTAAAATTCAACAAACCGAGTATAATCATTATTATGTCACAAAGCATATTGTGAGTAGAAATCCTTGTTTTAAGCCTTAACTTCACGTACGGAATATGAGAAATAGGACGATAATGAAGTTTCAATGATTATGTATAAAATAATAATTGAAAGAGTTTTAAAATTTAACAAGCCGAGCCTAATCATATTTTATCTACAAACTCTTATTTTGAATAGAAATCATTTTTTTAAGCCTTAACTTCACATTGGAAATGTGGGAAATTGAAATATAATGAAGTTTTACCCATTTTGATATATATTATCGTCCTAAGAGTTTTGAAAGTAAACAAGACGAGTATAATCATTGTGTTGTCACAAAGCTTATTGTGACTAGAAATCATTGTTTTGAGTGTTAACTTCACGTAGGGAACGTGGAAAATAGGATGATAATGAAGTTTCAACAATTTTGTATCAAATAATCATTCTATGAGGTTCAAAATTTAACAAGCCGAGCGTAATAATATTTTATCTACAAACGCTTATTTTTAATAGAAATCGTTTTTTTTGCCTTAGCTTCACTTAGAGAATGTTGGAAATCGATGATAATAAAGTTTTACCCATTTTGTTACAAATAATCATCCTAAGAGCTTTGAAATACAACAAGCCGAGTATAATCATTATTCTCACACAAAGCATATTGTGAGTAGAAATCGTTGTTTTGAGCCTTAACTTCACGTAGGAAATATGGGAAATGGGACGATAATGAAGTTTCAACGATTTTGTATAAAATAATTATTCAAAGAGTTCAAAAATTTAACAAGCCCAACATAATCATATTTTATCTACAAACGCTTATTTTGAATAGAAATCAGTTTTTTAAGCATTAACTTCATATTGGGAACGTGAGAAATCGAAATATAATGAAGTTTTTACCCATTTTGATACAAATTATCATCCTAAGAGTTTTGAAAGTAAATAAGACGAGTATAATCATTGTGTTGTCACAAAGCTTATTGTGACTAGAAATCATTGTTTTGAGCCTTAACTTCACGTAGGGAACATGGGAAATAGGACGATAATGAAGTTTCAACAATTTTGTATGAAATAATCATTCTAAGAGGTTCAAAATTCAACAAGCCAAGCATAAAAACATTTTATCTACAAATGCCTATTTTAAAAAGAAATTGTTGTTTTATACCTTAACTTCACTTAGAGAATGTTGGAAATTAGACGATAATGAAGTTTTACCCATTTTGCTACAAATAATCATCCTAAGAGTTTTGAAATTCAACAAGCCGAGTATAATCATTATTCTGTCACAATGCATATTGTGAGTAGAAATAGTTGTTTTTAGCATTAACTTCACGTAGGAAATATGGGAATTGGGACGATAATGAAGTTTCAACGATTTTGCATAAATTAATAATTTAAAGAGTTCTAAAATTTAACAAGCCGAGCATAATCATATTATATCCACAAACGCTTATTTTGAATAGAAATCGGTTTTTTTTTTAACATCACATTGGGAACATGGGAAATCGAAATATAAAGAAGTTTTTACCCACTTTGATACAAATTATCATCCTAAGAGTTTTGAAAGTAAACAAGCTGAGTATAATCATAACGTTGTCACATAGCCTATTGTGACTAGAAATCGTTGTTTTAAACCATAAATTCTCGTAGGGAACGTGGGAAATAGGACGATAATGATGTATCACCGATTTTGTAACAAATAATCATTCTAAGAGTTCTAAAATTCAACATGCCGAACATAGTCATATTTTATCTACAAACGCTTAATTTGGATATAAATTGTTATTTTAAGCCTTAACTTCACGTTGGTAACGTGGAAAATCGGACAATAATGAAGTTTTACAAAGTTTGTTACAATTAATAATCCTCAGAGTCTTGAAAGCAAACAAGTCTTAACATCACTTAGGGAAAGTGGGAAATTGGACGATAATGAAGTTTTACCCATTTTGTTACAAATAATCATCCTAAGGGTTTTGAAATTCAACAAGTCGAGTATAATCATTATTCTGTCACAAAACATATTGTGAGTAGAAATCATTGTTTTGAGCCTTAATTTCATGTAGTGAATATGGGAAATATGACGACAATGAAGTTTCAACGATTTTTTATAAAATAATAATTCAAAGAGTTTTAAAGTTTAAGAAGCCGAGCATAATCATATTTTATCTACAAACGCTTATTTTGAATAATAATCGTTGTTTTAAGCCTTAACTTCACATTGGGAACATGGGAAATCAAAATATAATGAAGTTTTACCCATTTTGATACAAATTATCATCCTAAGAGTTTTCAAAGTAAACAAGACGAGTATAATCATTGTGTTGTCACAAAGCTTATAGTGACTAGAAATTGTTATTTTAAGCCTTAACTTTATGTAGGGAACATAGGAAATAGGACGATAATGAAGTATCAACGATTTTGCATCAAATAATCATTCTAAGAATTTTTAAATTCAACAAGCCGAGCAAATCATATTTTATCTACAAATGCTTCTTTTGAATAGAAATCGTTGTTTTAAGCCTTAACTTCACTTTGGGAACGTGGAAAATCGGACGATAATGAAGTTTTAAACATTTTGTTACAACTAATCATCCTCATAGGTTTGAAAGTAAACAAGCCGAGTATAATCATTATGCTGTCACAAAGCTTATTGTGACTAAAAATCGTTGTTTTAAGCCTTAATTTCACGTAGCGAACGTGGGAAATTGGACGATAATGAAGTTTCAATGATTTTGTAACAAATAATCAATCTAAGAGTTTTAAAATTCAACATGCTGAGCATAATAATATTTTGTCTACAAACGCTTATTTTGAATAGAAATTATTGTTTTAAGCCTTAACTTCACTTAGGGAACGTGAAAAATTGGACGATAATGAAGTTTTATCCATTTTGTTTCAAATAATGATCCTAAGAGTTTTGAAATTCAACAAGTCGATTATAATCATTATGCGGTCACAAAGCTTATTGTGACTAGAAATCGTTGTTTTAAGCCTTAACTTCACGTAGGGAACGTGGGAAATAGGACGATAAGGAAGTTTCAATGAATTTGTAACAAATAATCAATCTAAGAGTTTTAAAATATCAACATGTTGAGCATAATCATATTTTATCTACAAACACTTATTTTGAATAGAAATCGTTGTTTTAAACTTTACTTCACAATAAGAACGTGGGAAATCGAACTATAATGAATTTTTATCCATTTTGATACAAATAATCAAACTAGGAGTTTTGAAAGTAAACAAGCCGAGTATAATCATTGTGTTGTCACAAGCTTATTGTGACTAGAAATTAGAGGTTCAAAATTAAACGAGCCGAGCATAATCATATTTTATCTACAAACGCTTATTTCGAATAGAAACCGTTGTTTTGTGGCTTAACTGCACTTACGGAATGTCAGAAATCAGACGATAATGAAGTTTTACCCATTTTGTTACAAATAATCATCCTAAGAGTTTTGAAATTCAACAAGCCGAGTATAATCATTATGCCGTCACAAAGTTTATTGTGACTAGAAATCATTGTTTTAAGCCTTAACTTCACGTAGGGAATGTGGGAAATAGGACGATAATTAAATTTCATTGATTCTGTATCAAATAATCATTCTAAGAGTTTTAAAATATCAAGATGCCGAGCATAATCGTATTTTATCCACAAATGCTTATTTTGAATAGAAATCGTTGTTTTAAAATTAACTTCATAAAAGGAACGTGGGAAATCGAACTATGATTAATTTTTACCCATTTTGATACAAATAATCAAACTAAGAGTTTTGAAAGTAAACAAGCCGAGAATAATTATTGTGTTGTCACAAAGCTTATTGTGACTAGAAATTGTTGTTTTGAGCCTTAACTTCACGTAGGGAACGTGGGAAATAGGACGATAATGAAGTTTCAACAATTTTGTATCAAATAATTATTCTAAGAGGTTCAAAATTAAATGAGCCGAGCATAATCATATTTTATCTACAAAGGCTTATTTCGAATAGAAATCGTTGATTTATGCCTTAACTGCGCTTAGGGAATGTCGGGAATCAGACGATAATGAAGTTTTACCCATTTTGCTACAAATAATCATCCCAAGAGTTTTAAAATTCAACAAACCGAGTATAATCATTATTATGTCACAAAGCATATTGTGAGTAGAAATCCTTGTTTTAAGCCTTAACTTCACGTACGGAATATGAGAAATAGGACGATAATGAAGTTTCAATGATTATGTATAAAATAATAATTGAAAGAGTTTTAAAATTTAACAAGCCGAGCCTAATCATATTTTATCTACAAACTCTTATTTTGAATAGAAATCATTTTTTTAAGCCTTAACTTCACATTGGAAATGTGGGAAATTGAAATATAATGAAGTTTTACCCATTTTGATATATATTATCGTCCTAAGAGTTTTGAAAGTAAACAAGACGCAGTATAATCATTGTGTTGTCACAAAGCTTATTGTGACTAGAAATCATTGTTTTGAGTGTTAACTTCACGTAGGGAACGTGGAAAATAGGATGATAATGAAGTTTCAACAATTTTGTATCAAATAATCATTCTATGAGGTTCAAAATTTAACAAGCCGAGCGTAATAATATTTTATCTACAAACGCTTATTTTTAATAGAAATCGTTTTTTTTGCCTTAGCTTCACTTAGAGAATGTTGGAAATCAGATGATAATGAAGTTTTACCCATTTTGTTACAAATAATCATCCTAAGAGCTTTGAAATACAACAAGCCGAGTATAATCATTATTCTGTCACAAAGCATATTGTGAGTAGAAATCGTTGTTTTGAGCCTTAACTTCACGTAGGAAATATGGGAAATGGGACGATAATGAAGTTTCAACGATTTTGTATAAAATAATTATTCAAATAGTTCAAAAATTTAACAAGCCCAACATAATCATATTTTATCTACAAACGCTTATTTTGAATAGAAATCAGTTTTTTAAGCATTAACTTCATATTGGTAACGTGAGAAATCGAAATATAATGAAGTTTTTACCCATTTTGATACAAATTATCATCCTAAGAGTTTTGAAAGTAAATAAGACGAGTATAATCATTGTGTTGTCACAAAGCTTATTGTGACTAGAAATCATTGTTTTGAGCCTTAACTTCACGTAGGGAACATGGGAAATAGGACGATAATGAAGTTTCAACAATTTTGTATGAAATAATCATTCTAAGAGGTTCAAAATTCAACAAGCCAAGCATAAAAACATTTTATCTACAAATGCCTATTTTAAAAAGAAATTGTTGTTTTATACCTTAACTTCACTTAGAGAATGTTGGAAATTAGACGATAATGAAGTTTTACCCATTTTGCTACAAATAATCATCCTAAGAGTTTTGAAATTCAACAAGCCGAGTATAATCATTATTCTCGTCACAATGCATATTGTGAGTAGAAATAGTTGTTTTTAGCCTTAACTTCACTTAGGAAATATGGGAAATGGGACGATAATGAAGTTTCAACGATTTTGCATAAATTAATAATTTAAAGAGTTCTAAAATTTAACAAGCCGAGCATAATCATATTATATCCACAAACGCTTATTTTGAATAGAAATCGGTTTTTTCAGCCTTAACATCACATTGGGAACATGGGAAATCGAAATATAAAGAAGTTTTTACCCACTTTGATACAAATTATCATCCTAAGAGTTTTGAAAGTAAACAAGCTGAGTATAATCATAACGTTGTCACATAGCCTATTGTGACTAGAAATCGTTGTTTTAAACCATAAATTCTCGTAGGGAACGTGGGAAATAGGACGATAATGATGTATCACCGATTTTGTAACAAATAATCATTCTAAGAGTTCTAAAATTCAACATGCCGAACATAGTCATATTTTATCTACAAACGCTTAATTTGGATATGAATTGTTATTTTAAGCCTTAACTTCACGTTGGTAACGTGGAAAATCGGACAATAATGAAGTTTTACAAAGTTTGTTACAATTAATAATCCTCAGAGTCTTGAAAGCAAACAAGTCTTAACATCACTTAGGGAAAGTGGGAAATTGGACGATAATGAAGTTTTACCCATTTTGTTACAAATAATCATCCTAAGGGTTTTGAAATTCAACAAGCCGAGTATAATCATTATTCTCACAAAACATATTGTGAGTAGAAATCATTGTTTTGAGCCTTAATTTCATGTAGTGAATATGGGAAATATGACGACAATGAAGTTTCAACGATTTTTTATAAAATAATAATTCAAAGAGTTTTAAAGTTTAAGAAGCCGAGCATAATCATATTTTATCTACAAACGCTTATTTTGAATAATAATCGTTCTTTTAAGCCTTAACTTCACATTGGGAACATGGGAAATCAAAATATAATGAAGTTTTACCCATTTTGATACAAATTATCATCCTAAGAGTTTTCAAAGTAAACAAGACGAGTATAATCATTGTGTTGTCACAAAGCTTATAGTGACTAGAAATTGTTATTTTAAGCCTTAACTTTATGTAGGGAACATAGGAAATAGGACGATAATGAAGTATCAACGATTTTGCATCAAATAATCATTCTAAGAATTTTTAAATTCAACAAGCCGAGCAAATCATATTTTATCTACAAATGCTTCTTTTGAATAGAAATCGTTGTTTTAAGCCTTAACTTCACTTTGGGAACGTGGAAAATCGGACGATAATGAAGTTTTAAACATTTTGTTACAACTAATCATCCTCATAGGTTTGAAAGTAAACAAGCCGAGTATAATCATTATGCTGTCACAAAGCTTATTGTGACTAAAAATCGTTGTTTTAAGCCTTAATTTCACGTAGCGAACGTGGGAAATTGGACGATAATGAAGTTTCAATGATTTTGTAACAAATAATCAATCTAAGAGTTTTAAAATTCAACATGCTGAGCATAATAATATTTTGTCTACAAACGCTTATTTTGAATAGAAATTATTGTTTTAAGCCTAACTTCACTTAGGGAACGTGAAAAATTGGACGATAATGAAGTTTTATCCATTTTGTTTCAAATAATGATCCTAAGAGTTTTGAAATTCAACAAGTCGATTATAATCATTATGCGGTCACAAAGCTTATTGTGACTAGAAATCGTTGTTTTAAGCCTTAACTTCACGTAGGGAACGTGGGAAATAGGACGATAAGGAAGTTTCAATGAATTTGTAACAAATAATCAATCTAAGAGTTTTAAAATATCAACATGTTGAGCATAATCATATTTTATCTACAAACACTTATTTTGAATAGAAATCGTTGTTTTAAACTTTACTTCACAATAAGAACGTGGGAAATCGAACTATAATGAATTTTTATCCATTTTGATACAAATAATCAAACTAGGAGTTTTGAAAGTAAACAAGCCGAGTATAATCATTGTGTTGTCACAAGCTTATTGTGACTAGAAATTAGAGGTTCAAAATTAAACGAGCCGAGCATAATCATATTTTATCTACAAACGCTTATTTCGAATAGAAACCGTTGTTTTGTGGCTTAACCGCACTTACGGAATGTCGAAATCGACGATAATGAAGTTTTACCCATTTTGTTACAAATAATCATCCTAAGAGTTTTGAAATTCAACAAGCCGAGTATAATCATTATGCCGTCACAAAGTTTATTGTGACTAGAAATCATTGTTTTAAGCCTTAACTTCACGTAGGGAATGTGGGAAATAGGACGATAATTAAATTTCATTGATTCTCAGTATCAAATAATCATTCTAAGAGTTTTAAAATATCAAGATGCCGAGCATAATCGTATTTTATCCACAAATGCTTATTTTGAATAGAAATCGTTGTTTTAAAATTAACTTCATAAAAGGAACGTGGGAAATCGAACTATGATTAATTTTTACCCATTTTGATACAAATAATCAAACTAAGAGTTTTGAAAGTAAACAAGCCGAGAATAATTATTGTGTTGTCACAAAGCTTATTGTGACTAGAAATTGTTGTTTTGAGCCTTAACTTCACGTAGGGAACGTGGGAAATAGGACGATAATGAAGTTTCAACAATTTTGTATCAAATAATTATTCTAAGAGGTTCAAAATTAAATGAGCCGAGCATAATCATATTTTATCTACAAAGGCTTATTTCGAATAGAAATCGTTGATTTATGCCTTAACTGCGCTTAGGGAATGTCGGGAATCAGACGATAATGAAGTTTTACCCATTTTGCTACAAATAATCATCCCAAGAGTTTTAAAATTCAACAAACCGAGTATAATCATTATTATGTCACAAAGCATATTGTGAGTAGAAATCCTTGTTTTAAGCCTTAACTTCACGTACGGAATATGAGAAATAGGACGATAATGAAGTTTCAATGATTATGTATAAAATAATAATTGAAAGAGTTTTAAAATTTAACAAGCCGAGCCTAATCATATTTTATCTACAAACTCTTATTTTGAATAGAAATCATTTTTTTAAGCCTTAACTTCACATTGGAAATGTGGGAAATTGAAATATAATGAAGTTTTACCCATTTTGATATATATTATCGTCCTAAGAGTTTTGAAAGTAAACAAGACGAGTATAATCATTGTGTTGTCACAAAGCTTATTGTGACTAGAAATCATTGTTTTGAGTGTTAACTTCACGTAGGGAACGTGGAAAATAGGATGATAATGAAGTTTCAACAATTTTGTATCAAATAATCATTCTATGAGGTTCAAAATTTAACAAGCCGAGCGTAATAATATTTTATCTACAAACGCTTATTTTTAATAGAAATCGTTTTTTTTGCCTTAGCTTCACTTAGAGAATGTTGGAAATCAGATGATAATGAAGTTTTACCCATTTTGTTACAAATAATCATCCTAAGAGCTTTGAAATACAACAAGCCGAGTATAATCATTATTCTGTCACAAAGCATATTGTGAGTAGAAATCGTTGTTTTGAGCCTTAACTTCACGTAGGAAATATGGGAAATGTGACGATAATGAAGTTTCAACGATTTTGTATAAAATAATTATTCAAAGAGTTCAAAAATTTAACAAGCCCAACATAATCATATTTTATCTACAAACGCTTATTTTGAATAGAAATCAGTTTTTTAAGCATTAACTTCATATTGGTAACGTGAGAAATCGAAATATAATGAAGTTTTTACCCATTTTGATACAAATTATCATCCTAAGAGTTTTGAAAGTAAATAAGACGCAGTATAATCATTGTGTTGTCACAAAGCTTATTGTGACTAGAAATCATTGTTTTGAGCCTTAACTTCACGTAGGGAACATGGGAAATAGGACGATAATGAAGTTTCAACAATTTTGTATGAAATAATCATTCTAAGAGGTTCAAAATTCAACAAGCCAAGCATAAAAACATTTTATCTACAAATGCCTATTTTAAAAAGAAATTGTTGTTTTATACCTTAACTTCACTTAGAGAATGTTGGAAATTAGACGATAATGAAGTTTTACCCATTTTGCTACAAATAATCATCCTAAGAGTTTTGAAATTCAACAAGCCGAGTATAATCATTATTCTGTCACAATGCATATTGTGAGTAGAAATAGTTGTTTTTAGCCTTAACTTCACTTAGGAAATATGGGAAATGGGACGATAATGAAGTTTCAACGATTTTGCATAAATTAATAATTTAAAGAGTTCTAAAATTTAACAAGCCGAGCATAATCATATTATATCCACAAACGCTTATTTTGAATAGAAATCGGTTTTTTCAGCCTTAACATCACATTGGGAACATGGGAAATCGAAATATAAAGAAGTTTTTACCCACTTTGATACAAATTATCATCCTAAGAGTTTTGAAAGTAAACAAGCTGAGTATAATCATAACGTTGTCACATAGCCTATTGTGACTAGAAATCGTTGTTTTAAACCATAAATTCTCGTAGGGAACGTGGGAAATAGGACGATAATGATGTATCACCGATTTTGTAACAAATAATCATTCTAAGAGTTCTAAAATTCAACATGCCGAACATAGTCATATTTTATCTACAAACGCTTAATTTGGATATGAATTGTTATTTTAAGCCTTAACTTCACGTTGGTAACGTGGAAAATCGGACAATAATGAAGTTTTACAAAGTTTGTTACAATTAATAATCCTCAGAGTCTTGAAAGCAAACAAGTCTTAACATCACTTAGGGAAAGTGGGAAATTGGACGATAATGAAGTTTTACCCATTTTGTTACAAATAATCATCCTAAGGGTTTTGAAATTCAACAAGCCGAGTATAATCATTATTCTGTCACAAAACATATTGTGAGTAGAAATCATTGTTTTGAGCCTTAATTTCATGTAGTGAATATGGGAAATATGACGACAATGAAGTTTCAACGATTTTTTATAAAATAATAATTCAAAGAGTTTTAAAGTTTAAGAAGCCGAGCATAATCATATTTTATCTACAAACGCTTATTTTGAATAATAATCGTTCTTTTAAGCCTTAACTTCACATTGGGAACATGGGAAATCAAAATATAATGAAGTTTTACCCATTTTGATACAAATTATCATCCTAAGAGTTTTCAAAGTAAACAAGACGAGTATAATCATTGTGTTGTCACAAAGCTTATAGTGACTAGAAATTGTTATTTTAAGCCTTAACTTTATGTAGGGAACATAGGAAATAGGACGATAATGAAGTATCAACGATTTTGCATCAAATAATCATTCTAAGAATTTTTAAATTCAACAAGCCGAGCAAATCATATTTTATCTACAAATGCTTCTTTTGAATAGAAATCGTTGTTTTAAGCCTTAACTTCACTTTGGGAACGTGGAAAATCGGACGATAATGAAGTTTTAAACATTTTGTTACAACTAATCATCCTCATAGGTTTGAAAGTAAACAAGCCGAGTATAATCATTATGCTTTGTCACAAAAGCTTATTGTGACTAAAAATCGTTGTTTTAAGCCTTAATTTCACGTAGCGAACGTGGGAAATTGGACGATAATGAAGTTTCAATGATTTTGTAACAAATAATCAATCTAAGAGTTTTAAAATTCAACATGCTGAGCATAATAATATTTTGTCTACAAACGCTTATTTTGAATAGAAATTATTGTTTTAAGCCTTAACTTCACTTAGGGAACGTGAAAAATTGGACGATAATGAAGTTTTATCCATTTTGTTTCAAATAATGATCCTAAGAGTTTTGAAATTCAACAAGTCGATTATAATCATTATGCGGTCACAAAGCTTATTGTGACTAGAAATCGTTGTTTTAAGCCTTAACTTCACGTAGGGAACGTGGGAAATAGGACGATAAGGAAGTTTCAATGAATTTGTAACAAATAATCAATCTAAGAGTTTTAAAATATCAACATGTTGAGCATAATCATATTTTATCTACAAACACTTATTTTGAATAGAAATCGTTGTTTTAAACTTTACTTCACAATAAGAACGTGGGAAATCGAACTATAATGAATTTTTATCCATTTTGATACAAATAATCAAACTAGGAGTTTTGAAAGTAAACAAGCCGAGTATAATCATTGTGTTGTCACAAGCTTATTGTGACTAGAAATTAGAGGTTCAAAATTAAACGAGCCGAGCATAATCATATTTTATCTACAAACGCTTATTTCGAATAGAAACCGTTGTTTTGTGGCTTAACCGCACTTACGGAATGTCGAAATCGACGATAATGAAGTTTTACCCATTTTGTTACAAATAATCATCCTAAGAGTTTTGAAATTCAACAAGCCGAGTATAATCATTATGCCGTCACAAAGTTTATTGTGACTAGAAATCATTGTTTTAAGCCTTAACTTCACGTAGGGAATGTGGAAATAGGACGATAATTAAATTTCATTGATTACGTATCAAATAATCATTCTAAGAGTTTTAAAATATCAAGATGCCGAGCATAATCGTATTTTATCCACAAATGCTTATTTTGAATAGAAATCGTTGTTTTAAAATTAACTTCATAAAAGGAACGTGGGAAATCGAACTATGATTAATTTTTACCCATTTTGATACAAATAATCAAACTAAGAGTTTTGAAAGTAAACAAGCCGAGAATAATTATTGTGTTGTCACAAAGCTTATTGTGACTAGAAATTGTTGTTTTGAGCCTTAACTTCACGTAGGGAACGTGGGAAATAGGACGATAATGAAGTTTCAACAATTTTGTATCAAATAATTATTCTAAGAGGTTCAAAATTAAATGAGCCGAGCATAATCATATTTTATCTACAAAGGCTTATTTCGAATAGAAATCGTTGATTTATGCCTTAACTGCGCTTAGGGAATGTCGGGAATCAGACGATAATGAAGTTTTACCCATTTTGCTACAAATAATCATCCCAAGAGTTTTAAAATTCAACAAACCGAGTATAATCATTATTATGTCACAAAGCATATTGTGAGTAGAAATCCTTGTTTTAAGCCTTAACTTCACGTACGGAATATGAGAAATAGGACGATAATGAAGTTTCAATGATTATGTATAAAATAATAATTGAAAGAGTTTTAAAATTTAACAAGCCGAGCCTAATCATATTTTATCTACAAACTCTTATTTTGAATAGAAATCATTTTTTTAAGCCTTAACTTCACATTGGAAATGTGGGAAATTGAAATATAATGAAGTTTTACCCATTTTGATATATATTATCGTCCTAAGAGTTTTGAAAGTAAACAAGACGAGTATAATCATTGTGTTGTCACAAAGCTTATTGTGACTAGAAATCATTGTTTTGAGTGTTAACTTCACGTAGGGAACGTGGAAAATAGGATGATAATGAAGTTTCAACAATTTTGTATCAAATAATCATTCTATGAGGTTCAAAATTTAACAAGCCGAGCGTAATAATATTTTATCTACAAACGCTTATTTTTAATAGAAATCGTTTTTTTTGCCTTAGCTTCACTTAGAGAATGTTGGAAATCAGATGATAATGAAGTTTTACCCATTTTGTTACAAATAATCATCCTAAGAGCTTTGAAATACAACAAGCCGAGTATAATCATTATTCTGTCACAAAGCATATTGTGAGTAGAAATCGTTGTTTTGAGCCTTAACTTCACGTAGGAAATATGGGAAATGGGACGATAATGAAGTTTCAACGATTTTGTATAAAATAATTATTCAAAGAGTTCAAAAATTTAACAAGCCCAACATAATCATATTTTATCTACAAACGCTTATTTTGAATAGAAATCAGTTTTTTAAGCATTAACTTCATATTGGGAACGTGAGAAATCGAAATATAATGAAGTTTTTACCCATTTTGCTACAAATTATCATCCTAAGAGTTTTGAAAGTAAATAAGACGAGTATAATCATTGTGTTGTCACAAAGCTTATTGTGACTAGAAATCATTGTTTTGAGCCTTAACTTCACGTAGGGAACATGGGAAATAGGACGATAATGAAGTTTCAACAATTTTGTATGAAATAATCATTCTAAGAGGTTCAAAATTCAACAAGCCAAGCATAAAAACATTTTATCTACAAATGCCTATTTTAAAAAGAAATTGTTGTTTTATACCTTAACTTCACTTAGAGAATGTTGGAAATTAGACGATAATGAAGTTTTACCCATTTTGCTACAAATAATCATCCTAAGAGTTTTGAAATTCAACAAGCCGAGTATAATCATTATTCTGTCACAATGCATATTGTGAGTAGAAATAGTTGTTTTTAGCCTTAACTTCACGTAGGAAATATGGGAAATGGGACGATAATGAAGTTTCAACGATTTTGCATAAATTAATAATTTAAAGAGTTCTAAAATTTAACAAGCCGAGCATAATCATATTATATCCACAAACGCTTATTTTGAATAGAAATCGGTTTTTTCAGCCTTAACATCACATTGGGAACATGGGAAATCGAAATATAAAGAAGTTTTTACCCACTTTGATACAAATTATCATCCTAAGAGTTTTGAAAGTAAACAAGCTGAGTATAATCATAGCGTTGTCACATAGCCTATTGTGACTAGAAATCGTTGTTTTAAACCATAAATTCTCGTAGGGAACGTGGGAAATAGGACGATAATGATGTATCACCGATTTTGTAACAAATAATCATTCTAAGAGTTCTAAAATTCAACATGCCGAACATAGTCATATTTTATCTACAAACGCTTAATTTGGATATAAATTGTTATTTTAAGCCTTAACTTCACGTTGGTAACGTGGAAAATCGGACAATAATGAAGTTTTACAAAGTTTGTTACAATTAATAATCCTCAGAGTCTTGAAAGCAAACAAGTCTTAACATCACTTAGGGAAAGTGGGAAATTGGACGATAATGAAGTTTTACCCATTTTGTTACAAATAATCATCCTAAGGGTTTTGAAATTCAACAAGCCGAGTATAATCATTATTCTGTCACAAAACATATTGTGAGTAGAAATCATTGTTTTGAGCCTTAATTTCATGTAGTGAATATGGGAAATATAACGACAATGAAGTTTCAACGATTTTTTATAAAATAATAATTCAAAGAGAGTTTAAAGTTTAAGAAGCCGAGCATAATCATATTTTATCTACAAACGCTTATTTTGAATAATAATCGTTGTTTTAAGCCTTAACTTCACATTGGGAACATGGGAAATCAAAATATAATGAAGTTTTACCCATTTTGATACAAATTATCATCCTAAGAGTTTTCAAAGTAAACAAGACGAGTATAATCATTGTGTTGTCACAAAGCTTATAGTGACTAGAAATTGTTATTTTAAGCCTTAACTTTATGTAGGGAACATAGGAAATAGGACGATAATGAAGTATCAACGATTTTGCATCAAATAATCATTCTAAGAATTTTTAAATTCAACAAGCCGAGCAAATCATATTTTATCTACAAATGCTTCTTTTGAATAGAAATCGTTGTTTTAAGCCTTAACTTCACTTTGGGAACGTGGAAAATCGGACGATAATGAAGTTTTAAACATTTTGTTACAACTAATCATCCTCATAGGTTTGAAAGTAAACAAGCCGAGTATAATCATTATGCGGTCACAAAGCTTATTGTGACTAAAAATCGTTGTTTTAAGCCTTAATTTCACGTAGCGAACGTGGGAAATTGGACGATAATGAAGTTTCAATGATTTTGTAACAAATAATCAATCTAAGAGTTTTAAAATTCAACATGCTGAGCATAATAATATTTTGTCTACAAACGCTTATTTTGAATAGAAATTATTGTTTTAAGCCTTAACTTCACTAAGGGAACGTGAAAAATTGGACGATAATGAAGTTTTATCCATTTTGTTTCAAATAATGATCCTAAGAGTTTTGAAATTCAACAAGTCGATTATAATCATTATGCGGTCACAAAGCTTATTGTGACTAGAAATCGTTGTTTTAAGCCTTAACTTCACGTAGGGAACGTGGGAAATAGGACGATAAGGAAGTTTCAATGAATTTGTAACAAATAATCAATCTAAGAGTTTTAAAATATCAACATGTTGAGCATAATCATATTTTATCTACAAACACTTATTTTGAATAGAAATCGTTGTTTTAAACTTTACTTCACAATAAGAACGTGGGAAATCGAACTATAGTGAATTTTTATCCATTTTGATACAAATAATCAAACTAGGAGTTTTGAAAGTAAACAAGCCGAGTATAATCATTGTGTTGTCACAAGCTTATTGTGACTAGAAATTAGAGGTTCAAAATTAAACGAGCCGAGCATAATCATATTTTATCTACAAACGCTTATTTCGAATAGAAACCGTTGTTTTGTGGCTTAACCGCACTTACTTAATGTCGAAATCGAGACGATAATGAAGTTTTACCCATTTTGTTACAAATAATCATCCTAAGAGTTTTGAAATTCAACAAGCCGAGTATAATCATTATGCCGTCACAAAGTTTATTGTGACTAGAAATCATTGTTTTAAGCCTTAACTTCACGTAGGGAATGTGGGAAATAGGACGATAATTAAATTTCATTGATTCTGTATCAAATAATCATTCTAAGAGTTTTAAAATATCAACATGCCGAGCATAATCGTATTTTATCCACAAATGCTTATTTTGAATAGAAATCGTTGTTTTAAAATTAACTTCATAAAAGGAACGTGGGAAATCGAACTATGATTAATTTTTACCCATTTTGATACAAATAATCAAACTAAGAGTTTTGAAAGTAAACAAGCCGAGAATAATTATTGTGTTGTCACAAAGCTTATTGTGACTAGAAATTGTTGTTTTGAGCCTTAACTTCACGTAGGGAACGTGGGAAATAGGACGATAATGAAGTTTCAACAATTTTGTATCAAATAATTATTCTAAGAGGTTCAAAATTAAATGAGCCGAGCATAATCATATTTTATCTACAAAGGCTTATTTCGAATAGAAATCGTTGATTTATGCCTTAACTGCGCTTAGGGAATGTCGGGAATCAGACGATAATGAAGTTTTACCCATTTTGCTACAAATAATTATCCCAAGAGTTTTAAAATTCAACAAACCGAGTATAATCATTATTATGTCACAAAGCATATTGTGAGTAGAAATCCTTGTTTTAAGCCTTAACTTCACGTACGGAATATGAGAAATAGGACGATAATGAAGTTTCAATGATTATGTATAAAATAATAATTGAAAGAGTTTTAAAATTTAACAAGCCGTGCCTAATCATATTTTATCTACAAACGCTTATTTTGAATAGAAATCATTTTTTTAAGCCTTAACTTCACATTGGAAATGTGGGAAATTGAAATATAATGAAGTTTTACCCATTTTGATATATATTATCGTCCTAAGAGTTTTGAAAGTAAACAAGACGAGTATAATCATTGTGTTGTCACAAAGCTTATTGTGACTAGAAATCATTGTTTTGAGTGTTAACTTCACGTAGGGAACGTGGAAAATAGGATGATAATGAAGTTTCAACAATTTTGTATCAAATAATCATTCTATGAGGTTCAAAATTTAACAAGCCGAGCGTAATAATATTTTATCTACAAACGCTTATTTTTAATAGAAATCGTTTTTTTTGCCTAAGCTTCACTTAGAGAATGTTGGAAATCAGATGATAATAAAGTTTTACCCATTTTGTTACAAATAATCATCCTAAGAGCTTTGAAATACAACAAGCCGAGTATAATCATTACTCTGTCACAAAGCATATTGTGAGTAGAAATCGTTGTTTTGAGCCTTAACTTCACGTAGGAAATATGGGAAATGGGACGATAATGAAGTTTCAACGATTTTGTATAAAATAATTATTCAAAGAGTTCAAAAATTTAACAAGCCCAACATAATCATATTTTATCTACAAACGCTTATTTTGAATAGAAATCAGTTTTTTAAGCATTAACTTCATATTGGGAACGTGAGAAATCGAAATATAATGAAGTTTTTACCCATTTTGATACAAATTATCATCCTAAGAGTTTTGAAAGTAAATAAGACGAGTATAATCATTGTGTTGTCACAAAGCTTATTGTGACTAGAAATCATTGTTTTGAGCCTTAACTTCACGTAGGGAACATGGGAAATAGGACGATAATGAAGTTTCAACAATTTTGTATGAAATAATCATTCTAAGAGGTTCAAAATTCAACAAGCCAAGCATAAAAACATTTTATCTACAAATGCCTATTTTAAAAAGAAATTGTTGTTTTATACCTTAACTTCACTTAGAGAATGTTGGAAATTAGACGATAATGAAGTTTTACCCATTTTGCTACAAATAATCATCCTAAGAGTTTTGAAATTCAACAAGCCGAGTATAATCATTATTCGTCACAATGCATATTGTGAGTAGAAATAGTTGTTTTTAGCCTTAACTTCACGTAGGAAATATGGGAAATGGGACGATAATGAAGTTTCAACGATTTTGCATAAATTAATAATTTAAAGAGTTCTAAAATTTAACAAGCCGAGCATAATCATATTATATCCACAAAGCTTATTTTGAATAGAAATCGGTTTTTTCAGCCTTAACATCACATTGGGAACATGGGAAATCGAAATATAAAGAAGTTTTTACCCACTTTGATACAAATTATCATCCTAAGAGTTTTGAAAGTAAACAAGCTGAGTATAATCATAACGTTGTCACATAGCCTATTGTGACTAGAAATCGTTGTTTTAAACCATAAATTCTCGTAGGGAACGTGGGAAATAGGACGATAATGATGTATCACCGATTTTGTAACAAATAATCATTCTAAGAGTTCTAAAATTCAACATGCCGAATATAGTCATATTTTATCTACAAACGCTTAATTTGGATATAAATTGTTATTTTAAGCCTTAACTTCACGTTGGTAACGTGGAAAATCGGACAATAATGAAGTTTTACAAAGTTTTTTACAATTAATAATCCTCAGAGTCTTGAAAGCAAACAAGTCTTAACATCACTTAGGGAAAGTGGGAAATTGGACGATAATGAAGTTTTACCCATTTTGTTACAAATAATCATCCTAAGGGTTTCGAAATTCAACAAGCCGAGTATAATCATTATTCTGTCACAAAACATATTGTGAGTAGAAATCATTGTTTTGAGCCTTAATTTCATGTAGTGAATATGGGAAATATGACGACAATGAAGTTTCAACGATTTTTTATAAAATAATAATTCAAAGAGTTTTAAAGTTTAAGAAGCCGAGCATAATCATATTTTATCTACAAACGCTTATTTTGAATAGAAATCATTGTTTTAAGCCTTAACTTCACATTGGGAACATGGGAAATCAAAATATAATGAAGTTTTACCCATTTTGATACAAATTATCATCCTAAGAGTTTTCAAAGTAAACAAGACGAGTATAATCATTATGTTGTCACAAAGCTTATAGTGACTAGAAATTGTTATTTTAAGCCTTAACTTTATGTAGGGAACATAGGAAATAGGACGATAATGAAGTATCAACGATTTTGCATCAAATAATCATTCTAAGAATTTTTAAATTCAACAAGCCGAGCAAATCATATTTTATCTACAAATGCTTCTTTTGAATAGAAATCGTTGTTTTAAGCCTTAACTTCACTTTGGGAACGTGGAAAATCGGACGATAATGAAGTTTTAAACATTTTGTTACAACTAATCATCCTCATAGGTTTGAAAGTAAACAAGCCGAGTATAATCATTATGCTGTCACAAAGCTTATTGTGACTAAAAATCGTTGTTTTAAGCCTTAATTTCACGTAGCGAACGTGGGAAATTGGACGATAATGAAGTTTCAATGATTTTGTAACAAATAATCAATCTAAGAGTTTTAAAATTCAACATGCTGAGCATAATAATATTTTGTCTACAAACGCTTATTTTGAATAGAAATTATTGTTTTAAGCCTTAACTTCACTTAGGGAACGTGAAAAATTGGACGATAATGAAGTTTTATCCATTTTGTTTCAAATAATGATCCTAAGAGTTTTGAAATTCAACAAGTCGATTATAATCATTATGCGGTCACAAAGCTTATTGTGACTAGAAATCGTTGTTTTAAGCCTTAACTTCACGTAGGGAACGTGGGAAATAGGACGATAAGGAAGTTTCAATGAATTTGTAACAAATAATCAATCTAAGAGTTTTAAAATATCAACATGTTGAGCATAATCATATTTTATCTACAAACACTTATTTTGAATAGAAATCGTTGTTTTAAACTTTACTTCACAATAAGAACGTGGGAAATCGAACTATAATGAATTTTTATCCATTTTGATACAAATAATCAAACTAGGAGTTTTGAAAGTAAACAAGCCGAGTATAATCATTGTGTTGTCACAAGCTTATTGTGACTAGAAATTAGAGGTTCAAAATTAAACGAGCCGAGCATAATCATATTTTATCTACAAACGCTTATTTCGAATAGAAACCGTTGTTTTGTGGCTTAACTGCACTTACGGAATGTCAGAAATCAGACGATAATGAAGTTTTACCCATTTTGTTACAAATAATCATCCTAAGAGTTTTAAAATTCAACAAGCCGAGTATAATCATTATGCCGTCACAAAGTTTATTGTGACTAGAAATCATTGTTTTAAGCCTTAACTTCACGTAGGGAATGTGGGAAATAGGACGATAATTAAATTTCATTGATTCTGTATCAAATAATCATTCTAAGAGTTTTAAAATATCAACATGCCGAGCATAATCGTATTTTATCCACAAATGCTTATTTTGAATAGAAATCGTTGTTTTAAAATTAACTTCATAAAAGGAACGTGGGAAATCGAACTATGATTAATTTTTACCCATTTTGATACAAATAATCAAACTAAGAGTTTTGAAAGTAAACAAGCCGAGAATAATTATTGTGTTGTCACAAAGCTTATTGTGACTAGAAATTGTTGTTTTGAGCCTTAACTTCACGTAGCGAACGTGGGAAATAGGACGATAATGAAGTTTCAACAATTTTGTATCAAATAATTATTCTAAGAGGTTCAAAATTAAATGAGCCGAGCATAATCATATTTTATCTACAAAGGCTTATTTCGAATAGAAATCGTTGTTTTATGCCTTAACTGCGCTTAGGGAATGTCGGGAATCAGACGATAATGAAGTTTTACCCATTTTGCTACAAATAATCATCCCAAGAGTTTTAAAATTCAACAAACCGAGTATAATCATTATTATGTCACAAAGCATTTTGTGAGTAGAAATCCTTGTTTTAAGCCTTAACTTCACGTACGGAATATGAGAAATAGGACGATAATGAAGTTTCAATGATTATGTATAAAATAATAATTGAAAAAGTTTTAAAATTTAACAAGCCGAGCCTAATCATATTTTATCTACAAACGCTTATTTTGAATAGAAATCATTTTTTTAAGCCTTAACTTCACATTGGAAATGTGGGAAATTGAAATATAATGAAGTTTTACCCATTTTGATATATATTATCGTCCTAAGAGTTTTGAAAGTAAACAAGACGAGTATAATCATTGTGTTGTCACAAAGCTTATTGTGACTAGAAATCATTGTTTTGAGTGTTAACTTCACGTAGGGAACGTGGAAAATAGGATGATAATGAAGTTTCAACAATTTTGTATCAAATAATCATTCTATGAGGTTCAAAATTTAACAAGCCGAGCGTAATAATATTTTATCTACAAACGCTTATTTTTAATAGAAATCGTTTTTTTTGCCTAAGCTTCACTTAGAGAATGTTGGAAATCAGATGATAATGAAGTTTTACCCATTTTGTTACAAATAATCATCCTAAGAGCTTTGAAATACAACAAGCCGAGTATAATCATTATTCTTTCACAAAGCATATTGTGAGTAGAAATCGTTGTTTTGAGCCTTAACTTCATGTAGGAAATATGGGAAATGGGACGATAATGAAGTTTTAACGATTTTGTATAAAATAATTATTCAAAGAGTTCTAAAATTTAACAAGCTAAGCATAATCATATTTTATTTACAAAACGCTTATTTTGAATAGAAATCGATTTTTTAAGCCTTAACTTCACATTGGGAACTTGGGAAATCGAAATATGATGAAATTTTACCCATTTTAATACAAATTATCATCCTCTGAGTTTTGAAAGTAAACAAGCCGCGTATAATCATTATGTTGTCACATAGCCTATTGTGACTAGAAATCGTAATTTTGAGACTTAAATTCACGTAAGGAACGTGGGAAATAGAACGATAGTGAAGTATCAACGATTTGGTTTCAAATAATCATTCTAAGAGTTCTAAAATTCAACAAGCCGAGTATAATCATATTTTATCTACAAATGCTTATTTTGAATAGAAATCGTTCTTTTAAGCCTTAACTTCACTTTGGTAACGTGGGAAATCGAACAATAATGAAGTTTTACACAGTTTATTACAATTAATAATCCTTAGAGCCTTGAAAGCAAACAAGCCAAGTATAATCATTATGCTTTCACAAAGCCTATTATGATAAGAAATTGTTGTTTCAGACCTTAACTTCACTTAGGGAAAGTGAGAAATTGGACGATAATGAAGTTTTATCCATTTTGTTTCAAATAATCATTATAAGAGTTTCGAAATTCAACAAGCTGAGTATAATCATTATGCTATCACAAAGTTTATTGTGACTAGAAATCATTGTTTTAAGCTTTAACTTCACGTAGAGAACGTGGGAAATAGGACGATAATGAAGTTTCAACGATTTTGTAACAAATAATCAATCTAAGAGTTTTAAAATTCAACATGCCAAGCATAATACTATTTTATCCAAAAACGCTTATTTTGAATAGAAATCGTTGTTTTAAACTAAACCTCAAAATAGGAACGTGGAAAATCGAACTATGATGAATTTTTAACAATTTTGATACAAATAATCAAACTAAGAGTTTTGAAAGTAAACAAGCCGAGTATAATCATTGTGTTGTCACAAAGCTTATTGTGACTAGAAATTGTTGTTTTGTGCCTTAACTTCACGTAGGGAAAGTGGGAAATAGGACCATAATGAAGTTTCAACAATTTTGTATCAAATAATCATTCTAAGAGGTTCAAAATTAAACGAGCCGAGAATAATCATATTTTATCTATAAACGCTTATTTAGAATAGAAATCCTTATTTTATGCCTTAACTGCACTTAGGTAATGTTGGGAATCAGATGATAATGAAGTTTTACCCATTTTGTTACAAATAATCATCCTAAGAGTTTTGAAATTCAACAAGCCGAGTGTAATCATTATTCAGTTACAAAGCATATTGTGAGTAGAAATCCTTGTTTTAAGCCTTAACTTCACGTACGGAATATGGGAAATAGGACGATAATGAAGTTTCAATGATTTTGTATGAAATAATAATTGAAAGAGTTTTAAAATTTAACAAGCCGAGCATAATCATATTTTAATTACAAACACTTATTTTGAATAGAAATCATTTTTTAAGCCTTAACTTCACGTTGGGAATGTGGGAAATTAAAATATAATGAAGTTTTACCCATTTTGATAGAAATTATCATCCTAAGAGTTTTGAAAGTAAACAAGATGAGTATAAACATTGTGTTGTTACAAAGCTTATTGTGACTAGAAATCGTTGTTTTGAGCCTTAACTTCACGTAGGGAACGTGGGAAATAGAACGATAATGAAGTTTCAACAATTTTGTATCAAATAATCATTCTAAGAGGTTCAAAATTCGACAATCCGAGCGTAATAATATTTTATCAACAAATGCTTATTTTTAATAGAAATCGTTGTTTTATGCCTTAACTTGACTTAGAGAATGTTGGAAATAAGAGGATAATGAAGTTTTACCCATTTTGTTACAAATAACAATCCTAAGAGGTTTGAAATACAACAAGCCGAGTATAATCATTATTCTTTCACAAAGCATATTGTGAGTAGAAATCGTTGTTTTAAGCCTTAACTTCATGTAGGAAATATGGGAAATGGGATGATAATGAAGTTTCAACGATTTTGTATAAAATAATTATTCAAAGAGTTCTAAAATTTAACAAGCTGAGCATAATCATATTTTATCTACAAAACGCTTATTTTGAATAGAAATCGGTTTTTTAAGCCTTAACTTCACATTGGGAACGTGGGAAATCAAAATATAATGACGTTTTTACAGATTTTGATACAAATTATCATCCTCAGAGTTTTGAAAGTAAACAAGCCGAGTATAATCATTATGTTGTCACATAGCCTATTGTGACTAGAAATCGTAATTTTGATACTTAAATTCACCTAGGGAACGTGGGAAATAGGACGATAATGAAGTATCAACGATTTTGTTTCAAATAATCATTTTAAGAGTTCTAAAATTCAACAAGCCGAGCATAATCATATTTTATCTACAAACGCTTATTTTGAATAGAAATCGTCGTTTTAAGCCTTAACTTCACTTTGGTAACGTGGGAAATCGAACAATAATGAAGTTTTACACAGTTTGTTATAATTAATAATCCTCAGAGCCTTGAAAGCAAACAAGCCGATTATAATCATTATGCTGTCACAAAGCTTATTATGATAAAAAATTGTTGTTTCGAGCCTTAACTTCACTTAGAGAAAGTGGGAAATTGGACGATAATGAAGTTTTATCCATTTTGTTTCAAATAATCATCATAAGAATTTTGAAATTCAACAAGTTTAGTATAGTCATTATGTTGTCACAAAGTTTATTGTGACTATAAATCGTTGTTTTAAGCCTTAACTTCACGTAGGGAACGTGGGGAATAGGACGATAATGAAGTTTCAACAATTTTGTAACAAATAATCAATCTAATAGTTTTAAAATTCAACATGCTGAGCATAATCCTATTTTATCTACAAACGCTTATTTTGAATAGAAATCGTTGTTTTAAAACTTAACGTCACATTGGGAATGTGGGAAATCGAACTATAATGAATTTTTACCCATTTTGATTCAAATAATCAAACTAAGAGTTTTGAAAGTAAACAAGTTGTTTATAATCATTGGGTTGTCACAAAGCTTATTATGACTAGAAATCGTTGTTTTGAGCTTTAACTTTACGTAGGGAACGTGGGTAATAGGACGATAATGAAGTTTCAACATTTTTGTCTCAAATAATCATTCTAAGAGGTTCAAGAATCAACAAGCCGAGCATAATCATATTTTAACTACAAACGCTCATTTTGAATAAAATCATTGTTTTATGCCTTAACTTCACTTAGAGAATGCCGAAAATCAGACGATAATGAAATTTTGCCCATTCAGTTACAAATAATCATCATAAGAGTTTTGAAATTCAACAAGCCGAGTATAATCATTATTTTGTCACAAAGCATATTGTGAGTAGAAATTGTTGTTTTGAACCTTAACTTCACGTAGGGAACATGGAAAATAGAACGATAATGAAGTATCAACAATTTTTTATCAAATAATCATTCTACGAATTTTAAAATTCAACAAGCTGAGCATAATCATATTTTATCTACAAACGCTTCTTTTCAATAGAAGTGGTTGTTTTAATCCTTAACTTCCCTTTGGGAACGTGGAAATTGGACGATAATGAAGTTTTACACATTTTGTTACAACTAATTATCCTCAGAGTTTTGAAAATAAACAAATAATCAATCTAAAAGTTTTAAAATTCAACATGCCGAGCATAATCATATTTTATCAACAAACGCTTAGATTGAATATAAATCGTTGTTTTAAGCCTTAACTTCACTTAGGGAACGTGGGAAATTGGACAATAATAAAGTTTTATCCATTTTGTTTCAAATAATGATCGTAAGAGTTTTGAAATTCAACAAGCCGAGTATAATCACTATACCGTCACAAAGCTTATTGTGACTAGAAATCGTTGTTTTAAGCCTTAACTTCACGTAGGAAACGTGGGAAATAGGACGATAATGATGTTTCAATGATTTTGTAACAAATAATCAATATAAGAGTTTAAAATTCAACATGCCGAGCATAATCATATTTTGTCAACAAACGCTTAGTTTGAATAGAAATCGTTATTTTAAGCCCTAACTTCACTTAGGAAACGTGAAAAATTGGACGATAATGAAGTTTTATCCATTTTGTTTCAAATAATGATCGTAAGAGTTTTGAAATTCAACAAGCTGAGTATAATCATTATGCTGTCACAAAGCTTGTGTTGACTAGAAATCGTTGTTTTAAGCCTTAACATCACGTATGGAACATGGAAAAAATGACGATAATGAAGTTTCAACGATTTTGTAACAAATATACAATCTAAGATATTAAAATATCAACATGCCGAGCAAAATTATATCTTACCAACAAACGCTTATTTTGAATAGAAATCGTTGTTTTAAACTTAACTTCACAATAGCAACGTGGGAAATCGAACTATAATGAATTTTTACCTATTTTGATACAAATAATCAAGCTAAGAGTTTTGAAAGTAAACAAGCCGAGTGTAATCATTGTGTTGTCACAAAGCTTATTGTAACTAGAAATTGTTGTTTTGAGCCTTAACTTCACGTAGGGAACGTGGGAAATAGGACGATAATGAAGTTTCAATAATTTTGTATCAAATAATCATTCTAACGGGTTCAAAATTAAACAAGACGAGCATAATCATATTTTATCTATAAACGCTTATTTTGAATAGAAATCGTTGTTTTATGCCTTAACTGCACTGACGGAAATCAGTCGATAATGAAGTTTTACCTATTTTGTTACAAATAATCATCCTAAGAGTTTTGAAATTCAATAAGTCGAGTATAATCATTATGCTGTCATAAAGCTTATTATGACTAGAAATCGTTGTTTTAAGCCTTAACTTCACGTACGGAACAAGGGAAATAGGACGAAAATGAAGTTTTAACGATTTTGTAACAAATAATCAATCTAAGAGTTTTAAGATATCAACATGCCGAGCATAATCATATTTTATCTACAAACGCTTATTTTGAATAGAAATCATTGTTTTAAACTTAACTTCACAATAGGAACGCGGGAACTCGAACTATAATGAATTTTTATCCATTTTGATACAAATAAGCAAACTAAGAGTTTTGAAAGTAAACAAGCAGAGCATAATCATTGTGTTGTCACAAAGCTTATTGTGACTAGAAATTGTTGTTTTGAGCCTAAACTTCATATAGGGAACGTGGGAAATAGGACGATAATGAAGTTTCAACAATTTTGTATCAAATAATCATTCTAAGAGGTTGAAAATTAAACGAGCCGAGCATAATCATATTTTATCTACAAACGCTTATTTCGAATAGAAATCGTTGTTTTATGCCTTAACTGCACTGAAGGAATGTCGGATATCAGACGATAAGGAAGTTTTACCTATTTTGTTACAAATAATCATCCTAAGAGTTTTGAAATTCAACAAGCCAAGTATAATCATTATGCTGTCACAAAGCTTATTGTGACTAGAAATCATTGTTTTAAGCCTTAACTTTACATAGGGAACGTGGTAAATAGGACGATAATGAAGTTTTAATGATTTTGTAACAAATAATCAATCTAAGAGTTTTAAAATATCAACATGCCGAGCATAATCATATTTTATCTACAAACGCCTATTTGGAATAGAAATCGTTGTCTTAAACAAAACTTCACAATAGGAACGTGGGAAATCGAACTATAATGAATTTTTATCCATTTGATACAAATAATCAAACTAAGAGTTTTGAAAGTAAACAAGCCGAGTATAATTATTGTGTTGTCACAAAGCTTATTGTGACTAGAAATTGTCGTTTTGAGCCTTAACTTCACGTAGGGAACGTGGGAAATAGGATGATAATGAAGTTTCAACAATTTTGTGTCAAATACTCATTCTAAGAGGTTCAAAATTAAATGAGCCGAGCATAATCATATTTTATCTACAAACGCTTATTTCGAATAGAAATCATTGTTTTATGCCTTAATTGCACTTAGGGAATGTCGGAAATCAGACGATAATGAAGTTTTACCCATTTTGTAACAAATAATCATCATAAGAGTTTTGAAATTCAACAAGCAGAGTATAATTATTATATTTTCACAAAGCATATTGTGAGTAGAAATCCTTGTTTTGAGCCTTAACTTCATGTAGGGAATATGTGAAGTAGGACAATAATGAAGTTTCAACGATTTTGTATAAAATAATAATTGAAAGAGTTTTAAAATTCAACAAGCTGAGCATAATCATATTTTATCTACAAACGCTTATTTTGAACAGAAATCGTTGTTTTAAGCCTTAACTTCACATTGGGAATGTGGGAAATTGAAATATAATAAAGTTTTACCCATTTTGATACAAATTATCATCCTAAGAGTTTTGAAAGTAAACAAGACGAGTATAATCATTGTGTTGTCATAAAGCTTATTGTGACTAGAAATCGTTGTTTTGAGCAATAACTTCACGTAGGGAACGTAGGAAATAGGACGATAATGAGTTTCAACAATTTTGTATCAAATAATATTTCTAAGAGGTTCAAGATTCAACAAGCCGAGCATAATAATATTTTATCTACAAACGCTTATTTTTAATAGAAATCGTTGTTTTATGCCTTAACTTCACTTAGAGAATGTCGAAAATCAGACGATATTGAAGTTTTACCCATTTTGTTACAAATAATCATCATATGAGTTTTGAAATTCAATAAGCCGAGTATAATAACTATTCTGTCTCAAAGCATATTGTGAGAAGAAATCGTTGTTTTGAGCCTTAACTTCACTAGGAAATATGGGAAATGGGAAGATAATGAAGTTTCAACAATTTTGTATTAAATAATAATTCGACGAGATCTAAAATTTAATAAGCCGAGCATAATTATATTTTATCTACAAACGCTTATTTTGAATAGAAATCGGTTTTTTAAGCCTTAACTTCACATTGGGAACATGGAAAATCATAATATAATGAACTTTTTACCCATTTTGAAACAAATTATCATCCTAAGAGTTTTGAAAGTAAACAAGCCGAGTATAATCATTATGTTGTCACATAGCCTATTGTGACTGGAAATCGTTGTTTTGAACCTTAAATTCACGTTGGGTATGTGGGAAATAGGGCGATAATGAAGTATCAATGATTTTGTATCAAATAATCATTCTAAGAGTTCTGAAATTGAACAAGCCGAGCATAATCATATTTTATATACGAATGCTTATTTTGAATAGAAATCGTTATTTTAAGCCTTAACTTCACTTTGGTAACGTGGGAAATCGAACAATAATGAAGTTTTACACAGTTTGTTACAATAAATAATCCTCAGTCTTGAAAGCAAACAAGCCGAGTATAATCATTATGCTATCACAAAGCTTATTATGACTACAAATCGTTGTTTTAAGCCTTAACATCATGTAGGGAACGTGGGAAATAGGACGATAATAAAGATTTAACGATTTTGTCACAAATAGTCAATCTAAGAGTTTTAAAATTCAACATGCCGAGCATAATCATATTTTATCTACAAACGCTTATTTTGAATAGAAATTGTTGTTTTAAGCATTAACTTCACTTTGGGAACGTGGGAAATCAGGCGACAATTAATTTTCAACGATTTATTAACAAATAAGCAATCTAAGAGTTTTAAAATTCAACATGCCGAGCATAGTCATATTTTGTCTACATACGCTTATTTTGAAAAGAAATCATTGTTTTTAGCCTTAACTTCACTTAGGGAATGTGGAAAATTAGACGATAATGAAGTTTTATCCATTTTGCTTCAAATAGTCACCCTAATAGTTTTGAAATTCAACAAGCCGAGTATAATCATTATGCTATCACAAAGCTTATTGAGACTAGATATTGTTATTTTAAGCCTTTACCTCACGTAGGGAACGTGGGAGATAGGACGATAATGAAGTTTCAACGATTTTGTAACAAATAATCAATTTAAGAGTTTTAAAATTCAACATGCCGAGCATAATCATTATTTATCTACAAACGCTTATTTTGAATAGAAATCAGTGTTTTAGACCTCAACTTCACATTGGGAACGTGGGAAATCGAACTATAATGAATTTTTATCTTTTTGATACAAATAATTAAACTAAGAGTTTTCAAAATAAACGAGCTGTGTATAGTCATTCTGTTGTTGCAAAGCTTATTGTGACTAGAAATCATTGTTTTGCGCCTTAACTACATGTAGGGAACATGGGAAATAGGACGATAATGAAATTTCAACAATTTTGTATCAAATAATCATTCTAAGAGGTTCAAAATTTAACAAGCCTAGCATAATAATATTTTATCTACAAATACTTATTTTGAATAGAAATCGTTGTTTTATGCCTTAACTTCAATTAGAGAATGTCGGAAATCAGACGACAATGAAGTTTTACCCATTTTGCTACAAATAATCATCCTAAGAGTTTTGAAATTCAACAAACCAAGTATAATAATTATACTGTCACAAAGCTTATTTTGATAAGAAATCGTTGTTTCAAGCCTTAACTTCACTTAGGGAAAGTGGGAAATTGGACGATAATGAATTTTTATCATTTTTTTTCAAATAATCATCCTAATAGTTTTGAAATTCAACAGGACGAGTATAATCATTATGCTGTCACAAAGTTTATTGTGACTAGAAATCGTTGTTTTAAGCCTTAACTTCACGTAGGGAACGTGGGAAATAGGATGATAATGAAGTTTCAACGATTTTGTAACAAATAATCAATCTAAGAGTTTTAAAACATCAACATGCCGAGCATAATCATATTTTATCCACAAACACTTATTTTGAATAGAAATAGTTGTTTTAAACTTAACTTCACAATAGTAACGTGGGAAATCGAAATATAATAAATTTTTACCCATTTTGATACAAATAATCAAACTAAGAGTTTTGATAGTAAACAAGCCGAGTATAATCATTGTGTTATCACAAAGCTTATTGTGACTAGAAATTGTTGTTTTGACCCTTAACTTCACGTAGGGAACATGGGGAATAGGACGATAATGAAGTTTCAACAATTTTGTATCAAATAATCAATCTAAGAGGTTCAAAATTAAATGAGCCGAGCATAATCATATTTTATCTACAAACGCTTATTTCGAATAGAAATCGTTCTTTTATGCCGTAACTGTACTTATGGAATGTAGGAAATCAGACGATAATGAAGTTTTACCCATTTTGTTACAAATAATCATCCTAAGAGTTTTGACATTCAACAAGACAAGTATCATCATTATTCTTTCACAAAGCATATTGTGAGTAGAAATCGTTGTTTTGATCCTTAACTTCATGTAGGAAATATGGAAAATAGGACGATAATGAAGTTTCAACGATTTTGTATAAAATAATAATTCAAAGAGTTCTAAAATTTAACATGCCGAGCATAAACATATTTTATCTATAAACGCTTTTTTTGAATAGAAATCGATTTTTAAGCCTTAACTTCACATTGGGAACGTGGGATATGGAAATATAATGAAGTTTTAACCCATTTTGATAAAAATTATCATCCTCATAGTTTTGAAAGTAAACAAGCCGAGTATAATCATTATGTTGTCACATAGCCTATTGTGACTAGAAATCGTTCTTTTAAGCCTTAACTTCACTTCGGTAAAGTGGAAAATCGAATAATAATGAAGTTTTACACAGTTTGTTACAATTAATAGTCCTCAGAGTCTTGAAAGCAAACAAGGAGAGTATAATCATTATGCTATCATAAAGCTTATTATGATAAGAAATCGTTGTGTCAAGCCTTAACTTCACTTAGTGATAGTGGGAAATTGGACAATAATGAAGTTTTATCCATTTTGTTTCAAATTATCTTCCTAAGAGTTTTGAAATTCAACAAGCCGAGTAAAATCATTATGCTGTCACAAAGTTTATTGTAACTAGAAATCGTTGTTTTAAGCCTTAACTTCATGTAGGGAACGTGGGAAATAAGACGATAATGAAGTTTCAACGATTTTGTAATAAATAATCAATCTAAGAGTTTTAAAATATCAACATGCCAAGCATAATCATATTTTATCCACAAACGCTTATTTTGAATAGATATGGTTCTTTTAAACTTAACTTCACAATAGGAACGTGGGAAATCGAACTATAATGAATTTTTACCCATTTTGATACAAATAATCAAACTAAGAGTTTTGAAAGTACACAAGCTGAGTATAATCATTGTGTTGTCACAAAGCTTATTGCGACTAGAAATTGTTGTTTTGACGCTTAACTTCACGTAGGGAATGTGGGAAATATGACGATAATGAAGTTTCAACAATTTTGTATCAAATAATCATTATAAGAGGTTCAAAATTAAACGAGCCGATCATAATCATATTTTATCTACAAACGCTTATTTCGAATAGAAATTGTTGTTTTATGCCTTAAGTGCACTTAGGGAATGTCGGAAATCAGACGATAATGACGTTTTACCCATTTTGTTACAAATAATCATCCCAAGAGTTTTGAAATTCAACAAGCCGAGTATGATCATTATTCAATCACAAAGCATATTGTGAGTAGAAATCCTTGTTTTAAGCTTTAACTTTTAACTTCACGTAGGGAATATGGAAACTAGGACGATAATGAAGTTTCAATGATTTTATATAAAATTATAATTGAAAGAGTTTTAAAATTTAACAAGCCAAGCATAATCATATTTTTTCTACAAACGCTTATTTTGAATAGAAATCATTTTTTAAGCCTTAACTTCACATTGGGAATGTGGAAAATTGAAGTATAATGAAGTAAACAAGACGAGTATAATTATTGTGTTGTCACAAAGCTAATTTTGACTAGAAATCGTTGTTTTGAGCCTTAACTTCATGTAGGGAACGCGGGAAATAGGACGATAATGAATTTTTAACAATTTTGTATCAAATAATCATTCTAAGAGGTTCAAAATTTAACAAGCTGAGCATACTAATATTTTATCTATAAACGCTAATTTTTTTATCGAAATCGTTGTTTTATGCCTTAACTTCACTTTGAGAATGTTGGAAATCAGAGGATAATGAAGTTTTACCCAATTTATTACAAATAATCATCCTAAGAGTTTTGAAATTCAACAAGCCGAGTATAATCATTATGCTGTCACAAAGTTTATTGTGACAAGAAATCATTGTTTTAAGCCTTAACTTCACGTAGGGAATGTGGGAAATAGGACGATTATTAAATTTCATTGATTCTGTATCAAATAATCATTCTAAGAGTTTTAAAATATCAACATGCCGAGCATAATCATATTTTATCCACAAGCGCTTATTTTGAATAGAAATCGTTGTTTTAAACTTAACTTCATAATAGGAACGTGGGAAATCGAACTATGATTAATTTTTACCCATTTTGATACAAATAATCAAAGTAAGAGTTTTGAAAGTAAACAAGCTGAGAATAATTATTGTGTTGTCACAAAGCTTATTGTGACTAGAAATTGTTGTTTTGAGCCTTAACTTCACGTAGGGAACGTAGGAAACAGGACGATAATGAAGTTTCAACAATTTTGTATCAAATAATCATTCTAAGAGGTTCAAAATTAAACGAGCCGAGCATAATCATAATTTATCTACAAAGGCTTATTTCGAATAAAAATTGTTGTTTTATGCCTTAACTGCACTTAGGGAATGTCGGAAATTATACGATAATGAAGTTTTACCCATTTTGCTACAAATAATCATCCCAAGAGTTTTAAAATTCAACAAACCGAGTATAATCATTATTCTGTCACAAAGCATATTGTGAGTAGAAATCCTTGTTTTAAGCCTTAACTTCACGTACGGAATATGAGAAATAGGACGATAATGAAGTTTCAATGATTATGTATAAAATAATAATTGAAAGAGTTTTAAAATTTAACAAGCCGAGCCAAATCATATTTTATCTAGAAACGCTTATTTTGAATAGAAATCATTTTTTAAAGCCTAAACTTCACATTGGGAATGAGGGAAATTGAAATATAATGAAGTTTTACCCATTTTGATATATATTATCGTCCAAAGAGTTTTGAAAGTAAACAAGACGAGTATAATCATTGTGTTGTCAAAAAGCTTATTGTGACTAGAAATCATTGTTTTGAGCGTTAACTTCACGTAAGGAACGAGGGAAATAGGACGATAATGAAGTTTCAATAATTTTGTATCAAATAATCATTCTAAGAGGTTCAGAATTTAACAAGCCGAGCGTAATAATATTTTATCTACGAACGCTTATTTTTAATAGAAATCGTTGTTTTATGCCTTAACTTCACTTAGAGAATGTTGGAATCAGATGATAATGAAGTTTTACCCATTTTGTTACAAATAATCATCCTAAGAGGTTTGAAATACAACAAGCCGAGTATAATCATTATTCTTTCACAAAGCATATTGTGAGTAGAAATCGTTGTTTTGAGCCTTAACTTCACGTAGGAAATATGGGAAATGGGACGATAATGAAGTATCCACGATTTTGTTTCAAATAATCATACTAAGAGTTCTAAAATTCAACAAACTGAGCATAATGATATTTTATCTACAAACGCTTATTTTGAATAGAAATCGTCGTTTTAAGCCTTAACTTCACTTTGGTAACGTGGGAAATCGAACAATAATGAAGTTTTACACAGTTTGTTATAATTAATAATCCTCAGAGCGCCTTGAAAGCAAACAAGTCGATTATAATCATTACGGTGTCACAAAGCTTATTATGATAAAAAATGGTTGTTTCAAGCCTTAACTTCACTTAGAGAAAGTGGAAAATTGGACGATAATGAAGTTTTATCCATTTTGTTTCAAATAATCATCATAAGAGTTTTGAAATTCAACAAGCTTAGTATAGTCATTATGTTGTCACAAAGTTTATTGTGACTATAAATCGTTGTTTTAAGCCTTAACTTCACGTAGGGAATGTGGGGAATAGGACGATAATGAAGTTTCAACAATTTTGTAACAAATAATCAATCTAACAGTTTTAAAATTCAACATGCCGAGCATAATCCTATTTTATCTACAAACACTTATTTTGAATAGAAATCGTTGTTTTAAAACTTAACGTCACATTGGGAACGTGGGAAATCGAACTATAATGAATTTTTACCCATTTTGATTCAATTAATCAAGCTAAGAGTTTTGAAAGTAAACAAGCTGTTTATAATCATTGTGTTGTCACAAAGCTTATTATGACTAGAAATCATTGTTTTGAGCTTTAACTTCACGTAAGGAACGTGGGTAATAAGACGATAATGAAGTTTCAACATTTTTGTCTCAAATAATCATTCTAAGAGGTTCAAGAATCAACAAGCCGAGCATAATCATATTTTATCTACAAACACTTATTTTGAATAAAATCATTGTTTTATGCCTTAACTTCACTTAGAGAATGCCGAAAATCAGATGATAATGAAATTTTGCCCATTCTGTTACAAATAATCATCATAAGAGTTTTGAAATTCAACAAGCCGAGTATAATCATTATTCTGTCACAAAGCATATTGTGAGTAGAAATTGTTGTTTTGAACCTTAACTTCACGTAGGGAACATGGGAAATAGAACGATAATGAAGTATCAACAATTTTGTATCAAATAATCATTCTACGAATTTTAAAATTCAACAAGCTTGAGCATAATCATATTTTATCTACAAACGCTTCTTTTGAATAGAAGTCGTTGTTTTAATCCTTAACTTCCCTTTGGGAACGTGGAAATCGGACGATAATGAAGTTTTACACATTTTGTTACAACTTATCATCCTTAGAGTTTTGAAAGTAAACAAATAATCAATCCAAAAGTTTTAAAATTCAACATGCCGAGCATAATCATATTTTATCAACAAACGCATAGTTTGAATATAAATCGTTGTTTTAAGCCTTAACTTCACTTAGGGAACTTGGGAAATTGGACGATAATAAAGTTTTATCCATTTTGTTTCAAATAATGATCGTAAGAGTTTTGAAATTCAACAAGCCGAGTATAATCACTATGCTGTCACAAAGCTTATTTTGACTAGAAATCGTTGTTTTAAGCCTTAACTTCACGTAGGGAACGTGGGAAAAAGGACGATAATGATGTTTCAACCATGTTGTAACAAATAATCAATCTAAGAGTTTTAAAATTCAACATGCCGAGCATAATCATATTTTGTCAACAAACGCTTAATTTGAATAGAAATCGTTATTTTAAGCCCTAACTTCACTTAGGGAACGTGGAAAATTGGACGATAATAAAGTTTTATCCATTTTGTTTCAAATAATGATCGTAAGAGTTTTGAAATTCAACAAGCTGAGTATAATCATTATGTCGTCACAAAGCTTATTGTGACTAGAAATCGTTGTTTTAAGCCTTAACATCACGTATGGAGCATGGGAAAAAGGACGATAATGAAGTTTCAACGATTTTATAACAAATATACAATCTAAGGGATTTAAAATATCAACATGCCGAGCAAAATTATATCTTACCTACAAACGCTTATTTTGAATAGAAATCATTGTTTTAAACTTAACTTCACAATAGCACGTGGGAATTCGAACTATAATGAATTTTTACCTATTTTGATACAAATAATCAAGCTAAAAGTTTTGAAAGTAAACAAGCCGAGTGTAATCTTTTTGTTGTCACAAAGCTTATTGTGAATAGAAATAGTTGTTTTGAGCCTTAACTTCACGTAGGGAACGTGAGAAATAGGACGATAATGAAGTTTCAATAATTTTGTATCAAATAATCATTCTACGGGGTTCAAAATTAAACAAGACGAGCATAATCATATTTTATCTATAAACGCTTATTTTGAATAGAAATCGTTGTTTTATGCCTTAACTGCACTTAGGGAATGCCGGAAATTAGTCGATAATGAAGTTTTACCTATTTTGTTACAAATAATCATCCTAAGAGTTTTAAAATTCAACAAGCCGAGTATAATCATTATGCTGTCATAAAGCTTATTATGACTAGAAATCGTTGTTTTAAGCATTAACTTCACGTAGGGAACAACAGAAATAGGACGATAATGAAGTTTTAATGATTTTGTAACAAATAATCAATCTAAGAGTTTTAAGATACCAACATGCCGAGCATAATCATATTTTAACTACAAACGATTATTTTGAATAGAAATCGTTGTTTTAAACTTAACTTCACAATAGGAATGCGGGAAATCGAACTATAATGAATTTTTATCCATTTTGATACAAATAAGCAAACTAAGAGTTTTGAAAGTAAACAAGCAGAGTATAATCATTGTGTTGTCACAAAGCTTATTGTGACTAGAAATTGTTGTTTTGAGCCTAAACTTCATATAGGGAACGTGGGAAATAAGACGATAATGAAGTTTCAACAATTTTGTATCAAATAATCATTCTAAGAGGTTAAAAATTAAACGAGCCGAGCATAATCATATTTTATCTACAAACGCTTATTTCGAATAGAAATCGTTGTTTTATGCCTAAACTGCACTTATGGAATGTCGAAAATCAGACGATATTGAAGTTTTACCTATTTTGTTACAAATAATCATCCTAAGAGTTTTGAAATTCAACAAGCCGAGTATAATCTTTATGCTGTCACAAAGCTTATTGTGACTAGAAATCATTGTTTTAAGCCTTAACTTTACATAGGGAACGTGGTAAATAGGACGATAATGAAGTTTTAATGATTTTGTAACAAATAATCAATCTAAGTGTTTTAAAATATCAACATGCCGAGCATAATCATATTTTATCTACAAACGCTTATTTGGAATAGAAATTATTGTTTTAAACATAACTTCACAATAGGAACGTGGGAAATCGAACTATAATGAATTTTTATCCATTTGATACAAATAATCAAACTAAGAGTTTTGAAAGTAAACAAGCCGAGTATAATTATTGTGTTGTCACAAAGCTTATTGTGACTAGAAATTGTCGTTTTGAGCCTTAACTTCACGTAGGGAACGTGGGAAATAGGATGATAATGGAGTTTCAACAATTTTGTGTCAAATACTCATTCTAAGAGGTTCAAAATTAAATGAGCCGATCATAATCATATTTTATCTACAAACACTTATTTCGAATAGAAATCATTGTTTTATGCCTTAACTGCACTTAGGGAATGTCGGAAATCATACGATAATGAAGTTTTACCCATTTTGTTACAAATAATCATCATTAGAGTTTTGAAATTCAACAAGCCGAGTATAATTATTATTTTTTCACAAAGCATATTGTGAGTAGAAATCCTTGTTTTCAGCCTTAACTTCATGTAGGGAATATGTGAAGTAGGACGATAATAAAGTTTCAACGATTTTGTATAAAATAATAATTGAAAGAGTTTTAAAATTCAACGAGCTGAGCATAATCATATTTTATCTACAAACGCTTATTTTGAACAGAAATCGTTGTTTTAAGCCTTAACTTCACATTGGGAATGTGGGAAATTGAAATATAATGAAGTTTTACCCATTTTGATACAAATTATCATCCTAAGAGTTTTGAAAGTAAACAAGACGAGTATAATCATTGTGTTGTCATAAAGCTTATTTTGACTAGAAATCGTTGTTTTGAGCAATAACTTCACGTAGGGAACGTGGGAAATAGGACAATAATGAGTTTCAACTATTTTGTATCAAATAATATTTCTAAGAGGTTCAAGATTCAACAAGCCGAGCATAATAATATTTTATCTACAAATGCTTATTTTGAATAGAAATCAGTGTTTTAGACCTCAACTTCACATTGGGAACGTGGGAAATCGAACTATAATGAATTTTTATCTTTTTTGATACAAATAATCAAACTAAGAGTTTTCAAAGTAAACGAGCCGAGTATAGTCATTCTGTTGTCGCAAAGCTTATTGTGACTAGAAATCGTTGTTTTGTGCCTTAACTTCACGTAGGGAACATGGGAAATAGGACGATAATGAAGTTTCAACAATTTTGTATCAAATAATCATTCTAAGAGGTTCAAAATTCAACAAGCCTAGCATAATAATATTTTATCTACAAATGCTTATTTTGAATAGAAATCGTTGTTTTTTGCCTTAACTTCACTTAGAGAACGTCGGAAATCAGACGATAATGAAGTTTTACCCATTTTGCTACAAATAATCATCCTAAGAGTTTTGAAATTCAACAAACTGAGTATAATAATTATACTGTCACAAAGCTTATTTTGATAAGAAATCTTTGTTTCAAGCCTTAACTTTACTTAGGGAAAGTGGGAAATTGGACGATAATGAAGTTTTATCCTTTTTTTTCAAATAATCATCCAAATAGTTTTGAAATTCAACAGGCCAAGTATAATTATTATGCTGTCACAAAGTTTATTGTGACTAGAAATCGTTGTTTTAAGCCTTAACTTCACGTAGGGAACGTGGGAAATAGGATGACAATGAAGTTTCAACTATTTTGTAACCAATAATCAATCTAAGAGTTTTAAAATATCAACATGCCGAGCATAATCATATTTTATCCACAAACACTTATTTTGATTAGAAATAGTTGTTTTAAACTTAAGTTCACAATAGTAACGTGGGAAATCGAACTATAATGAATTTTTACCCATTTTGATACAAATAATCGAACTTAGAGTTTTGAAAGTAAACAAGCCGAGTATAATCATTGTGTGATCATAGAGCTTATTGTGACTAGAAATTGTTGTTTTGACCTTTAACTTCACGTAGGGAACGTGGGGAATAGGACGATAATGAAGTTTTAATAATTTTGTATCAAATAATCATTCTAAGAGGTTCAAAATTAAACGAGTCGAGCATAATCATATTTTATCTACAAACGCTTATTTCAAATAGAAATCGTTGTTTTATGCCTTAACTGCACTTAAGGAATGTAGGAAATCAGACGATAATGAAGTTTTACCCATTTTGTTACAAATAATCATCCCAAGAGTTTTGAAATTCAACAAGCCGAGTATAATCATTATTCTGTCACAAAGCATATTGTGAGTAGAAATCCTTGTTTTAAGCCTTAACTTCACGTACTGAATATGGGAAATAGGACGATAATGAAGTTTCAATGATTATGTATAAAATAATAATTGAAAGAGTTTTAAAATTTAACAAGCCGAGCCAAATCATATTTTATCTACAAACGCTTATTTTGAATAGAAATCATTTTTTTAAGCATTCACTTCACATTGGGAATGTGGGAAATTGAAATATAATGAAGTTTTTCCCATTTTGATTCAAAGTATTATCTTAAGAGTTTCGAAAGGAAACAAGACGAGTACAATCATTGTGTTGTCACAAAACTTATTGTGACTAGAAATCGATGTTTTGAGCCTTAACTTCACGTAGGGAATGTGGAAAATAGGATGATAATGAAGTTTCAACAATTTTGTTTCAAATAATCATTCTAAGAGGCTCAAAATTCAACAAGTTGAGTATAATAATATTTTATCTACGAACGCTTATTTTTAATAGAAATCGTTGTTTTATGCCTTAACTTCACTTAGAGAATGTTGGAAATCAGACGATAATGAAGTTTTACCCATTTTGTTACAAATAATCATCCTAAGAGTTTTGAAATTCAACAAGCCGAGTATAATCATTTTTCTTTCACAAAGCATATTGTGAGTATAAATCGTTGTTTTGAGCCTTAACTTCACGTAGGAAATATGGAAAATAGGACGATAATGAAGTTTCAACGATTTTGTATAAAATAATAATTCAAAGAGTTCTAAAATTTAACATGCCGAGCATAATCATATTTTATCTACAAACGCTTATTTTGAATAGAAATCGATTTTAAGCCTTAACTTCACATTGGGAACGTGGGATATGGAAAAATATAATGAAGTTTTTACCCATTTTGATACAAATTATCATCCTCATAGTTTTGAAAGTAAACAAGCCGAGTATAATCATTATGTTGTCACATAGCCTATTGTGACTAGAAATCATTTTTTTGAACCTTAAATTCACGTAGGGAACGTAGCAAATATGAAAATAATGAAGTATCAATGATTTTATATCAAATAATAATTCTGAGAGTTCTAAAATTCAACAAGCCGAGCATTATCATATTTTATTTACAAACGCTTATTTTGAATGGAAATCGTTCTTTTAAGCCTTAACTTCACTTTGGTAAAGTGGGAAATCGAACAATAATGAAGTTTTACACAGTTTGTTACAATTAATAGTCCTCAGAGTCTTGAAAGCAAACAAGCAGAGTATAATCATTATGCTGTCATAAAGCTTATTATGATAAGGAATCGTTGTTTCAAGCCTTAACTTCACTTAGTGATAGTGGGAAATTGGACAATAATGAAGTTTTATCCATTTTGTTTCAAATAATCTTCCTAAGAGTTTTGAAATTCAAGAAGCCGAGTATAATCATTATGCTGTCACAAAGTTTATTGTAACTAGAAATCGTTGTTTTAAGCCTTAACTTCATGTAGGGAACGTGGGAAATAAGACGATAATGAAGTTTCAACGATTTTGTAATAAATAATCAATCTAAGAGGTTTAAAATATCAACATGCCGAGCATAATCATATTTTATCCACAAACGCTTATTTTGAATAGATATGGTTGTTTTAAACTTAACTTCACAATAGGAACGTGAAAAATCGAACTATAATGAATTTTTACCCATTTTGATACAAATAATCAAATTAAGAGTTTTGAAAGTACACAAGCTGAGTATAATCATTATGTTGTCACAAAGCTTATTGCGACTAGAAATTGTTGTTTTGACGCTTAACTTCACGTAGGGAATGTGGGAAATATGACGATAATGAAGTTTCAACAATTTTGTATCAAATAATCATTATAAGAGGTTCAAAATTAAACGAGCCGAGCATAATCATATTTTATCTACAAACGCTTATTTCGAATAGAAATTGTTGTTTTATCCCTTAACTGCACTTAGGGAATGTCAGAAATCAGACGATAATAAAGTTTTACCCATTTTGTTACAAATAATCATCCCAAGAGTTTTGAAATTCAACAAGCCGAGTATAATCTTTATTCTGTCACAAAGCATATTGTGAGTAGAAATCCTTGTTTTAAACTTTAACTTCACGTAGGGAATATGGAAACTAGGACGATAATGAAGTTTCAATGATTCTGTATTAAATTATAATTGAAAGAGTTTTAAAATTTAACAAGCCGAGCATAATCATATTTTATCTACAAACTGTTATTTTGAATAGAAATCATTTTTTAAGCCTTAACTTCACATTGGGAATGTGGGAAATTGAAATATAATGAAGTAAACAAGACGAGTATAATCATTGTGTTGTCACAAAGCTAATTGTGACTAGAAATCGTTGTTTTGATCCTTAACTTCATGTAGGGAACGCGGGAAATAGGACGATAATGAAGTTTCAACAATTGTGTATCAAATAATCATTCTAAGAGGTTCAAAATTTAACAAGCTGAGCATAGTAATATTTTATCTATAAACGCTAATTTTTAATTGAAATCGTTGTTTTAAGCCTTAACTTCACTTAGAGAATGTTGGAAATCAGAGGATAATGAAGTTTTAACCATTTTGTTACAAATAATCATCCTAAGAGTTTTGACATTCAACAAGCCGAGTATAATCATTATTCTGTCACAAAGCATATTGTGAGTAGAAATCCTTGTTTTGAGCCTTAACTTCACGTAGGAAATATGAGAAATGGGACGATAATGAAGTTTCAACGATTTTGTATAAAATAATAATTCAAAGAGTTCTAAAATTTAACAAGTCGAGCATAATCGTATTTTATCTACAAACGCTTATTTTGAATAGAAATCGGTTTTTTAAGCCTTAACTTCACATTGGGAATGTGGGAAATCGAAATATAATGAAGTTTCTACCTATTTTGATACAAATTATCATCCTCAGAGTTTTAAAAGTAAACAAGCCGAGGATAATCATTATGTTGTCACATAGCCTATTGTGACTAAAAATCATTGTTTTGAACCTTAAATTCTCGTAGGGAACGTGGGAAATAGGACGATAATGAAGTATCAACGATTTTGTATTAAATAATCATTCTAAGAGTTCCAAAATTCAACAAGCCGAGCATAATCATATTTTATCTACAAATGCTTATTCTGAATAGAAATCGTTGTTTTAAGCCTTAACTTCACTTTGGTAACGTGGGAAATCAATTAATAATGAAGTTTTACATAGTTTGTTACAATTAATAATCCTCAGAGTCTTGAAAGCAAACGAGCCGAGTATAATCATTATGCTATCACAAAGCTTATTATGACTACAAATCTTTGTTTTAAGCCTTAACTTCACGTAGGGAACGTGGGAAATAGGACGATAATGAAGATTTAACTATTTCATAAAAAATAAACAATCTAAGAGTTTTAAAATTCAACATGTCGAGCATAATCGTATTTTATCTACAAACGCTTATTTTGAATAGAAATCATTTTTTTAAGCCTTAACTTCACTTTGGAAACGTAGGAAATCAGGCGACAATGAAATTTCAATGATTTATTAACAAATAATCAATATAAGAGTTTTAAAATTCAACATGCCGAGCATAGTCATATTTTCTCTACATACCCTTATTTTGAATAGAAATCGTTGTTTTAGCCTTAACTTCACTTAGGGAATGTAGGAAATTAGACGATAATGAAGTTTTATCCATTTTGTTTCAAATAGTCATCCTAAGAGTTTTGAAATTCAACAAGCCGAGTATAATCATTATGCTATCACAAAGCTTATTGAGACTAGAAGTTATTATTTTAAGCCTTTACCTCACGTAGGGAACGTGGAAAATAGGACGATAATGAAGTTTCAATGATTTTTGTAACAAATGATCAATTTAAGAGTTTTTAAATTCAACATGCCGAGCATAATCATATTTTATCTACAAACGCTTATTTTGAATAGAAATCGGTGTTTTAAACCTCAACTTCACATAGGGAACATGGGAAATCGAACTATAATGAATTTTTATCCATTTTAATACAAATAATCAAACTAAGAGTTTTCAAAGTAAACAAGCCAAGTATAGTCATTTTGTTGTCACAAAGCTTATTCTGACTAGAAATCGTTGTTTTGCGCCTTAACTTCACGTAGCAAACATGGGGAATAGGACGATAATGAAGTTTCAACAATTTTGTATCAAATAATCATTCTAAGAGGTTAAAAATTCAACAAGCCGAGCATAATAATACTTTATCTACAGACGCTTATTTTGAATAGAAATCGTTGTTTAATGCCTTAACTTCACTTAGAGAATGTCGGAAATCAGACGATAATGAAGTTTTACCCATTCTGTTACAAATAATTATCATAAGAGTTTTGAAATTCAACAAGTCGAGTATAATCATTATTCCGTCACAAAGCTTATTATGATAAGAAATCGTTGTTTCAAGCCTTAACTTCACTTAAAGAAGGTGAGAAATTGGACGATAATGAAGTTTTATCCATTTTTTTTTTTTCAAATAATCATCCTAAGAGTTTTGAAATTCAACAAGCTGAGTATAATCATTATGTTGTCAAAAAGTTTATTGCGACTAGAAATCGTTATTTTAAGCCTTAACTTCACGTAGGGAACGTGGGAAATAGGATGATAATGAAGTTTTAATGATTTTGTAACAAATAATCAATCTAATAGTTTTAAAATTCAACATACCGAGCATAATCATATTGTTTGGAAATGTGCCCTAGGTCAATCCATTAATAGTCTTTATGAATACATTTTACTTAATAAAATAGAGGATTTCATTTGCTGTTTATTATAATTGATTTGCATGTTTACATTATAATAAGATCAATGGGTATTTACAGAAATATCATAAATGTCCCTAGTCGATTATTATACTGGGAAGTATAATGAATTAAGACTAGTGTGAGTCTTGATTGATGATCATACGATGATCATAAGTATAGGAATACGAATCAAGATCATGAGTACTTGTTAGGGAACATAGTACTGGATCGACCCGCTATGAGAACATCACATGGATTAAGTCATAGTTGTTTCTCATAATAGGTTTATTTTTCAGTCCTCTGACTTAAGATTACTAGAGACTTCAGCATTAGGAATACAGTGATTTGACGTAATCAAACGTTGTCTTTAACTGGACGATTATAAAGGTTGTGATTGGTTACTGTGTGAATAATGTGGTGAAGTTGTGTAATCGAGATAGAATTTGTCCCTCTCATATAAAGAGAGATATCCAGTGGATCCCTCGATGTGTTAGATAGTTAAAAGGCCTAGTCTAAGTGAATTGATATTGATCAATATCACTTAGATATTTTCAGTCTACCTAGAAATCGAGACTAGTACGATTGAACATGTTGGATGACAATTCTATGCCTTATGTTTGATCAAAAGGATATCGTGTGACAAAAGTATGTTATATACACTATTAATTAGGTTGTATCGATTTGATATTCGTACAACTTGGGTAGTCATAATGTCTTGCTAAAGGCAGCTTATGACTTGTATACCAAAATGTGTTTTGGTACACTGCCAACGTTGTATGAGCTAATTAGGTCGCAAACTGAGAATGGTTTTGTGAGATTTTAAGATGGTTCAGAAAAATGAATTTTATATGATAAAATTCATTACAGAAACGTCCTTGTAGTGTATTACACTTATACTTCTTTAAGTAGGGGTATATGTGTAATTTACTTAACCGTTTATATACAAGGGTTGTATAAATAGACGCTTTGAGTTAGAATACAAGTATGAAAGATTTAAAAAAGGGATGAAACTCTATTTTCGTTTTAAGAAACGACTTAGGGTTTTTGGTATGCTCTGGATCGTTTTGGAGAGAAACAAAAAAGGGTTTGGTATTCTCTCGAAGCTAGCACCTCAAATTTCGGCCGTCGTTAGTGTGTGGACTGCTGATAGAGGGCGTTCGTTGTTGGCAGCGCCTTAGAGATCGATTAATCTTCAGAAAGGTAAATTGCGACTGAGGTATGATTAAGTTTTCATAGTATAAACGTGTTTTAATGGAATCATATTCGGATCCTGTTAGGGTTTTTCTAATAATAGTTTTGAATTCTCCGCGGCGCATGAACCCCAAAACCCAACACATATTTATCTACAAACGCTTATTTTAAATAGAAATCATTGTTTTAAGCCTTGACTTTACTTAGGGAACGTTGGAAATTAGACGATAATGAAGTTTTATCCATTTTATTACAAATAATCATCCCAAGTGTTTTGAAATTCAACAAGCCGAGTATAATCGTTATTCTATCATAAAGCTTATTCTGAGTAGAAATCATAGTTTTGAGCTTTAACTTCACGTAGGGAATGGGGGAAATATGACGATAATGAAGTTTCAACGATTTTGTATCAAATAATCATTCTAAGAGTTTTAAAATTCAACAAGACGAGCGTAATCATATTAGATCTCCAAACGCTTATTTTGAATAGAAGTCGTTGTTTTAAGCCTTAACTTCACATTGGGAACATGGCAAATTGGACGATAATGAAGTTTTACACATTTTGTTACAACTAATCATCCTCAGAGTTTTGAAAGTAAACAAGCCGAGTATAATCATTATGCTGTCACAAAGTTTATTGTGACTAGAAATCGTTATTTTAAGCCTTAACTTCACGTAGGGAACGTGGAAAATAGGACGATAATGAAGTTTCAATGATTTTGTAACAAATAATCAATCTAAGAGTTTTAAAATTCAACATGCCGAGCATAATCATATTTTGTCTACCAACGCTTTTTTTGAATAGAAATCGTTGTCTTAAGTCTTAACTTCACTTAGGGAACGTGAAAAATTGGACGATAATGAAGTTTTATCCATTTTGTTTCAAATAATCATCTTAAGAATTTTGAAATTCAACAAGCCGAGTATAATTATTATGTTGTCACAAAGCTTATTGTGATTAGAAATCGTTGTTTTAAGCCTTAACTTCACGTAGGGAACATGGGAAATTGGACGATAATGAAGTTTCAACGATTTTGTAACAAATAATCAATCTAAGAGTTTTAAAATTTAAAATGCCGAGCATAATAATATTTTATCTACAAATGCTTATTTTGAATAGAAATCATTGTTTTAAGCCTTAACTTCACTTTGGTAACGTGGGAAATCGAACAATAATCAAGTTTTACACAGTTTGTTACAATTAATAATCCTCCGAGTCTTGAAAGAAAACAAGCTGAGTATAATTATTATGCTGTCACAAAGCTTATTATGACTACAAATCGTTGTTTTAAGCCTTAACTTCACGTAGGGAACGTGGGAAATAGGACGATAATGAAGATTTAACGATTTTCTAACAAATAATCAATCTAAGAGTTTTAAAATTCAACATGCGGAGCATAATCATATTTTATCTACAAACACTTATTTTGAATAAAAATCGTTGTTTTAAGCCTTAACTTCATTTTGGGAACGTGGGAAATTAGGCGACTATGAAGTTTCAACGATTAATTAAAAAATAATCAATCTAAGAGTTTTAAAATTCAACATGCCGAGCATAGTCATATTTTGTCTACATACGCTTATTTTGAATAGAAATCGTTGTTTTTAGCCTTAACTTCACTTACTGAACGTGGGAAATTGGACAATAATGAAGTCATCCTAAGAGTTTTGAAATTCAACAAGCCGAGTATAATCTTTATGCGGTCACAAAGCTTATTGTGACTAGAAATCGTTATTTTAAGCCTTCACCTCACGTAGTGAACGTGGGAAATAGGACGATAATAAAGTTTCAACGATTTTATAACAAACAATCAATTTAAGAGTTTTAAAATTCAACAAGCCGAGCATAATCATATTTTATCTAGAAACGCTTATTTTGAATAGAAATCAGTGTTTTAAACCTCAACTTCACATTGGGAACGTGGAAAATCGAACTATAATGAATTTTTATCCATTTGATTACAAATAATCAAACAAAGAGTTTTCAAAGTAAACAAGCCGAGTATAGTCGTTTTGTTGTCACAAAACTTATTGTGACTATAAATTGTTGTTTTGCGCCTTAACTTCACGTAGGGAACATGGGAAATAGGATGATAATGAAGTTTCAACAATTTTGTATCAAATAATCATTCTAAGAGGTTCAAAATTCAACAAGCCGAACATAATAACATTTTATCTACAAACGCTTATATTTAATAGAAATCGTTGTTTTATGCCTTAACTTCACTTAGAAAATGTCGAAAATCAGACGATAATGAAGTTTTACCCATTTTGTTACAAATAATCATCCTAAGAGATTTGAAATTCAACAAGCCGAGTATAATCCTTATTCTGTCACAAAGCTTATTACGATAAGAAATCGTTGTTTCAAGCTTTAACTTCATTTAGGGAAAGTGAGAAATTGGACAATAATTAAGTTTTATCCATATTTTTTCAAATAATCATCCTAAGAGTTTTGAATTTCAACAAGCCGAGTATAATCATTGTGCTGCCACAAAGTTTATTGTGACTAGAAATCGTTGTTTTAAGCCTTAACTTTACGTAGGGAATGTGGGAAATAGGACGATAATGAAGTTTCAACGATTTTGTAACAAATAATCAATCTAAGAGTTTTAAAATTCAACATGCCGAGCATAATCATATTTTATCTCCAAATGCTTATTTTGAATAGAAATCGTTGTTTTAAACCTTAATTTCACTTTGGTAACGTGGGAATTGAACAGTAATGAAGTTTTACGTAGTTTGTTACAATTAATAATCCTCAGATGCTTGAAAGCAAACATGCTGAGTATAATCATTATGCTATCACAAAGCTTATTATGACTACAAATCGTTGTTTTAAGAATTAACTTCACGTAGGGAACGCGGGAAATGGGACGATAATGAACATTTAACGATTTTGTAACAAATAATCAATCTAAGAGTTTTAAAATTCAACATGCAGAGCATAATCATATTTTATTTACAAATGCTTATTTTGAATAAAAATCGTTGTTTTAAGCCTTAACTTCATTTTGGGAACGTGGGAAATTAGGCGACAATGAAGTTTCAACGATTTATTAACAAATAATAAATCTAAGTGTTTTAAAATTCAACATGCCGAGTATAGTCATATTTTGTCTACATACGCTTATTTTGAATAGAAATCGTTGTTTTTAGCCTTAACTTCACTTAGGGAATGTGGGGAATTGGACGATAATGAAGTTTTATCCATTTTGTTTCAAATAGTCATCCTAAGAGTTTTAAAATTCAACAAGCCGAGTATAATCATTATGCTGTCACAAAGCTTATCGTAACTAGAAATCGTTATTTTAAGCCTTTACCTCATGTAGGGAACGTGGGAATAAGACGATAATGAAGTTTCATGGATTTTGTAACAAATAATCAATTTAAGAGTTTTAAAATTCAACGTGACGAGCATAATCATATTTTATCTACAAACGCTTATTTTGAATAGAAATCGGTGTTTTAAACTTCAACTTCACATTGGGAACGTTGGAAATCGAACTACAATGAATTTTTATCCATTTTGATACAAATAATCAAACTAATAGTTTTCAAAGTAAACAAGCCGAGTATAGTCATTCTGTTGTCACAAAGCTTATTGTGACTAGAAATCGTTGTTTTGCGCCTTAACTTCACGTAGGGAACATGGGAAATAGGACGATAATGAAGTTTCAACAATTTTGTATCAAATAATCATTCTAAGAGGTTCAAAATTCAACAAGCGAGCATAATAACATTTTATCTACAAACGCTTATTTTTAATAGAAATCGATGTTTTATGCCATAACTTCACTTAGAGAATGTTGGAAATCAGACGATAATGAAGTTTTACCCATTTTGTTACAAATAATCATCGTAAGAGTTTTTAAATTCAACAAGCTGAGTATAATCCTTATTCTATCACAAAGCTTATTATGATAAGAAATCGTTGTTTCAAGCCTTAACTTCACTTAGGGAAAGTGAGAAATTGGACGATAATGAAGTTTTATCCATTTTTTCTCAAATAATCATCCTAAAAGTTTTGAAATTCAACAAGTCGAGTATAATCATTATGCTTTCACAAAGTTTGTTGTGACTAGAAATCGTTGTTTTAAGCCTTAACTTCACATAGGAAACGTGAGAAATAGGACGATAATGAAGTATCAACGATTTTGTAACAAATAATCAATCTAAGAGTTTTAAAATTCAACATGCCGAGCATAATCATATTTCATCTACAAACGCTTATTTTGAATTGAAATCGTTTTTTTAAGGCTTAACTTTACGTAGGGAACGTTGAAAATTAGACGATAATGAAGTTTTATCCATTTTATTATAAATAATCATCCTAAGAGTTTTGAAATTCAACAAGTCGAGTATAATCATTATTCTATCATAAAGCATATTCTAAGTATAAATCGTAGTTTTGAGCTTTAACTTCACGTAGGGGAAATATGATGGTAATGAAGTTACAACGATTTTATATCAAATAAAAATTCTAAGAGTTTTAAAATTCAACAAGCCCAGCATAGTCATATTTTATCTACAAACACTTATTTTGAATAGAAATCGTTGTTTTAAGCCTTAACTTCACTTTGGGAACGTGAGAAATCGGACGATAATGAAGTTTTACATATTTTGTTACAACTAATCATCCTTAAAGTTTTGAAAGTAAACAAGCCGAGTATAATCATTATGCTGTCACAAAGCTTATTGTGACTAGAAATCTTATTTTAAGCCTTAACTTCACATAGAGAATATGAAAAATAGGACGATAACGAAGTTTCAATTATTTTATAACAAATAATCAATGTAAGAGTTTTAAAATTCAACATGCCAAGCATAATCATATTTTGTCTACCAACGCGTTTTTTGAATAGAAATCGTTCTCTTAAGTCTTAACTTCACTTAGAAAATGTGGAAAATTGGATGATAATGAAGTTTTATCCATTTTGTTCAAAATAATCATCCTAAGAGTTTTGAAAGTCAACAAGCCGAGTATAATCATTATGTTGTCACAAAGCTTATTATGACTAGAAATCGTTGTTTTAAGCATTAACTTCACGTAGGGAACGTGGGAAATTGGAAGATAATGATGTTTCAACGATTTTGTTACAAAAATCAATCTAAGAGTTTTAAAATTTAAAATGCCAAGCATAGTCATATTTTATCTACAAATGCTTATTTTGAATAGAAATCGTTGTTTTAAACCTTAACTTCACTTTGGTAACATGGGAAATCGAACAGTAATAAAGTTTTACGCAGTTTGTTACAATTAATAATCCTCAGAGTCTTGAAAGCAAACAAGCCGAGTATAATCATTTTGCTGTCACAAAGCTTATTATGACTACAAATCGTTGTTTTAAGAATTAACTTCACGTAGGGAATGCGGGAAATGGAACGATAATGAAGATTCAACGATTTTGTAACAAATAATCAATCTAAGTGTTTTAAAATTCAACAAGCGGGGCATAATCATATTTTATTTACAAACGCTTATTTTGAATAGAAATCGTTGTTTTAAGCCTTAACTTCATTTTGGGAACGTGGGAAATTAGGAGGAAATGAAGTTTCAACGATTTATTAACAAATAATAAATCTAAGTGTTTTAAAATTCAACATGCCGAGCATAGTCATATTTTGTCTACAAACGCTTATTTTGAATAGAAATCGTTGTTTTTAGTCTTAACTTCACTTAGGGAATGTGGGGAATTGGACGATAATGAAGTTTTATCCATTTTGTTTCAATTAGTAATCATAAGAGTTTTAAAATTCAACAAGCCAAGTATAATCATTATGCTGTCACAAAGCTTATCGTAACTAGAAATCGTCATTTTAAGCCTTTACCTCACGTAGGGAACGTGGGAATAGGATGATAATAAAGTTTCAATGATTTTGTAACAAATAATCAATTTACGAGTTTTAAAATTCAACATGCCGAGCATAATCATATTTTATCTACAAATGCTTATTTTGAATAGAAATCGGTGTTTTAAACCTCAACTTCACATTGGGAACCTGAGAAATCGAACTACAATGAATTTTTATCTATTTTGATACAAATAATCAAACTAATAGTTTTCAAAGTAAACAAGCCGAGTATAGTCATTCTATTGTCACAAAGCTTATTGTGACTAGAAATCGTTGTTTTGCACCTTAACTTCATGTATGGAACATGGGAAATAGGACAATAATGAAGTTTCAACAATTTTGTATCAAATAATTATTCTAAGAGGTTGAAAATTCAACAAGCCGAGCATAATAATATTTTATCTACAAACGCTTATTTTTAATAGAAATCGTTGTTTTATACCTTAACTTCACTTAGAGAATGTCGAAAATCAGACGATAATGAAGTTTTACCCATTTTGTTACAAATAATCATTCTAAGAGTTTTGAAATTCAACAAGCCGAGTATAATCCTTATTCAGTCACAAAGCTTATTATGATAAGAAATCATTGTTTCAAGCCTTAACTTCACTTAGGAAAAGTGGAAAATTGAACGATAATGAAGTTTTATCCATTTTTTTTTCAAATAATCATCCTAAGAGTTTTAAAATTCAACAAGCCGAGTATAATCATTACGCTGTCACAAAGTTTATTATGACTAGAAATCGTTGTTTTAAGCCTAACTTCACGTAGGGAACGTGGGAAATAAGACGATAATGAAGTTTCAACGATTTTGTAATAAATAATCAATCTAAGAGTTTTAAAATACAACATGCCGAGCATAATCATATTTTATCTACAAACGCTTATTTTGAATTGAAATCGTTGTTTTAAGCCTTAACTTTACGTTGGGAACGTTGAAAATTAGACGATAATGAAGTTTTATCCATTTTATTACAAATAATCATCCTTAGAGTTTTGAAATCCAACAAGCCAAGTATAACCATTATTCTTTCATAAAGGATATTCTGAGTAGAAATCATAGTTTTAAGCTTTAACTTCACGTAGGGGAAATATGATGATAATGACGTTACAACGATTTTATGTCAAATAACCATTCTAAGAGTTTTAAAATTTAACAAGCCCTGCATAGTCATATTTTATCTACAAACGCTTATTTTGAAAAGAAATCGTTGTTTTAAGCCTTAACTTCACTTTGGGAACGTGAGAAATCGGACGATAATGAAGTTTTACACATTTTGTTACAACTAATCATCCTTACAGTTTTGAAAGTAAACATGCCGAGTATAATCATTATGCTGTCACAAAGCTTATTATGACTAGAAATCATTATTTTAAACCTTAACTTTACGTAGGGAACGTGGAAAATAGGACGATAATTATGTTTCAATGTTTTTGTAAGAAATAATCAATCTAAGAGTTTTAAAATTCAACATGCCGAGCATAATCATATTTTGTCTACCAACGCTTTTTTTGAATAGAAATCGTTGTCTTAAGTCTTAACTTCACTTAGGGAACGTGGGAAATTGGACGATAATGAAGTTTTAACCATTTTGTTCAAAATAATCATCCTAAGAATTTTGAAAGTCAACAAGCCGATTATAATCATTATGTTGTCACAAAGCTTATTGTGACTAGAAATCGTTGTTTTAAGCATTAACTTCACGTAGGGAACGTGGGAAATTGGAAGATAATGATGTTTCAACGATTTTGTAACAAATAATCAATCTAAGAGTTTTAAAATTTAAAATGCCGAGCATAATCAGATTTTATCTACAAATGCTTATTTTGAATAGAAATCGTTGTTTTAAACCTTAACTTCACTTTGGTAACATGGGAAATCGAACAGTAATAAAGTTTTACGCAGTTTGTTACATTTAATAATCCTCAGAGTCTTGAAAGCAAACAAGCCGAGTATATTCATTTTGCTGTCACAAAGCTTATTATGACTACAAATCGTTGTTTTAAGAATTAACTTCACATAGGGAACGCGGGAAATGGGACGATAATGAAGATTTAACGATTTTGTAACAAATAATCAATCTAAGTGTTTTAAAATTCAACAAGCGGGGCACAATCATATTTTATTTACAAACGCTTATTTTGAATAGAAATCATTGTTTTAAGCCTTAACTTCATTTTGGGAACGTGGGAAATTAGGCGGCAATGAAGTTTCAACGAATAATTAAAAAGTAATCAATTTAAGAGTTTTAAAATTCAACATGTCGGGCATAGTCATATTTAGTCTACGTACGCTTATTTTGAATAGAAATCATTGTTTTTAGCCTTAACTTCACTTAGGGAATGTGGAAAATTGGACGATAATGATGTCATCCTAAGAGTTTTGAAATTCAACAAGCCGAGTATAATCATTATGCTGTCACAAAGCTTATTGTGATTAGAAATCGTTATCTTATGCCTTTACCTCACGTAGTGAACGTGGGAAATAGGACGATAATGAAGTTTCAACAATTCTGTAACAAATAATCAATTTTTTGAGTTTTAAAATTCAACATGCCGAGCATAATCATATTTTATCTACAAACGCTTATTTTGAATAGAAATCGACGTTTTAAACCTCAACTACACATTGGGAACATGGGAAATCGAACTATAATGAATTTTTATCCATTTTGATACAAATAAACAGACAAAGAGTTTTCGAAGTAAACAAGCTGAGTATAGTAATTCTGTTGTCACAAAGCTTATTGTGACTATAAATCGTTGTTTTGCGCCTTAACTTCACGTAGGGAACATGGAAAATAAGACGATAATGAAGTTTCTACAGTTTTGTTTCAAATAATCATTCTAAGAGGTCCAAAATTCAACAAGCCGAGCATAATAACATTTCATCTACAAACGCTTATTTTTAATAGAAATCGTTGTTTTTTGCCTTAACTTCACTTAGAGAATGTCGAAAATCAGACGATAATGAAGTTTAAGCCATTTTGTTCCAAATAATCATCCTAAGAGATTTGAAATTCAACAAGCCGAGTATAATCCTTATTCTGTCACAAAGCTTATTATGATAAGAAATTGTTGTTTCAAGCCTTAACTTCACTTAGGGAAAGTGAGAAATTGGACGATAATGAAGTTTTATCCATTTTTTTTTCAAATAATCATGTTAAGAGTTTTGAAATTCAACAAGCCGAGTATAATCATTATGCTGTTTCAAAGTTTATTGTGACTTGAAATCGTTGTATTAAGCCTTAACTTCACGTAGGGAACGTGGGAAATAGAACGATAATGAAATATTAACGATTTTGTAACAAATAATCAATCTAAGAGTTTTAAAATTCAATATGCCGAGCATAATCATATTTTATCTACAAACGCTTATTTTGAATTGAAATCATTTTTTTAAGGCTTAACTTTACGTAGGGAACGTTGAAAATTAGACGATAATGAAGTTTTATCCATTTTATTACAAATAATCATTCTAAGAGTTTTGAAATTCAACAAGCCAAGTATAATCATTATTCTATCATAAAGCGTATTCTGAGTATAAATCGTAGTTTTGAGCTTTAACTTCACGTAGGGGAAATATGACGATAATGAAGTTACAACGATATTATATCAAATAACAATTCTAAGAGTTTTAAAATTCAACAAGTCCTACATAGTGATATTTTTATCTACAAACACTTATTTTGAATAGAAATCGTCGTTTTAAGCCTTAACTTCACTTTGGGAACGTGAGAAATCGGACGATAATGAAGTTTTACACATTTTGTTACAACTAATCATCCTTAGAGTTTTGAAAGTAAACATGCCGAGTATAATCATTATGTTGTCACAAAGCTTATTATGACTAGAAATCGTTATTTTAAGCCTTAACTTCACATAGGGAACGTGGAAAATAGGACGATAATTAAGTTTCAATGTTTTTGTAACAAAAATCAATCTAAGAGTTTTAAAATTCAACATGCCGAGCATAATCATATTTTGTCTACCAACACTTTTTTTGAATAGAAATCGTTGTTTTAAGTCTTAACTTCACTTAGGGAACGTGGGAAATTGGACGATAATGAAGTTTTATCCATTTTGTTCAAAATAATCATCCTAAGAATTTTGAAAGTCAACAAGCCGAGTATAATCATTATGTTGTCACAAAGCTTATTGTGACTAGAAATCGTTGTTTTAAGCATTAACTTCACGTAGGGAACGTGGGAAATTGGAAGATAATGATGTTTCAACGATTTTGTAACAAATAATCAATCTAAGAGTTTTAAAATTTAAAATGCCGAGCATAATCATATTTTATCTACAAATGCTTATTTTGAATAGAAATTGTTGTTTTAAACCTTAACTTCACTTTGGTAACAAGGGAAATTGAACAGTAATAAAGTTGTACGCAGTTTGTTACAATTAATGATCCTCAGAGTCTTGAAAGCAAACAAGTCGAGTATAATCATTTTGCTGTCACAAAGCTTATTATGACTACAAATCGTTGTTTTAAGAATTAACTTCACTAGGGAACGCGGGAAATGGGACGATAATGAAGATTTAACGATTTTGTAACAAATAATCAATCTAAGTGTTTTAAAATTCAACAAGCGGGGCATAATCATATTTTATTTACAAACGCTTATTTTGAATAGAAATCGTTGTTTTAAGCCTTAACTTCATTTTGGGAACGTGGGAAATTAGGCGGCAATAAAGTTTCAACGATTTATTAACAAATAATAAATCTTAGTGTTTTAAAATTCAACATGCCGAGCATAGTCATATTTTGTCTACAAACGCTTATTTTGAATAGAAATCGTTGTTTTTAACCTTAACTTCACTTAGGGAATGTGGGGAATTGGACGATAGTAAAGTTTTATCCATTTTGCATCAAATAGTAATCCTAAGAGTTTTGAAATTTAACAAGCCAAGTATAATCATTATGCTGTCACAAAGCTTATCGTAACTAGAAATCGTCATTTTAAACCTTTACCTCACGTAGGGAACGTGGGAATAGGACGATATTGAAGTTTCAATGATTTTGTAACAAATAATCAATTTAAGAGTTTTAAAATTCAACATGCCGAGCATAATCATATTTTATCTACAAACGCTTATTTTGAATAGAAATCGGTGTTTTAAACCTCAACTTCACATTGGGAATATGGGAAATCGAACTACAATGAATTTTTATCCATTTTGATACAAATAATCAAACAAATAGTTTTCAAAGTAAACAAGCCGAGTATAGTAATTCTGTTGTCACAAAGCTTATTGTGACTAGAAATCGTTGTTTTGCGCCTTAATTTCACGTAGGGAACATGGGAAATAGGACGATAATGAAGTTTCAACAATTTTGTATCAAATAATTATTCTAAGAGGTTGAAAATTTAACAAGCCGAGCATAATAATATTTTATCTACAAACGCTTATTTTTAATAGAAATCGTTGTTTTATACCTTAACTTCACTTAGTGAATGTCGGAAATCAGACTATAATGAAGTTTTACCCATTTTATTACAAATAATCATTCTAAGAGTTTTGAAATTCAACAAGCCGAGTATAATCCTTATTCTGTCACAAAGCTTATTATGATAAGAAATCGTTGTTTCAAGCTTTAACTTCACTTAGGGAAAGTGAGAAATTGGACAATAATGAAGTTTTATCCATATTTTTTCAAATAATCATCCTAAGAGTTTTGAAATTCAACAAGCCGAGTATAATCATTATGCTGTCACAAAGTTTATTATGACTAGAAATCGTTGTTTTAAGCCTTAACTTCACGTAGGGAACGTGGGAAATAGGACGGTAATGAAGTTTCAACGATTTTGTAACAAATAATCAATCTAAGAGTTTTAAAATTCAACATGCCAAGCATAATCATATTTTATCTACAAACGCTTATTTTGAATTGAAATCGTTGTTTTAATCCTTAACTTTACGTTGGGAACGTTGGAAATTAGACGATAATGAAGTTTTATCCATTTTATTATGAATAATCATCCTAAGAGTTTCGAAATCCAACAAGCCAAGTATAATCATTATTCTTTCATAAGGCATATTTTGAGTAGAAATCATAGTTTTAAGCTTTAACTTCACGTAGGGGAAATATGATGATAATGAAGTTACAACGATTTTATATCAAATAACCATTCTAAGAGTTTTAAAATTCAACAAGCCCTGCATAGTCATATTTTATCTACAAACGCTAATTTTGAATAGAAATCGTTGTTTTAAGCCTTAACTTCACTTTGGGAACGTGGGAAATAGGACGATAATGAAGTTTTACACATTTTGTTACAACTAATCAACCTCAGAGTTTTGAAAGTAAACAAGCCGAGTATAATCATTATGCTGTCACAAAGCTTATTGTGACTAGAAATCGTTATTTTAAGCCTTAACTTCACGTAGGGAACGTGGAAAATAGGACGATAATTAAGTTTCAATGTTTTTGTAACAAATAATCAATCTAAGAGTTTTAAAATTCAACATGCGGAGCATAATCATATTTTGTCTACCAATGCTTTTATTGAATAGAAATCGTTGTCTTAAGTCTTAACTTCACTTAGGGAACGTGGGAAATTGGACGATAATGAAGTTTTATCTATTTTGTTTCAAATAATTATCCTAAGAATTTTGAAATTCAACATGCCGAGTATAATCATAATGTTGTCACAAAGCTTATTATGACTAGAAATCGTTGTTTTAAGCCTTAACTTCACGTAAGGAACGTGGGAAATTGGACTATAATGAAGTTTCAACGATTTTGTAACAAATAATCAATGTAAATGTTTTAAAATTTAAAATGCCGACCATAATCATATTTTATCTACAAATGCTTATTTTTAATAGAAACCGTTATTTTAAGCCTTAACTTCACTTTGGTAACGTGAGAAATCGAACAATAATGAAGTTTTACATAGTTTGTTACAATTAATAATCCTCAGAGTCTTGAAAGCAAACAAGCCGAGTATAATTATTATGCTGTCACAAAGCTTATTATGACTACAAATCGTTGTTTTAAGCATTAACTTCACGTAGGGAACGTGGGAAATAGGACGATAATGAAGATTTAAAGATTTTGTAAGAAATAATCAATCTAAGAGTTTTAAAATTCAACATGCGGAGCATAATCATATTTTTTCTACAAACGCTTATTTTGAATAAAAATCGTTGTTTTAAGCCTTAACTTCATTTTGGGAACGTGGGAAATTAGGTGACTATGAAGTTTCAACGAATAATTAAAAAATAATCAATTTAAGAGTTTTAAAATTCAACATGCCGGGCATAGTCAAATTTAGTGTACATACGCGTATTTTGAATATAAATCGTCGTTTTTAGCCTTAACTTCACTTAGGGAATGTGGGAAATTGGACAATAATGATGTCATCCTAAGAGTTTTGAAATTCAATAAGCCGAGTATAATCATTATGTTGTCACAAAGCTTATTGTGATTAAAAATCGTTATTTTAAGCCTTTACCTCACGTAGTGAACGTGGGAAATAGGACGGTAATGAAGTTTCAACGATTTTGTAACAAATAATCAATTTAAGAGTTTTAAAATTCAACATGCCGAGCATAATCATATTTTATCTACAAACGCTTATTTTGAATAGAAATCAGCGTTTTAAACCTCAACTACACATTGGGAACATGGGAAATCGAACTATAATGAATTTTTTTCCATTTTGATACAAATAATCAAACAAAAAATTTTCAAAGTAAACAAGCCGAGTATAGTCATTCTGTTGTCACAAAGCTTATTGTGACTATAAATCGTTGTTTTGCGCCTTAACTTCACGTAGGGAACATGGCAAATAGGACGATAATGAAGTTTCAACAGTTTTGTATCAAATAATCATTCTAAGAGGTTCAAAATTCAACAAGCCGAGCATAATAACATTTCATCTACAAATGCTTATTTTTAATAGAAATCGTTGTTTTATGCTTTAACTTCACTTAGAGAATGTCGAAAATCATACGATAATGAAGTTTTAGCCATTTTGTTCCAAATAATCATCCTAAGAGATTTGAAATTCAACAAGCCGAGTATAATCCTTATTCTGTCACAAAGCTTATTATGATAAGAAATCATTGTTCCAAGCCTTAACTTCACTTAGGGAAAGTGAGAAATTGGACGATAATGAAGTTTTATCCTTTTTTTTTAAATAATCATCCTAAGAATTTTGAAATTCAACAAGCCGAGTATAATCATTATGCTGTCACAAAGTTTATTGTGACTAGAAATCATTGTTTTAAGCCTTAACTTCACGTAGGGTACGTGGGAAATAGGACGATAATGAAGTTTCAACGATTTTGTAACAAATAATCAATCTAAGAGTTTTAAAATTCAACATGCCGTGCATAATCATATTTTATCTACAAACGCATATTTTGAATTGAAATCGTTGTTTTAAGCCTTAACTTTACGTTGGGAACGTTGGAAATTAGACGATAATGAAGTTTTATCCATTTTATTACAAATAATCATCCTAAGAGTTTCGAAATCCAACAAGCCGAGTATAATCATTATTCTTTCATAAAGCATATTCTGAGTAGAAATCGTAGTTTTGAGCTTTAACTTCACGTAGGGGAAATATGATGATAGTGAAGTTACAGCGATTTTATATCAAATGACCATTCTAAGAGTTTTAAAATTCAACAAGCCCTGCATAGTCATATTTTATCTACAAACGCTAATTTTGAATAGAAATCGTTGTTTTAAGCCTTAACTTCACTTTGGGAACGTGGGAAATAGGACGATAATGAAGTTTTACACATTTTGTTACAACTAATCAACCTCAGAGTTTTGAAAGTAAACAAGCCGAGTATAATCATTATGCTGTCACAAAGCTTATTGTGACTAGAAATCGTTATTTTAAGCCTTAACTTCACGTAGGGAACGTGGAAAATAGGACGATAATTAAGTTTCAATGTTTTTGTAACAAATAATCAATCTAAGAGTTTTAAAATTCAACATGCGGAGCATAATCATATTTTGTCTACCAATGCTTTTATTGAATAGAAATCGTTGTCTTAAGTCTTAACTTCACTTAGGGAACGTGGGAAATTGGACGATAATGAAGTTTTATCTATTTTGTTTCAAATAATTATCCTAAGAATTTTGAAATTCAACATGCCGAGTATAATCATAATGTTGTCACAAAGCTTATTATGACTAGAAATTGTTGTTTTAAGCCTTAACTTCACGTAAGGAACGTGGGAAATTGGACTATAATGAAGTTTCAACGATTTTGTAACAAATAATCAATGTAAATGTTTTAAAATTTAAAATGCCGACCATAATCATATTTTATCTACAAATGCTTATTTTTAATAGAAACCGTTATTTTAAGCCTTAACTTCACTTTGGTAACGTGAGAAATCGAACAATAATGAAGTTTTACATAGTTTGTTACAATTAATAATCCTCAGAGTCTTGAAAGCAAATAAGCCGAGTATAATTATTATACTGTCACAAAGCTTATTATGACTACAAATCGTTGTTTTAAGCATTAACTTCACGTAAGGAACGTAGGAAATAGGACGATAATGAAGATTTAAAGATTTTGTAAGAAATAATCAATCTAAGAGTTTTAAAATTCAACATGCGGAGCATAATCTTATTTTTTCTACAAACGCTTATTTTGAATAAAAATCGTTGTTTTAAGCCTTATATTCATTTTGGGAATATGGGAAATTGGACGATATAGATGTCATCCTAAGAGTTTTGAAATTCAACAAGTCAAGTATAATCATTATGCTGTCACAAAGCTTATTGTGATTAGAAATCGTTATTTTAAGCCTTTACCTTACGTAGTGAACATGGGAAATAGGACGATAATGAAGTTTCAACGATTTTGTAACAAATAATCAATTTAAGAGTTTTAAAATTCAACATGCCGAGCATAGTCAAATTTAGTCTACATACACTTATTTTGAATAGAAATCGTTGTTTTTAGCCTTAACTTCACTTAGGGAATGTGGGAAATTGGACGATAATGATGTCATCCTAAGAGTTTTGAAATTCAACAAGCCGAGTATAATCATTATGCAGTCACAAAGCTTATTGTGATTAGAAATCGTTATTTCAAGCCTTGACCTCACGTAGCGAACATGGGAAATAGGACGATAATGAAGTTTCAACGATTTTGTAACGAATAATCAATTTAAGAGTTTTAAAATTCAACATGCCGAGCATAATCATATTTTATCTACAAACGCTTATTTTGAATAGAAATCGGCGTTTTAAACCTCAACTACACATTGGGAACGTGGGAAATCGAACTATAATGAATTTTTATCCATTTTGATACAAATAATCAAACAAAGAATTTTCAAAGTAACCAAGCCGAGTATAGTCATTCTGTTGTCACAAAGCTTATTGTGACTATAAATTGTTGTTTTGCGCCTTAACTTCACGTAGGGAACATGAGAAATTGGACGATAATGAAGTTTCAACAGTTTTGTATCCAATAATCATTCTAAGAGGTTCAAAATTTAACAAGCCGAGCATAATAACATTTCATCTACAAACGCTTATTTTTAATAGAAATCGTTGTTTTATGCCTTAACTTCACTTAGATAATGTCGAAAATCAGACGATAATGAAGTTTTAGCCATTTTGTTCCAAATAATCATCCTAAGATATTTGAAATTCAACAAGCCGAGTATTATCCTTTTTCTGTCATAAAGCTTGTTATGATAACAAATCGTTGTTTCAAGCCTTAACTTCACTTAGGGAAAGTGAGAAATTGGACAATAATGAAGTCTTATCCTTTTTTTTTTTAAATAATCCTCCTAAGAGTTTTGAAATTCAACAAGCCGAGCATAATCATTATGCTGTCACAAAGTTTATTGTGGCTAGAAATCGTTGTTTTAAGCCTTAACTTTACGTAGGGTACGTGGGAAATAGGACGATAATGAAATTTCAACGATTTTGTAACAAATAATCAATCTAAGAGTTTTAAAATTCAACAAGCCGAGCATAATCATATTTTATCTACAAATGCTTATTTTGAATTGAAATCATTTTTTTAAGCCTTAACTTTACGTAGGGAACGTTGAAAATTAGATGATAATAAAGTTTTATCCATTTTATTACAAATAATCATCCTAAGAGTTTTGAAATTCAACAAGTCGAGTATAATCATTATTCTATCATAAAGCATATTCTGAGTAGAAATCGTAGTTTTGAGCTTTAACTTCATGTAGGGGAAATATGACGATAATAAAGTTACAACGATTTTATATCAAATAACCATTATAAGAGTTTTAAAATTCAACAAGCCCTGCATAGTCATAATTTATCTACAAAAGCTTATTTTGAATAGAAATCGTTGTTTTAAGCCTTAGCTTCACTTTAGGAACGTGAGAAATCGGACGATAATGAAGTTTTACACATTTTGTTACAACTAATCATCCTCAGAGTTTTGAAAGTCAACAAGCCGAGTATAATCATTATGCTGTCACAAAGCTTATTGTGACAAGAAATCGTTATTTTAAGCCTTAACTTCACGTAGAGAACGTGGAAAATAAAACGATAATGAAGTCTCAATGATTTTATAACAAATAATCAATCTAAGAATTTAAAAATTCAACATGCCGAGCATAATCATATTTTTTCTACCAACGTTTTTTTTGTATAGAAATCGTTGTCTTAAGTCTTAACTTCACTTAGAAAACGAAGGAAATTGGACGATAATGAAGTTTTATCCATTTTGTTTCAAATAATCATCCTAAGAATTTTGAAATTCAACAAGCCGAGTATAATCATTATGTTGTCACAAAGCTTATTGTGACTAGAAATCATTGTTTTAAGCCTTAACTTCACGTAGGGAACGTGGAAAATTGGAAGATAATGAAGTTTCAACTATTTTGTAACAAATAATCAATCTAAGAGTTTTAAAATTCAAAATGCCGGGCATAATCTTATTTTATCTACAAATGCTTATTTTGAATAGAAATCGTTGTTTTAAACCTTAACTTCACTTTGGTAACGTGGGAAATCGAACAATATTGAAGTTTTACGCAGTTTGTTACAATTAATAATCCTTAGAGTTTTGAAAGCAAACAAGCCGTGTATAATCATTATGCTGTCACAAAGCTTATTATGACTACAAATCGTTGTTTTAAGAATTAACTTCACGTAGGGAACGCGGGAAATGGGACGATAATGAAGATTTAACGATTTTGTAACAAATAATCAATCTAAGAGTTTTAAAATTCAACATCTGGAGCATAATCATATTTTATTTACAAAAGCTTATTTTGAATATAAATCATTGTTTTAAGCCTTAACTTCATTTTGGGAACGTGGGAAATTAGGTGACAATGAAGTTTCAACAATTTATTAACAAATAATCAATCTAAGAGTTATAAAATTCAACTTGCCGAGCATAGTCATATTTTGTCTACATGCGCTTATTTTTAATAGAAATCGTTTTTTTTAGCCTTAACTTCACTTAGGGAATGTGGGGAATTGGACGATAATGAAGTTTTATCTATTTTGTTTTAAATAGTCGTCCTAAGAGTTTTGAAATTCAACAAGCCGAGTATAATCATTATGCGGTCACAAAGCTTATTGTGACTAGAAATCGTTGTTTTAAGCCTTAACTTCACGTAGGGAACGTGGGAAATTGAACGATAATGAAGTTTCAACGATTTTGTAACAAATAATCAATGTAAGAGTTTTAAAATTTAAAATGCCGAACAAAATCATATTTTATCTACAAATGCTTATTTTGAATAGAAATCGTTGTTTTAAGCCGTAACTTCACTTTGGTAACGTGGGAAATCGAACAATAATGAAGTTTTACACAGTTTGTTACAATTAATAATCCTCAGAGTCTTGAAAGCAAACAGGACGAGTATAATCATTATGTTGTCACAAAGCTTATTATGACTACAAATCGTTGTTTTAAGCCTTAACTTCACGTAGGGAACGTAAGAAATAGGACGACACTGAAGATTTAACGATTTTGTAACAAATAATCAATTTAAGAGTTTTAAAATTCAACATGCGGAGCATAATCAATTTTTATCTACAAACGCTTATTTTCAAGAGAAATCGTTGTTTTAAGCTTTAACTTCACGTAGGGGAAATTTAACGATAACAAAGTTACAACAATTTTATATCAAATAACCATTCTAAGAGTTTTAAAATTCAACAAGCCCTGCATAGTCATATTTTATCTACAAACGCATATTTGGAATAGAAATCGTTGTTTTAAGCCTTAACTTCACTTTAGGAACGTGGGAAATTAGACGATAATGAAGTTTTACATGCTTTGTTACAACTAATCATCCTCAGAGTTTTGAAAATAAACAAGCCGAGTATAATCACTATGCTGTCACAAAGCTTATTGTGACAAGAAATCGTTATTTTAAGCCTTAACTTCACGTAGGGAACGTGAAAAATAGGACGATAATGGAGTTTCAATGATTTTGTAACAAATAATCAATCTAAGAGTTTTAAAATTTAATATGCCGAGCATAATCATATTTTGTCTACCAACGTTTTTTTTGAATAGAAATCGTTGTCCTAAGTCTTAACTTCACTTAGGGAACGTGGGAAATTGGACGATAATGAAGTTTAATCCATTTTGTTTCAAATAATTATCCTAAGAATTTTGAAATTCAACATGCCGAGTATAATCATTATGTTGTCACAAAGCTTATTGTGACTAGAAATCGTTGTTTTAAGCCTGAACTTCACGTAGGGAACGTGGGAAATTGGATGAAAATGAAGTTTCAACGATTTTGTAACAAATAATCAATGTAAGAGTTTTAAAATTTAAAATGCCGAGCATAATCATACTTTATCTACAAATGCTTATTTTGAATAGAAATCGTTGTTTTAAGCCTTAAGTTCACTTTGGCAACGTGGGAAATCGAACAATAATGAAGTTTTACATAGTTTGTTACAATTAATAACCCTCAGAGTCTTGAAAGCAAACAAGCCGAGTATAATCATTATGCTGTCACAAAGCTTATTATGACTACAAATCGTTGTTTTAAGCCTTAACGTCACGTAGGGAACATGCGAAATAGGATGATAAAGAAGATTTAACGATTTTGTAACAACTAATCAATCTAAGAGTTTAAAATTCAACATGCGGAGCATAATCATATTTTATCTACAAACGTGTAATTTGAATTGAAATCGCTGTTTTAAGCCTTAACTTTCTGTGGGGAACGTTGGAAATTAGACGATAATGAAGTTTTCTCCATTTTATTACAAATAATCATCTTAAGAGTTTTTAAATTCAACAAGCCGAGTATAATCATTATTCTACCATAAAAGCATATTTTGAGTAGAAATTGTAGTTTTGAGCTTTAACTTCACGTAGGAGAAATATGACGATAATGAAGTTACAACGATTTTATATCAAACAACCATTCTAAGAGTTTTAAAAATCAACAAGCCCTGCATAGTCATATTTTATCTACAAACACTTTTTTGGAATAGAAATCGTTGTTTTAATCCTGGAACGTGGGAAATCGGACGATAATGAAGTTTTACACATTTTATTACAACTAATCATACTCAGAGTTTTGAAAGTAAACAAGCTGAGTATAATCATTATGCTGTCACAAAGCTTATTGTGGCTAGAAATCATTATTTTAAGCCTTAACGTCACATAGGGAACATGGAAAATAGGACGATAATGAAGTTTCAATGATTTTTAACAAATAATCAATCTAAGAGTTTTAAAATTCAACATGCCGAGCATAATCATATTTTGTGTGCCAACGCATTTTTTGAATAGAAATCGTTGTCTTAAGTCTTAACTTCACTTAGGGAACGCGAGAAATTGGACGATAATGAAGTTTTATTCATTTTGTTTCAAATAATCATCCTAAGAATTTTGAAATTCAACATGCCGAGTATAATCATTATGTTGTCACAAAGCTTATTGTGACTAGAAATCGTTCTTTTAAGCCTTAACTTCACATAGAGAACGTGAGAAATTGGACGATTATGAAGTTTCAATGATTTTGTTACAAATAATCAATATAAGAGTTTTAAAATTTAAAATGTCGAGCATAATCATATTTTATCTACAAATGCTTATTTTGAATAGAAATCGTTGTTTTAAGCCTTAACTTCACTTTGGTAACGTGGGAAATCGAACAATAATGAAGTTTTACACAGTTTGTTACAATTAATAATCATCAGAGTCTTGAAAGGAAACAAGCCGAGTATAATCATTATGTTGTCACAAAGCTTATTATGACTACAAATTGTTGTTTTAAGCCTTAAATTCACGTAGGGAACATGGGAAATAGGACGATAATGAAGATTTAACGATTTTGTAACAAATAATCAATCTAAGAGTTTTAAAATTCAACATGCGGAGCATAATCATATTTTATCTACAAACGCTTATTTTTGATAGAAATCGTTGTTTTAAGCCTTAACTTCATTTTGGGAACGTGGGAAATTAGGCGACAATGAAGTTTCAACAATTTATTAACAAATAATCAATCTAAGAGTTTTAATATTAAACATGCCGAGCATAGTCATATTTTGTCTACATACAATTATTTTGAATAGAAATCGTTGTTCTTAGCCTTAACTTCACTTAGGGAATGTGGAAAATTGGACGATAATGAAGTTTTATCCATTTTGTTTCAAATAGTCATCCTAAGAGTTTTGAAATTCAACGTGCCGAGTATAATCATTATGCTGTCACAAAGCTTATTGTGACTAGAAATCGTTATTTTAAGCCTTTACCTCACGTAGGGAATGTGGGAAATAGGACAGTAATCAAGTTTCAACGATTTTGTAACAAATAATCAATTTAAGAGTTTTAAAATTCAACATACCGAGCATAATTATATTTTATCTACAAACGCTTATTTTGAATAGAAATCGGTGTTTGAAACCTCAATTTCACATTGAGAACGTGGAAAATCGAACTATAATGAATTTTTATCCATTTTGATATAAATAATCAAACTAAGAGTTTTCAAAGTAAACAAGCCGAGTATAGTCATTCTGTTGTCACAAAGCTTATTGTGAGTAGAAATCGTTGTTTTGCGTCTTTACTTCACGTAGGGAACATGGGAAATAGGACGATAATGAAGTTTCAACAATTTAGTATCAAATAATCATTTTAAGAGGTTCAAAATTCAACAAGTCGAGCATAATAATATTTTATCTACAAACGCTTATTTTTAATAGAAATCGTTGTTTTATGCCTTAACTTCACTTAGAGAATGTCGAAAATCAGACGATAATGAAGTTTTACCCATTTTGTTACAAATAATCATCATAAGAGTTTTGAAATTCAACAAGCCGAGTATAATCTTTATTCTATCACGAAGCTTATTATGATCAGAAATCGTTGTTTCAAGCCTTAACTTCAGTTAGGGAAAGTGGGAAATTGAACGATAATGAGGTTTTATCCATTTTTTTCAAATAATCATCCTAAGAGTTTTGAAATTCAACAAGCCGAGTATAATCATTTCGCTGTCACAAAGTTTATTGTGACTAGAAATCGTTGCTTTAAGCCTTAACTTCACGTAGGGAACGTGGGAAATATGACAATAATGTAGTTTCAACGATTTTGTAACAAATAATCAATCTAAGAGTTTTAAAATTCCACATTCTGAGCATAATCATATTTTATCTACAAACGCTTATTTTGAATTGAAATAATTGTTTTAAGCCTTAACTTTTCTTAGGGAACGTTGGAAATTAGACGATAATGAAGTTTTATCCATTTTATTACAAATAATCATCCTAAGAGTTTTGAAATTCAACAAGCCGAATATAATCATTATTCTATCATAAAACATATTCGGTGTAGAAATCGTAGTTTTGAGCTTTAACTTCACGTAGGGGAAATATGATGATAATGAAGTTACAACAATTTTATATCAAATAACCATTCTAAGAGTTTTAAAATTCAACAAGCCCTGCATAGTCATATTTTATCTACAAACGCTTATTTTGAATAGAAATCGTTGTTTTAAGCTTTAACTTTACTTTGGGAACGTGGGAAATCAGACGATAATGAAGTTTTACACATTTTGTTACAACTAATCATCCTAAGAGTTTTGAAAGTAAACAACCGAGTATAATCATTATACTGTCACAAAGCTTATTGTGATTAAAAATCGTTGTTTTCAGCCTTAACTTCATGTAGGGAACATGGGAAATATGACAATAATGAAGTTTTAACAATTTTGTAACAAATAATCAATCTAAGAGTCTTAAAATTCAACATGCCGAGCATAATCATATTTTGTCTACAAATGCTTATTTTGAATGGAAGTCATTTTTTTAAGCCTTAACTTCACATAGGGAACGTGGGAAATTGGTCGATAACGAAATTTTATCAATTTTGTTTCAAATAATCATCTTAAGAGTTTTGAAATTCAACAAGCCGAGTATACTCATTATGCTGTCATAAAGCTTATTGTGACTAGAATTCGTTGTTTTGAGCCTTAACTTCGCGTCGGGAAAGTGGGAAATATTGCGATAATGAAGTTTTAATGATTTTGTAACAAATAATAAATATAAGAGTTTTAAAATTCAACATGCCGACCATAATAAAATTTTTTCTACAAACACTTATTTTGAATAGAAATCGTTGTTTTAAGCCTTAACTTCACATGGGGAACGTTGGAAATTGGACGATAATGAAGTCTTATATATTTTGTTTCAAATAATCATCCTAAGAGTTTTGAAATTCAACAAGCCGAGTAAAATCATTATGCTGTCACAAAGCTTATTATGACTATAAATGGATGTTTTAAGCCTTCACTTCACGTAGGGAACGTGGGAAATAGGGCGATATTGAAGTTTTAAGGATTTTGTAACAAATAATCAATTTTAGAGTTTTAAAATTCAACATGCCGAGCATAATCATATTTTATCTACAAACGCTTATTTTGAATAGAAATAGTTGTTTTAAGCCTTAACTTCACTTTGGGAACGTGGGAAATTGGGCGATAATGAAGTTTCAACGAGTTTGTAACAAATAATCAATCTAAGAGTTTTAAAATTCAACATGCTGAGCATAATCATATTTTGTCTACAAACGCTTATTTTGAATAGAAGTCGTTGTTTTTAACCTTAACTTTACTTAGGGAATGTGAGAAATTGGATGATAATGAAGTTTTATCCATTTTGTTTCAAATAGTCATCTTAAGAGTTTTGAAATTCAACAAGCTGAGTATAATCATTATGCTGTCACAAAGCTTATTGAGACTAGAAATTGTTATTTTAAGCCTTAACTTCACGTAGGGAACGTAGGACATAAGACGATAATGAATTTTCAACGATTTTGTAACAAATAATCAATCTAAGAGTTTTAAAATTCAACTTGCCAAGCATAATCTTATTTTGTCTACAAACGCGTATTTTGAACAGAAATCGGTGTTTTAAACCTCAACTTTACATTGGGAACGTGGGAAATCAGAGTATATTGAATTTTTACCCATTTTGATACAAATAATCGAAGTAAGAATTTTCAAAGTTAACAAGCCGAGTTAATCATTCTGTTGTCACAAAGCTTATTGTGACTAGAAATCGTTATTTTGCGCCTTAACTTCACTTAGGGAACGTGGGAAATAGGACGATAATGAAGTTTCAACAATTTTGTATGAAATAATCATTCTAAGAGGTTCAAAATTCAACAAGCCGAGCGTAATAATCTTTTATCTCCGAACGCTTATTTTTAATAGAAATCGTTATTTTATGCCTTAAATTCACTTAGAGAATGTCGGAAATCAGACGATAATGAAGTTTTACCCATTTTGTTACAAATAATACTCCTAATAGTTTTGAAATTCAACAAGCCGAGTATAATCTTTATTCTGTCACAAAGCATATTGTGAATAGAAATCGTTGTTTAAAGCCTTAACTTTACGTAGGGAATATGAGAAATAGGACGATAATGAAGTTTCAACGATTTTGAATAAAATAATAATTCAACGGGTTTTAAAATTTCACAAGCCGAGCATAATCATATTTTATCTACAAACGCTTATTTTGAATAGAAATCGTTGTTTTAAGCCTTAACTTCACTTCAGGAACGTGGAAAATTGGACGATAATGAAGTTTTATCCATTTTGTTTCAAATAATGATCCTAAGAGTTTTGAAATTGAACAAGTCGAGTATAATCATTATGCTGTCAAAAAGCTTATTGTGACTAGAAATCGTTGTTTTAAGCCTTAACTTCACATACGAAACGTGGGAAATAGAACTATAATGAAGTTTCAACGATTTTGTATCAAATAATCAATTTAAGAGAATTTAAATATCAACATGCCGAGCATAATCATATTTTATCTACAAACGCTTATTTTGAATAGAAATCGTTGTTTTAAACTTAACTTCACAATAGGAACATGGGAAATCGAACTATAATGATTTTTTACCCATTTTGATACAAATAATCAAACTAAGAGTTGTGAAAGTAAACAAGCCGAGTATAATCATTGTGTTGTCACAAAGCTTATTATGACAAAAAGTTATTGTTTTGAGCCTTAACTTCACGTACGGAAAGTGGGAAATAGGACGATAATGAAGTTTGAACAATTTGTATCAAATAATCATTCTAAGAGGTTCAAAATTAAACGAGCTGAGCATAATCATATTTTATCTACAAACGCTTATTTCAAATAGAAATCATTGTTTTATGCCTTAACTGCACTTAGGGAATGTCGGAAATCAGACGATAATGAAGTTTTACCCATTTTATTACAAATAATCATCCTAAAAGTTTTAAAATTTAACATGCCGAGTATAATCATTATTCTGTCACAAAGCATATTGTGAGTAGAAATCGTTGTTTTCAACCTTAACTTCACGTAGGGAATATGGGAAATAAGACGATAATGAAGTTTCAACGATTTTGTATAAAATAATAATTCAAAGAGTTTTTAAATTTAACAAGCCGAGCATAATTATATTTTATCTACGAACACTTATTTTGAATAGAAATCGTTTTTTTAAACCTTAACTTCACGTTGGGAACGTTGGAAATTGAAATATAATGAAGTTTTACCCATTTTGATACAAATTATCATCCTAACAGTTTTGAAGGTAAACATGATGAGTATAATCATTGTGTTGTCACAAAGCTTATTGTGACTCGAAATCGTTGTTTTGAGCCTTAACTTCACGTAGGGAACGTGGGAAATAGGACGATAATGAAGATTCAACAATTTTGTATCAAATAATCATTCTAAGAGGTTCAAAATTCAACAAGCCAAGCATAATAATATTTTATCTATAAACTCTTATTTTTAATAGAAATCATTGTTTAATGCCTTAACTTTACTTAGAGAATGTCGGAAATTAGACGATAATGAAGTTTTACCCTTTTTGTTACAAATAATCATCTTAAGAGTTTTGTAACTAGAAATCGTTGATTAGAGCCTTAACTTCACGTAGGGAACATGGGAAATAGGATGATAATGAAGTATTAACGATTTTGTATCAACTAATCATTCTAAGAATTTTAAAATTCAACAAGCCGAGTATAATCATATTTTGTCTACAAACGCTTATTTTGAATAGAAATCGTTGTTTTAAGCCTTAACTTCACTTTGGGAACGTGGAAAATCGGACGATAATGGAGTTTTTTCCATTTTGTTACTAATAATCATCTTAAGAGTTTTGAAATTCAACAAGGCGAGTATAATCACTATTCTCTCACAAAGCATATTGTAAGTAGAAATCGTTGTTTTGAGCCTTAACTTCACGTAGGAAATATGGGAAATGGGACGATAATGAAGTTTCAACGATTTTGTATAAAATAATAATTTAAAGAGTTCTAAAATTTAACAAACCGAGCATCATCATATGTTATCAACAAACACTTATTTTAAATAGAAATCGGTTTTTTTTAGCCTTAACTTCACATTGGGAACATGCGAAATCGAAATATAATGAAGTTTTTACCCATTTTGATACAAATTCTCATCCTAAGAGTTTTTGAAAGTAAACAAGCCGAGTATAATCATTATGTTGTCACATAGCCTATTGTAACTAGAAATCGTTATTTTGAACCTTAAATTCACGTAGGAAACGTGGGAAATAGGACGATAATGAAGTATCAATAATTTTGTATCAAATAATCATTCTATGAGTTCTAAAATTCAACGAGCCGAGCATAATCATATTTTATCTACAAACGCTTAATTTGAATAGAAATCGTTGTTTTAAGCCTTAACTTCACTTTGGTAACGTGGAAAATCGAACAATAACGAAGTTTTTCAAAGTTTGTTACAATTAATAATCCTTAGAGTCTTGAAAGCAAACCTGCCGAGTATAATCAGTATGCTGTCATAAAGCTTATTATGATAAGAAATCGTTGTTTCAAGCCTTAACTTCACTTAGGGAAAGTGGGAAATTGGACGTCAATGAAGTTTTATCCATTTTTGATCCGAATAATCATCCTAAGAGTTTTGAAATTTAACAAGCCGAGTATAATCATTATGCCGCCAAAAAGCTTAATGTGACAAGAAATCGTTCTTTTAAGCCTTAACTTGACGTAGGGAACGTGGGAAATAGGGCGATAATGAAGTTTTAATGATTTTGTAACAAATAATCAATTTAAGAGTTTTAAAATTCAACATGCCGAGCATAATCATATTTTATATACAAACGCTTATTTTAATAGAAATTGTTGTTTTATGCCTTAACTTCACTTAGAGAATGTCGGAAATCAGACGATAATGAAAATTTACCCATTTTGTCATAAAAAATCATCATAAGAGTTTTGAAATTCAACAAGCCGAGTATAATCATTATTCTGTCACAAAGCATATTGTGAGTAGAAATCATTGTTTTGAGCCTTAACTTCACGTAGGGAATATGAGAAATAGGACCATAATGAAGTTTCAATGATTTTTTATAAAATAATAATTCAATGACTTTTAACATTTAACAAGCCGAGCATAATCATTATTTATCTACAAACGCTTATTTTGAATAAAAATCGTTGTTTTAAGTCTTAACTTCACATTGGGAACGTGGGAAATCGAATTATAATGAAGTTTTACCCATTTTGATACAAATTATCATCCTAAAAGTTTTGAAAGTAAACAAGAGGACTATAATCATTATGTTGTCACAAAGCTTATTGTGACTAGAAATCGTTGTTTTGAGCCTTAACTTCACGTTGGGAACGTGGGAAATAGGACGACAATGAAGTATCAATAATTTTTTATCAAATAACCATTCTAAGAATTTTAAAATTCAACAAGCCGAGCATAATCATATTTTATCTACAAACGCTTATTTTGAATAGAAATCGTTGTTTTATGCCTTAACTTCACTTAGACAATGTCGGAAATCATACGATAATGAAATTTTACCCATTTTATTATAAATAATCATCATAAGAGTTTTGAAATTCAACAAGCCGAGTATAATCGTTATTCTGTCACAAAGCATATTGTGAATAGAAATCGTTGTTTTGAGCCTTAACTTCACGTAGGGAATATGGGAAATAGGACGATAATGAAGTTTCAACGATTTTTTCTAAAATAATAATTCAATGAGCTTTAAAATTTAACAAGTCGAGCATAATCTTATTTTATCTATAAATGCTTATTTTGAATAAAAATCGTTGTTTTAAGCCTTAACTTCACATTGGGAATGTGGGAAATTGAAATATAATGAAGTTTTACCCATTTTGATACAAATTATCATCCTAAGAGTTTTGAAAGTAAACAAGACGAGTATAATCATTATGTTGTCACAAAGCTTATTGTAACTAAAAATCGTTGTTTTGAGCCGTAACTTCACATAGGGAACGTGGGAAATAGGACGCTACTGAAGTATCAACGATTTGGTATCAAATAATCATTCTAAGAATTTGAAAATTCAACAAGCCGAGCATAATGTTATTTTATCTACAAACGCTTATTTTGAATAGAAGTTGTTGTTTTAAGCCTTAACTTCACATTGGAAACGTGGGAAATCAGATGATAATGAAGTTTTTCACACTTTGTTACAACTAATCATCCTTAGAGTTTTGAAAGTAAACAAGCCGAGTATAATCATTATGCTGTCACAAAACTTATTGTGACTAGAAATCGTTGTTTTAAGCCTTAACTTCACGTACGGAACGTGGGAAATAGGGCGATTATGAAGTTTTAACGATTTTGTAACAAATAATCAATCTAAGAGTTTTAAAATTCAACATGCCGAGCATAATCATATTTTATCTACAAACGCTTATTTTGAATAGAAATTGTTGTTTTATGCCTTAACTTCACTTAGAGAATTTCGGAAATCAGACGATAATGAAATTTTACCCATTTTGTTATAAATAATCATCATAAGAGTTTTGAAATTAAACAAGCCGAGTATAATCATTATTCTGTCACAAAGCATATTGTGAGTAGAAATCGTTGTTTTGAGCCTTAACTTCACGTAGGGATTATGGGAAATAGGACGATAATGAAGTTTCAACGATTTTTTATAAAATAATAATTCAATGAGTTTTAAAATTTAACAAGCCGAGCATAATCATATTTTATCTACAAATTCTTATTTTGAATAAAAATCGTTGTTTTAAGCCTTAACTTTACATTGGGAACGTGGGAAATTGAAATGTAATGAAGTTTTACCCATTTTGATAAAAATTATCATCCTAAGAGTTTTGAAAGTAAACAAGACGAGTATAATCATTATGTTGTCGCAAAGCTTATTGTGACTAGAAATTGTTGTTTTGAGCCGTAACTTCACATAGGGAACGTGGGAAATACGACGATAATGAAGTATCAACGATTTTGTATCAAATAATCATTCCAAGAATTTTAAAATTCAACAAGCCGACCATAATCATATTTTATCTACAACTGTTTATTTTGAATAGAAATTGTTGTTTTAAGCTTTAACTTCTCTTTGGGAACTTGGGAAATCAGTCGATAATGAAGTTTTACACATTTTGTTACAACTACTTATCCTAAGTGTTTTGAAAGTAAACAAGCCGAGTATAATCGTTATGCTGTCACAATGCTTATTGTGACTAGAAATCGTTATTTTAAGCCTTAACTTCATGTAGGGAACATGGGAAATAGGACGATAATGAAGTTTTAAAGATTTTGTAACAAATAATCAATCTAAGAGTTTTAAAATTCCACATGCCGAGCTTAATCATATTTCGTCGACAAACGCTTATTTTGAATAGAAATCCTTTTTTTAATTCTTAACTTCACTTAGGGAACGAGGGAAATTGGACGATAATGAAGTTTTATACATTTTGTTTCAAATAATCATCCTAAGAGTTTTGTAATTCAACATGCCGAGTATAATCATTATGCTGTCAAAAAGCTTAATGTGACTAGAAATCGTTGTTTTAAGCCTTAACTTCACGTAGGGAACGTGGGAAATAGGGCGATAATGAAGTTTTAACGATTTTGTAACAAATAATCAATCTAAGAGTTTTAAAATTCATCATGCCGAGCATAATCATACTTTATCTACAAACACTTATTTTGCATAGAAATCATTGTTTTATGCGTTAACTTCACTTAGAGAATGTTGGAAATCAGACGAGAACGAAATTTTACCCATTTTGTTATAAATAATTATCATAAGAATTTTGAAATTCAACAAGTCGAGTATAATCATTATTCTGTCACAAAGCATATTGTGCGTAGAAATCGTTGTTTTGAGTCTTAACTTCACGTAGCGAATATGGGAAATTGGACGATAATGAAGTTTCAACGATTTTTTATAAAACAATAATTCAATGAGTTTTAAAATTTAACAAGCCGAGCATAATCATATTTTATCTACAAACGCTTATTTTGAATAAAAATTGTTGTTTTAAGCCTTAATTTCACATTGGGAACATGGGAAATCGAAATATAATGAAGTTTTATCCATTTTAATACAAATAATCATCCTAAGAGTTTTGAAAGTAAACTTGACGAGTACAATCATTATGTTGCCACAAAGCTTATTGTGACTCGAAATCATTGTTTTGAGCCTTAACTTCACGTAGGGAACGTGGGAAATAGGACGATAATGAAGTATCAACTATTTTGTATCAAATAATCATTCTAAGAATTTTAAAATTCAACAAGCCGAGCATAATCATATTTTATCTACAAACGCTTATTTTCAATAGAAATCGTTGTTTTAAGCCTTAACTTTACTTTGGGAAAGGGGGAAATCAGACGATAATGAAGTTTTACACATTTTGTTACAACTAATCATCCTAAGAGTTTTGAAAGTAAATAACCGAGTATAATCATTATGCTGTCACAAAGCTAATTGTGACTAGAAATCGTTGTTTTAAGCCTTAACTTCAGTAGAGAACATGCGAAATATGACGATAATGAAGTTTTAACAATTTTGTAATAAATAATCAATCTAAGAGTTTTAAAATTCAACATGCCGAGCATAATGATATTTTGTCTACAAACGCTTATTTTGAATAGAAATCATTTTTTTAAGCCTTAACTTCACTTAGGGAACGTGGGAAATTGGACGATAACGAAATTTTATCAATTTTGTTTCAAATAATCGTCCTAAGAGTTTTGAAATTCAACAAGCCGAGTATAATCATTATGCTGTCACAAAGCTTATTGTGACTAGAAATCGTTGTTTTGAGCCTTAACTTCATGTCGGGAACGTGGGAAATATTGCGATAATGAAGTTTTATTGATTTTGTTACAAATAATAAATCTAAGAGTTTTAAAATTCAACATGCCGACCATAATAATATTTTCTCTACAAACACTTATTTTGAATAGAAATCGTTGTTTTAAGCCTTAACTTCACATGAGGAACGTTGGAAATTTGACAATAATGAAGTCTTATATTTTGTTTCAAATAATCATCCAAAGAGTTTTGAAATTCAACAAGCAGAGTATAATCATTATGCTGTCACAAAGCTTATTGTGACTAGAAATCGATGTTTTAAGCCTTCACTTCACGTGGGGAACGTGGGAAAATAGGGCGATAATGAAGTTTTAACAATTTTGTAACAAATAATCAATTTAAGAGTTTTAAAATTCTACATGCAGAGCATAATCATATTTTATCTACAAACGCTTATTTTGAATAGAAATCGTTGTTTTAAGCCTTAACTTTACTTTAGGAACGTGGGAAATTGGGCGATAATGAAGTTTCAACGAGTTTGTAACAAATAATCAATCTAAGAGTTTTAAAATTGAACATGCTGAGCATAATCATATTTTGTCTACAAACGCTTGGTTTGAATAGAAGTCGTTGTTTTTAGCCTTAACTTCACTTAGGGAATGTGGTAAATTGGACGATAATGAAGTTTTATCCATTTTGTTTCAAATAGTCATCCTAAGAGTTTTGAAATTCAACAAGCCGAGTATAATCATTATGCTATCACAAAGCTTATTAAGACTAGAAATTGTTATTTTAAGCCTTAACTTCAAGTAGGGAACGTAGGAAATAGGACGATAATGAAGTTTCAACGATTTTGTAACAAATAATAAAACTAAGAGTTTTAAAATTCAACTTGCCAAGCATAATCTTATTTTATCTAAAAACGCGTATTTTGAATAGAAATCGGTGTTTTAAACCTCAACTTTACATTGGGATCGTGGGAAATCAGAGTATATTGAATTTTTACCCATTTTGATACAAATAATCAAAGTAAGAGTTTTCAAAGTAAACAAGCCGAGTATAATTATTCTGTTGTCACAAAGCTTATTATGACAAGAAATCATTATTTTGCACCTTAACTTCACTTAGGGAACGTGGGAAATAGGACGATAATGAAGTTTCAACAATTTTGTATGAAATAATCATTCTAAGACGTTCAAAATTCAACAAGCCGAGCATAATAATATTATCTCCGAATGCTTATTTTTAATAGAAATCGTTGCTTTATGCCTTAACTTCACTTAGAGAATGTCGAAAATCAGACGATAATGAAGTTTAACACATTTTGTAACAAATAATTATTCTAAGAGTTTTGAAATTCAACAAGCCAAGTATAATCATTATTCTGTCACAAAGCATATTGTGAGTAGAAATCGTTGTTTTAAGCCTTAACTTCACGTAGGGAATATGGGAAATAGGACGATAATGAAGTTTCAACGATTTTGTATAAAATAATAATTCAAAGGGTTTTAAAATTTAACAAGACGAGCATAATCATATTTTATCTACAAATAGTTATTTTGAATAAAATTCGTTGTTTTAAGCATTAACTTCATTTTGGGAGCGTGGGAAATCGGACAATAATAAAGTTTCAATGATTTTGTTACAAATAATCAATCTAAGAGTTTTAAAAATCCACATGCGGAGCATAATCATATTTTCTCTACAAACACTTAATTTGAATAGTAATCGTTATTTTAAGCCTTAACTTCACTTTGGGAACGTGAGAATTTGGACGATAATGAAGTTTTATACATTTTGTTTCAAATAATCATCTTAAGAGTTTTGAAATTCCACAAGCCAAGTATAATCATTATTCAGTCAAAAAGCTTATTCTGAGTAGAAATCGTAGTTTTAACCTTTAAGTTCACGTAGGGAATGGGGCAAATATGACGATAATGAAGTTTCAACGATTTTGTATCAAATAATCGGTCTAAGAGGTTCAAAATTCAACAAGCCAAGCATAATAATATTTTATCTCCGAATGCTTATTTTTAATAGAAATCGTTGTTTTATGCCTTAACTTCACTTAGAGAATGTCGAAAATCAGACGATAATGAAGTTTAACCCATTTTGTAACAAATAATCATCCTAAGAGTTTTGAAATTCAACAAGCCAAGTATAATCATTATTCTGTCACAAAGCATATTGTGAGTAGAAATCGTTGTTTTAAGCCTTAACTTCACGTAGGGAATATGAGAAATAGGACGATAATGAAGTTTCAACGATTTTGTATAAAATAATAATTCAAAGGGTTTTAAAATTTAACAAGCCAGCATAATCTTATTTTATCTACAAATGGTTATTTTGAATAAAATTCGTTGTTTTAAGCATTAACTTGACTTTGGGAACGTGGCAAATCAGACAATAATAAAGTTTCAACGATTTTGTTACAAATAATCAATCTAAGAGTTTTAAAATTCCACATGCGGAGCATAATCATATTTTCTCTACAAACACTTAATTTGAATAGAAATCGTTGTTTTAAGCCTTAACTTCACTTGGGGAACGTGAAAATTTGGACGATAATGAAGTTTATACATTTTGTTTCAAATAATCATCTTAAGAGTTTTGAAATTCAACAAGCCGAGTATAATCATTATTCTGTCACAAAGCTTATTCCGAGTAGAAATCGTAGTTTTGACCTTTAAGTTCACGTAGGGAATGGGGGAAATATGACGATAATGAATTTCAACGATTTTGTATCAAATAATCAGTCTAAGAGGTTCAAAATTCAAGAAGCCAAGCATAATAATATTTTATCTCCAAACGCTTATTTTTAATAGAAATCGTTGTTTTATGCCTTAACTTCACTTAGTGAATGTCAAAAATCAGACGATAATGAAGTTTAACCCATTTTGTAACAAATAATCATCCTAAGAGTTTTGAAATTCAACAAGCCAAGTATAATCATTATTCTGTCACAAAGCATATTGTGAGTAGAAATCGTTATTTTAAGCCTTAACTTCACGTAGGGAATATGGGAAATAGGACGATAATGAAGTTTCAACGATTTTGTATAAAATAATAATTCAAAGGGTTTTAAAATTTAACAAGCCGAGCATAATCATATTTTATCTACAAATGGTTATTTTGAATAAAATTCGTTGTTTTAAGCATTAACTTCACTTTGCGAACGTGGGAAATCGGACAATAATAAAGTTTCAACGATTTTGTTACAAATAATCAATCTAAGAGTTTTAAAATTCCACATGTGGAGCATGATCATATTTTCTCTACAAACACTTAATTTGAATAGAAATCGTTGTTTTAAGCCTTAACTTCACTTGGGGAACGTGAGAATTTGGACGATAATAAAGTTTTATACATTTTGTTTCAAATAATCATCTTAAAAGTTTTGAAATTTAAAAAGCTGAGTATAATCATTATTCTGTCACAAAGCTTATTCTGAGTAGAAATCGTAGTTTTGAGCTTTAAGTTCACGTAGGGAATGGGGGAAATATGACGATAATGAAGTTTCAACAATTTTGTATCAAATAATAATTTTAAGAGTTTTAAAATTAAACAAGCCAAGCATAATCATATTTTATCTAAAAACGCTTATTTTGAATGAAAATCGTTGTTTTAAGACTTAACTTCACTTTGGAAACGTGGGAAATCGGACGATAATGAAGTTTTAAACATTTTGTTACAAATAATCATCCTCAGAGTTTTGAAAGTAAACAAGCCGAGTATAATCATTATGTTGACACAAAGCTTATTGTGACTAGAAATTGTAGTTTTGAGCTTTAACTTCACGTAGGGAATGGGGGAATTATGACGATAATGAAGTTTCAACGATTTTGTATCAAATAATCAGTCTAAGAGGTTTAAAATTCAACAAGCCCAGCATAATCATATTTTATCTACAAACGCTTATTTGAATAGAAATCGTTGTTTTAAGACTTAACTTTACATTGGGAACGTGGGAAATTGGACGATAATGAAGTTTTACACATTTTGTTACAACTTATCATCCTCAGAGTTTTGAAAGTAAACAAGCCGAGTATAATCATTATGCTATCACAAAGCTTATTGTGACTAGAAATCGTTATTTTAAGCTCTAACTTCACGTAGGAAACGTGGGAAATAGGACGATAATGAAGTTTCACTGATTTTGTTACAAATAATCAATTGAAGAGTTTCAAAATTCAACTTGCCAAGCATAATTAAATTTTATCTACAAATGCTTATTTTGAGTAAAAATCGGTGTTTTATACCTATACTTCACATTGGGATCGTGGGAAATCGAACTATAATGAATTTTTACCCATTTTGATACAAATAATCAAACTAAGAGTTTTCAAAGTAAACAAGCCGAGTATAATCATTCTGTTGTCACAAAGCTTATTTTGACTAGAAATCGTTGTTTTCCGCCTTAACTTCACGTAGGGAACGTGGGAAATAAGACGATAATGAAGTTTCAACAATTTTGTGTCAATAATCATTATAAGAGGTTCAAAATTCAACAAGCCGAGCATAATAATATTTGATTTACGAATGCTTATTTTTAATAGAAATCGTTGTTTTATGCCTTAACTTCACTTAGAGAATGTCAGAAATCTGACGATAATGAAGTTTAACCCATTTTGTTATAAATAATCATCCTAAAAGTTTTGAAATTCAACAAGCCGAGTGTAATCATTATTCTGTCACAAAGCATATTGTGAGTAGAAATCGTTGTTTTAAGCCTTAACTTCATGTAGAGAATATGGGAGATAGGACGATAATGAAGTTTCAACGACGTTGTTTAAAATAATAATTCAAAGGGTCTTAAAATTTAACAAGCCGAGCATAATCATATTTTTTCTAGAAATGGTAATTTTAATAGAAATCGTTGTTTTAAGCCTTAAATTCACTTTGGGAACGTGGGAAATCGGACAATAATGAAGTTTCAACGATTTTGTAACAAATAATCAATCTAAGAGTTTTAAAATTCCACATGCCAAGCATAATAATATTTTCTCTTCAAACACTTATTTCGAATAGAAAATCGTTGTTTTAAGCCTTAACTTCACATGGGGAACGTGGGAATTTGGATGATAATTAAGTTTTATACATTTTGTTTCAAGTAATCATCTTAAGTGTTTTGAAATTCAATAAGCCGATTATAATCATTATTCTGTCATAAAGCTTATTTTGAGTAGAAATCGTAGTTTTGAGCTTTAACTTCACGTAGGGAATGGGAGAAATATGATGATAATAAAATTTCAACGATTTTGTATCAAATAATCATTCAAAGAGTTTTGAAATTCAACAAGCGCAACATAATCATATTTAATCTGCAAACGCTAATTTCGAATAGAAATCGTTGTTTTAAGACTTAACTTGACTTTGGGAACGTGGGAAATTGGATGATAATGAAGTTTTACACATTTTGTAACAACTAATCATCCTTAGAGTTTTGAAAGTAAACAAGCCGAGTATAATCATTATGCAGTCACAAAGCTTATTGTGACTAGAAATCAAAGTTTTGAGCTTTAACTTCATGTAGGGAATTGGGGAAATATGACAATACTGAAGTTTCAATGATTTTGTATCAAATAATCATTCTAAGAGTTTTAAAATTCAACAAGCCCAGCATAATCATATTTTATCTACAACGCTTATTTTGAATAGAAATCGTTGTTTTAAGACTTAACTTCACTTTGGGAACGTGAGAAATCGGACGATAATGAGGTTTTACACATTTTGTTACAACTAATCATCCTTAAAGTTTTGAAAGAAAACAAGCCGAGTATAATCATTATATTGTCCAAAGCTTATTGTGACTAGAAATCGTTATTTTAAGCCTTATCTTCACGTAGGGAACGTAGGAAATAGGACGATAAATGAAGTTTCAACGATTTCGTAACAAATAATCAATCTAAGAGTTTTAAAATTCAACATGCCGAGCATAATCATATTTTGTTTACAAACGTTTATTTTGAATAGAAATTGTTGTTTTTGGCCTTAACTTCACTTAGGGAACGTGGGAAATCAGACGATAATGAAGTTTCAATGATTTTGTAACAAATAATCAATCTAAGAGTTTTAAAATTCAACATGCCAAGCATAATCATAATTTGTCTACAAACACTTATTTTGAATAGAAATCGTTGTTTTAATCCTTAAGTTCACTTAGGGAACGTGGAAAATTGGACGATAACGAAATTTTATCCATTTTTTTTTTCAAATAATCATCCTAAGAGTTTTGAAATTTAACAAGCCGAGTATAATCATTATAATGTCACGAAGCTTATTATGACTACAAGTTGTTGTTTTAAGCCTTAACTTCACGTAGGGAACGTGGGAAATAGGATGATAATGAAGTTTTAACGATTTTGTAACAAATTATCAATCTAAGAGTTTTAAAATTCAACATGCTGAGCATAATCATATTTTATCTACAAACGCTTATTTTGAATAGAAATCATTTTTTAAAGCCTTAAGATCACTTTGGGAACGTGGGAAATCGGACGACAATGAAGTTTCAATGATTTATTAACAAATAATCAATCTAAGAGTTTTAAAATTCAACATGCCGAGCATAGTCTTATTTTGTCTACATACACTTATTTTGAATAGAAATCATTGTTTTTAGCCTTAACTTCACTTAGGGAATGTGGGAAATTGGACGATAATGAAGTTTTATCCATTTTGTTTCAAATATTCATCCTAAGAGTTTTGAAATTCAACAAGCTGAGTATAATCATTATGCTGTCACAAAACTTATTGAGACTAGAAATCGTTATTTTAAGCCTTAACTTCACGTAGGGAACATGGAAAATAGGACGATAATGAAGTTTCAACGATTTTGTAACAAATAATCAATCTAAAAGTTTAAAATTCAACATGCCGAGCATAATCATACTTTATCTACAAATGCTTATTTTGAATAGAAATCGGTGTTTTATACCTTAACTTCACATTGGGAACGTGGGAAATCGAACTATAATGAATTTTTACCCTTTTTGATACAAATAATAAAACTAAGAGTTTTCAAAGTGAACAAGCCGAGTATAATAATTTTGTTGTCACAAAGCTTAGTGTGACTAGAAATCGTTGTTTTGTGCCTTAACTTCACGTAGGGAACGTGGGAAATAGGATGATAATGAAGTTTCAACAATTTTGTATCAAATAATCATTCTAAGAGGTTCAAAATTCAACAAGTCGAGCATAATAATATTTTATCTACAAACGCTTATTTTAAATAGAAATCATTGTTTTATGCCTTAACTTCACTTAGAGAATGTCGGAAATCAGACGATAATGAAGTTTTAACCATTTTGTTTCAAATAATCGATCTAAGAGTTTTGAAATTCAACAAGTCGAGTATAATCATTATTCTGTCACAAAGCATATTGTGAGTAGAAATAGTTGTTTAAAGCCTTAAATTCACGTAGGGAATATGGGAAATAGGACAATAATGAAGTTTCAACGATTTTGTATAAAATAATAATTCAAAGAGTTTTAAAATTTAACAAGCCAAGCATAATCATATTTTATCTACAAATGGTTATTCTGAATAGAAATTGTTGTTTTCGGCTCTAAGTTCACATTGGGAACGTGGGAAATCAAAATATAATGAAGTTTTATCCATTTTGATTCAAATTATCATCCAAAGAGTCTTGAAAGTAAACAAGCCGAGTATAATCATTGTGTTGTCACAGAGCTTATTGTGACTAGAAATCGTTGATTTGAGCCTTAACTTCACGTAGGGAACGTGGGAAATATGACGATAATGAAGTATCAATGATTTTGTATTAAATAATCATTCTAAGAATTTTAAAATTCAAAAAGCCGAGCATAATCATTTTTTATCTTCAAATGCTTATTTTGAATAGAAATCGTTGTTTTAGGCGTTAACTTCACTTTGGGAACGTGGAAAATCAGACGATAATGAAGTTTTACACATTTTGTTACAACTAATCATCCTAAGAGTTTTGAAAGTAATCAATCTAAGAGTTTTAAAATTCAACATGCTGAGCATAATCATATTTTGTCTACAAATGCTTATTTTGAATAGAAGTCGTTGTTTTTAGCCTTAACTTCATTTAGGGAATGTGGGAAATTGGACGATAATGAAGTTTTATCCATTTTGTTTCTAATAGTCATCCTAAGTGTTTTGAATACAACAAGCCGAGTATAATCATTATGCTGTCACCAAGCTTATTGAGACTAGAAATAGTTATTTTAAGCCTTAGCTTAACATAGGGAACGTGGGAAATAGGACGATAACGAATTTTTAACAATTTTGTAACAAATAATCATTCTAAGAATTTTAAAATTCAACATGCCGAGCATAATCATATTTTGTCTATAAACGATTATTTTGAATAGAAAACATTTTTTAAGGCTTCACTTCACTTAGAGAACGTGGGAAATTGGACGACAATGAAATTTTATCCATCTTGTTTCAAATAAAAATTTTAAGAGTTTTGAAATTCAACAAGCCGAGTATTATCATTATGCTGTCGCAAAGCTTATTGAGACTAGAAATCATTATTTTAAGCCTTAGCTTCACATAGGGAACGTGAGAAATAGGACGATAATGAAGTTTCAATGATTTTGTAACAAATATTCAATCTAAGAGTTTTAAAATTCAACTTGCCAAACGTAATCATATTTTATCTACAAACGCTTATTTTGAATAGAAATCGGTGTTTTTCATGGGAAACCGAACTATAATGAATTTTTACCATTTTTAGTACAAATAATCAAACTAAGAGTTTTCAAAGTAAACAAGCCGAGTATAATCATTCTGTAGTCACAAAGTTTATTGTGATTAAAAATCGTTGTTTTGCGCCTTAACTTCACATAGGGAACGTGGGAAATAGGACGATAATGAAGTTTCAACAATTTTGTATCAAATAATCATTCTAAGAGGTTCGAAAATCAACATGCCGAGCATAATAATATTTTATCTGCGAACGCTTATTTTGGATAGAAATCGTTGTTTTATGCCTTAACTTCACTTAGAGAATGTCGAAAATCAGACGACAATATAGTTTAACCCATTTCGTTACAACTAATCATCCAAAGAGTTTTGAAATTCAACAAGCTGAGTATAATCATTGTTTTGAGTAGAAATCGTTGTTTTAAGAATTAACTTCACGTAGGGAATATGGGAAATTGGACAATAATGAAGTTTTAACGATTTTGTATAAAATAATAATTCAAAGGGTTTTAAATTTTAACAAGTCAAGCATAATCATATTTTATCTACACATGGTTATTTTTAATAAAAATCGTTGTTTCAAGCCTTAACCTCGCTTTGGGAACGTGGGAAATCGGACGATAATGAAGTTTCAACGATTTTGTAACAAATAATCAATCTAAGAGTTTTAAAATTTCACATGCCGAGCATAATCATATTTTCTCTACAAACACTGATTTTGAATAGAAATCGTTGTTTTAAGCCTTAACTTCTCTTGGGGAACGTGAGAATTTGGACGATAATGAAGTTTTATACATTTTGTTTCAAATAATCATCTTAAGAGTTTTGAAATTCAACAAGCCGAGTATAATCATTATTCTGTCACAAAGCTTATTCTGAGTAGAAATCGTAGTTTTGAGCTTTAAGTTCACGTAGGGAATGAGAGAAATATGACGATAATGAAGTTTCAACGATTTTGTATCAAATAATCATTTTAATAGTTTTAAAATTCAACAAGCCAATCATAATAATATTTTATCTACAAACGCTTATTTTGAATATAAATCTTTGTTTTAAGACTTAACTTCGCTTTGGGAACGTGGGAAATCGGACGATAATGAAGTTTTACACATTTTGTTACAACTAATCATCCTCAGAGTTTTGAAAGTAAACAAGCCGAGTATAATCATTATATTGTCACAAAGCTTAGTGTGACTAGAAATCGTAGTTTTGAGCTTTAACTTCACGTAGGGAATGGGGGAAATATGACGATAATGAAGTTTAAACGATTTTGTATCAATTAATCATTCTAAGAGTTTTAAAATTCAACAAGCTCAGCATAATCATATTTTATCTACAAACGCTTATTTTGAATAGAAATCATTGTTTTAAGACTTAACTTCACTTTGGGAATGTTGGAAATCAAACGATAATGAAGTTTTACACATTTTATTACAACTTTTATCCTCAGAGTTTTGAAAGTAAACAAGCCAAGTGTAATCATTATAATGTCACAAAGCTTAGTGGGACTAGAAATCGTTATTTTAAGCCTTAACTTCATATAGGGATCGTGGGAAATAGGACGATAATGAAGTTTCAACGATTTTGTAACAAATAATCAATCTAAGAGTTTTAAAATTCAACTTGCCGAGCATAATCATATTTTATCTACAAACGCTTATTTTGAATAGAAATCAGTGTTTTTAACCTCAACTTCATATTGGGATCATGGGAAATCGAACTAAAATGAATTTTTAGCCATTTTGATACAAATAATCAAACTAAGAGTTTTAAAGTAAACAAGTTGAGTATAATCATTCTATTGTCACAAAGCTTATTGTGATTAGAAATTGTTGTTTTGCGCCTTAACTTCACATAGGGAATGTGGGAAATAAGACGATAATGAAGTTTCAACAATTTTTTATCAAATAATCATTCTAAGAGGTTCAAAATTCAACAAGCTGAGCATAATAATATTTTATCTACGAACGCTTATTTTTAATAGAAATCATTGTTTTATGCCTTAACTTCACTTAGAGAATGTCGGAAATCAGACGATAATGAATTTTAACCCATTTTGTTACAAATAATCATCCTAAGAGTTTTGAAATTTAACAAGCTGAGTATAATCATTATTCTGTTACAATGCATATTGTGAGTAGAAATCGTTGTTTTAAATCTTAACTTCACGTTGGGAATATGGGAATTAGGACGATAATGAAGTTCAATGATTTTGTATAAAATAATAATTCAAAGGGTTTTAAAATTCAACAAGCCGAGCATAATGATATTTTATATGCAAATGGTTATTTTGAATAGAAATCGTTGTTTTAAGACTTAACTTCACTTTGGGAACGTGGGAAATCGGACGATAACGAAGTTTCAATGATTTTGTAACAAATAATCAATCTAAGAATTTTAAAATTTCACATGCCGAGCATAATCATATTTTCTCTACAAACACTTATTTTGAATAGAAATCGTTGTTTTAATCCTTAACTTCACTTGGGGAACGTGGGAATTTGGACGATAATGAAGTTTTATACATTTTGTTTCAAATAGTCATCTTAAGAGTTTTGAAATTCAACAAGCCAAGTATAATCATTATTCTGTCACAAAGCTTATCTGAGTAGAAATCGTAGTTTTGAGCTTAAACTTCACGTAGGAAATAGGGGAAATATGACAATAATAAAGTTTCAACGATTTTATATCAAATAATCATTTTAAGAGTTTTAAAATTAACCAAGCCCATCATAATCATATTTTATCGACAAACGATTATTTTGAATAGAAATAATTATTTTAAGACTTAACTTCACTTTGCGAACGTGGGAAATCGGACGATAATGAAGTTTTACACAATTTGTAACAACTAATCATCCTCAGAGTTTTGAAAGTAAACAAGCTGAGTATAATCATTATGCTGTCACAAAGCTTATTGTGACTAGAAATCGTAGTTTTGAGCTTTCACTTTACGTAGGGAATGGGGGAAATTTGACAATAATGAAGTTTCAATGATTATGTATCAAATAATCATTCTAAGAGTTTTAAAATTCAACAAGTCCAGCATAATCATAATTGATCTACAAACACTTATTTTGAATAGAAATCGTTGTTTTAATACTTAAATTCACTTTGAGAACGTGAGAAATTGAATGATAATGAAGTTTTACACATTTTGTTACAAGTAATCATCCTCTGAGTATTGAAAGTAAATAAGCTGAGTATAATCATTATGCTGTCACAAAGATTATTATGACTAAAAATTGTTATTTTAAGCCTTAACTTCACGTAGGGAACGTGGGAAATAGGATGATAATGAAGTTTCAACGATTTTGTAACAAATAATCAATCTAAGAGTTTTAAAATTCAACATGCCGAGCAAAATCATATTTTATCTACAAACGCTTATTTTGAATAGAAATCATTGTTTTAAACCTTAACTTCACATTGGGAACATGAAAAATCGGACGACAATGAAGTTTCAACGATTTATTAACAAATAATCAATCTAAAAGTTTTAAAATTCAACATGACGAGCGTAGTCATATTTTGTCTACATACGCTTATTTTGAATAGAAATCGTTGTTTTTATCCTTAACTTCACTTAGGGAATGTGGTAAATTGGACGATATTGAAGTTTTATCCATTTTGTTTCAAATAGTCATCCTAAGAGTTTTGAAATTCAACAAGCCGAGTATAATCATTATGTTGTCACAAAGCTTATTGAGACTAGAAATCGTTATTTTAAGCCTTAACTTCACGTAGGGAACGTGGGAAACGGGATGATAATGAAGTTTCAACGATTTTGTAACAAATAATTAATCTAAAAGTTTTAAAATTCAACATGCCGAGCATAATCATATTTTATCTAGAAACACTTATTTTGAATAGAAATCGGTGTTTTAAACCTTAACTTCACATTGGAAACGTGGGAAATCGAACTATAAAGAATTTTTACCCATTTAGATACAAATAATGAAATAAAGAGTTTTCAAAGTAAACAAGCCGAGTATAATTGTTATATTGTCACAAAGCTTATTGTGACTAGAAATTGTTGTTTTGCGCCTTAACTTCACGTAGGGAACGTGGGAAATAGGACGATAATGAAGTTTCGACAATTTTTTTTTATCAAATAATCATTTTAAGAGGTTCAAAATTCAACAAGCCGAGCATAATAATACTTTATCTACGAATGCTTATTTTTAATTGAAATCATTTTTTATGCCTTAACTTCACTTAGAGAATGTCGGAAATCAGACGATAATGAATATTAACCCATTTTGTTATAAATAATCATACTAAAAGTTTTAAAATTCAACAAGCCGAGTATAATCATTATTCTGTCACAAAGCAAATTGTGAATTGAAAACGTTATTTTAAGCCTTAACTTCACGTAGGGAACATGGGAGATAGGACGATAATGATGTTTCAATGATTTTGTATAAAATAATAATTCAAAGGGTTTTAAAATTTAACAAGCTGAGCATAATCATCTTTTATCTACAAATGGTTATTTTGAATAGAAATCATTTTTTAAGCCTTAACTTGACTTTGGTAACGTGGGAAATCGGAAGAAAATGAAGTTTCAACAATTTTGTAACAAATAATCAATCTAAGAGTTTTAAAATTCCACATGCCGAGCATAATCATATTTTCTCTACAGACACTTATTTTGAATAGAAATCATTATTTTATGCTTTAACTTCACTTGGGGAACGTGGGAATTTGGACGATAATGAAGTTTTATACATTTTGTTTCAAATAATCATCTTAAGAGTTTTGAAATTCAACAAGCCGAATAAAGTCATTATTCTGTCACAAAGCTTATCCTTAGTAGAAATCGTAGTTTTAAGCTTTAACTTCACGTAGGGAATGGGCGAAATATGACAATAATGAAGTTTCAACGATTTTTTTATCAAATAATCATTCTAAGTGTTTTAAAATTCAACAAGCCCAACATAATCATATTTTATCTACAAACGCTTATTTTGAATAGAAATTGTTGTATTAAGACTTAACTTCACTTAGAGAACGTGGGAAATCAGACGAAAGTGAAGTTTTACACATTTTATAACAACTAGTCATCCTCAGAGTTTTGAAAGTAAACAAGCCGAGTATAATCATTATGCTGTCACAAAGCTTATTATGACTAGAAATCGTAGTTTTGAGTTTTAACTTCACGTAGGGAATGGGGAAATTTGACGATAATGAAGTTTTAATGATTTTGTATCAAATAATCATTCTAAGAGTTTTAAAATTCAACAAGCCCAACATAATCATATTTTATCTACAAACGCTTATTTTGAATAGAAATCGTAGTTTTAAGCCTTAACTTCACTTTGGGAATGTGGGAAATCGGTGGATAATGAAGATTTACACATTTTGTTACAACTAATCATCCTCAGAGTTTTGAAAGTAAACAAGCCGAGTATAATCATTATGCTGTCACAAAGCTTATTGTAACTAGAAATCGTTATTTTAAGCCTAAACTTCACGTAGGGAATGTGGGAAATAGGACGATAATGAAGTTTCAACGATTTTGTAACAAATAATCAATATAAGAGTTTTAAAATACAACATATCGAGCATAATCATATTATGTCTACAAATGCTTATTTTGAATAGAAGTCGTTGCTTTTAGCTTTTACTTCACTTAGGGAACGTGGGAAATCGGACGATAATGTAGTTTCAACGAATTTTGTAACAAATAATGAATCTAAGAGCCTTAAAATTCAACATGTCGAGCATAGTCATATTTTGTCTACATACGCTTATTTTGAATAGAAATCAGTGTTTTAAACATCATCTTCAAATTGGGAACGTGGGAAATCGAATTTTAATGAAATTTTACCCATTTTGATACAAATAATCAATCTAAAAGTTTTCAAAGTAAACAAGGAGAGTATAATCATTATGTTGTCACAAAGCTTATTGTGACTACAAATTGTTGTTTTGCGCCTTAACTTCACGTAGGGAACATGGGAAATAGGACGATAATGAAGTTTCAACAATTTTGTATCAAATAATCATTCTAAGAGGTTCAAAATTCAACAAGCCGAGCATAATAATATTTTATCTACGAACGCTTATTTTTAATAGAAATTGTTGTTTTATGCCTTAACTTCACTTAGAGAATGTCCGAAATCAGACGATAATGAATTTTAACCCATTTTGTTACAAATAATCATCCTAAAAGTGTTGAAATTCAACAAGCTAAGTATAATCATTATTCTGTCACAAAGCATATTGAGAGTAGAAATCGTTGTTTTAAGCCTTAACTTCACATAGGGAATATGGGAGATAGGACGATAATGAAGATTCAACGATTTTGTATAAAATAATAATTTGAAGGGTTTTAAAATTTAAGAAGCCGAGCATAATCATATTTTATCTACAAACGTTTATTTTGAATAGAAATCGTTGTTTTAAGCCTTAACTTCTCATTGGGAATGTGGGAAATCGAAATATAATGAAGTTTTATCTATTTTGATACAAATTATCATCCAAAGAGTCTTGAAAGTAAACAAGCCGAGTATAATCATTTTGTTGTCACAAAGCTTATTGTGACTAAAAATCGTTGATTTGAGCCTTAACTTCACGTAGGGAACGTGGGAAATATGATGATAATGAAGTATCAATGATTTTGTATCAAATAATCATTCTAAGAATTTTAAAATTCAACAAGCCGAGCATAATCACATTTTACCTACAAACGCTTATTTTGAATAGAAATCGTTGTTTTAATCCTTAACTTCACTTTGGGAACGTAGGAAATCGGACGATAATGAAGTTTTACCCATTTTGTTACAAATAATCAATCTAAGAGTTTTAAAATTCAACAAGCCGAGTATAATCATTATTCTGTCACAAAGCTTATTATGATAAGAAATCTTTGTTTCAAGCTTCAACTTCACTCTGGGAAAGTGGGAAATTGGATAGTAATGAAGTTTTATCCATTTTTTTTCAAATAATCATCCTAAGAGTTTTAAAATTCAACAAGCTGAGGATAATCATTATGCTATCAAAAAGTTTATTGTGACTAGAAATCGTTGTTTTAAGTCTTAACTTCACGTAGGGAACGTAGGAAATAGGACGATAATGAAGTTTCAACGATTTTGTAACAAATAATCAATCTAAGAGTTTTAAAATTTAACATGCCGAGCATATTTTATCTACAAACGCTTATTTTGAATAGAAATCGTTGTTTTAAACCTTAACTTCACATTGGGAACTTGGGAAATCGAACTATAATGAATTTTTACCCATTTTGATACAAATAACCGAACTAAGAGTTTTGAAAGTAAACAAGCAGAGTGTAATCATTGTTTTGTCACAAAGCTTATTGTGACTAGAAATCATTGTTTGGCGCCTTAACTTACCGTAGGAAACGTGGGTAATAGGACGATAATGAAATTTCAACAATTTTGTATCAAATAATCATTCTAAGAGGTTCAAAAATCAACAAGCCGAGCATAATCATATTTAATCTACAAACGCTTATTTTGAATAGAAATCATTGTTTTATGCCTTAACTTCACTTAGAGAATGTCGGAAATAAGACGATAATGAAATTTTACCCATTTTGTTATAAATAATCATCATAAGAGTTTTGAAATTCAACAAGCCGAGTATAATCATTATTTCGTCACAAAGCATATTGTTAGTAGAAATCGATGTTTTGAGCTTTAACTTCACGTAGGAAATATGGGAAATAGGCCGACAATAAAGTTTCAACGATTTTTTATAAAGTCGTAATTCAAAGAATTTTACATTTTAACAAGCTGAGAATAATCATATTTTATATAGAAATGCTTATTTTGAATAGAAATCGTTGTTTTAAGCCTTAACTTCACATTAGAAACATGGGAAATCAAAATATAATGAAGTTTTACTAATTTTGATATAAATTATCATCCTGAGAGTTTTGAAAATAAACAAGATGAGTATAATCATTGTGTTGTCACAAAGCTTATTGTGTCTAGAAATCGTTGTTTTGAGCCTTAACTTCACGTAGGGAACGTGGGAAATAGGACGATAATGAAGTATCAACAATTTTGTATCAAATAATCATTATAAGAATTTTAAAATTCAACAAGCCGAGAATAATCATATTTTATCTACAAACGCTTCCTTTAAATAGAAATCGTTGTTTTAAGCCTTAACTTCACTTTGGGAACGTGCAAAATCGGACGATAATGAAGTTTTTCACATTTTATTACAACTAATCATCTTCAGAGTTTTGAAAGTAAACAAGCCGAGTATAATCATTATGCTGTCACAAAGCGTATTGCGACTAAAAGTTGTTGTTTTAAGCCTTAACTTCACGTAGGGAACGTGGGAAATGGGACGATAATGAAGTTTCAACGATTTTATAACAAATAATCAATCTAATAGTTTTAAACTTTAACATGCCGAGCATAATCATACTTTGTCTACAAACGCTTATTTTGAATAGAAATCGTTGTTTTAAGCCTTAACTTCACTTAGGGAATGTGAGAAATTGGACGATAATAAAGTTTTATTCATTTTGTTTCAAATAATGATCTTAAGAGTTTTGAAATTCAACAAGTCGAGTATAATCATTATGCCATCACAAAGCTTGTTTTGACTAGAAATCGTTGTTTAAAGCCTTAACTTCGCGTAGGGAACGTGGGAAATAGGACGATAACGAAATTTAAACGATTTTGTAACAAATAATCAATCTAAGAGTTTTGAAATATCAACATGCCGAGTATGATCATGTTTTATCTACAAACGCTTATTTTGAATCGAAATCGTTGTTTTAAACTTAACTTAACAATAGGAACGTGGGAAATTGAACTATAATGAATTTTTACCAATTTTGATACAAATAATCAAACTAAGAGTTTTCAAAGTAAACAAGCCGAGTATAATCATTGTGTTGTCACAAAGCTTATTGTGACTAGAAATTGTTGTTTTGAGCCTTAACTTCACTTAGGGAACGCGGGAAATAGGACGATAATAAAGTTTAAACAATTTTGTATCAAATAATCATTCTAAGTGGTTCAAAATTAAACAAGCCGAGCATAATCATATTTTATCTACAAAAGCTTATTTCAAATAGAAATCGTTGTTTTATGCCTTAAATGCACTCAGGAAATGTCAAAAATCAGACGATAATGAAGTCTTACCCTTTTTGTTACAAATAATCATCCTAAGAGTTTTAAAATTCAATAAGCCGAGTATAATCATTATCCTGTCACAAAGCTTGTTGCGACTAGAAATCGTTGTTTTCAGCCTTAACTTCACGTAGAGAACGTGGGAAATAGGACAATAATGAAGTTTCAATGATTTTGTAACAAATAATCAATCTAAGAGTTTTAAAATATCAACATGCTTAGCATAATCATATTTTATCAACAAACGCTTATTTTGAATAGAAACCGTTGTTTTAAACATAACTTCACAATAGGAACGTGGAAAATCGAACTATAATGAATTTTTACCTATTTTGATAAAAATAATCAAACTAAGAGTTTTGAAAGTAAACAAGCCGAGTATAATCATTGTGTTGTCATAAAGCTTATTGTCACTAGAAATTGTTGTTTTGAGCCTTAACTTCACGTAGGGAACGTAGGAAATAGGACGATAATGAAGTTTAAACAATTTTGTATCAAATAATCATTCTAAGAGGTTCAAAATTAAACAAGCCGAGCAGAATCATATTTTATCTACAAACGCTTATTTTGAATAGAAATGGCTGATTTATGCCTTAACTTCACTTAGGGAATGAGAAAAATCACACGATAATGAAGTTTTACCAATTTTGTTACAAATAATCATCATAAAAGTTTTGAAATTCAACAAGCCAAGTATAATCATTATTCAGCCACAAAGCATATTGTGAGTAGAAATTGTTGTTTTGAGCCTTAACTTCACGTTGGGAATATGGGAAATAAGACGAAAATGAAGTTTCAACTATTTTTTATAAAATAATAATTCTAAAAGTTTTATAATTTAACAAACCGAGCATAATCATATTCTATCTACAAACGCTTATTTTGAATAGAAATCATTGTTTTAAGCCTTTACTTCACATTGGGAACGTGGGAAATCGAAATATAATGAAGTTTTACCCATTTTGATACAAATTATCATCCTAAAAGTTTTGAAAGTAAACAAGACGAGTATAATCATTGTGTTGTCACAAAGCTTATTGTGACTAGAAATCATTATTTTGAGCCTTAACTTCACGTAGGGAACGTGGGAAATAGGACGATAATGAAGTTTCAACAATTTTGTATCAAATAATTATTCTAAGAGGTTCACAATTCAACAAGCCGAGCATAATAATATTTTATCTACAAACGCTTATTTTTAATAGAAATCATTGTTTTATGCCTTAACTACACTTAGAAAATGTCGAAAATCAGACGATAATGAAGTTTTACCCATTTTGTTACAAATAATCATCTTAAGAGTTTTGAAATTCAACAAGCTGAGTATAATCATTATTCTATCACAAAGCATATTTTGAGTAGAAATCGTTGTTTTGAGCCTTAACTTCACGAAGGAATTATGGAAAATGGGATGATAATGAAGTTTCAACGATTTTGTATAAAATAATAATTCAAGGAGTTTTAAAATTTAACAAGCCGAGCATAATCATATTTTATTTACAAACGCTTATTTTGAATAGAAATCGATTTTTTAAGCCTTAATTTCACATTGGGAACATGGGAAATCGAAATATAATGAAGTTTTTTCCCATTTTGATACAAATTATCATCCTAAGAGTTTTGAAAGTAAACAAGCCGAGTATAATCATTATGTTGTCACATAGCCTATTGTGACTTGAAATCGTTGTTTTGAACCTTAAATTCACGTAGGGAACGAAGGAAATAGGACGATAATGAAGTATCAACGATTTTGTATCAAATAATCATTCTAAGAGTTCTAAAATTCAACAAGCCGAGCATAATCATATTTTACCTAAAAATGCTTATTTTGAATAGAAATCGTTGTTTTAAGCCTTAACTTCACTTTGGTAACGTGAGAAATTGAACAATAATGAAGTTTTACACAGTTTGTTACAATTAATAATCTTTAGAGTCTTGAAAGCAAACAAGCTGAGTATAATCATTATGCTGTCACAAAGCTTATTATGATAAGAAATCGTTTTTTCAAGCCTTAACTTCACTTAGGGAAAGTGGGAAAATGGACGATAATGAAGTTTTATCAATTTTGTTCCAAATAATCATCCTAAGAGTTTTGAAATGCAACAAGTTGAGTATAATCATTATGCTATTACAAAGTTTATTGTGACTAGAAACCGTTGTTTTAAGCCTTAACTTCACGTATGGAATGTGGGAAAAAGGACGATAATGAAGTTTCAACGATTTTGTAACAAATAATCAATCTAAGAGTTTTAAAATTCAACATGCCGAGCATAATCAAATTTTATCTACAAACACTTATTTTGAATAGAAATCGTTGTTTTAAGCCTTAACTTCACTTTGGGAACGTGGAAAATTGGATGATAATGAAGTTTCAACGACTTTGTAACAAATAATCAATCTAAGAGTTTTAAAATTCAACATGTTAAGCATAATCCTATTTTGTCTACAAATGCTTATTTTGAATAGAAGTCGTTGTTTTTAGCCTTAACTTCACATTGGGAACATGGGAAATCGAAATATAATGAAGTTTTACCCATTTTAATACAAATTATCATCTTAAGAGTTTTGATTGTAAACAATACGACAATAATCATTGTGTTGTCATAAAGCTTATAGTGACTAGAAATCGTTGTTTTGAGCCTTAACTTCACAGAGGGAACGTGGGAAATGGGACGATAATGAAGTATCAACGATTATGTATCAAATAATCATTCCAAGAATTTTAAAATTCAACAAGCCGAGCATAATCATATTTTATATACAAACGCTCCTTTTGAATAGAAATCGTTGTTTTAAGCCTTAGCTTCACTTTGGGAACGTGGGATATCAGACGATAATGAAGTTTTACACATTTTTTTACAACTAATCATCCTCAGAGTTTTGAAAGTAAACAAGCCGAGTATTATGCTGTCACAAAGCTAATTGTGACTAGAAATCGTTGTTTTAAGCCTTAACTTCACGTAGGGAACGTGGGAAATAGGACGATAATAAAGTTTCAACAATTTTGTAACAAATAATCAATCTAATAGTTTTAAAATTCAACATGCCGAGCATAATTATATTTTGTCTACAAATGCTTATTTTGAATAGAAATCGTTGTTTTATGCCTTAACTTCACTTAGGGAATGTACGAAATTGGACGATAATGAAGTTTTATCCATTCTGTTTCAAATAATGATCCTTAGAGTTTTGAAATTCAACAAGTTGAGTATAATCATTATGTTGTCACAAAGCTTATTGTGACTAGAAATCGTTGTTTTAAGCCTTAACTTCATGTAGGAAACGTGGAAATAGGACGATAATTAAGTTTCGACGATTTTATAACAAATAATCAACCAAAGAGTTTTAAAATATCAACATGCCGAGCATAATCATATTTTATCTACAAACGCTTATTTTGAATAGAAATCGTTGTTTTAAATCTTAACTTCACAATGGGATCCTGGGAAAAAGAACTATAATGAATTTTTTCCCATTTCGATACAAATAATCAAACAAAGAGTTTTGAAAGAAAATAAGCCAAGTATAATCATTGTGTTGTCACAAAGCTTATTGTGACTAGAAATTATTGTTTTGAGCCTTAACTTCACGTAGGGATTATGGGAAATAGGACGATAATGAAGTTTCAACGATTTTGTATAAAATAATAATTCAAAGAGTTTTAAAATTTAACAAGTCGAGCATAATCATATTTTTTCGACAAACGCTTATTTTGAATAGAAATCATTGTTTTAAGCCTTAACTTTACTTATGGAACGTGGAAAATAAAACGATAATGAAGTTTTACCTATTTTGTTTCAAATAATCATCCTAAGAGTTTTAAAATTCAACAAGCCGAGTATAAAGCTTATTCTGAGTACAAATCGTAGTTTTGAGCCTTAACTTCATGTAGGAAACTTGGGAAATAGACGATAATGAAGTTTCAACGACTTTGTATGAAATAATCATTCACAGAGTTTTAAAATTCAACAAGCTGAGTATAATCATATTTTATCTACAAACGCTTATTTTGAATAGAAACCGTTGTTTTAAGCCTTAACTTCACTTTGGGAACGTGAAAAATCGAACGATAATGAAGTTTTACACATTTTTTACAACAAATCATTCTTTGAGTTTTGAAAGTAAACAAGCCAAGTATAATCATTATGCTGTCACAAAGCTTATTGTGACTAGAAATCGTAGTTTTAAGCCTTAACTTCACGTAGGGAACGTGGGAAATAGGATGATAATGAAGTTTCAATGATTTGTAACAAATAATCAATCTAAGAGTTTTAAAATTCAACATGTCGAGCATAATCATATTTTATCTACAAATGCTTATTTTGAAGAGAAATCATTGTTTTAAGCCTTAACTTCACTTAGATAACGTGGGAAATAAGATGATAATAAAATTTTACCCATTTTGTTTGAAATAATTATCCTAAGAGTTTTGAAATTTAACAAGCCGAGTATAATCATTATTCTGTCAAAAAGCTTATTCTCAGTAGAAATCGTTAATTGGAGCCTTAACTTTACGTAGGGAACGTGGGAAATAAAACGATAATGAAGTTTCAACGATTTTGTATCAAATAATCATTCTAAGAGTTTTAAAATTCAACAAGCCTAGCATAATCATAATTTATCTAAAAATGCTTATTTTAAATAGAAATCGTTGTTTTATGCTTTAACTTCACTTTGGGAACATGGAAAATCGGACGATAATGAAGTTTTACACATTTTTTACAACTAATCATCCTCAGCTTCACATAGGGAACGTGGGAAATAAGACAATAATGAAGTTTTAACGATTTTGTATCAAATAATCATTCTAAGGGTTTTAAACTTCAACAAGATGAGCATCATCATATTTTATCTCCAAACACTTATTTTGAATTGAAATCATTGTTTTAAGCCTTAACTTCACATTGGGAATGTGAAAATTCGAACAATAATGAAGTTTTACCCATTTTGATGCAAATAATAAAACTAAGAGTTTTGAAAGTAAACAAGCCAAGTATAATCATTGTGCTGTCACAAAGCTTATTTGGACTAGAAATCATTGTTTTGAGCCTTAACTTCATGTAGGGAACGTGGTAAATAGGAGGATAATGAAGTTTCAACAATTTTGTATCAAATAATCATTCTAAGAGGTTCAAAATTTAACAAGATGAGCTTAATCATATTTTATCTACAAATGCTTATTTTGAATAGAAATCATTGTTTTATGCCTTAACTTCACTTAGGGAATGTGGCAAATAAGACGATAATGAAGTTTTACCCATTTTGTTACAAATAATCATTCTAAGAGTTTTAAAATTCAATAACCCAAGTATAATCATTATTCAGTCACAAAGCTTATTTTTGAGTAGAAATCGTTGTTTTGAGCCTTAACTTCGCGTAGGGATATGGGAAATAGAACGATAATTAAGTTTCAACGATTTTGTATAAAATAATAATTCCAAAAGTTTTAAAATTTAACAAACCGAGCATAATCATATTTTATCTACAAACGCTTATTTTGAATTGAAATCGTTGTTTTAAGCATTAACTTCACATTGGGAACGTGGGAAATAGGACGATAATGAAGTTTCGACAATTTTGTCACAAATAATCAATCTAAGAGTTTTAAAATATCAACATGCTGAGCATAATCATATTTTATCTACAAACGCTTATTTTAATAGAAATCGTTGTTTCAAACCATAACTTCATAATGGGATCGTGGAAAATCGAACTATAATGAATTTCTTTCCATTTTGATACAAATAATCAAACAAAGAGTTTTGAAAGAAAATAAGCCGAGTATAATCATTTGTTTCACAAATCTTAATGTGAATAGAAATTATAGTTTTGAGCCTTAACTTCACGTAAGGAACGTGGGAGATAGGACGATAATGAAGTTTCAACAATTTTGTCTCAAATAATCATTCGAAGAGGTTCAAAATTCAACGAGCCGAGTATAGTCATATTTTATCTGCAAACGCTTATTTTGAATAGAAATAGTTGTTTTATGCCTTAACTTCACTTAGCGAATGTCAGAAATCAGACGATAATGAAGTTTTACCCATTTTGTTACAAATAATCAACCTAAGAGTTTTGAAATTCAACAAGCCAAGTATAATTATTATTCATTTACAAAGCATATTGTGAGTAGAAATCCTTGTTTTGAGCCTTAACTTCATGTAGGGAATATGGGAAAGAGGATGATAATGAAGTTTCAATGATTTTGTATAAAATAATAATTCAAAGAGTTTTAAAATTTAACTAGCCGAGCATAATCATATTTTATCTATAAACGCTTATTTTGAATAGAAATCGGTTTTTTAAGCCTTAACTTCACATTGGGAACGTGGGAAATCGAAATATAATGAAGTTTTACCCATTTTAATACAAATTATCATTCTAAGAGTTTTGAAAGTAAACAAGACGAGTATAATCATTGTGTTTTCACACAACTTATTGTGACTAGAAATTGTTGTTTCAAGCCTTAACTTCACGTAGGGAACGTTGGAAATAGGACGATAATGAGGTTTCAATGATTTTGTAATAAATAATCAATCTAAGAGTTTTAAAATTCAACATGCTGAGCATAATCATATTTTTTCAACAAACGCTTATTTTGAATAGAAATCGTTGTTTTAAGCCTTAACTTTACTTAGGGAATGTGGGAAATTGGAAAATAAAGAAGTTTTACCCATTTTGTTTCAAATAATCATCCTAAGAGTTTTGAAATTCAACAAGCCTAATATAATAATTATTCGGTCACAAAGCTTATTCTGAGTACAAATCGTAGTTTTGAGTCTTAACTTCATGTAGGAAACGGGGGAATAGGACGATAATGAAGTTTCAACGACTTTGTATCAAATAATCAATCTAAGAGTTTTAAAATTCAACATGTCGAGCATAATCATATTTTATCTACAAATGCTTATTTTGAAGAGAAATCATTGTTTTAAGCCTTAACTTCACTTAGAGAACGTGGGAAATCGGATGATAATAAAATTTTACCCATTTTGTTTGAAATAATTATCCTAAGAGTTTTGAAATTTAACAAGCCGAGTATAATCATTATGTTGTCACAAAGCTTATTGTGACTAGAAATCGTTGTTTTAAGCCTTAACATCACGTAGGGAACGTGGGAAATAGGAAGATAATGAAGTTTCAATGATTTTGTAACAAAAAATCAATCTAAGAGTTTTCAAATTCAACATGCCGAGCATAATCATATTTTATCTACAAATGCTTATTTTGAATAGAAATCATTTTATTAAACTTTAACTTCACATTGGGAACGTGGGAAATCGAACTATAATGAATTTTTACCCATTTTGATACAAATAATCGAACTTGAAGTTTTGAAATTCAACAAGGTGAGTATAATCATTCTTTTGTCACAAAGCTTATTGTGACTAGAAATCGTTGGTTTGAGCCTTAACTTCACGTAGGGAACGTGGGAAATAGTACGATAATGAAGTTTTAATGATTTTGTATCAATAATCATTCTATGAGTTTTAAAATTCAACAAGCCGAGCATAATCATATTTTATCTACAAATGCTTATTTTGAAGAGAAATCGTTGTTTTAAGCCTTAACTTCACTTTGGGAACGTGGAAAATCGGACGATAATGAAGTTTTTTACATTTTTTACAACTAATCATCCTCAAAATTTTGAAAGTAAACAAGCCGAGTATAATCATTATTCTGCCACAAAGCTTATTTTGAGTAGAAATCGTTGTTTTGAGCCTTAGCTTCACAAAGGGAACGTGGGAAATAAGACGATAATGAAGTTTCAACGATTTTTTATCAAATAATCATTTTAAGAGTTTTAAAATTCAACAAGACGAGCATAATCATATTTTATCTCTAAACGCTTATTTTGAATAGAAATCGTTGTTTTAAGCTTGAACTTCACATTGGGAACGTGGAAAATTGAACTATAATGAAGTTTTACTCATTTTGTTACAAATAATTAAACTAAGAGTTTTGAAAGTAAACAAGCCGAGTATAATCATTGTGCTGTCACAAAGCTTATTGGGACTAGTAATCGTTGTTTTCAGCCTTAACTTGACGTAGGGAACGTGGAAAATAGGATGATAATGAAGTTTCAACAATTTTGTATCAAATAATCATTCTAAGAGGTTCAAAATTTAACAAGATGCGCTTAATCATATTTTATCTACAAATGCTTATTTTGAATAGAAATCGTAGTCCAATGCCTTAACTTCACTTAGGGAATGTGGGAAATAAGACGATAATAAAGTTTTACCCATTTTGTTACAAATAATCATTCTAAGAGTTTTAAAATTCAACAAGCCAAGTTTAATCATTATTCAGTGACAAAGCATATTGTGAGTAGAAATCGTTGTTTTGAGCCTTAACTTCACGTAGGGAATATGGGAAATAGGACGATAATGAAGTTTGAACGATTTTGTATAAAATAATAATTCTAAAAGTTTTAAAATTTAACAAGCCTAGCATAATCATATTTTATCTACAAACGCATATTTTGAATTGAAATCATTGTTTTAAGCCTTAACTTGACATTGGAAACGTGGGAAGTCGGATGAAAATAAAATTTTACCCAATTTGTTTCAAATAATTATCCTAAGAGTTTTGAAATTTAACAAGCCAAGTATAATTATTCTTCTGTCACAAAGCTTATTTTGAGTAGAAATCGTTAATTTGAGCCTTTACTTCACGTAGGGAACGTGGGAAATAGTACGATAATGAAGTTTCAACGATTTTGTATCAAATAATCATTCTAAGAGCTTTCAAATTCAACAAGCCGAGCATAATCATATTTTATCTACAAACGCTTAATTTTAATAGAAATCGTTGTTTTAATCCTTAACTTTACTTTGCGAACGTGGGAAATAGGACGATAATGAAGTTTTACACATTTTATTACAACAAATATACTAAAAGTTTTGAAAGTAAAAAAGCCGAGTATAATCATTATGCTGTAACAAAGCTTATTTTCACTAGAAATCGTTGTTTTAAGCCTTAACTTCTCGTAGGGAACGTGAAAAATTGGACGATATTGAAGTTCCAACAATTTTATATCAAATAATAATTCTAAGAGGTTCAAAATTTAACAAACCGAACATAATCATATTTTATCTACAAATGCTTATTTTGAATAGAAATCATTGTTTTAAGCCTTAAATTCACTTAGGGAACGTGGGAAATTGGACGATAATGAAGGTTTATCCATTTTATTTCAAATAATCATCCTAAAAGTTTTGAAATTCAACAAACCGAGTATAATCATTAATATGTCACAAAGCTTATAGTGAGTAGAAATCATTGTTTCGATCCTTATCTTTACATAGGGAGCATGGGAAATTGAACGATAATGAAGTTTTAACGATTTTGAATTAAACAACCAATCTAAGATTTTTAAAATTCAACAAGCCGAGCATAATTATAATTTATCTACAAATGCTTATTTTGAATTGAAATCGTTGTTTTAAGCCTTAACTTCACATTGGGAACGTGAAAAATCGAACTATATTGAAGTTTTGCCCATTTTGATACAAATAATCAAACTAAGAGTTTTGAAAGTAAACAAGCCGTGTATAATCCTTGTGCTGTCACAAAGCTTATTGTGACTAGAAATCATTGTTTTGATCCTTAACCTCATGTAGGGAACGTGGGAAATAGGACGATAATGAAGTTTCAATAATTTTGTATTAGATAATCATTCTAAGTGGTTGAAAATTCAACAAGCCGCACATAATCATATTTTATCTACAAACGTTTATTTTGAATAGAAATCGTTGTTTTAAGCCTCAACTTTACATTGGAAACGTGGGAAATCGAAATATAATGAAGTTTTACCCATTTTATTACAAATTACCATCCTAAGAGTTTTGAAAGTAAACAAACTAATTATAATCATTATGTGGTCACAAAGCTTATTGTGCCTAGAAATCGTTGTTTTGAGCCTTAACTTCACATAGGGAACGTGGGAAATAGGACGATAATGAAGTTTCATTGATTTTGTATCAAATAATCATTCTAAAAGTTTTGAAATTCAACAAGCCGAGAATAATCATATTCTATCTACAAACGCTTAGTTTGAAGAGAAATCATTATTTTAATCCTTAACTTCACTTTGGGAACATGGGAAATCAGACGATAATTAAGTTTTACACATTTTTTACAACTAATCATCCTTAGAATTTTTAAAGTAAACAAGTTGAGTATAATCATTATTCTGTCACAAAGCTTATTTTGAGCAGAAATCGTTGTTTTGAGCCTTAGCTTCATGTAGGGAACGTGGGAAATAGGACGATAATGAAGTTTCAACGATTTTGTATCAAATAATCATTCTAAGAGTTTTAAAATTCAACAAGCAGGGCATAAGCATATTTTATCTACAAATGCTTATTTTGAATAGAAATCGTTGTTTTAATCCTTAACTTCACTTTGGGAACATGGGAAATCGGACAATAATTAAGTTTTACACATTTTTTACAACTAATCATCTTTAGAATTTTAAAAGTAAACAAGTCAAGTATAATCATTATTCTGTCACAAAGCTTATTTTGAGTAGAAATCGTTGTTTTGAGCCTTAGCTTCATGTAGGGAACGTCGGAAATAGGACGATAATGAAGTTTCAACGATTTTGTATCAAATAATCATTCTAAGAATTTTAAAATTCAACAAGCCGATCATAATTATATTTTATCTACAAACGCTTATTTTGAATAGAAATCGTTGTTTTAAGCCTTAACTTCACTTTGGAAACGTGGAAAATTGGACGATAATAAAGTTTTACACATTTTGTTACAACTAATCATCCTCAAAGTTTTGAAATTCAACAAGCTGATTATAATCATTATTATGTCACAAAGCTTATAGGGAGTTCAAATCGTTGCTTCGAGCCTTAACTTCACGTTGGGATCGTGGTAAATTGGACGATAATGAAGTTGAAACAATTTTGTATCAAATAATCATTCTAAAAGGTTCAAAATTTAACGAGCCGAGCATAATCATATTTTATCTACAAACGCTTATTTTGAATAGAAATCGTTGATTTATGCCTTAACTTCACTTAGGGAATGTGGGAAATCAGACGATAATGAAGTTTTACCCATTTTGTTACAAATAATCATTCTAAGAGTTTTGAAATTCAACAAGCCAAGTATAATCATTATTCAGTCACAAAGCATATTGTGAGTAGAAATCGTTGTTTTGAGCCTTAACTTCACGTAGGGAATATGGGAAATAGGTCGATAATGAAGTTTCAAAGATTTTTTATAAAATAATAATTTTAAAAGCTTTATAATTTAACAAACCGAGCATAATCATATTTTATCAACAAACGCGTATTTTGAATAGAAATCATTGTTTTAAGCCTTAACTTCACATTGGGAACGTGGGAAATTGAAATATAATGAAGTTTTACTCATTTTGATATAAATTATCATCCTAAGAGTTTTGAAACTCAACAAGCCGAGTATAATCATTATTCTGTCACAAAGCATATTGTGATTGGAAATCATTGTTTTGAGCCTTAAGTTCATGTAAGGAACATGGGAAATAGTACGATATTGAAGTTTAACGATTTTGTATTAAATAATCATTCTATGAGTTTTAAAATTCAACAAGCCGAACATAATCATATTTTATCTACAAATACTTATTTTGGATAGAAATCGTTGTTTTAAGCCTTAACTTCACTTTGGGAATGTGAGATATCGGATGATAATGAAGTTTTACACATTTTATTACAATTAATCATCGTAAGAGTTTTGAAAGTAAAAAGGCCGAGTATAATCATTATACTGTCACAAAGTTTATTGTGACTTGAAGTCGTTATTTTAAGCCTTAACTTCACGTAGGGAATGTGGGAAATAGGACGATAATGAAGTTTCAAGGATTTTGTAACAAATAATCAATCTTAGAGTTTTAAAATTTAATATGTCGAGCATAATCATATTTTATCTACAAACGCTTATTTTGAATAGAAATCGTAGTTTTAAGCCTTAACTTCACTTAGGGAACGTGAGAAATTGGACGATAATAAAGTTTTATCCATTTTGTTTCAAATAATCATCCTAAGAATTTTGAAATTCAACAAGCCGAGAATAATCATTATTATGTCACAAAGCTTATAGTGAGTAGAAATCGTTGCTTCGAGCCTTAACTTCACGTAGCAAATGTGGGAAATTGGACGATAATGAAGTTTAAACGATTTTGTATCAAATAATCATTCTAACTGTTCTAAAATTGAATAAGCCGAGCATAATCATATTTCATCTACAAAATCTAATTTTGAATAGAAATTATTGTTTTAAGCCTGAACTTCACTTAGGAACGTCAGAAATCGGACAATAATGAAGTTTTACCCATTTTGTAACATATAATCATCCTAAGTGTTTGAAATGCAAACAAGGCGAGTATAATCATTATGCTGTCACAAAGCTTATTGTGACTAGAAATAGTTGTTTTGAGCCTTAACTTCACGTAGGGAACGTAGGAAATATGACGATAATGAAGCTTCAACGATTTTGTATCAAATAATCATTCTAAGAGTTTTAATATTCAACAAGCCGAACGTAATCATATTTTATCTACAAACGATTATTTTGAATAGAAATTGTTTTTTTAAGCCTTAACTTCACTTTAGGAACGTGACAAATCGGACGATAATGAAGTTTTACACGTTTTCTTACAACTAATCATCCTCAGAGTTTTGAAAGTAAACAAGCTGAGTATAATCATCATGTTTTCACAAACTTATTGTGACTAGAAATCGTTGTTTTAAGCCTTAACATCACGTAGGGAACGTGGGAAATAGGACGATAATGAAGTTTTAACGATTTTGTATCAAAAAATCATTTAAAGAGTTTTAAAATTCAACAAGCCGAGCATAATCATATTTTATCTACAAATGCTTATTTTGAATAGAAATCGTTGTTTTGAGCCGAGTATAATCATTATTCTGCCACAAAGCTTATTCGGAGTAGAAATTATTTTTTTGAGCCTTAACTTTATGTAGGGAACGTGGGAAATATAACGATAATGATGTTTCAACAATTTTGTGTCAAATAATCATTCTAAGAGTTTTGAAATTCAATAAGCCGAGCATAATCATATTTTATCTACAAATGCTTATTTTGAAGATAAATCATTGTTTTAAGCCTTAACTTCACTTAGGGAACATGGGAAATCGGACGATAAAAAATTTTTACCCATTTTGTTACGAATAATCATCCTAAGAGTTTTGAAATTCAACAAGCCGAGTATAATCATTATTTTGTCACAAAGCTTATTTTGAGTAGATATCGTCGTTTTGAGTCTTAACTTCACGTAAGGAACGTGGAAATAAGACGAGAATTAAGTTTCAATGATTTTGTATCAAATAATCATTCTAAGAGTTTTACAATTCAACAAGCCAAGCATAATCATATTTTATCCACAAACGCTTATTTTGAATAGAAATCGTTGTTTTTAGCCTTAACTTCACATTGCGAACGTGAGAAATCGAACTATATTGAAGTTTTACCCATTTCTGTACAAATAATCAAACTAAGTGTTTTAAACGTAAACAAGCCGTATATAATCATTATGCTGTCACAAATCTTATTATAACTGGAAATCGTTGTTTTAAGCTTTAACTTCACGTAGGGAACGTGAGAAATAGGACGATAATGAAGTTTTAACGATTTTGTAACAAATAATCAATCTAAGAGTTTTAAAATTGAACATGCCGAGTATAATCATATTTTATTTACAAATGCTTATTTTGAATAGAAATCGTTGTTTTAAGCCTTAAATTCGCGTAGGGAACGTGAGAAATTGGACGATAATGCTGTTTCAATGATTCTGTATTAAATAATCATTCTATGATTTTTATAAATCAACAAGCCAAGCATAATAATATTTTATCTGCAAACGTTTATTTTCAATCATTGTTTTAAGCCTTAACTTCACATTGGGATCGTGGAAAATCGTATAATATGGAAGTTTTGCCCATTTTAATACTTGTTTTGAATAGAAATCGAAATATAATGAAGTTTTAACCATTTTGTTACAAATAATCTCCCTAAAAGTTTTGAAAGTAAACAAGATTAGTATAATCATTATTCAATCACAAATCTTATTGTGACTAGAAATCGTTAATTTGAGCCATAACTTCATGTAGGGAACGTGGGAAATAGGACGATAATGAAGTTTCATTGATTTTGTATCAAATAATAATTCTAAAAGTTTTAAAATTCAACAAGCCGAGCATAATCATATTTTATCTACAAACGTTTAGTTTGAATATAAATCGTTGTTTTAAACATTAACTTCACTTAGGGAATGTGGGAAATCGGATGATAATGAAGTTTTACCCATTTTGTTTCAAATAATAATCCTAAGAGTTTTAAAATTCAACAAGCCGAGTATAATCATTATTCTTTCAAAAAGCTTATTCTGAGTAGAAATCATTGTTATGAGCCTTAACTTCACATAGGGAACGTAGGAAATAGGACGATGATGAAGTTTTAACGATTTTATATCAAATAATCATTCTAAGAGTTTTAAAATTCAACAAGCTGAGATTAATTATATTTTATCTACAAACGCTTATTTTAAATAGAAATAGTTGTTTTAAGCCTTAACTTCACTTAGGAAATGTGGGAAATCAGACGATAATGAAGTTTTACCCATTTTGTTAAAAATAATCATCCAAGAGTTTTGAAAAGTAAATAAGTCGAGTATAATCATTGTGCTGTCACAAAGCTTACTGTGACCAGAAATCGTTGTTTTGAGCCTTAATTTCACTTAGGGAAAGTGAAAAATAGAAGGATAATGAAGTTTCAACGATTTTGTATCCAATAATCATTATAACACTTTTAAAATTCAACAAGCCGAGCATAATCATATTTTATCTACAAATGCTTTTTTTGAAGAGAAATCATTATTTTAAGCCTTAACTTCACTTAGGGAACGTGGGAAATCGGACGATAATAAAATTTTACCCATTTTGTTTCGAATAATCATTATAAGAATTTTGAAATTCAACAAGTCAAGTATAATCAATATTATGTTACAAAACTTATTCTGAGTAGAAATCATTGTTTTAAGCCTTAATTTCACGTAAGGAACTTGTGAAATAGGACGATAATGAAGTTTCAACGATTTCGTATCAAATAATCATTCTAAGGGTTTTACAATTCAACAAACTGAGGATAATCATATTTTATCTACAAGCGCTTACTTTGAATAAAAATCGTTGTTTTAAGCCTTAACCTCACATTGGGAACGTGGAAAATCGAACTATACTAAAGTTTTACCTATTTTGATACAAATAATCAAACTAAGAGTTTTGAAAGTAAACAAGCTGAGTATAATCTATATGTTGTCACATAAGCTTATTATAACTATAAATCATTGTTTTAAGCCTTAAATTCATGTAGGGAACGTGGGAAATAGGATGATAATGAAGTTTCAATGATTTTGTAACAAATAATCAATCTAAGAGTTTTAAAATTCAACATGTCGAGCATAATCATATTTTATCTACAAACGCTTATTTTGAATAGAAATCGTTGTTTTAAGCCTTAACTTCACTTAGGGAATGTGCAAAATCAGTTGATAAATGAGGTTTTACCCATTTTGTTACAAATAATCATCCTAAGAGTTTTGAAAGTAAACAAGCCGAGTATAATCATTATGTTGTCACAAAGCTTTTTGTGACTAAAAATCATTGTTTTGGCCTTTACTTCATGTTGGTAACGTGGGAAATTGAACGATAATGAAGTTTCAATGATTTTGTATCAGATAATCTTTCTAAGAGTTTTAAAATTCAACAAGCAGGACATAAGCATATTTTTATCTACAAATGCTTATTTTGAATAGAAATCGTTGTTTCAAGCCTTAACTTCACTTTCTGAACGTGGGAAATTGGACGATAATGAAGTTTTACACATTTTTTACAACTAATCATCCTCAGAATTTTTAATGTAAACAAGCCGAGTATAATCATTATTCTATCACAAAGCTTATTTTGAGTAGAAATCGTTGTTTTGAGCCTTAGCTTCATGTAGGGAATGTGGGAAATAGGACGATGAAGTTTCAACGTTTTTGAATCAAATAATCATTCTAAGAGTTTTAAAATTCAACAAGCCAAGCGTAATTATATTTTATTTAAAAACGCTTATTTTGAATAGAAATTGTTGTTTAAAACTTAACTTCACTTTGGGAACGTTAGAAATCGAACGATAATAAAGTTTTACACATTTTGTTACAACTAATCATCCTTATTGTTTTGAAAGTAAACAAGCCGAGTATAATCATTACGCTGTCACAAAGCTTATTGTGACTTGAAATCGTTGTTTTAAGCCTTAACTTCACGTAGGGAACGTGGGAAATAGGGCGATAATGAAGTTTCAATGATTTTCTAACAAATAATCAATCTAAGAGTTTTAAAATTCAACATGTTGAGCATATTCATATTTTCTCTACAAAATAGAAATCATTGTTTTAAGCCTTAACTTCACTTAGGGAACATGGGAAATTGTACGATTATGAAGTTTTATCCATTTTATTTCAAATAATCATCATAAGAGTTTTGAAATTCAACAAGCCGAGTATAATCATTGTTATGCCACAAGGCTTATAGTAAGTAGAAATCATGGTTTCGAGCCTTAACTTTACGTATGGAACGTGGGAAATTGGACGAGAATGAAGTTTTAACGATTTTTAATAGAAATCGTTGTTTTAAGCCTTAACTTCACTCTGCGAACATGGGAATTAGGACGATAATGAAGTTTTACACATTTTGTTACAACTAATCATCCTTAGAGTTTTGAAAGTAAACAAGCCGAGTATAATCATTATGCAGTCACAAAACCTATTGTGACTAGAATCGTAGTTTTAATCTTTAACTTCTCGTAGGGAATGTGGGAAATAGGTCCATATTGAAGTTTCAACGATTTTGTAACAAATAATCAATCTATGAGTTTTAAAATTGAACATGCCGAGCATAATCATATTTTATCTATAAAACGCTTATTTTGCATTGAAATCGTTATTTTAAGCCTTAACTTCACTTAGGGAACGTGAAAAATCGGGTGATTATAAAGTTTTACCCATTTTGTTACATATAATCATCCTAAGAGTTTTGAAAGTAAACAAGCCGAGTATAATCCTTACGTTGTCACAAAGCTTCTTGTGACTAGAAATCATTATTTTGAGCCTTAACTTCACGTAGGGAACGTGGGAAATAGGACGATAATAAAGTATAAACGATTTTGTATCAAATAATCATTCTAATAAGTTTAAAATTCAACAAGCCAAGCATAATCATATTTTATCTACAAGCGCTTATTTTGAATTGAAATCATTGTTTTCAGCCTTAACTTCACTTTGGTAATGTGGGAAATGGAACGATAATGAAGTTTTACAGATTTTGTTACAACTAATCATCCTCAGAGTTTTGAAAGTGAACAAGGCGAGTATAATCATTATGCTGTCACAAAGCTTATTATGACTAGAAATCGTTGTTTCAAACCTTTATTTCTCGTAGGAAATGTGGGAAATAGGACGATAATGATGTTACAACGATTTTGTAAAAAATAATCAATATAAGAGTTTCAAAATTCAACATGCCGAGCATAATCACATTTTGTCTACAAACGCTTATTTTGAATAGAAATCGTTGTTTTAAACCTTAACTTCATATTGGGAACGTGGGAAATCGAACTATAATGAATTTTTACCTATTTTGATACAAATAAACAAAATAAGAGTTTTGAAAGTAAACTAGCCGAGTATAATCATTCTTTTGTCACAAAGATTAATGTGACTAGAAATCGTTGTGTTGAGCCTTAACTTCACGTAGGGAAGGTGCGAAATAGGACGATAATGAAGTTTCAATTATTTTGGATCAAATAATCATTATAAGAGTTTTAAAATTCAACAAGCCGAGCATAATCATATTTTATCTACAAATGCTTATTTTGAAGAGAAATCATTGTTTTAAGCCTTAACTTCACTTAGGGAACGTGGGAAATCGGACGATAATAAAATTTTAGCCATTTTTTTTCAAATAATAATCCTAAGAGTTTTGAAATTTAACAAGCCGAGTATAATCATTATTCTGTCACAAAGCTTATTCTGAGTTGAAATCGTTAATTGGAGCCTTAACTTTATGTAGGGAATGTGGGAAATAGAACGATAATGAAGTTTCAACGATTTTGTAAAAAATTATCATTTTAAGAGTTTTAAAATTCAACAAGCCGAGCATAATCATATTTTATCTACAAATGCTTATTTTGAATAGAAATCGTTGTTTTAAGCCTTAACTTCACTTTGGAAACGTGAGAAATCGGACGATAATGAAGTTTTACACATTTTTTACAACTAATCATCCCCTGAATTTATAAAGTAAACAAGCCGAGTATAATAATTATTCTGTCACAAAGCTTATTTTGAGTAGAAATCATTGTTTTGAGCCTTAGCTTCACATAGGGAACGTGGAAAATAGGACGATAATGGAGTTTCAACCATTTTGTATCAAATAATCATTTAAGAGTTATAAAAATCAACAAGGCAAGCAAAATTATATTTTATCTACAAGCGCTTATTTTGAATAGAAATCGTTGTTTCAAGCCTTAACTTCACTTTGGGAACATGGGAAATCGGACGATAATGAAGTTTTACACATTTTGTTACAACTAATCATCCTCAGAGTTATGAAAGCAAATGAGCCGAGTATAATCATTATACTGTCACAAAACTTTTTGTGACTAGAAATCGTTGTTTTAAGCCTTAACTTCAAGTAGGGAATGTAGGAAATAGGACAATAATGAAGTTTCAATAATTTTCTAACAAATAATCAATTTAAGAGTTTTAAAATTCAACATGCCGAGCATAATCATATTTTCCCTAAAAACTCTTATTTTGATTAGAAATAGTTGTTTTAAGCCTTAACTTCACTTAGGGAACGTGGTAAATTGGACGATAATGAAGTTTTATCCATTTTGTTTTAAATAATCATCCTTAGAGTTTTGAAATTCAACAAGCTGAGTATAATCATTATTATAACACAAAACTTTTAGTGAGTAGAAATCGTGGTTTTAAGCCTTAACTTCTCGTAGGGAACGTGGGAAATTGGACCATAATGATGTTTCAACGATTTTGTATCAAATAATCATTTTAAGAGTTTTAAAATTCAACAAGACGAGCATAATCATTTTTTATCTCCAAACGCTTATTTTGAATAGAAATCATTCTTTTAAGCCTTAACTTCACATTGGGAACGTGAAAAATCAAACTATAATGAAGTTTTACCCATTTTGATATAAATAATCACACTACGAGTTTTGAAAGTAAACAAGCCGAGTATAATCATTGTGCCGTCACAAAGCTTATTGTGACTAGAAATCGTTGTTTTGAGCCTTAACTTCACGTAGGGAACTTGGAAATTAGGACAATAATGAGGTTTCAACAATTTTGTATCAAATAATCATTCTAAGAGGTTCAAAATTTAACAAGCTGTGCTTAATCATATTTTATCTACAAATGCTTATTTTGAATAGAAATCATTGTTTTATGCCTTAACTTCACTTAGGGAATGTGGGAAATCAAACGGTAATGACATTTTAATCATTTTGTTACAAATAATCATCCTAAGAGTTTTGAAATTCAACAAGACCAGTAAAATCATTATTTAGTCACAAAGCATATTGTGAGTAGAAATCGTTATTTTGAGCCTTAACTTCAAGTAGGGAATATGGGAAATAGGACGATAATGAAGTTTCAATGATTTTGTATAAAATAATAATTCTAATAGTTTTAAAATTTAGCAAGCCGAGAATAATCATATTATATCTTCAAACGCTTATTTTTAATTGAAATCATTTTTTTAAGCCTTAACTTCACATTGGGAACATAGGAATTTGAAATATAATGAAGTTTTACCCTTTTTGATACAAATTATCAACCTAAGAGTTTTGAAACTAAACAAGCCGAGTATAATCATTATGATGCCACAAAGCTTATTGTCACAAGAAATTGTTGTTTTGAGCATTAACTTCCCGTAGGGAACGTGGGAAATAGAACGATAATGAAGTTTCAACGATTTTGTAACAAATAATCAATCTAAGAGTTTAAAATTGTACATGCCGAGTATAATCATATTTTATCCACAAACACTTATTTTGAATAGAAATCATTGTTTTAAGCCTTAAATTCACTTAAGGAACGTGGGAAATTGGACGATAATGAAGTTTTATCCATTTTGTTTCAAATAATCATCCTAAGAGTTTTGAAATTCTACAAACCGAGTATAATCATTATTATGTCACAAAGCTTATAGTGAATAGAAATCGTTGTTTCGAGCCTTAACTTCACGTAGGGAACGTGGGAAATTGGACGATAATGAAGTTTTAATGATTTTGAATTAAATAATCATTTTAGGATTTTTAAAATTCAACAAGTAAAGCATAATCATATTTTTTCTATAAACGCTTTAATTTGAATAGAAATCATTGTTTTAAGCCTTAACTTCATATTGGGGATGTGGAAAATTGAACTATATTGAAATTTTGCCCATTTTGATACAAATAATCAAACTAAAAGTTTAGAAAGTAAACAAGACGTGTATAGTTATTGTGCTGTCACAAAGCTTATTGTGACTTGAAATCATTGTTTTGATCCTTAACCTCACGTAGGTAAAGTGGGAAATAGAACGATAATGAAGTTTCAACAATTTTGTATCAGATAATCATTCTAAGTGCTTCAAAATTCAACTAGCCGAACATAATCATATTTTATCTACAAACGCTTATTTTGAATAGAAATCGTTATTTTAAGCTTTAACTTCACATTGGGAACGTGGGAAATCGAAATATAACGAAGTTTTACCCATTTTGTTACAAATAATCATCCTAAGAGTTTTGAAAGTAAACAAGTCGAGTTTAATCATTATGCGGTCACAAAGCTTATTGTGATTAGAAATCGTTGTTTTGAGCCTTAACATCATGAAGGGAATGTGGGAAATAGGACGATAATGAAGTTTCATTGATTTTGTATCAAATAATCATTATAAGAGTTTTAAAATTCAACAAGCCGTGCATAATCATATTTTATCTACAAACGCTTATTTTGAATACAAATCGTTGTTTTAAGCCTTAACTTCACATTGTGAACGTGGGAAATCGAAATATAATGAAGTTTTACCCATTTTGTTACAAATAATCATCCTAAGAGTTTTCAAAGTAAACAAGCCGAGTGTAATCATTATGCAGTCACAAAGCTTATTGTGACTAGAAATCGTTGTTTTGTGCCTTAACTTCACGTTGGGAACGTGGGAAATAGGACGATAATGAAGTTTCATTGATTTTGTATCAAATAATCATTCTAAAAGTTTTGAAATTTAACAAGTCGAGCGTAATTATATTTTATCTACAAACACTTAGTTTGAATAGAAATCGTTGTTTTATGCCTTAACTTCACTTAGGGAATGTGGGAAATCGTACGATAATGAAGTTTTACCCATTTTGTTTCAAATAATAATCCTAGGAGTTTTGAAATTCAACAAGCCGAGTATAATCATTATTCTTTCACAAAGTTTATAGTGAGTAGAAATCGTTGTTTCGAGCCTTAACTTCATGTAGGGAACGTGGGAAATTAGACAAAAATGAAGTTTTAACGATTTTGTATCAAATAATCATTCTAAGAGTTTTAAAATTCAAAAAGACGAGCGTAATCATATTTTATCTCCAAACGCTTATTTTGAATAGAAATCGTTGTTTTAAGCATTAACTTCACATTGGGAACGAGGAAAATCGAAATATAATGAAGTTTTACCTATTTTGTTACAAATAATCATCCTAAGAGTTTTTAAAGTAAACACGCCGAGTCTAATCATTATGCGGTCACAAAGCTTATTGTGACTACAAATCGTTGTTTTGAGCCATAACTTCACATTGGGAACGTGGGAAATAGGACGATAATGAAGTTTCATTGATTTTGTATCAAATAATCATTCTAAAAGTTTTGAAATTCAACAAGTCGAGCGTAATCATATTTTATCTACAAACGCTTATTTTGAAGCGAAATCATTGTTTTAAGCCTTAACTTTACTTAGGGAATGTGGAAAATTGGACAATAATGAAGTTTTACCCATTTTGTTTCAAATAATAATCCTGGTAGTTTTGAAATTCAACAAGCCGATTATAATCATTATTCTTTCACAAAGCTTATTCAGAGTAGAAATCGTTAATTTGAGCCGTAACTTTATGTAGCGAACGTGGGAAATAGGACGATAATGAAGTTTCAATGATTTTGTATCCAATAATCACTCTAAGAGTCTTAAAATTCAACAAGCCGAGCATAATCATATTTTATCTACAAACGCTTATTTTGAATAGAAATCATTGTTTTAAGCCTTAACTTCACTTTGCGAACGTGGGAGATAGGACAATAATGAAGTTTTACACATTTTGTTACAACTAATCATCCTCAGAGTTTTGAAAGTAAACAAGTCGAGTATAATCATTATGCAGTCACAAAGCTTATTGTGACTAGAATCGTAGTTTTAAGCGTTAACTTCTCGTAGGGAACGTGGGAAATAGGTCGATATTGAAGTTTCAATGATTTTGTAACAAATAATCAATCTATGAGTTTTAAAATTGAACATGTCGAGCATAATCATATTTTATCTAGAAACGCTTATTTTGAATTGAAATCGTTGTTTTAAGCCTTAACTTCACTTTGGGAGCGTGGGAAATCAGACGATAATGAAGTCTTACACATTTTGTTGCAACTAATCATCCTCAGAGTTTTGAAAGTAAACAAGCCGAGTATAATCATTATGTTTTCACAAAGCTTATTGTGACTAGAAACCGTTGTTTTGAGCCTTATCTTTATGTAGGGAACATGCAAAATCAGACGATAATGATGTTTCAACGATTTTGTATCAAATAATCATTTTAAGATTTTAAAATTCAACAAGCCGAGCATAATCGTATTTTGTCTACAAATACTTATTTTGAAGAGAAATCATTGTTTTAAGCCTTAACTTCCCTTAGGAAACGTGAGAAATCATGCGATTATAAAATTTTACCCATTTTGTTTTAAATAATTATCCTAAGAGTTTTGAAATTTAACAAGCCGAGTATAATCATTATTCTGTCACAAAGCTTATTCTGAGTAGAAATCATTAATTTGAGCCTTAACTTCCCGTAGGGAACGTGGGAAATAGGACGATAATAAAGTTTCAACGATTTTGTATCAAATAATCATTTTAAGAGTTTTAAAATTCAACAAGCCGAGCATAATCATATTTTATCTACAAACGCTTTTTTTGAATAGAAATCGTTGTTTTAAGCCTTATCTTCACTTTGCGAACGTGGGAAATCGAACGATAATGAAGTTTTACACATTTTGTTACAACTAATCATCCTCAAAGTTTTGAAAGTAAACAAGCCAAGTATAATGATTATGCTGTCACAAAGCTTATTGTGACTAGAAATCGTTGTTTTGAGCCTTAACTTCATGTAGGGAACGTGGGAAATAGGACGATAATGAAGTTTCAACAATTTTGTAACAAATAATCAATCTAAGTGTTTTAAAATTGAACATGCCGAGCGTAATAATATTTTATCTACAAACGCTTATTTTGAATAGAAATCGTTGTTTTAAGCCTTAAATTCACTCAGGGTATGTAGGTAATTGGACGATAATAAAGTTTTATCCATTTTGTCTCAAATAATCATCATAATAGTTTTGAAATTCAACAAACCGAGTATAATCATTATTATGTCACAAAGCTTATAGTGAGTAGAAATCGTTGTGACAAGTCTTAACATCACGCAGGGAACGTGGGAAATTAGACGATAATGAAGTTTAAACGATTTTGTATTAAATAATCATTCTATGATTTGAAATTCCACAAGCCGAGTGTAATAATTATTTTGATCCTTAACGATTTTGTTTCAAATAATAATCCTGGGAGTTTTGAAATTCAACAAGCCGAGTATAATCATTATTCTTTCACAAAGCTTATTCTGAGTAGAAATCGTTAATTTGAGCCATAACTTCACGTAGGGAACGTGGGAAATAGGATGATAATGAAGTTTTAACGATTTTGTATCAAATAATCACTCTTAAGAGTTTTAAAATTCAACAAGCCGATCATAATCATATTTTATCTACAAACGCTTATTTTGAATAGAAATCGTTATTTTAAGCCTTAACTTCACTTTGGAAACATGGGAAATCGGACGATAATGAAGTTTTACACATTTTTTTACAACTAATCAACCTCAGAGTTTCGAAAGTAAGCAAGGCTAGTATAATCATTATGCAGACACGAAGCTTATTGTGACTAGAAATCGTGGTTTTAAGCCTTAACTTCTCGTAGAGATCGTGCAAAATAGGACGATATTGAAGTTTCAACGATTTTGTAACAAATAATCAATCTACAAATGCTTATTTTGAATAGAAATCGTTGTTTTAAGCCTTAAATTCACTTAGGGAACGTAGGAAATTGGACGATAATGAAGTTTTATCCATTTTGTTTCAAATAATCATCGTAAGAGTTTTGAAATTCAACAAACCTAGTATAATCGTTATTATGTGACAAAGCTTATAGTGAGTAGAAATCGTTGTGACGAGTCTTAACTTCACGCAGGGAACGTGGGTAATTGGACGATAAGGAAGTTTTAACGATTTTGTATTAAATAATCATTCTATGATTTTTAAAATTTAACAAGCTAAGCATAATCATATTTTATCTACGAACGCTTATTTTGAATAGAAATCGTTGTTTTAAGCATTAACTACACATTGGTAATGTGGGAAATCGAAATATAATGAAGTTTTACCAATTTTGATACAAATTATCATCCTAAAAGTTTTGAAAGTAAACAAGCCGAGTATAATCATTATGTTGCCACAAAGTTTATTGTGACCAGAAATCATTGTTTTAAGCCTTAACTTCACGTAGGGAACGTGGGAAATAGGACAATAATGAAGTTTCAATGATTTTGTAACAAATTATCAATCTAAAAGTTTCAAAATTCAACATGCCGAGCATAATCATATTTTGTCTACAAACGCTTATTTTGAATAAAAATTGTTGTTTTAAACCTTAACTTCACATTGGGAATATGGGAAATCGAACTATAATGAATTTTTACCCATTTTGATACAAATAATCAAACAAAGATTTTTGAAAGTAAACAAGCCGAGTATAATCATTCTTTTGTCATACAGCTTATTGTGACTAGAAATCGTTGATTTGAGCCTTAACTTCACGTAGGGAAGGTGGGAAATAGGAGCATAATGAAGTTTCAATGATTTTGTATCAAGTAATCATTATAAGAGTTTTAAAATTCAACAAGCTGAGCATAATCATATTTTATCTACAAATGCTTATTTTGAACAGAAATCATTGTTTTAAGCCTTAACTTCACTTAGGGAAAGTTGGAAATTGGACGATAATGAAGTTTTATCCATTTTGTTTTAAATAATCATACTAAGGGTTTTGAAATTCAACAAGGCGAGTATAATTATTATTATGTCACAAAGCTTATAGTGAGTAGAAATCGTTGCTTCGAGCCTTAACTTCACTTTGGGATCGTGGGAAATTGGACGATAATGAAGTTTTAACGATTTTTTATCAAATAATCATTCTAAGAAATTTAAAATTCATCAAGATGAGCATAATCATATTTTATCTACAAACGCTTATTTTGAATATAAATCGTTGTTTTAAGTCTTAACTTCACAATGGGAAAGTGGAAAATCGAACTATAATGAAGTTTTACCCATTTTGATACAAATAATCAAACTAAGAGTTTTGAAAGGAAATAAGCGGAGTATAATCATTGTGCTGTCACAAAGCTTATTGGGACTAGAAATCGTCTTTTTGAGCCATAACTTCACGTAGGGAACGTGGGAATTAGGACGTTAATGAAGTTTCAACAATTTTTTATCAAATAATCATTGTAAAAGGTTCAAAATTTAACAAGTCGAGTATAATAATATTTTATCTGCAAACGCTTATTTTGAATAGAAATCGTTGATTTACGCTTTAACTTCACTTAAGGAATATGGGAAATCAGACGATAATGAAGTTTTACGCATTTTGTTACAAATAATCATCCTAAGAGTTTTGAAATTCAACAAGCCAAGTATAATCATTATTTGGTCACAAAGTATATTGTGAGTAGAAATCGTTGTTTTGAGCCTTAACTTCACATAGGGAATATGGGAAATAGGACGATAGTGAAGTTTCAACGATTTTGTATAAAGTAATAATTCTAAAAGTTTTAAAATTGAACAAGCCGAGCATAATCATATTTTTTCTACAAACGCATATTTTGAATAGAAATCGTTGTTTTAAGCCTTAACTTCACTTTGCGAACGTGGGAAATCGGACCATAATGAAGTTTTACACATTTTGTTACAACTAATCATCCTCAGAGTTTTGAAATTCAACAAGTCGAGTATAATCATTATTCTGTCACAAAGCTTATTTTGAGTGGAAATCGTTGGTTTGAGCTTTAACATCACATATGGAACATGCGAAATAGGACGATAATGAAGTTCAACGATTTTGTAACAAATAATCAATCTAAGAGTTTTAAAATTCAACATGCCGAGCATAAACATATTTTATCTACAAACGCTTATTTTGAATAGAAATCGTTGTTTTAAGCCTTAACTTCACTTAGGGAACGTGGGAAATGGACGATATGAAGTTTTATCCATTTTATTTCAAATAGTCATCCTAAGTGTTTTGAAATTCAACAAGCCGAGTATAATCATTATTATGTCACAAAGTTTATAGTGAGTAGAAATCGTTGTTTCAAGCCTTAGGGAACGTGGGAAATTTGACAATAATGAAGTTTAAACGATTTTGTATCAAATAATCATTCTAATAGCTTTAAAATTGAACAAGCCGAGCATAATCATATTTTATCTACAAAAGCTTATTTTGAATAGAAATTGTTGTTTTAAGCCTTAACTTCACTTAGGGAACGTGGGAAATCGGACGATAATGAAGTTTTACCCATTTTGTAACATATAATCATCCTAAGAGTTTAAAAAGTAAACAATTATGTGGTCACAAAGCTTATTGTGACTAAAAATTGTTGTTTTGAGCCTTAACTTCACGTAGGGAACGTGGGAAATATGACGATAATGAAGTTTCAACAATTTTGTATCAAATAATCATTCTAAAAATTTTAAAAATTAACAAGCCAAGCATAATCATATTTTATATACAAACGCTTATTTTGAATAGAAATCGTTGTTTTAAGCCTCAACTTCACTTTAGGAACGTGGAAAATCTGACGATGATGAAGTAATACACATTTTGTTACAACTAATTATCCTCAGAGTTTTGAAAGTAAACAAGTCGAGTATAATCATCATGTTTTCACAAAGCTTATTGTGATTAGAAATTGTTGTTTTGAGCCTTAAGATCACGTAGGAAACGTTAGAAATAGGACAATAATGACGTTTCAACGATTTTGTATCAAATAATCATTCTAACAGTTTTAAAATTCAACAAGCCGAACATAATCATATTTTATCTATTAATACTTATTTTGAAGAGAAATCATTGTTTTAAGCCTTAACTTCACTTAGGGAACGTGGGAAATCAGACTATAATAAAATTTTACCCATTTTGTTTCAAATAATTATCCTGAGAGTTTTGAAATTCAACATGCCGAGTATAATTATTATTCTATCACAAAGCTTATTCTGTGTAGGAATCATTAATTTGAGCCTTAACTTCACTTAGGGAACGGGGAAATAGGGCGATAATGAAGTTTCAATGATTTTATATCAAATAATCATTCTAAGAGTTTTAAAATTCAACAAGCTAAGCATACTCATATTTTATCTACAAACTCTTACTTTGAATAGAAATCGTTGTTTTAAGCCTTAACTTCACTTTGCGAACGTGGGAAATAGGACGATTATAAAGTTTTACACATTTTGTCACAACTAATCGTCCTCAGAGTTTCGAAAGTAAACAAGCCAATTATAGTCATTATGTAGTCACAAAGCTTATTGTGACTAGAAATCGTGGTTTTAAGCCTTAACTTTTCATAGGGAACGTGGGAAATAGGACAATATTGAAGTTTCAACGATTTTGTAACAAATAATTAATCTATGAGTTTTAAAATTGAACATGCCGAGCATAATCATATTTTATCTACAAATGCAATTTTTGATTAGAAATCGTTGTTTTAAGCCTTGAATTCACTTAGATAACTTGGGAAACTGGACGATAATAAAGTTTTATCCATTTTGTTTCAAATAATCATCCTAAGAGTTTTGAAATTCAACAAACCGAGTATAATCATTATTATGTCACAAAGTTTATTGTGACTAGAAATTGTTGTTTTAAGCCTTAACTTCTCGTAGGGAACGTGGGAAATTGGACCATAATGATTTTCAACGATTTTGTATCAAATAATCATTTTAAGAGTTTTAAAATTCAACAAGTCGAGCATAATCATATTTTATCTACAAACGCTTATTTTAAAAAGAAATCATTGTTTTAAGCCTTAACCTCACATAGGGAACGTAGAAAATCGAACGATAATAAAATTTTTACCCATTTTGTTTCAAATAATTATCCTAAAAAATTTAAAATTTAACAAGCCGAGTATAATCATTATTCTGTCACAAGCTTATTATGATAGAAATCGTTAATTTGAGCCTTACCTTCACGTAGGGAACGTGGGAAATAGGACGATAATGAATTTGCAACGATTTTGTATCAATTAATCATTCTAAGAGTTTTAAAATTCAACAAGCCGAGCATAATCATATTTTATTTACAAACTCTTATTTTGAATAGAAATCGTTGTTTTAAGCCTTAACTTCACATTGCGAACGAAGGAAATAGGATGATAATGAGGTTTTACACATTTTTTTACAACTTATCATCCTCAGAGTTTTAAAAGTAAGTAAGTCGAGTATAATCATTATGCAGTCACAAAGCTTATTGTGACTAGAAATCATGGTTTTAAGCCTTAACTTCTCGTAGGGAACGTGGGTAATAGGACGATATTGAAGTTTCAACGATTTTGTAACAAATAATCAATCTAAGAGTTTTAAAATTCAGCATAATCATATTTTATCTACAAATGCTTATTTTGAATAGAAATCGTTGTTTTAAGCCTTAACTTCACTTAGGGAATGTGGGAAATCGGACTATAATAAAATTTTACCCATTTTGTTTCAAATAATTATCCTAAGAGTTTTGAAATTTAATAAGCCGAGTATAATCATTATTCTATCACAAAGCTTATTCTGAGTTGGAATCATTAATTTGAGCCTTAACTTCACTTAGGGAACGGGGGAAATAGGGCGATAATAAAGTTTCAACGATTTTGTATCAAATAATCATTCTAAGAGTTTTAAAATTCAACAAGTTGAGCATAATCATATTTTATCTACAAACTCTTATTTTGAATAGAAATCGTAGTTTTAAGCCTTAACTTCACTTTGCGAACGTGGGAAATAGGACGATAATAAAGTTTTACACATTTTGTCACAACTAATCGTCCTCAGAGTTTCGAAAGTAAACAAGCCAATTATAGTCATTATGTAGTCACAAAGCTTATTGTGACTAGAAATCGTGGTTGTAAGCCTTAACTTCTTATAGGGAACATGGGAAATAGGACGATATTGAAGTTTCAACGATTTTGTATCAAATAATTAATCTAAGAGTTTTAAAATTGAACATGCCGAGGATAATCATATTTTATCTACAAACGCTTATTTTGATTAGAAATCGTTGTTTTAAGCCTTGAATTCACTTAGATAACGTGGAAAATTGGACGATAATGAAGTTTTATCCATTTTGTTTCAAATAATCATCCTAAGAGTTTTGAAATTTAACAAACTGAATATAATCATTATTATGTTGCAAAGTTTATTGTGACTAAAAATCGTTGTTTTAAGCCTTAACTTCTCATAGGGAACGTGGGAAATTGGACCACAATGATGTTTCAACGATTTTGTATCATACAATCGTTTTAAGAGTTTTAAAATTCAACAAGTCGAGCATAATCATATTTTATCTACAAATGCTTATTTTGAAGAGAAATCATTGTTTTAAGCCTTAACTTCACATAAGGAATGTAGAAAATCAGACGATAATAAAATTTTTCCCATTTTGTTTCAAATAATTATCCTAAAAGTTTTAAAATTTAACAAACCGAGTATAATAATTATTCTGTCACAAGCTTATTCAGATAGAAATCGTTAATTTGAGCCTTACCTTCACGTAGGGAACGTGGTAAATAGGACGATAATGAAGTTTCAACGATTTTGTATCAAATAATCATTTTAAGAGCTTTAAAATTCAACAAGCCGAGCATAATCATATTTTATTTACAAACGCTTATTTTGAATAGAAATCGTTGTTTTAAGCCTTAACTTCACTTTGCGAACGTAGGAAATAGGATGATAATGAGGTTTTACACATTTTCTTACAACTAATCATCCTCAGAGTTTTAAAAGTAAGTAAGTCGAGTATAATCATTATGCAGTCACAAAGCTTATTGTGACTAGAAATCGTGGTTTTAAGCCTTAACTTCTCATAGGGAACGTGGGTAATAGGACGATATTGAAGTTTCAACGATTTTGTAACAAATAATCAATCTAAGAGTTTTAAAATTTAACAAGCCGACCATAATCATATTTTATCTACAAATGCTTATTTTGAATAGAAATATAACGAAGTATTACCCATTTTGTTACAAATAATCATCCTAAGAGTTTTGAAAGTAAACAGGCCGCGTAAAATTGTTATGCTGTCACAAATCTTATTCTGACTAGAAATCGTTGTTTTGAGCCTTAACTTCATGTAGGGAATATGGGAAATAGAACGATAATGAAGTTTCAACGATTTTGTATCAAATAATTATTATAGGAGTTTTAAAATTCAACAAGCCGAGCATAATCTTATTTTATCCACAAATGCTTCTTTTGAAGAGAAATCATTGTTTTAAGCCTTAACTTCACTTCGGGAAAGTGGAAAATTGGGTGATAATAAAATTTTACCCATTTTGTTTCGAATAATCATCCTAAGAGTTTTGAAATTCAACAAGCCGAGTATAATCATTATTCTGTCACAAAGCTTATTCTGAGTAGAAATCGTTGTTTTAAGCCTTAACTTCACATAGGGAACGTGGGAAATAGGATGATAATGAAGTTTCAACGATTTTGTATCAAATAATCATTCTAAGAGTTTTACAATTCAATATGTCGAGCATAATCATATTTTATCTACAAATGCTTATTTTGAATAGAAATCATTGTTTTAAGCCTTAACTTCACATTGGGAACGTGGGAAATTGAACTATAATGAAGTTTTACCCATTTTGATACAAATTATCATCCTAAGAGTTTTGAAAGTATACAAGCTAAGTATAATCATTATGTTGTCGCAAAGCTTATTGTGACTAGAAATCGTTGTTTTAAGCCTTAACTTCACGTATGGAACGTGAGGAATAGGATGACAATGAAGTTTCAATTATTTTGTAACAAATAATGAATCTAAGAGTTTTAAAATTCAACATGCTGATCAAAATCATATTTTCTCTACAAACGCTTATTTTAAATAGAAATCCTTATTTTAAGCCTTAACTTCACTTTGGGAACGAGGGAAATAGGACGATAATGATGTTTTACACATCTTGTTACATATTATCATCCTAAGAGTTTTGAAAGTAAACAAGCCGACTATAATCATTATGTTGTCACAAAGCTTATTTTGAATAGAAATCGTTATTTGCAGCATTAACTTCACGTAGCAAAAATTGGGAAATTAGTCGATACTGAAGTTTTAACAATTTTGTATTAAAAAATCATTCTAAGAGTTTTAAAATTCAATAAGACAAGCATAATCATATTTTTTCTACAAACGCTTATTTTGAAGAGAAATCATTGTTTTAAGCCTTAACTTCACATTGGGAACGTTGGAAATCGAAATATAATGAAGTTTTACCTATTTTGATATAAATTATCATCCTAAGAGTTTTGAAAGTAAACAAGATGAGTATAATCATTACGTTGTCACAAAGTTTATTGTGACTAGAAATCGTTGTTTTATACCTTAACTTCACGTAGGGAACGTGAGAAATAGGACAATAATGAAGTTTCAACGATTTTGTAACAAGTAATCAATCTAAGAGTTTTAAAATTCAACATGCCGATCATAATCATATTTTATCTACAAACGCTTATTTTGAATAGAAATCGTTGTTTTAAGTCTTAACTTCACTTTGCGAACGTGGGAAATAGGACGATATTGAATTTTTACACATTTTGTTACAACTGATCATCCTTAGAGTTTAGAAAGTAAACAAGACGAGTATAATCATTATGCAGTTACAAAGCTCATCGTGACTAAAAATCGTGGTTTGAAGCCTTAACTTCTAGTAGGGTACATGGGAAATAGAACGATATTGAAGTTTCAACGACTTTGTAACAAATAATCAATCTAAGTGTTTTAACATTAAACATGCTGAGCATAATCATATTTAATCTAGAAACGCTTATTTGGAATAGAAATTGTTGTTTTAAGCCTTAAATTCACTTAGGGAACGTGGGAAATTGGACGATAATGAAGTTTTATCCATTTTGTTTCAAATAATCATTGTAAGAGTTTTAAAATTCAACAAACCAAGTGTAATCATTATTACGTCACAAAGTTTATAGTGAGTAGAAATCATTGTTTCGAGTCTTAACTTCACCCAGGGAACTTGGGAAATTGGACGATAATGAAGTTTTAACGATTTTGTATTAAATAATCACTCTATGATTTTTAAAATTCAACAAGCAATCATATTTTAACTACAAACGCTTATTTTGAATAGAAATCGTTCTTTTTAGCCTTAACTTCACATAGGGAACGTGAAAAATTGACTTTATTGAATTTTTGCCGTTTTGATATAAATAATCAAACTAAGAGTTTTGAAAGTAAACAAGCTGAGTATAATTATTGTGCTGTCACAAAGCTTATTGTGACTAGATATCATTGTAAGAGATTCAAAATTCAACAAGCCGAACATAATCATATTTTATCTACAAACACTTAGTTTGAATAGAAATCATTGTTTTATGCCTTAACTTCACTTAGGGAAAGTGGGAAATCGGACGATAATGAAGTTTTACCCATTTTATTTCAAATAATAATCCTAAGAGTTTTAAAATTCAAAAAGCCGAGTATAATCATTATTCCTTCACAAAGCTTATTCTGAGTAGAAATGGTTGTTATGAGCCTTAACTTCACGTAGGGAACATAGGAAATGGGGCGATGTAGAAGTTTTAACAATTTTGTATCAAATAATCATTCAAAGAGTTTTAAAATTCAACAAGCCAAGCATAATTATATTTTATCTACAAATGATTATTTTAAATAGAAATCATTATTTTAAGCCTTAACTTCACTTAGGGAATATGGAAAATCAGACGATAATGAAGTTTTACACATTTTTTTAAAAATAATCATTCGAAGAGTTTTTGAAAGTAAACAAGCCGAGTATAATCATTGTGTTGTCATAAACCTTATTGTGACTAGAAATCGTTGTTTTGAGCCTTAACTTCACGTAGTGAACGTGGGAAATAGAACAATAATGAAGTTTCAACGATTTTGTATCAATAATCTTTCTAAGAGTTTTAAAATTCAATAAGTCGAGCATAATCATATTTTATCTACAAATGCTTATTTTGAAAAGAAATCATTGTTTTAAGCCTTAAAATCACATTGGGAACGTGGGAAAATGGACGATCATAAAATTTTACCCATTTTGTTTTGAATAATCATCCTAAGAGTTTTGAAATTCAACAAGCCGACTTTAATAATTATTCTATCACAAAGCTTATTCTGAGTAGAAATCGTTATTTTGAGCCTTAACTTCACGTAGGGAACGTGGAAAATATGATGATAATGAAGTTTCAACGATTTTGTATCAAATAATTATTCTAAAAGTTTTAAAATTCAACAATCAGAGCACAATCATATTTTTATCTACAAATGCTTATTTTGAGGAGAAATCATTGTTTTAAGCCTTAACTTCACTTAGGGAACGTGGGAAATCAGACGATAATAAAATTTGACCCATTTTATTTCGAATAATCATCCTAAGAGTTTTGAAATTCAACAAGCCGAGTATAATCATTATTCTCTCACAAGCATATTCTGAGTAGAAATCGTTATTTTTAGCCTTAACTTCACGTAGGGAAGGTGGGAAATAGGACGATAATGAAGTTTCAACGATTTTGTATCAATAATCATTCTAAGAGTTTTACAATTCAACAAATCGAGTATAATCATATTTTATCTACAAACGCTTATTTTGAATAGAAATCGTTGTCTTAAGCCTTAACTTCAAATTGGGAACGTGGGAAATTGAACTATAATGAAGTTTTACCCATTTTAATACAAATAATCAAACTAAGAGTTTTGAAAGTAAAGAAGTCATTCTAAGAGTTTTAAAATTCAGCAAGCCTAGCATAAAATTATATTTTATCTACAATTGCTTATTTTGAAGAGATATCATTATTTTAAGCCTTAACTTCAATTAAGGAACGTGAGAAATCGGACGCTAATAAAATTTTAACCATTTTTTTTTATATAATCATCCTTAAAGTTTTGAAATTCAAAAAGCCGAGTATAATCATTCTTCTGTCACAAAGCTTATTCTGAGTAGAAATCATTGTTTTGAGCCTTAACTTCACGTAGAGAATGTGGGAAATAGGACGATAATGAAGTTTCAACGATTTTGTATCAAATAATCATTCTAAGAGTTTTAAAATTTAACAAGCCGAGCATAATCATATTTTATCTACAATCGCTTATTTTGAATAGAAATCGTTGTTTTAAACATTAACTTCACATTGGAAACGTGAGAAATTGAATGATAATGAAGTTTTACACATTTTGTTACAACTAATCATCCTCAGAGTTTTGAAAGTAAACAAGCCGAGTATAGTCATTATGCTGTCACAAAGCTTATTGTGAACTAAAATCGTTGTTTTAAGCCTTAACTTCATGTAGGGAACGTAGGAAATAGGACGATAATGAAGTTTCAATGATTTTGTAACAAATAATCAATTTAAGAGATTTAAAATTCAACAAGCCGATCATAATCATATTTTATCTACAAACGTTTATTTTGAATTGAAATCATTGTTTTAAGCCATAACTTTACTTTGGGAACGTGGGAAAATGGACGATAATGAAGTTTTACACGTTTTGTTATAAGTAATCATCCTCAGAGTTTTAAAAGTAAACAAGCCCAGTATAATCATTATGCTGACACAATGCTTATGGTGACTAGAAATCGTTATTTTAAGCCTTAACATCATGTAGGGAACGAAGGAAATAGGACGATAATGAAGTTTCAACAGAATTTGTAACAAGTAATCATTCTAAGAGTTTTAAAATTCAACATGCCGAGCATAATCATATTTTGTATACAAACGCTTATTTTGAATAGAAATCATTGTTTTAAGCCTTAACTTCACATTGGAAACATGGGAAATCGAAATATAATGATGTTTTACTCATTTTCATACAAATTATTATCCTAAGAGTTTTGAAAATAAACAAGCCGAGTATAATCGTTATGTTTTCGCAAAGCTTATTGTGACTAGAAATCGTTATTTTAAGCGTTAACACCACGTAGGGAACGTGGTAAATAGGACGATAATGAAGTTTTAACGATTTTGTAACAAATAATCAATCTAAAAGTTTTAAAATTCAACATGCCGAGCATAATCATATTTTGTCTATAAATGCTTATTTTGAATAGAAATCATTGTTTTAAGCCTTAACTTCACTTAGGAAACGTGGGAAATTGGACGATAATGAAGTTTTAACTATTTTGTTTCAGATAATCAACCTAAGAGTTTTCAAATTCAACAAGCCGAGTATAATCATTATTATGTCACAAAGCTTATAGTGTGTAAAAATCGTTGTTTCGAGCTTTAACTTCACGTAGGGAACGTGGGAAATTGGACGATAATGAAGTTTTAACGATTTTGTATCAAATAATCATTCTAAGAGTTTTAAAATTCAACAAGCCGAGCATAATCATATTTTATCTACAAACGCTTATTTTGAATAGACATCGTTGTTTTAAGCATTAACTTTACATTGAAAACGTGGGAAACCGAACTATAATGAACTTTTACCCATTTGGATACAACTAATCAATCTAAGAGTTTTGAAAGTAAACAAGACGAGTATAATCATTGTGCTATCACAAAATTTATTATGACTAGAAATCGTTGTTTTGAGCCTTAACTTCTGGTAGGGAACGTGGGAAATAGGACGATAATGAAGTTTCAACGATTTTGTATCAAATAATCATTCTAAGAGTTTTAAAATTCAACAAGCCTAGCATAATCATATTTTATCTACAATGGCTTATTTTGAAAAGAAATCATTGTTTTAGGCCTTAACTTCACTTAGGGAACGTGGGAAATCGGATGATAATAAAATTTTACCCATTTTGTTTCAAATAATCATCCTAAGAGTTTTGAAATTCAACAAGCCGAGTATAATCATTCTTCTGTAACAAAAGCTTATTCTGTGTAGGAATCATTGTTTTGAGCTTTAACTTCACGTAGGGAACGTGGGAAATAGGACAATAATGAAGTTTCAACGATTTTGTGACAAATAATCATTCTAAGAGTTTTAAAATTCAACAAGGCGAGAATAATCATATTTTATCTACAAACGCTTATTTTGAATATAAATCGTTGTATTAAGCCTTAACTTAACTTTGCTAACGTGAGAAATTGAACTATAATGAAGTTTTACACATTTTGTTACATCTAATCATCCTCAGTGTTTTGAAATTAAACAAGCCAAGTATAATCATTATGCTGTCATAAAGCTTATTGTGAGTTGAAATCGTCGTTTTAAGCCTTAACTTCACGTAGGGAACGTGGGAAATAGGACGATACTGAAGTTTCAACGATTTTGTAACAAATAATCAATCTAAGAGATTTAAAATTCAACAAGCCAAGCATAATCATATTTGATCTAGAAACGCCTAGATTGAATAGAAAACGTTGTTTTACGCCATAACTTCACTTAGGGAATGTGGAAAATCGGACGATAATGAAGTTTTCCCATTTTGTTTCGAATAACAATCCTAAGAATTTTGAAATTCAACAAGCTGAGTATAATCATTATTATTTCACAAAGCTTATTCTGAGTAGAAATCGTTATTATGAGCCTTAACTTCACGTGGGGAACATAGGAAATAGGACGATGATGAAGTTTTAACAATTTTGTATCAAATAGTGATTCTAAGAGTTTTAAATAGAAATCGTTGTTTTAAGCCTTAACTTCACTTAGGGAATGTGGGAAATCATACGATAATGAAGTTTTACCCATCTTGTTACAAATAATCATCCTAAGAGTTTTGAAAGTAAACAAGCCGAGTATAATCATTGTGTTGTCACGAAGCTTATTGTTACTAGAAATCGTTGTTTTGAGCCTCAACTTCAGTTAGAGAATGTGGGAAATAGGACGATAATGAAGTTTCAACAATTTTGTATCAAATAATCATTCTAAGAGGTTCAAAATACAACAATCCGAGCATAATCATATTTTATCTACTAATGCATATTTTGAATAGAAATCATTGTTTTAAGCCTTAATTTCACTTTGGGAAAGTGGAAAATCGGACGATAATGATGTTTTACACATTTTGTTACAACTAATCATCCTCAGAGTTTTGTATCAAATAATCATTCCAACAGTTTTAAAATTCAACAAGCCGAGCATAATCATATTTTATCTAAAAACGCGTAGTTTGAATAGAAATCGTTGTTTTATACATTAACTTCATTTATGAAATATGGAAAATCGGACGATAATGAAGTTTTACCCACTTTCTTTCAAATAATAACCCAAAGAGTTTTGAAATTCAACAAGCCGAGTATAATCATTATTCTTTCACAAAGCTTATTCTAAGTAGAAATCGTTGTTTTGAGACATAACTTTACGTAGGGAACGTGGGAAATAAGTCGACGATGAAGTTTTAACGATTTTATATCAAATAATCATTCTAAGAATTTTAAAATTCAACAAGCCGAACATAATCATATTTTATCTGCAAACGCCTATTTTGAATAGAAATCGTTATTTTAAGCCTTAACTTCACATTAGGAACTTGGAAAATCGAAATATAATGAAGTTTTACCCATTTTGATACAAATAATCACCCTAAAAGTTTTGAACGTAAAAAAGCCGAGTATAATCATTGTGCAGTCACAAAGCTTATTGTGACTAGAAATCGTTGTTATGAGCATTAACTTCACGTAGGGAACATGGGAAATAGGACGATAATGAAGTTTCAACGATTTTGTATCAAATAATCATTCTAAGAGTTTTAAAATTCAACAAGCCGAGCATAATCATATGTTATCTACAAATGCATATTTTGAAGAAAAATCATTATTTTAAGCCTTAACTTCACTTAGGGAACGGGGAAAATCGGATGATAATAAAATTTTACCCATTTTGTTTCAAATAATCATCCTAAGAGTTTTAAAACTCAACAATCGAGTATGATCATTATTCTTTTACAAAGCTTATTCTGAGTAGAAATCGTTGTTTTGAGACTTAACTTCACGTAGGGAATGTGGGAAATATGTCGATGATGAAGTTTTAACAATTTTGTATTAAATAATCATTCTAAGAGTTTTAAAATTTAACAAGCGGAGCATAAACATATTTTATCAGCAAATGCTTATTTGGAATTGAAATCGTTGTTTTAAGCCTTAACTTCACATTGGGAACGTGAGAAATCGAACTATAATGAAATTTTATCCATTTTGATACAAATAATCATCCTAAAAGTTTTGAAGGTAAACAAGGCGAATATATTCATTGTGCTATCACAAAGCTTATTGTGACTAGAAATCGTCTTTTTTAGCTTTAACTTCACGTAGGGAACGCGGGAAATTGGATGATAATGTAGTTTCAACGATTTTGTATCAAATAATCCTTCTAAGAGTTTTAAAATTCAACAAGCCGAGCATAATCATATTTTATCTATAAACGCTTATTTTGAATAAAAATCGTTGGTTTAAGCCTTAACTTCATGTTGGGAACGTGGGAAATCGAACTATAATGAAGTTTTACCCATTTTGATACAAATAATTAAACTAATAGTTTTGAAAGTAAATAAGATGAGTATAATCATTGTGCTGTCACAAAACTTATTGTGACTAGAAATCATTGTTTTGAGCCATAACATCATGTAAGGAACGTGGGAAATAGGACGATAATGAAGTTTCAACGATTTTGTATCGAATAATCATTCTAAGAGTTTTAAGATTCAACAAGTCGAACATAATCAGATTTTATTTACAAACGCTTATTTTGAATAGAAATCGTTGTTTTAAGCCTTAACTTCTCATTGGGAACGTGGGAAATCGAAACATAATAAAGTTTTACCCATTTTTGTACAAATAATCAAACTAAGAGTTTTGAAAGTAAACAAGCCGAGTATAATCATTGTGCTGTCACAAAATTTATTGTGACTAGAAATCGTTGTTTTGAGCCTTAACTTCACATAGGGAACGTAGGAAATAGGACGATAATGAAGTTTCAACGATTTTGTATAAAATCATAATTCTAAGAGATTTAAAATTTAACAAGCCGAGCATAATCATATTTTATCTACAAATGCTTATTTTGAATAAAAATCGTTGTTTTAAGCCTTAACTTCACATTGGGAACGTAGGAAATCAAACTATAATGAAGTTTTACCCATTTTGATAATAATAATCAAACTAAGAGTTTTGAAAATAAACAAGCCGAGTATAATCATTGTGTTGTCACAAAACTTATTGTGACTAGAAATCGTTGTTTTGAGCCTTAATTTCACGTAGGGAACGTGGGAAATAGGACGATAATGAAGTTTCTACTATTTTGTATCAAATAATCATTCTAAGAGTTTTAAAATTCAAGAAGTCGAATATAATCATATGCTCTCTACAAATGCTTATTTTGAAGAGAAGTCATTGTTTTAAGCCTTAACTTCACTTAGTGAACGTGAGAAATCAGACAATAATAAAATTTTATCCATTTTGTTTCAAAAAATCATCCTAAGAGTTTTGAAATTCAACAAGCCGAGTGTAATTATTATTCTGTCACAAAGCTTATTATGAGTAGAAATCGTTGTTTTGAGCCTTAACTTCACGTAGGGAATGTGGGAAATAGGACGATAATGAAGTTTCAACGATTTTGTATCAAATAATCATTCTAAGAGTTTTAATATACAACGATTTTGTATCTGCGAACACTTATTTTGAATAAAAATCATTATTTTAAGCCTTAACTTCACATTGGAAATGTGGAAAATCGAAATATAATAAAGTTTTACCCATTTTGATACCAATTATCGTCCTAAGTGTTTTGAAAGTAAACAAGCCGAGTATAATCATTATGTTGTCACAAAGCTTATTGTGACTAGAAATAGTTGTTTTAGGCCTTAACTTCATGTAGGGAACTTGGAAAATATGACAATAATGAAGTTTCAACGATTTTGAACAAATAATCAATCTAAAAGATTTAAAATTCAACATGCCGAGCATAATCATATTTTATCTACAAACGCTTATTTTGAATAGAATTCATTGTTTTAAGCCTTAACTTCACATTTAGAACGTGAGAAATTGAACTATATTGTAGTTCTACCTATTCTCACACAAATAATCAAACTAAAAGTTGTGAAAGTAAACAAGCCGAGTATAATCAGTACGTTGTCATAAAGCTTATTGTGCTTAGAAATTGTTGTTTTGAACCTTAAATTCACGTAGGGAACGTGGGAAATAGGACGATAATGATGTTTCAACGATTTTGTATAAAATCATAATTCTAAGAGTTTTAAAATTTAACAAATGAGCATAGACATATTTTATCTACAAACGCTTGTTTTGAATAGAAATCAATGTTTTAAGCCGAGTATAATCATTGTGCTGTCACAAAGCTTATTGTGACTAGAAGTCGTTATTTTGAGCCTTAACTTCATATTGGCAACGTGAAAAATCGAACTATAATTAAGTTTTACTCATTTTGATACAAATAATCAAACTAAGAGTTTTGAAAGTAAACCAGCCGAGTATAATCATTGTGCAGTCACAAAGCTTATTGTGACTAGAAATCGTTGTTTTGAGCCTTAATTCACGTAGGGAATATTGGAAATAAGACGATAATGAAGTTTCAACAATTTTTTATAAAATCATAATTCTAAGAGTTTTAAAATTGAACAAGCTGAGCATAAACATATTTTATCTACAAACTCTTATTTTGAATAGAAATCATTGTTTTAAGCCTTAACTTCACAGTGGGAACGTGAAAAATCGAACTATAATAAATTTTTACCCATTTTGATACAAATAATTAAACTAAGAGTTTTGAAAGTAAACAAGCCAAGTATAATCATTAAGCTGTCACAAAGCTTATTGTTACTAGAAATCATTGTTTTGAGCCTTAACTTCACATAGGGAATGTGGGAAATAGGATGATAATGAAGTTTCAACGATTTTGTATAAGATTATAATTCTAAGAGTTTTAAAATTTAACAAGCCGAGCATAAACATATTTTATATACAAACGCTTATTTTGAAAAGAAATCGTTGTTTTATGCTTTAACTTCACATTTGGGAGCATTGGAAATCTTACTATAACCCTTTTTGATACAAATAATCAAACTAAGAGTTTTGAAAGTAAAGAAGCCGAGTATAATCATTGTGCTGTTACAAAGCTTATTGCGACTAGAAATCGTTGTTTTGAGCCTTAACTTCACGTACGGAACGTGGGAAATAGGATAATAATGATGTTTCAACAATTTTGTATAAAATCATAATTCTAAGAGTTTTAAAATTTAACAAGCCGAGCAAAAACATATTTTACCTACGAACGCTTATTTTGAATAGAAATCATTGTTTTAAGTCTTAACTTTACATTGGGAATGTGGGAAATCGAACTATAATGAAGTTTTACCCATTTTGATACAAATAATCAAACTAAGAGTTTTGAAACTAAATAAGCCAATTATAATCATTGTTCTGTCACAAAGCTTATTATGAATAGAAATCGTTGTTTTGAGTCTTAACTTCACGTAGGGAATGGGAAATAGGACGATAATGAAGTTTCAACGACTTGGCATAAAATCGTAATTCCAAGAGTTTTAAAATTTAAAAAGCCGAGCATAAACATATTTTATCTACAAACGCTTATTTTGAATAGGAATCGTTGTTCTAAGCATTTACTTCACATTGGAAATGTGAGAAATTGAACTATAATGAAGTTTTACCCATTTTGATACAAATAATCAAACTAAGAGTTTTGAAAGTAAAGAAGCCGAGTATAATCATTAAGCTGTCACAAAGCTTAGTATGAATAGAAATATTTGTTTTGAGCCTTAACTTCACGTAGGGAATGGGAAATAGGACGATTATGAAGTTTCAATGATTTTGTATAAAATCATAATTCAAAGATTTTAAAATTTAACAAGCCGAGCATAAACATATTTTATATACAAACGCTTATTCTGAATAGAAATCATTGTTTTAAGCATTAACTTCACATTGGGAGCGTGAGAAATCAAACTATATTGAATTTTTGATACAAATAATCAAACAAAGAGTTTTGAAAGTAAACAAGCCGAGTATAATCATTGTGCTGTTACAAAGCTTATTGCGACAGAAATCGTTGTTTTGATCCATGACGTCACGTAGGGAACGTAAGAAATAGGACGATAATGAAGTTTTAACGATTTTGTATAAAATCATAATTCCAAGAGTTTTAAAATTTATCAAGCCAAGCATAAACATATTTTATCTACAAACGCTTATTTTGAATAAAAATCGTTGTTTTAAACCTTAACTTACAAATTGGAAACGTGGGAAATCAAACTATATTGAAGTTTTACCCATTTTGATACAAATAATCAAACTAAGAGTTTTGAAAGTAAACAAGCCGAGTATAATCATTAAGCTGTTACAAAGCGTATTTTAACTAGAAATCGATGTTTTAAGCCTTAACTTCTTGTAGGGAATGTGGCAAATAAGACGATAGTGAAGTTTCAACAATTTTGTATAAAATTATAATTCGAAGAGTTTTAAAATTTAACAAGCCGAGCATAGACATATTTTATCTACAAACGCTTATTTTGAATAGAAATCATTGTTTTAAGCCTTAACTTCACGTTGGGAACGCGAGAAATCGAACTATAATAAAGTTTTACTCATTTTGATACAAATAATCAAACTAAGAGTTTTGAAAGTAAACAAGCCGAGTATTATCATTAAGCTGTCACAAAGCTTATTGTTACTAGAAATCATTGTTTTGAGCCTTAACTTTACATAGGGAACATGGGAAATTGGACGATAATAAAGTTTCAACGATTTTGTATAAGATCATAATTCTAAGAGTTTTAAAATTTAACAAGCCGAGCATAAACATATTTTATATACAAACGCTTATTTTGAATAGAAATCGTTGTTTTAAGCATTAACTTCACATTTCGGAGCGTGGAAAATCGAACTATAACCCTTTTTGATACAAATAATCTAACTAAGAGTTTTGAAAGTAAACAAGCCGAGTATAATCATTGTGTTGTTACAAAGCTAATTGCGACTAGAAATCGTTGTTTTAATCCATAACATTACGTAGGGAACGTTAGAAATAGGACGATAATGAAGTTTCAATGATTTTGTATAAAATCATAATTCTAAGAGTTTTAAAGTTTATCAAGTCGAGAATAAACATTTTTTACCTACGAACGCTTATTTTGAATAGAAATCATTGTTTTAAGCCTTAACTTTACATTGGGAACTTGGGAAATCGAGCAGTAATGAAGTTTTACCCATTTTGATACAAATAATCAAACTAAGTGTTTTGAAACTAAATAAGCCGGTTATAATCATTGTTCTGTCACAAAGCTTATTGTGAATAGAAATCGTTGTTTTGAGTCTTAACTTCATGTAGGGAATGGGAAATAGGACGATAATGAAGTTTCAACAATTTTGCATAAAATCATAATTCCAAGAGTTTTAAATTTAAAAAGCCGAGCATAAACATATTTTATCTACAAACGCTTATTTTGAATAGGAATCGTTGTTTTAAGCATTTACTTCACATTGAAAACGTGAGAAATCGAACTATAATAAAGTTTTACCCATTTTGACACAAATAATCAAACTAAGAGTTTTGAAAGTAAAGAAGCCGAGTATAATCATTAAGCTATCACAAAGCTTAGTGTGAATAGAAATCTTTATTTTGAGCCTTAACTTCACGTAGGGAATGGAAAATATGACGATTATGAAGTTTCAACAATTTTGTATAAAATCATAATTCAAAGATTTTAAAATTTAACAAGCCGAGCATAAATATATTTTATATACAAACGCTTATTCTGAATAGAAATCGTTGTTTTAAGCATTAACTTCACATTGGGAGCGTGGGAAATCAAACTATATTGAAGTTTTACCCTTTTTGATACAAATAATCAAACAAAGAGTTTTGAAAGTAAACAAGCAGAGTATTATCATTGTGCTGTTACAAAGCTTATTGCGACTAGAAATTGTTGTTTTGATCCATGACGTCACGTACGGAACGTAAGAAATAGGACGATAATGAAGTTTTAACGATTTTGTATAAAATCATAATTCTAAGAGTTTTTAAATTTATCAAGTCGAGCATAAACATATTTTATCTACAAACACTTATTTTGAATAGAAATCGTTGTTTTAAACCTGAACTTACAAATTGGGAAAGTGGGAAATCAAACTATATTGAAGTTTTACCCATTTTGATACAAATAATCAAACTAAGAGTTTTGAAAGTAAACAAGCCGAGTATAATTATTAAGCTGTCACAAAGCAATGTTACTAGAAATCGTTGTTTTAAGCCTTAACTTCATGTAGGGAACGTGGTAAATAAGATGATAATGAAGTTTCAACAATTTTGTATAAAATTATAATTCGAAGTGTTTTAAAATTTAACAAGCCGAGCATAAACATATTTTATCTATAAACGCTTATTTTGAATAGAAATCATTGTTTCAAGCCTTAACTTCACATTGGGAACATGAGAAATCGAACTATAATGAAGTTTTACCCATTTTGATACAAATAATCAAACTAAGAGTTTTAAAAGTAAGCAAGCCGAGTATAATCATTGTTCAGTCACAAAGCTTATTATGACTAGAAATTTTTGTTTTCAGCCTTAACTTCACGTAGGGAATGGGAAATACGACGATAATGAAGTTTCAACGATTTAGCATAAAATCATAATTCCAAAAGTTTTAAAATTTAACAAGCCGAGCATAAACATATTTTATCTACAAACGCTTATTTTGAATAGGAATCGTTGTTTTAAGCATTTACTTCGCATTGGGAACGTGAGAAATCGAACTACAATGAAGTTTTACCCATTTTGATACAAATAATCAAACTAAGAGTTTTGAAAGTAAACAAGCCGAGTATAATCATTAAGCTGTCACAAAGCTTAGTGTGAATAGAAATCGTTGTTTTGAGCCTGAACTCCACATAGGGAATGGGAAATAGGACGATAATGAAGTTTCAATGATTTTGTATAAAATCATAATTCCAAGATTTTAAAATTTAACAAGCCTAGCATAAACATATTTTATATACAAACACTTATTTTGAATAGAAATCGTTGTTTTAAGCATTATCTTCACATTGGGAGCGTGGGAAATCAAACTATATTAAATTTTTACCCTTTTCGATACAAATAATCAATCTAAGAGTTTTGAAAGTAAACAAGCCGAGTATAATCATTGTGCTGTTACAAAGCTTATTGCAACTAGAAATCGTTGTTTTGATCCATAACATCACGTAGGGAACATAATAAATAGGACGATAATGAAGTTTTAACGATTTTGTATAAAATCCTAATTCTAAGAGTTTTAAAATTTCTTAAGCCGAGCATAAACATATTTTATCTACAAACACTTATTTTGAATAGAAATCATTGTTTAAGCCATAACTTCACATTGGGAACGTGGGAAGTCTAACTAAAATGAAGTTTTACCCATTTTGATACAAATAATCAAACTAAGAGTTTTGAAAGTAAACAAGCCGAGTATAATTATTGTTCTGTCACAAAGCTTATTGTGACTAGAAATCGTTGTTTTTAGCCTTAACTTCACGTATGGAATGGGAAATAGGATGATAATGAAGTTTCAACGATTTTGCATAAAATCATAATTCCAAGAGTTTTAAAATTTAACAAGCCGAGCATAAACATATTTTATCTACAAACGCTTATTTTGAATAGGAATCGTTGTTTTAAGCATTTAGTTCACATTGGGAACGTGAGAAATCGAACTATAATGAAGTTTTACCCATTTTTATACAAATAATCAAACGAAGAGTTTTGAAAGTAAACAAATCCGAGTATAATCATTAAGCTGTTACAAAGCTTAGTGTGAATAGAAATCGTTGTTTTGAGCCTTAACTTCACGTAGGGAATGGGAAATAGGACGATAATGAAGTTTCAACAATTTTGTATAAAAACATAATTCCAAGATTTTAAAATTTAACAAGCCGAGCATAAACATATTTTATATTCAAACACTTATTTTGAATAGAAATCGTTGTTTTAAGCATTAACTTCACATTGGGAGCGTGGGAAATCAAACTATATTAAATTTTTACCCTTTTTGATACAAATAATCAAACTAAGAGTTTTGAAAGTAAACAAGCTGAGTATAATCATTGTGCTGTTACAAAGCTTATTGCGACTAGAAATCGTTGTTTTGATCCATGACATCACATAGGGAACGTAAGAAATAGGACGATAATGAAGTTTCAACGATTTTGTATAAAATCATAATTTAAGAGTTTTAAAATTTATCAAGCCGAGCATAAACATAATTTATCTACAAACGCTTATTTCGAATTGAAATCATTGTTTTGAGCCTTAACTTCACATTGGGAACGTGAGAAATCGAACTATAATGAAGTCTTACCCATTTTGATACAAATAATCAAACTAAGATTTTTAAAGTAAATAAGCCGAGTATAATCGTTGTTTTGTCATAAAGCTTATCGTGAATAGAAATCGTTGTTTTGAGTCTTAACTTCACGTAGGGAATGGGAAATAGGACGATAATAAAGTTTCAATGATTTTGCATAAAATCATAATTCCAAGAGTTTTAAAATTTAAAAAGTCGAGCATAAATATAATTTTTCTACAAACGCTTATTTTGAATATGAATCGTTGTTTTAAGCATTTAGTTCACATTGGGAACGTGAGAAATCGAACTATAATGAAGTTTTACACATTTTGATACAAATAATCAAACTAAGAGTTTTGAAAGTAAAAAAGCCGAGTATAATCATTAAGCTGTCACAAAGCTTAGAATGAATAGAAATCTTTGTTTTAAGCCTTAACTTCACGTATTGAATGGGAAATAGGACGATTATGAAGTTTCAACGATTTTGTATAAAATCATAATTCAAAGATTTTAAAATTAAATAAGCCGAGCATAAACATATTTTATATATAAACGCTTATTCTGAATAGAAATCGTTGTTTTAAGCATTAACTTCACATTGGGAGCGTGAGAAATCAAACTATATTGAAGTTTTACCCTTTTTGATACAAATAATCAAACTAAGAGTTTTGAAAGTAAACAAGCCGAGTATAATTGTTGTGTTATAACAAAGCTTATTGCGACTAGAAATCGTTGTTTTGATCCATGACATCACGTAGGGAACGTAAGAAATAGGACGATAATGAAGTTTCAACGATTTTGTATAAAATCATAATTCTAAAAGTTTTAAAATTTATCAAGCCAAGCATAAACATATTTTATCTTCAAACGCTTATTTTGAATAGAAATCGTTGTTTTAAACCTTAACATACAAATTGGAACGTCGGAAATCAAACTATATTGAAGTTTTAGCCATTTTGATACAAATAATCAAACTAAGAGGTTTGAAAGTAAAAAGCCGAGTATATCACAAAGCTTATTGTTACTAGAAATCATTGTTTTGAGCCTTAATTTCACGTTGGGAATGTGGGAAATAGGACGATAATGAAGTTTCAACGATTTTCTATAAAATCATAATTCTAAGACTTTTAAAATTTAACAAGCCGAGCATAAACATATTTTTTCTGCAAACGCTTATTTTGAATAAAAACCGTTATTTTAAGCATTAACTTCACATTGGGAACGTGAGAAATCGAACTATAATGAAGTTTTATCCATTTTGATACAAATAATCAAACTAAGAGTTTTGAAAGTAAACAAACTGAGTATAATCATTGTTCTGTCATAAAGCTTATTGTGACTAGAAATCGTTGTTTTGAGCCTTAACTTCACGTAGGGTATGGGAAATAGGACAATAATGAAGCTTCAACGATTTTGCAAAAAATCATAATTCCAAGAGTTTTAAAATTTAACAAGCTGAGCATAAACATATTTTATCTACAAACGCTTATTTTGAATAGGAATCGTTGTTTTAAGCATTTACTTCACATTGGGAACGTGAGAAATCGAACTATAATGAAGTTTGACCCATTTTAATACAAATAATAAATGAAGAGTTTGTAAAGTAAATAAGCCGGGTATAATCATTAAGCTGTCACAAAGCTTAGTGTGAATAGAAATCGTTGTTTTGAGTCTTAACTTCACGTAGGGAATGGGAAATAGGACGATAATGAAGTTTCAACAATTTTGTATAAAATCATAATTCCAAGATTTTAAAATTTAACAAGCCGAGCATAATCATATTTATATACAAACGCTTATTTTGAATAGAAATCGTTGTTTTAAGCATTAACTTCACATTGGGAGCGTGGGAAATCAAACTATATTAAAGTTTTACCCATTTTGATACAAATAATCAAACTAAGAGTTTTGAAAGTAAAAAGCCGAGTATAATCATTAAGCTGTCACAAGGCTTATTGTTACTAGAAATCATTGTTTTGAGCCTTAATTTCACGTAGGGAACGTGGAAAATTGGACGATAATGAAGTTTCAACGATTTTCTATAAAATCATAATTCTAAGAGTTTTAAAATTTAACAAGCCGAGCATAAACATATTTTTTTCTGCAAACGCTTATTTTGAATAGAAATCATTATTTTAAGCATTAACTTCACGTTGGGAACGTGAGAAATCGAACTATAATGAAGTTTTATCCATTTTGATACAAATAATCAAACTAAGAGTTTTGAAAGTAAACAAGCTGAGTATAATCATTGTTCAGTCATAAAGCTTATTGTGACTAGAAATCATTGTTTTGAGGCTTAATTTTACGTAGGGTATGGGAAATAGGACAATAATGAAGCTTCAACAATTTTGCAAAAAATCATAATTCCAAGAGTTTTAAAATTTAACAAGCCGAGCATAAACATATTTTATATACAAACGCTTATTTTGAATAGGAATCGTTGTTTTAAGCATTTACTTCACATTGGGAACGTGAGAAATCGAACTATAATGAAGTTTGACCCATTTTAATACAAATAATAAACTAAGTGTTTGTAAAGTAAATAAGCCGGGTATAATCATTAAGCTGTCACAAAGCTTAGTGTGAATAGAAATCGTTGTTTTGAGCCTTAACTTCACGTAGGGAATGGGAAATAGGACTATAATGAAGTTTCAACGATTTTGTATAAAATCATAATTCCAAGATTTTAAAATTTAACAAGCCGAGCATAATCATATTTATATACAAACGCTTATTTTGAATAGAAATCGTTGTTTTAAGAATTAACTTCACATTGGGAGCGTGGGAAATCAAACTATATTATAGTTTTACCCATTTTGATAAAAATAATCAAACTAGGAGTTTTTAAAGTAAAAAGTCGAGTATAATCATTAAGCTGTCACAAGGCTTATTGTTACTAGAAATCATTGTTCTGAGCCTTAATTTCACGTAGGGAATGTGGGAAATAGGACGATAATAAAGTTTCAACGATTTTCTATAAAATCATAATTCTAAGAGTTTTAAAATTTAACAAGCCGAGGATAAACATATTTTTTCTGCAAACGCTTATTTTGAATAGAAATCGTTATTTTAAGCATTAACTTCACATTGGGAACGTGAGAAATTGAACTATAATGAAGTTTTATCCATTTTGATACAAATAATCAAGCTAAGAGTTTTGAAAGTAAACAAGCCGAGTATAATCATTGTTCTGTCATAAAGCTTATTGTGACTAGAAATCGTTGTTTTGAGCCTTAACTTCACGTAGGGAATGGGAAATAGGACAATAATGAACCTTTAACGATTTTGCAAAAAATCATAATTCCAATTGTTTTAAAATTTAACAAGCCGAGCATAAACATATTTTATCTACAAACGCTTATTTTTAATAGGAATCGTTGTTTTAAGCATTTACTTCACATTGGGAACGTTAGAAATCGAACTATAGTGAAGTTTTACCCATTTTAATACAAATAATAAACTAAGAGTTTGTAAAGTAAATAAGCCGTGTATAATCATTAAGCTGTCACAATGCTTAGTGTGAATAGAAATCGTTGTTTTGAGCCTTAACTTCACGTAGGGAATGGAAAATAGGACGATAATGAAGTTTCAACGATTTTGTATAAAATCATAATTCCAAGATTTTAAAATTTAACAAGCCGAGCATAATCATATTTATATACAAACGCTTATTTTGAATAGAAATAGTTGTTTTAAGCATTAACTTCACATTGGGAGCGTGGGAAATCAAACTATATTGAAGTTTTACCCTTTTTGAAACAAATAATCAAACTAAGAGTTTTGAAAGTAAACAAGCTAAGTATAATCATTGTGCTGTTACAAAGCTTAATAGGACTAGTAATCATTGTTTTCATTCATGACATCACGTAGGGAACGTAAGAAATAGGACGATAATGAAGTTTCAACGATTTTGTATAAAATCATAGCTCTAAGAGTTTTAAAATTTTTCAAGCTTAGCATAAACATATTTTATCTACAAACGCTTATTTTGAATAGAAATCATTGTTTTAAGCCTTAACTTCACATTGGGAACGTGGGAAATTGAACTATAATGAAGTTTTACCAATTTTGATACAAATAATCAAACTAAGAGTTTTGAAAGTAAACAAGCCGAGAATAATCATTGTTCTGTCACAAGTCTTATTGTGACTAGAAATCGTTGTTTTGAGCCTTAACTTCACGTAGGGAATGGGAAATAGGACGATGATGAAGTTGCAACGATTTTGCATAAAATCATAATTCCAAGAGTTTTAAAATTTAGCAAGCCGAGTATAAACATATTTTATCTACAAACGCTTATTTTGAATAGGAATCGTTGTTTTAAGCAATTACTTCACATTGGGAACGTGAGAAATATAACTATAATGAAGTTTTACCCATTTTGATACAAATAATCAAACTAAGAGTTTTGAAAGTAAACAAGCCGAGTATAATCATTAAGCTGTCACAAAGCTTAGTGTAAATAAAAATCGTTGTTTTGAGCCTTAACTTCATGTATGGAATGGCAAATAGTACGATAATGAAGTTTCAACAATTATTTATAAAATCATAATTCTAAGATTTTAAAATTGAACAAGCCGAACATAAACATATTTTATATACAAACGCTTATTTTGAATAGAAATCGTTTTTTTAAGCATTAACTTCACATTGGGAGCGTGGGAAATCAAACTATATTGAAGTTTTACCCTTTTTATACAAATAATCAAACTAAGAGTTTTGAAAGTAAACAAGACGAGTATAATCATTAAGCTGTCACAAAGCTTTTTGTGACTAGAAATCATTGTTTTGAGTCTTAACTTCACGTAGGGAACATGAGAAATAGGACGATAAGGAAGTTTCACCAATTTTCTATAAAATAATAATTCTAAGAGTTTTAAAATTTTACAAGCCGAGCATAATCATATTTTATCTACAAACGCTTATGTTGAATTGAAATTGTTTTTTTCAGCTATAACTTCAAATTGGGAAAGGGGAAATCGAACTATATTTAAGTTTTACCCTTTTTGATACAAATAATCAAACTAAGAGTTTTGAAAGTAAACAACCTGAGTATAATCATTGTGCTGTTACAAAGCTTATTGTGACTAGAAATCATTTATTTGATCCTTAACCTCACGTAGGGAATGTAAGAAATAGGATGATAATGAAGTTTCATCAATTTTGTATCAAATAATCATTCTAAGATATTTAAAACATAACAAGCCGAGCAGAAACATGTTTTATATATAAACGCTTATTTTGAATAGAAATGGTTTTTTTAAACCTTAACTTACAATTTGGGAATGTGGGAAATCAAACTATATTGAAGTTTTACCCTTTTTGATACAAATAATCAAACTAAGAGTTTTGAAAGTAAACAAGCCGAGTATAATCATTAAGCTTTCACAAAGCTTATTGTGACTAGAAATCGTTGTTTTAAGCCTTAACTTCATGTAGGGAACGTGGCAAATAAGATGATAATGAAGTTTCAACGATTTTGTATAAAATCATAATTCTAAGAGTTTTAAAATTTAACAAGCCGAGAAAAAACAAATTTTATCTACAAACGCCTATTTTGAATAGAAATCGTTGTTTTAAGTATTAACTTCACATTGAGTATGTGGGAAATCGAACTATAACGAAGTTTTACCCATTTTGATACAAATAATCAAACTAAGAGTTTTGAAAGTACACAAGCTAAGTATAATCATTAAGCTGTCACGAAGCTTATTGTGACTAGAAATCTTTGTTTTGATCCTTAACTTCACGTAGGAAACGTGAGAAATAGGATGATAATGAAGTTTCAATGATTTTGGATAAAATCATAATTCTCAGAGTTTTAAAATTTAACAAGCCGAGCATAAACATATTTTATCTTCAAACGCTTATTTTGAATAGAAATCGTTTTTTGAAGCATTAACTTCACATAGGGAACGTGGGAAATCGAACTATATTGAAGTTTTATCCTTTTTGATACAAATAATCAAACTAAGAGTTTTAAAAGTAAACAACCCGAGTAAAATCATTATGTTGTTACAAAGAATTATTATGACTAGATATCGTTGTTTTGATCCTTAACCTCACATAGGGAACGTAAGAAATAAGACGATAATGAAGTTTCAACAATTTTGTATCAAATAATCATTTTAAGAGATTTAAAATTTAGCAAGCCGAGCATAAATATATTTTATCTACAAACGCTTATTTTGAATAGAAATCGTTATTTTAAACCTTAACTTACAAATTGGGAACGTGAGAAATCGTACTGTAATGAAGTTTTACCCATTTTGATACAAATAATCGAACTAAGAGTTTTGAAAGTAAACAAGCCGAGTAGATTCATTAAGCTGTCACAAAGCTTATTGTGACAAGAAATCGTTGTTCTGAGCCTTAACTTCACATAGGGAACGTAGAAAATAAGACAATAATGAAGTTTCAACGATTTTGTATTAAATCAAAATTCTAAGAGTTTTAAAATTTAACAAGCCGAGCAAAAACATATTTTATCTACTAACGCTTATTTTGAATAGAAATCGATGTTTTAAGCATTAACTACACATTGGGAACGTGAGAAATCGAACTATAATGAAGTTTTACCCATTTTGATATAAAAAATCAAATTAAGAGCTTTGAAAGTAAACAAGCCGAGTATTATCATTAAGCTTTCACAAAGCTTATTGTGACTAGAAATCGTTGTTTTGAGCCTTAACGTCACGTAGGGAATATGGGAAATAGGACGATAATAAAGTTTCAACGATTTTGTATAAAATCCTAATTCTAAAAGTTTTAAAATTTAACAAGCCGAGCATAAACATATTTTATCTACAAACGCTTATTTTGAATAAAAATCGTTGTTTAAAGAATTAACTTCACATTGGGAATGTGGGAATTCGAACTATAACGAAGTTTTTCCCATTTTCATACAAATAATCAAACTAAAAGTTTTGAAACTAAACAAGCCGAGTGTAATCATTAAGCTTTCACAAATCTTATTGTGACTACAAATCATTATTTTGAGCCTTAACTTTACGTAGGGAACATGGGAAATAGGATGATAATGAAGTTTCAACGATTTTCTATAAAATCATAATTCTAAGAGTTTTAAAATTTTACAAGCCAAGCATAAATATATTTTATCTACAAACGCATATTTTGAATAGAAATCGTTGTTTTAAGCATTAACTTCACATTGGTAATGTGAGAAATCGAACTATAATGAAGTCTTACCCATTTTGATACAAATAATCAAACTAAGAGTTTTGAAAGTAAACAAGCCGAGTATAATCATTAAGCTGTCACAAGGCTTATTGTGAATAGAAATCATTGTTTTGAGCATTAACTTCACGTAGGGAACGTGGGAAATAGGATGATAATGAAGTTTCAATGATTTTGGATAAAATCATAATTCTCAGTGTTTTAAAATTTAACAAGCCGAGCATAAACATATTTTATCTATAAACGCTTATTTTGAATAGAAATTGTTGTTTTAAGCATTAACTTCATATTGGGAATGTAAGAAATCGAACTATAACGAAGTTTTACCCATTTTGATACAAATAATCAAACTAAGCGATTTGAAAGTAAACAAGCCGAGTATAATTATTGTGCTGTTACAAAGCTTATTGCGACTAGAAATAGTTTTTTTGATCTTTAACCTCACGTAGGGGACGTAAGAAATTGGACGATAATGAAGTTTCAATGATTTTGTATAAAATCATAATTCTAAAAGTTTTAAAATTTAACAAGCTGAGCATAAACATATTTTATCTACAAACGCTTATTTTGAATAGAAAAAATTGTTTTAAGTCTTTACTTCACATTAGGAACGTGGGAAATCGAACTATAATGAATTTTTACCCATTTTGATACAAATAATCAAACTAAGAGTTTTGAAAATAAACAAGCCGAGTATAATCATTGTGCTGTTACAAAGCTTATTGTGACTAGAAATCGTTGTTTTGAGCCTTAACTTCACGTAGGGAATATGGGAAATAGGACGATAATAAAGTTTCAACGATTTTGTATAAAATCCTAATTCTAAAAGTTTTAAAATTTAAGAAGCCGAGCATAAACATATTTTATCTACAAACGCTTATTGTTAATAAAAATCGTTATTTTAAGAATTAACTTCACATTGGAAATGTGAGAAATCAAACTTTAACGAAGTTTTACCCATTTTGATACAAATAATCAAACTAAAAGTTTTGAAAGTAAGCAAGCCGAGTATAATCATTAAGCTGTCACAAACCTTATTGTGACTAGAAATCATTATTTTGAGCCTTAACTTCACGTAGGGAACATGGGAAATAGGACGATAATGAAGTTTCAATGATTTTCTATAAAATCATAATTCTAAGAGTTTTAAAATTTAACAAGCCGAGCATAAACATATTTTTTTTACAAACACTTATTTTGAATAGAAATCGTTGTTTTAAGCATTAACTTCACATTGGAAACGTGAGAAATCGAACTATAATGATGTTTTACTCATTTTGATACAAATAATCAAACTAAGAGTTTTGAAAGTAAACAAGCCGAGTATAATCATTAAGCTGTCACAAGGCTTATTGTGAATAGAAATCATTGTTTTGAGCCATAACTTCACGTAAGGAACGTGGGAAATAGGATGATAATGAAGTTTCAATGATTTTATATAAAATCATAATTCTCAGTGTTTTAAAATTTAACAAGCCGAGAATAAACATATTTTATCTACAAACGCTTATTTTGAATAGAAATCATTGTTTTAAGCATTAACTTCTTATTGGGAATGTGGGAAATTGAACTATAACGAAGTTTTACCCATTTTGATACAAATAATCAAACTAAGAGATTTGAAAGTAAATAAGCCGAGTATAATCATTATGCTGTTACAAAGCTTATTGCGACTAGAAATAGTTGTTTTGATCCTTAACCTCACGTAGGGAACGTTAGAAATTGGACGATAATGAAGTTTCAATGATTTTGTATAAAATCATAATTTTAAGAGTTTTAAAATTTAACAAGCCGAGCATAAACATATATTATCTACAAACGCTTATTTTGAATAGAAATAATTGTTTTAAGCCTTAACTTCACATTAGGAACGTGGGAAATCAAACTATAATGAAGTTTTACCTATTTTGATACAAATAATCAAACTAAGAGTTTTGAAAGTAAAGAAGACGAGTATAATCATTGTGCTGTCACAAAGCTTATTGTACTAGAAATCGTTGTTTTGAGCCTTAACTTCACGTAGGGAATTGGAAATAGGACGATAATGATGTTTTAACTATTTTGTATAAAATCATAATTCGAAGAGTTTTAAAATTTAACAGGTAGAGCATAAACATATTTTATCTACAAACGCAAATTTTGAATAGAAATCGTTGTTTTAAACATTAACTTCACATTGGGAATGTGAGAAATCGAACTATAATGAAGTTTTACCCATTTTGATACAAATAATCAAACTAAGAGTTTTGAAAGTAAACAAGCTGGGTATAATCATTAAACTGTCACAAAGCTTAGTGTGAATAGAAATCGTTGGTTTGAGCCTTAACTTCACTTAAGGAATGGGAAATAGGACGATAATGAAGTTTCAACGATTTTTTATAAAATCATAATTCCAAGATTTTAAAATTTAGCAAGCATAAACAATTTTATATGAAAACGCTTATTTTGAATAGAAATCATTTTTTTAAGCATCAACTTCACATTGGGTGCGTGGGAAATCAAACTATATTGAAGTTTTACCCTTTTTGATACAAATAATCAAACGAAGAGTTTTGAAAGTAAACAAGCTGAGTATAATCATTGTCCTGTTACAAAGCTTATTGCGACTAGAAATCGTTTTTTTGATCCATGACATCACGTGGAGAACATAAGAAATAGGACGATAATAAAGTTTCAACGATTTTGTATAAAATCAAAATTGTAAGAGTTTTAAAATTTTTCAAGCCGAGCATAAACATATTTTATCTACAAACGTTTATTTTGAATAGAAATCATTGTTTTAAGCCTTAACTTTACATTGGGAACGTGGGAAATCGAACAATACTGAAGTTTTACCCATTTTGATACAAATAATCAAAGTAAGAGTTTTGAAAGTAAACAAGCCGAGTATAATCATTGTTCTGTCACAAAGCTTATTGTGACTAGAAATCGTTGTCTTGAGCCTTAACTTCACGTAGGGAATGGGAAATAGGACGATAATGAAGTTGCAACGATTTTGCATAAAATCATAATTCCAAGAGTTTTAAAATTTAACAAGCCGAGCATAAACATATTTTATCTAGAAACGCTTATTTTGAATAGGAATCGTTGTTTTAAGCAATTACTTCACATTGGAAACGTGAGAAATCGAACTATAATGAAGTTTTAGCCATTTTGATTCAAATAATCAAACTAAGAGTTTTGAAAGTAAACAAGCCGAGTATAATCCTTAAGCTGTCACAAAGCTTAGTGTGAATGGAAATCGTTGTTTTCAACCTTAACTTCACGTAGGGAATGGCAAATAGGACGATAATGAAGTTTCAACGATTATGTATAAAATTATAATTCTAAGATTTTAAAATTGAACAAGCATAAACATATTTTATATACAAACGCTTATTTTGAATAGAAATCGTTGTTTTAAGCTTTAACTACACATTAGGAGCGTGGGAAATCAAACTATATTGAAGTTTTACCCTTTTTGATACAAATAATCAAACAAAAAGTTTTGAAAGTAAACAAGCCGAGTATAATTATTAAGCTGTCACAAAGCTTATTGTGACTAGAAAACATTGTTTTGAGCCTTAACTTCACGTAGGGAACGTGGGAAATAGGACGATAAGGAAGTTTCAACGATTTTCTATAAAATAATAATTCTAAGAGTTTTAAAATTTTACAAGTCGAGCATAAACATATTTTATCTACAAACGCTTATTTTGAATTGAAATCATTTTTTTTAAGCTTTAACTTCACATTGGGAAAGGGGAAATCGAACTATATTTAAGTTTTACCCTTTTTGATACAAATAATCAAACAAAGAGTTTTGAAAGTAAGCAACCCGAGTATAATAATTGTGCTGTTACAAAGCTTATTGTGACTAGAAATCGTTGTTTTGATCCTTAACCTCACGTAGGGAATGTAAGAAATAGGATGATAATGAAGTTTCAACAATTTTGTATCAAATAATCATTCTAAGATATTTAAAATTTAACAAGCCGAGCATAAACATATTTTATCTACAAACGCTTATTTTGAATAGAAATGGTTTTTTTAAACCATAACTTACAATTTGGGAACGTGAGAAATCAAACTATATTGAAGTTTTACCCATTTTGATACAAATAATCAAACTAAGAGTTTTGAAAGTAAGCAAGCCGAGTATAATCATTAAGCTGTCACAAAGCTTATTGTGACTAGAAATCGTTGTTTTAAGCCTTAACATCATGTAGGGAACGTGGCAGATAAGACGATAATGAAGTTTCAACGATTTTGAATTAAATCAAAATTCTAAAAGTTTTAAAATTTAACAAGCCGAGCAAAAATATATTTTATCTACAAACGCTTATTTTGAATAGAAATCGATGTTTTAAGCATTAACTTCACATTGGGAATGTGGAAAATCGAACTATAATGAAGTTTTACCCATTTTGATACAAATAATCAAACTAAAAGTTTTGAAAGTAAACAAGCCGTGTATAATCATTAAGCTGTCACAAACCTTATTGTGACTAGAAATCATTATTTTGAGTCTTAACTTCACGTAGGGAACATGGGAAATAGGACGATAGTGAAGTTTCAACGATTTTCTATAAAATCATAATTCTAAGAGTTTTAAAATTTAACAAGTTGAGCATAAACATATTTTATCTATAAACGCTTATTCTTGAATAGAAATCGTTCTTTTAAGCATTAACTTCACATTAGGAACGTGGGAAATCGAACTATAATGAAGTTTTACTAATTTTGATACAAATAATCAAACTAAGAGTTTTGAAAGTAAACAAGCCGAGTATAATCATTAAGCTCTCAAAAAGCTTATTGTGACTAGAAATCGTTGTTTTGTGCCTTAACTTCATGTAGGGAACGTGGGAAATAGGACGATAATGAAGTTTCAACGATTTTGAATAAAATCATAATTCTAAGAGTTTTAAAATTTAACAAGCCCAGAATAAACATATTTTATCTACAAACGCTTATTTTAAATAGAAATCGTTGTTTTAAACATTTACTTCACATTGGGAATGTGAGAAATCGAATTATAATAAAGTTTTACCCAGTTATATACAAATAATAAAACTAAGAGTTTTAAAAGTAAACAAGCCGAGTATAATCATTAAGCTGTCACAAAGCTTAGTGTGAATAGAAATCGTTGTTTTGAGCGTTACTTCATGTAGGGAATGGCAAATAGGACGATAATGAAGTTTCAAAGATTTTATATAAAATCATAATTCTAAGATTTTAAAATTGAACAAGCCGAGCATAAACATATTTTATATACATACGCTTATTTTGAATAGAAATCGTTGTTTTAACCATTAACTTCACATTGGGAGCACAGGAAATCAAACTATATTGAAGTTTTACCCTTTTTGATACAAAGAATCAAACTAAGAGTTTTGAAAGTAAACAAGCCGAGTGTAATCATTAAGCTGTCACAAAGCTTATTGTGACTAGAAATCATTGTTTTGAGCCTTAACTTCACGTAGGGAACGTGGGAAATAGGATGATAAGGAAGTTTCAACGATTTTCTATAAAATAAGAATTCTAAGAGTTTTAAAATTTTACAAGCCGAGCATAAACATATTTTATCTACAAACGCTTATTTTGAATTGAAATCGTTTTTTTAATCTTTAACTTCACATTGGGAAAGGAGAAATCGAACTATATTTAAGTTTTACCCTTTTTGATACAAATAATCAAACTAAGAGTTTTGAAAGTAAACAACCTGAGTATAATCATTGTGTTGTTACAAAACTTATTGTTAATAGAAATCGTTGTTTTGATCTTTAAGCTCACGTAGGGAATGTAAGAAATAGGATGATAATGAAGTTTCAACAATTTTGTATCAAAGAATCATTCTAAGATATTTAAAATTTAACAAGCCGAGCATAAACATATTTTATCTACAAACGCTTATTTTGAATAGAAATGGTTTTTTTAAACCTTAACTTACAAATTGGGAACGTGAGAAATCAAACTATATTGAAGATTTACCCATTTTGATACAAATAATCAAACTAAGAGTTTTGAAGGTAAAAAAGCCGAGTATAATAATTAAGCTGTCACAAAGCTTATTGTGACAAGAAATCGTTGTTTTAAGCTTAACTTCATGTAGGGAACGTGGCAAATAAGACGATAATGAAGTTTCAACGATTTTGTATAAAATCATAATTCTAAGAGTTTTAAAATTTAACAAGCCGAGAAAAAACATATTTTATCTACAAACGCTTATTTTGAATAGAAATCGTTGTTTTAAGCATTAACTTCACATTGGGAATGTGGGAAATAAAAACTATAACAAAGTTTTATCGATTTTAATACAAATAATCAAACTAAGAGTTTTGAAAGTAAACAAGCCGAGTATAATCATTAAGCGTCACAAAGTTTATTGTGACTAGAAATCGTTGTTTTGATCCTTAACTTCACGTAGGGAACGTGAGAAATAGGACGATATTGAAGTTTCAACGATTTTGTATAAAATCATAATTCTAAGGGTTTTAAAATTTAACAAGCCGATCATAAACATATTTTATATACAAACGCTTATTTTGAATAGAAATCGTTGTTTTAAGCATTAACTTCACATTGGGAGCGAGGGAAATCAAACTATATTTAAGTTTTACCTTTTTTGATACAAATAATCAAACTAAGAGTTTTGAAAGTAAACAAGCCAAGTATAATCATTAAGCTGTCACAAATCTTATTGTGACTAGAAATCATTGTTTTGAGCCTAAACTTCACGTAGGGAATGTGGGAAATAGGATGATAAGGAAGTTTCAACGATTTTCTATAAAATCATAATTCTAAGAGTTTTAAAATTTAACAAGTCGAGCATAAACATATTTTATCTACAAACTCTTATTTTGAATAGAAATCATTGTCTTAAGCCTTAACTTCACATTGGGAACGTGGAAAATAGAACTAAAATGAAGTTTTACCCATTTTGATAAAAATAATCAAACTAAGAGTTTTGAAAGTAAACATGCCGAGTATAATCATTGTGCTATCACAAAGCTTATTGTGACTAGAAATCGTTGTTTTGAGCCATAACTTCATGTAGGGAACGTGGGAAATAGGACGATAATGAAGTTTCAACGATTTTCTATAAAATCATAATTCTAAGAGTTTTAAAATTTAACAAGCCGAGCATAAACATATTTTATCTACAAACTCTTATTTTGAATAGAAATCATTGTCTTAAGCCTTAACTTCACATTGGGAACGTGGGAAATCGTACTATAATAAAGTTTTACCCATTTTGATACAAATAATCAAACTAAGAGTTTTGAAAGTAAACAAGCCGAGTAGAATCATTAAGCTGTCACAAAGCTTATTGTGACTTGAAATCATTGTTTTGAGCCTTAATTTCACTTATGGAACGTAGGAAATATGACGATAATGAAGTTTTAACGATTTTGAATTAAATTAAAATTCTAAGAGTTTTAAAATTTAACAAGCTAAGCAAAAACATATTTTATCTACAAACACTTATTTACCATAGAAATCGATGTTTTAAGCATTAACTTCACAATGGGAACGTGAAAAATTGAACTATAATGTAGTTTTACCCATTTAAAACAAATAATCAAATTAAGAGTTTTAAAAGTAAACAAGCCGAGTATAATCATTAATCCGTCACAAAGCTTATTGTACTAGAAATCGTTGTTTTGAGCCTTAACTTCACGTAGGGAATTGGAAATAGCACGATAATGATGTTTCAACGATTTTGTATAAAATCATAATTCCAATAGTTTTAAAATTTAACAAGCTGAGCATAAACATATTTTATCTACAAACGCATATTTTGAATAGAAATCGTTGTTTTAAACATTAACTTCACATTGGGAAATTGAGAAATCGAATTATAATGAAGTTTTACCCATTTAAATACAAATAATCAAACTAAGAGTTTTAAAAGTAAACAAGACAAGTATAATCATTAAGCTATCACAAAGCTTATTGTGAATAGAAATCGTTATTTTAAGCCTAAACTTCACGTAAGGAACGTGGGAAATAGGACGGTAATGAAGTTTCAACGATTTTGTATAAAATTATAATTCTATGAGATTTAAAATTTAACAAGATGAGCATAAACATATTTTATCTATAAACACTTATTTTGAATAGAAATCGTTATTTTAAGCATTAACTTCAAGTTGGGAATGTGAGAAATCGAACTATAACAAAGTTTTACCCATTTTGATACAAATAATCAAACTAAGAGTTTTGAAAGTAAACAAGCCGACTAGAATCATTATGCTGTTACAAAGCTTATTGTGACTAGAAATCGTTGTTTTGATCCTTAACCTCACGTAGGGAAAGTAAGAAATAGGACGATAATGAAGTTTCAACGATTTGCTATAAAATCATAATTCTAAGAGTTTTAAAATTTAACAAGCCGAGCATATACATATTTTATCTACAAACGCTTATTTTGAATAGAAATCGTTGTTTTAAGCATTAACTTCACATTGGGAACGTGAGAAATCGAACTATAATGAAGTTTTACCCATTTTGATACAAATAATCAAACTAAAGTTTTGAAAGTAAACAAGCCGAGTATAATCATTAAGCTGTCACAAGGCTTATTGTGAATAGAAATCATTGTTTTGAGCCGTAACTTCACATAGGGAACGTGGGAAATAGGATGATAATGAAGTTTCAATGATTTTGGATAAAATCATAATTCTCGGTGTTTTAAAATTTAACAAGACGAGCATAAACATATTTTATCTATAAACGCTTATTTTGAATAGAGATCGTTGTTTTAAGCATTAACTTCACGTTGGGAATGTGGAAAATTGAACTATAACAAAGTTTTACCCATTTTGATACGAATAATCAAACTAAGAGTTTTGAAAGTAAACTAGCCAACTATAATCATTGTGCTGTTACAAAGCTTATTGAGACTGGAAATCGTTGTTTTGATCCTTAACCTCACGTTGGGAACCAAAGAAATAGAACGGAAATGAAGTTTCAACGATTTGCTATAAAATCATAATTCTAAGAGTTTTAAAATAAAACTAGCCGAGCATATACATATTTTATCTACAAACGCTTATTTTAAATAGAAATCGTTGTTTTAAGCATTAACTTCACAATGGGAACGTGAGAAATCGAACTATAATGAAGTTTTACCTATTTTGATACAAATAATCAAACTAAGAGTTTTGAAAGTAAACAAGCCGAGTATAATCATTAAGCTGTCACAAGCCTTAATGTGAATAGAAATCATTGTTTTGAGGCGTAACTTCACGTAGGGAACGTGGGAAATACGATGATAATGAAGTTTCAATGATTTTGGATAAAATCATAATTCTCAGTGTTTTAAATTTAACAAAACGAGCATAAACATATTTTATCTATAAATGCTTATTTTGACTAGAAATCGTTGTTTTAAGCATTAACTTCATATTGGGAATGTGGGAAATCGAACTATAATGAAGTTTTACCCATTTTGTTACAAATAATCAAACTAATAGATTTGAAAGTAAACAAGCCGAGTATAGTCATTGTGCTGTTACAAAGCTTATTGCGACTAGAAATAGTTGTTTTGATCCTTAACCTCACGTAGGGAACGTAAGAAATAGGACGATAATAAAGTTTCAATGATTTTGTATAAAATCATAATTCTAAGAGTTTTATAATTTAACAAGCCGAGCATAAACATATTTTATCTACAAACGCTTATTTTGAATAGAAATAATTGTTTTAAGCCTTAACTTCACATTAGGAACGTGGGAAATCGAACTATAATGAAGTTTTACCCATGTTGATACAAATAATCAAACTAAGAGTTTTGAAAGTAAACAAGCCGAGTATAATCATTGTGCTGTCACAAAGTTTATTGTACTAGGAATTGTTGTTTTGAGCCTTAAATTCACGTAGGGAATGGGAAATAGGACGATAATGATGTTTCAACGATTTTGTATAAAATCATAATTCCATGAGTTTTAAAATTTAAAAAGTAGAGCATAAACATATTTTATCTACAAACGCATATTTTGAATAGAAATCGTTGTTTTAAACATTAACTTCACATTGGGAATGTGAGAAATCGAACTATAATGAAGTTTTACCCATTTAAATACAAATAATCAAACTAAGAGTTTTGAAAGTAAACAAGCCGAGTATAATCATTAAGCTCTCACAATGCTTATTGAGAATAGAAATCGTTATTTTAAGCTTTAACTTCACGTAGGGAACGTGGGAAATAGGACGATAATGAAGTTTCAAAGATTTTCTATAAAATCATAGTTCTAAGAGTTTATAAAGTAAACAAGCCGAGTATAATCATTAAGCTGTCACAACGCTTATTGTAAATAGAAATCGTTATTTTAAGCCTTAACTCCACGTAGGTAACGTTGGAAATAGGAAGGTAAGGAAGTTTCAACGATTTTGTATAAAATCATAATTCTAAGATTTTTAAAATTTAACAAGCCGAGCATAAAAATATTTTATCTACAACCGCTTATTTTGAATAGAAATCGTTGTTTTAAGCATTAACTTCACATTGGGATTGTGGGAAATCGAACTATAACGAAGTTTTACCCATTTTGATACAAATAATCAAACTAAGAGTTTTAGAAAGTAAACAAGCCGATTATAATCATTACGTTGTCACAAAGCTTATTGTGAATAGAAATCGTTATTTTGAGCCTTAACTTCACGTAGGGAACGTGGGAAAAAGGACGATAATGAAGTTTCAACGATTTCATATAAAATCAAAATTCTAAGAGTTTTAAAATTTAACAAGCCGAGCATAAACATATTTTATCTACAAACGCTTATTTTGAATAGAAATCATTTTTTTCAGCATTAAAATCACATTGGGAACGTGGGAAATCGAACTATATTAAAGTTTTACCCTTTTTAATACAAATAATCAAACCAAGAGTTTTGAAGGTAAAAAACCCGAGTATAATCATTGTGCTGATACAAAGCTTATTGTGACTAGAAATTGTTGTTTTGATCCTTAACATCATGTAGGGAACGTAAGAAATAGGACGATAATGAAGTTTCAACAATTTTGTATCAAATAATCATTCTAAGAGATTTAAAATTTAACAAGATGAGCATAAACATATTTTATCTACAAACGCTTATTTTGAATAGAAGTCGTTTTAAGCATTAACTTCACATTGGGAATGTGGGAAATCGAACTATAACGAAGTTTTACCCTTTTTGATACAAATAATCAAACTAAGAGTTTTGAAAGTAAACAAGCCAAATATAATCATTAAGCAGTCACAAAGCTTATTGTGACTAGAAATCATTGTTTTGAGCCTTAACTTCATATAGGGAACGTGGGAAATAGGATGATAATGAAGTTTCAATGATTTTGGATAAAATCATAATTCTCAGTGTTTTAAAATTTAACAACCCGAGCATAAACATATTTTATCTATAAACACTTATTTTGAATAGAAATCGTTGTTTTAAACATTAACTTCATATTGGGAATGTGGGTAATCGAACTATAATGAAGTTTTACCCATTTAAATACAAATAATCGAACTAAGAGTTTTGAAAGTAAACAAGCCGAGTATAATCATTAAGTTGTCACAATGCTTATTGTGACTAGAAATCGTTATTTTAGGCCTTAACTTCACGTAGGGAACGTTGGAAATAGGACGGTAATAAAGTTTCAATGATTTTGTATAAAATCATAATTCTAAGAGTTTTAAGCATTAACTTCACATTGGAATGTGGGAAATCGATCTATAACGAAGTTTTACCCTTTTTGATACAAATAATCAAACTAAGAGTTTTGAAAGTAAACAAGCCGAGTATAATCATTAAGCTATCACAAAGCTTATTGTGACTAGAAACATTGTTTTGAGCCTTAACTTCACATAGGTAACGTGGGAAACAGGACGATAATGAAGTTTCAACAATTTTCTATAAAATCATTATTCTAAGAGTTTTATAATTTAACAAGCCGAGCATAAACATATTTTATCTACAAACGCTTATTTTGAATAGAAATCGTTGTTTTAAGCATTAACTTCACATTGGGAACGTGTGAAATCATACTATAATGAAGTTTGACCCATTTAAATACAAATAATCAAACTAAGAGTTTTGAAAGTAAACAAGCCGAGTATAATCATTAAGCAGTCGCAAAGCTTATTGTGAATATAAATCAATGTTTTGAGCCTTAACTTTACGTAAGGAACGTGGGAAATAGGATGATAATGAAGTTTCAAAGATTTTGGATAAAATCATAATTCTCAAAGTTTTAAAATTTAACAAGCCAAGCATAAACATATTTTATCTATAAACGCTTATTTTGAATAGAAATCATTGTTTTAAGCATTAAATTCATATTGGGAATGTGGGAAATCGAACTATAACGAAGTTTTACCCATTTTGATACAAATAGTCAAACTAAGAGATTTGAAAGTAAACAAGGCAAGTATAATCATTGTGCTGTAACAAAAGCTTATTGCGACTAGAAATAGTTGTTTTGATCCTTAACCTCACGTAGGAAATGGGAAATAGGGCGATAATGAAATTTCAACGATTTTGTATAAAATCATAATTCCATGTGTTTTAAAATTTAACAAGCCGAGCATAAACATATTTTATCTACAAACGCTTATTTTGAATAGAAATCGTTGTTTTAAGTATTAATTTTACATTGGGAACGTGAGAAATCGAACTAAAATGAAGTTTTACCCATTTTAATAAAAATAATCAAACTAAGAGTTTTGGAAGTAAACAAGCCGAGTATAAACATTAAGATGTCGCAAAACTTATTGTGACTAGAAATCATTGTTTTAAGCCTTAACTTCACGTAGGGAATGTGGGAAATAGGATGAAAATGAAGTTTCAATGATTTCAGATAAAATTATAATTCTCAGAGTTCTAAAATTTAACAAGCCAAATATAAACATATTTTATCTATAGATGTTTATTTTGAATAGAAATCGTTGTTTTAAACATTAACTTCAAATTGGGAACGAGAGAAAGCGAACCATAATGAAGTTTTACACATTTTAATAAAAATAATCAAACTAGGAGTTTTGAAAGTAAACCAGCCGATTATAATCATTAAGCTGTCACAAAGCTTATTGTTTATAGAAATCGTTGTTTTGAGCCTTAACTTCACGTAGGGAACGTGGGAAAAGGACGATAATGATGTTTCATTGATTTTGTATAAAATCATAATTCCAAGAGTTTTAAAATTTAATAGGCAGAGCATAAAAATATTTTATCTAAAAACGCATATTTTGAATAGAAATCGTTGTTTTATACATTAACTTCACATTGGGAATGTGAGAAATCGAACTATAATGAAGTTTTACCCATTTAAATACAAATAATCAAACAAAGAGTTTTGAAAGTAAACAAGCCGAGTATAATCATTAAGCTATCACAATGCTTATTGTGAATAGAAATCGTTATTTTAAGCCTTAACTTCACGTAGGGAACGTGGGAAATAGAACGGTAATGAAGTTTCAATGATTTTGTACAAAATCATAATTCAAAGAGTTTTAAAATTTAACAAGCCGACCATAAATATATTTTACCTACAACCGCTTATTTTAAATAGAAATCGTTGTTTTAAGCATTAACTTCACATTGGGAATGTGGGAAATCGAACTATAACGAAGTTTTACCCTTTTTGATACAAATAATCAAACTAAGAGTTTTGAAAGTAAACAAGCCGAGTATAATCATTAAGCTGACACAAAGCTTATTGTGACTAGAAATCATTGTTTTGAGCCTTAACTTCACGTAGGGAACGTGGGAAATAGTATGATAATGAAGTTTCAATGCTTTTGGATAAAATCATAATTCTCAGAGTTTTAAAATTTAACAAGCCGAGCATAAACATATTTTATCTATAAACTCTTACTTTGAATAGAAATCGTTGTTTTAAGCATTAACTTTATATTGGGAATGTGGGAAATCGAATTATAACGAAGTTTTTCGCATTTTGATACAAATAATCAAACTAAGAGATTTGAAAGTAAAAAAGCCAAGTATAATCATTGTGCTATTACAAAGTTTATTGCGACTAGAAATAGTTGTTTTGATCCTTAAACTCACGTAGGGAACATATGACATAGGACGATAATGAAGTTTCAATGATTTTGTATAAAATCACAATTCTAAGAGTTTCAAAATTTAACAAGCCGAGCAGAAACATATTTTATCTACAAACGCTTATTTTGAATGAAAATCATTGTTTTAAGCCTTAACTTCACATTGGGAACGTTGCAAATCGAACTATAATGAAGTTTTACCCATTTTGATACAAATAATCAAACTAAGAGTTTTGAAAGTAAACAAGCCGAGTATAATCATTGTGCTGTTACAAAGCTTATTGTACTAGAAATCGTTGTTTTGAGCCTTAACTTCACGTAGGGAATGGGAAATAGGACGATAATGATGTTTCAACGATTTTGTATAAAATTAAAATTCCAAGAGTTTTAAAATTTAACAAGTAGAGCATAAACATATTTTATTTACAAACGCATATTTTGAATAGAAATCGTTGTTTAAAACACTAACTTCACATTGTTAATGTGAAAAATCGAACTATAATGAAGTTTTACCCATTTAAATACAAATAATCAAACTAAGAGTTTTGAAAGTAAACAAGCCGAGTATAGTCATTAAGCTGTCACAACGCTTATTGTGAATAGAAATTGTTATTTTAAGCCTTAAGTTCACGTAAGGAATGTGGGAAATTGGACGGTAGTGATGTTTCAACGATTTTTTATAAAATCATAATTCAAAGAGTTTTAAAATTTAACAAGCCAAGCATAAACATATTTTATCTACAACCGCTTATTTTGAATATAAATCATTGTTTTCAGCATTAACTTCACATTGGGAATGTGGGAAATCGAACTATAACGATGTTTTACCCTTTTTCATACAAATAATCAAACTAAGAGATTTAAAAGTAAACAAGCTGAGTATAATCATTGTGCTGTTACATAGCTTATTGCGACTAGAAATAGTTGTTTTGATCCTTAACCTGACGTAGGGAACGTAGGAAATAAGACGATATTGATGTTTCAACGATTTTGTATAAAATCATAATTCTAAGAGTTTTAAAATTTAACATGCCTAGCATAAACATATTTTATCTACAAACGCTTATTTTGAATAGAAATCGTTGTTTAAATAATTAACTTCACATTGGGAATGTCAGAAATCGAACTATAATGAAGTTTTACCCTTTTAAATACAAATAATCAAACTAAGAGATTTGAAAGTAAACATGCAGAGTATAATCGTTGTTTTGATCCTTAACCTCACGTAGGGAACTTAAGAAAAAGGACGGTAATGAAGTTTCAATGAATTTGTATAAAATCATAATTCTAAGAGTTTTAAAATTTGACAAGCCGAGCATAAACATATTTTATCTACAAACGCTTATTTCGAATAGAAATCGTTGTTTTAAGCATTAACTTCACATTGGGAACGTGGGAAATCGAACTATAATGAACTTTTACCCATTTTGATACAAATAATAAAACTAAGAGTTTTGAAAGTAAACAAGCCGATATAATTATTGTGCTGTTACAAAGCTTATTGTACTAGAAATAGTTGTTTTGAGCCTTAACTTCACGTAGGGAATGGGAAATAGGACAATAATGATGTTTCAACGATTTTGTATAAAATCATAATTCCAAGAGTTTTAAAATTTAACAAGCAGTGCAAAAACATATTTTATTTACAAACGCATATTTTGAATAGAAATCGTTGTTTTAAACATTAACGTCACGTTGGGTTTGTGAGAAATCGAACTATAATGAAGTTTTACCCATTTAAATACAAGTAATCAAACTAAGAGTTTTGAAAGTAAACAAGCCGAGTATAATCATTAAGCTGTCACAATGCTTATTTGGAATAGAAATCGTTATTTTAAGCCTTAACTTCACTTAGGGAATGTGGGAAATAGGACGGTAATGAAGTTTCAACGATTTTGTATAAAATCATAATTCTAAGATTTTTAAAATTTAACAAGCCGAGCATAAACATATTTAATCTACAACCGCTTATTTTGAATAGAAATCGTTGTTTTAAGCATTTACTTCACATTGGGAATGTGAGAAATCGAACTATAACGACGTTTTACCCTTTTTGATACAAATAATCAAACTAAGAGTTTTGAAAGTAAACAAGGCGAGTATAATCATTAAGCTGTCACAAAGCTTATTGTGAATAGTAATCATTGTTTTGAGCGTTAACTTCACATAGGGAACGTGGGAAATTGGATGATAATGAAGTTTCAACGATTTTGGATAAAATCATAATTCTCAGAGTTTTAAAATTTAACAAGCTGGGCATAAACATATTTTATCTATAAATGCTTATTTGGAATAGAAATCGTTGTTTTAAGCATTAACGTCAAATTGGGAATGTGGGAAATCGAACTATAACGAAGTTTTACCCATTTTGATACAAATAATCAAACTAAGAGATTTCAAAGTAAACAAGCTGAGTGTAATCATTGTGCTGTTACATAGCTTATTGCGACTAGAAATAGTTGTTTTGATCCTTAACCGCACGTAGGGAACGTAAGAAATAGGATGATAATGATGTTTCAACAATTTTGTATAAAATCATAATTCTAAGAGTTTTAAAATTTAACAAGCCTAGCATAAACATATTTTATCTATAAACGTTTATTTTGAATAGAGATCGTTGTTTTAATCATTAACTTCACATTGGGAATGTGAGAAATTGAACTATAATGAAGTTTTACCCTTTTAAATACAAATAATCAAACTATGAGTTTTGAATGTAAACAAGCTGAGTATAATCGTTAAGCTGTCACAATGCTTATTGCGAATAGAAATCGTTATTTTAAGCCTTAACTTCACGTAGGGAACGTGGGAAATAGGACAGTAATGAAGTTTCAACGATTTTGTATAAAATCATATTTCTAGGAGTTTGAAAATTTAACATGCCGAGGATAAACATATTTTATCTACAACCGCTTATTTTGAATAGAAATCGTTGTTTTAAGCATTAACTTCACATTGGGAATGTGGGAAATCGAACAATAACGAAGTTTTATCCTTTTTGATAAAAATAATTAAACTAAGAGTTTTGAAACTAAATAAGCCGAGTATAATCCTTAAGCTGTCATAAGCTTATTGTGACTAGAAATCACTGTTTTGAGCCTTGCCTTCACGTAGGGAACATGAGAAATAGGACGATAATGAAGTTTCAACGATTTTCAATAAAATCATAATTCTAAGAGTTTTAAAATTTAACAAGCCGAGCATAAAAATACGTTTTCTACTAACGCTTATTTTGAATAGAAATCGTTGTTTTAGGCATTAACTTCGCGTTGGGAACATGAGAAATCGAACTATAATGAAGTTTTACCCATTTTGATACAAATAATCAAACTAAGAGTTTTGAAAGTAAACAAGCCGAGTAAAATCATTAAGCTGTCACAAAGCTTATTGTGAATGGAAATCATTATTTTGAGCCTTAACTTCATGTAGGGAATGTGGGAAAAAGGAAGAAAATGAAGTTTCAACAATTTTGTATCAAATAATCATTCTAAGAGATTAAAAATTTAACAAGCCGAGCATAAACATATTTTAGCTACAAACGCTTATTTTAAATAGTAATCGTTATTTTAAGCATTAACTTCACATTGGGAACGTGAGAAATTGAACTACAATGAAGTTTTACCCATTTTGATACAAATAATCAAACTAAGAGTTTTGAATATAAACAAGCCGAGTATAATCATTAAGTTGTCACAAAGCTTATTGTGAATAGAAATCATTGTTTTGAGCCTTAACTTCACGTACGGAACGTGGGAAATAAGATGATAATGAAGTTTCAATGATTTTCGATAAAATCATAATTCTCAGAGGTTTAAAATTTAACAAGCCCAGCATAAACATATTTTATCTATAAACGCATATTTGGAATAGAAATCGTTGTCTTAAGCAATAAATTCATATTGGGAATGTGGCAAATCGAACTATAACGAAGTTTTACCCATTTTGTTACAAAACATCAAACTAAGAGATTTGAAAGTAAACAAGCCGAGTATAATCATGGTGCTGTTACAAAGCTTATTGCGACTAGAAATAGTTGTTTTGATTCTTAACCTCACGTAGGGAATGTAAGAAATAGTACGATAATGAAGTTTCAATGATTTTGTATAAAATCACAATTCTAAGAGTTTTAAAATTTAACAAGACGAGCATAAACATATTTTATCTACAAACGCTTATTTTGAATAGAAATCGTTGTTTTAAGCATTCACTTCACATTGGGAACGTGAGAAATTGAACTATAATGAAGTTTTACCCATTTTGATACAAATAATCAAATTAAGAGTTTTGAAAGTAAACAAGGCGAGTATAATCATTAAGCTGTCATAAAGCTTATTGTGACTAGAAATCATTCTTTTTAGCCTTAACTTCATGTAGGGAACGTGGGAAATAGGATGATAATGAAGTTTCTATGATTTCGGATAAAATCATAATTCTCAGAGTTTTAAAATTTAACAAGCCGAGCATAAACATATTTTATCTATAAACGCTTATTTTGAATAGAAATCGTTGTTTTAAGCATTAACTTCACATTGGGAAAGTGGGAAATCGAACTATAACGAAGTTTTACCTATTTTAGTAAAAATAATCAAACTAAGAGTTTTGAAAGTAAACAAGCCGATTATAATTATTAAGCTGTCACAAAGCTTATTGTGAATAGAAATCGTTGTTTTGAGCCTTAACTTCACCTAGGGAACGTGGGAAAAAGAAAGATAATGATGTTTCATTGATTTTGTATAAAATCATAATTCTCAGAGTTTTAAAATTTAACAAGCCGAGCATAAACATATTTTATCTATAAACGCTTATTTTGAATAGAAATCGTTGTTTTAAGCATTAACTTCACATTCGGAATATGGAAAATCGAACAATAACGAAGTTTTACCCATTTTCATACAAATAATCAAACTAAGAGATTTGAAAGTAAACAAGGCGACTATAATCATTAAGCTGTCATAAAGATTATTGTCACTAGAAATCATTCTTTTTAGCCTTAACTTCATGTAGGGAACGTGGGAAATAGGATGATAATGAAGTTTCTTTGATTTCGGATAAAATCATAATTCTCAGAGTTTTAAAATTTAACAAGTCGAGCATAAACATATTTTATCTACAACCGCTTATTTTGAATAGAAATCGTTGTTTTAAACATTAACTTCACTTTGGGAATTTGAGAATTCAAACTATAATGAAGTTTTACCCATTTAAATACAAATAATCAAACTAAGAGTTTTGAAAGTAAATAAGCCGATTATAATCATTAAGCTGTCACAAAGCTTATTGTGAATAGAAATCATTGTTTTGAGCCTTAACTTCACGTAGGAAACGTGAGAAATAGGATGATAATGAAGTTTCAATGATTTTGGATAAAATCATAATTCTCAGAGTTTTAAAATTTAATAAGCCGAGCATAAACATATTTTATCTATAAACGCTTATTTTGAATAGAAATCGTTGTTTTAAACATTAACTTCATATTCGAAATATGGGAAATCGAACTATAACGAAGTTTTACCCATTTTGATACAAATAATCAAACTGAGAGAGTTGAAAGTAAACAAGCCGAGTATAATCATTGTGCTATTCCAAAGCTTATTGCACTAGAAATCGTTGTTTTGAGCCTTAACTTCACGTAGGGAATGGGAAATAGGACGATAATGAAGTTTCAACGATTTTCTATAAAATCATAATTCCTAGAGTTTTAAAATTTAACAAGCAGAGCATAAACATATTTTTTTTATAAACGCATATTTTGAATTGAAATCGTAGTTTTAAACATTAACTTCACATTGGGAATGTGAGAAATCGAACAATAATGAAGTTTAACCCGTTTAAATACAAATAATCAAACTAAGAGTTTTGAAAGTGAACAAGCTGTGTATAATCATTAAGCTATCACAATGCTTATTGTGAATAGAAATCGTTATTTTAAGCCTTAACTTCACGTAGAGAACGTTGGAAATAGAACGGTAACGAAGTTTCAACAATTTTGTATAAAATCATAATTCTAAGAGTTTTAAAATTTAAGAAGCCGAGCATAAACATATTTTATCTACAACCGCTTATTTTGAATAGAAATCGTTGTTTTAAACATTAACTTCACGTTGGGAATTTGAGAAATCGATCTATAATGAAGTTTTACCCATTTAAATACAAATAATCAAACTAAGGGTTTTGAAAGTAAATAAGACGATTATAAACATTAAGTTGTCACAAAGCTTATTGTGAATAGAAATCATTGTTTTGAGCCTTAACTTCACGTAGGGAATGTAGGAAATAGGACGATAATAAAGTTTCAATGATTTTGTATAAAATCATAATTCTAAGAGTTTTAAAATTTAGCAAGCTGAGCATAAACATATTTTATCTACAAACACTTGTTGGACTAAGTGGTTAGTCACTTTAACTCCGACCGGGATTTTGATGAAAACAAACAAGGTGAAAATGTACTAATTAATATCAAGTGTATTTCAGTTTTTGTTAAAGGATGCAAAACAACACATCACGGGTATTCAAGCCATACAAGTTCAAGACTCGGCATTTATGAAGAAATGAAGATGAAAGATCATATCGCAATTTGTAATTTCAATGTAAGGTATCCAAATTCCTTCACGCAAGCCAAATGCATTCGTTCATTCATTAGTTCATGCATATCAAGTTTCTTAAAACAAATTTTTAAAAGTCATGAAGTAACTTGAAGTTTTAAAATGAAATTTAACACATGACTAGGCTCATAAGTACAAATAATGCGAAATTATTTGTTAATAATCAATTGCATTTTGGAGATCATTGTTAAAGTTTTCAAGACTGAAAAACTTGTTTTAAAAGGTTTTTGAAAAGAAAAACTGCAAATTTACAGAAAAGTCCCTCGCGAGTTATGAAATCGTGATTTCCATTTTCGGGGTTTGTAAAATTATTCGTACCATCCAATTAGGCTTAATGACCCATAATAAACGTGTATAACATGTTATATTAGGGTTGGTTAGGTCCCGGATGTGTTTAAGGGTCGCTAACACAAAGGGATAAAATAATTATTTTGAGCTCCATGCAGTTAGCGCACTAATACTGCCATTAGCGCGCTAAGTGCAGAGTTAGCGCGCTAGGTCTCGGTATTAGCGCGCTAATTGCCCACCCGACAGCTTTTTCAAAAAGCTGGAAAATGAACTTTAATTTGAATTCTTGATGAAATCTGGACCCTTGGATCCCTAAAACGGTCATAAACGGTCATAATGGGATATCCAACACTATAAAAACACCAAGACAATGATTTTCACATAACAAGGAGCAAAAACACTCAAAAACCCTAAAAGATTCAAAAAGAAGCACTTTGAATTTTTGAAGGAGAAGAAGGAGACTCTTGAGGCTGTCCACTAGCACCATAATCCAGCACTATGAAGCACTCAAAGGAGTACAAGAATCCCTTCAAATCTGATCTATTCTCTCATCTTCTTGGTTGTAAGCGAGTCCTTGTTATAGATCTTTTTTATTGAGCTTAATCTACATAGTTTTGTGTGTTTTGATTAAAAATCAGTTTGTTGTGTGTCTAAACATCATCATCTTAGGTTTTGCACTAAAACATATTTTATCAAATCCTAAGAGTGTTTTTGAACAAGAATTCTACACTTGAACTTGGTTTTTGACAAACTATTGTTCTTTGCTTTGAAATCGGTTTCGCAAAAATACATTGGATTTTAAAACGATTTCATATTTGGAATTTGCAACAAAATCAGTGACATACTCTGCATTTTCCACTCATTCTAATACTTGCATTCATTAGAGTTGTCAGGCTCTAGGAGGCTTGCTAGTGTTTGAATTCGATACCACTTTACTTTGTAAAGTATATTTCTATTGTATTCTTCAAATCTTGATTGTAAGACTTAGTGGGATCTAAGTCGAAAGGGAAGACCTAGTTGAGGCTAGGCATATATCCTAGTTGCGGCTAGGTGGGAAAAGTCCTAGGTGAGTCTAGGTGGAAATTCCTAGTTGCGGCTAGGTGCGAAAAATCCTAGGGGGATCTAGGTGGGAAAATCCTAGTTGCGGCTAGGTGGGAAAATCCTAGGCATCGTATAAAAGACCTAGTTGAGGCTAGGCATTCACTAGGCTAGTTGGCTTAGGGTGTAACACTTATTGATAATATAAGTGAGGTTTGAAAATCCTAACCGGGGAGGTTAGGTAGTGGATGTAGATCGGTTGGATCGAACCACTATAAATCACGTGTCTTATTTCCATATCTTCTACCCCCTTCTTGATTGCATAGCATTGATATTTATCATTGGTTTATGCATTATCCTTATTATTTGTGCATAAAGTTTTTAAAAGAAAATAAACTCTCGGTAACCCAATTCACCCCCCCTCTTGGGTGACCTTCAACGCTTATTTTGAATAGAAATAATTGTTTTAAGCCTTAACTTCACATTAGGAACGTGAGAAATCGAACTATAATGAAGTTTTACCCATTTTGATACAAGTAATCAAACTAAGAATTTTGAAAGTAAACAAGCCGAGTATAATCATTGTCTTTGTCACAAAGCTTATTGCATTAGAAATCGTTGTTTTGAGCCTTAACTTCACGTAGGGAATGGGAAATAGGACGATAATGAAGTTTCAACGATTTTATATAAAATCATAATTCCAAGAGTCTTAAAATTTAATAAGCTGAGCATAAACATATTTTAACTACAAACGTTTATTTTGAATAAAAATCATTGTTCTAAGCAGTAACTTCACATTATGAACGTGAGAAATCGAACTATAATAAAGTTTTACCCATTTTAGTAAAAATAATCAAACTAAGAGTTTTGAAAGTAAACAAGACGATTATAATTATTAAGCTGTCACAAAGCTTATTGTGAATAGAAATCGTTGTTTTCAGCCTTAACTTTACCTAGGGAACGTGGAAAAAGGACGATAATATTGTTTCATTGATTTTCTGTAAAATCATAATTCCAAGAGTTTTAAAATTTAACAAGCAAAACATAAACATATTTTATCTACAAACGCATATTTTGAATAGAAATTGTTTTTTTAAACATTAACTTCACAGTAGGAATGCGAGAAATCGAACTCTAATGAAGTTTTACCCATTTAAATACAAATAATCATTAAGCAGTCACAATGCTTATTGTGACTAGAAATCGTTGTTTTGAGCCTTAACTTCACGTAGGAAACGTGGAAAATAAGACGATAATGAAGTTTCAACGATTTTCCATAAAATCATAATTCTAAGAGTTTTAAAATTTAACAAGCCGAGCATAAACATATTTTTTCTACAAACGCTTATTTTGAATAGAAATCGTTGTTTTAAGAATTCACTTCACGTTGGAAACGTGAGAAATCGAACTATAATGAAGTTTTACCCATTTTGTTACAAATAATCAAACTAAGAGTTTTGAAAGTAAACAAGCCGAGTATAATCATTAAGCTGTCACAAAGCTTATTGTGAATAGAAATCATTGTTTTAGCCTTTACTTCACGTAGGGAACGTGGAAATAGGCCGATAATGAAGTTTCAACAATTTTGTATCAAATAATCATTCTAAGAGATTTAAAATTTAACAAACCGAGCATAAACATATTTTATCTACAAACGCTTATTTTGAATAGAAATCGTTGTTTTAAGCATTAACTTCACATTGGGAACGTGAGAAATCGAACTATAATGAAGTTTTACCCATTTTGATTCAAACAATCAAACTAAGAGTTTTGAAAGTAAACAAGCCGAGTATAATCATTAAGCCGTCACATAGCTTATTGTGAATAGAAATCATTGTTTTGAGCCTTTACTTCACGTAGGGAATGTGGGAAATAGGATGATAAAGAAGTTTCAAAGATTTTGGATAAAATCATAATTCTCAGAGTTTTAAAATTTATCTAGCCGACCATAATCATATTTTATCTACAAACGCTTATTTTGAATATAAATCGTTGTTTTAAGCATTAACTTCACATTGGGAACGTGAGAAATCGAACTATAATGATGTTTTACATATTTTGATACAAATAATCAAACTAAGAGTTTTGAAAGTAAACAAGCCGAGTATAATCATTAAGCTGTCACAAAGCTTATTGTGAATAGTAATCATTGTTTTGAGCGTTAACTTCACGTAGGGAACGTGGGAAATTGGATGATAATGAAGTTTCAATGATTTCGGATAAAATCATAATTCTCAGGGTTTTAAAATTTAAGAAGCCGAGCAAAAACATATTTTATCTATAAACGCTTATTTGGAATAGAAATCATTGTTTTAAGCATTAACTTCAAATTGGGAATGTGCGAAAACGAACTATAACGAAGTTTTACCCATTTTGATACAAATAATCAAAATAAGAGATTTGAGAGTAAACATGCTGAGTATAATCATTGTGGTGTTAAATAGCTTATTGCAACTAGAAATAGTTGTTTTGATCCTTAACCTCACGTAGGGAACGTAAGAAATAGGATGATAATGATGTTTCAACGATTTTGTATAAAATCATAATTCTAAGAGTTTTAAAATTTAACAAGCCGAGCATAAACATATTTTATCTAGAAACGCTTATTTTAAATAGAAATCATTGTTTTACGCATTAACTTCACGTTGGGAACGTGTGAAATTGAACTATAATGAAGTTTTACGCATTTTGATACAAATAATCAAACTAAGAGTTTTGAATGTAAACAAGCCGAGTATAATCATTAAGCTGTCACAAAGCTTATTGTGAATAGAAATCATTGTTTTGAGCCTTAACTTCACGTAGGGAACGGGGGAAATAGGATGACAATGAAGTTTCAATGATTTTGGATAAAATCATAATTCTCAGAGTTTTAAAATTTAACAAGCCGAGCGTAAAACATATTTTATCTATAAACGCTTATTTAGAATAAAAATCGTTGTTTTAAGCATTAACATCAAATCGGGAATGTGGGAAATCGAACTATAACGAAGTTTTACCCACTTTGATACAAATAATCAAACTAATAGATTTGAGAGTAAACAAGTTGAGTATAATCATTGTGTTGTTACATAGCTTATTGCGACTGGAAATAGTTGTTTTGATCCTTCACCTCACGTAGGAACGTAAGAAATAGGACGATAATGATGTTTCAACGATTATGTATAAAATCATAATTCTAAGAGTTTTAAAATTTAACAAGACGAGCATAAACATATTTTATCTACAAACGCTTATTTTAAATAGAAATCGTTGTTTTAAGCATTAACTTCACGTTGGCAACGTGTAAAATTGAACTATAATGAAGTTTTACCCATTTTGATACAAATAATCAAACTAAGAGTTTTAAAAGTAAACAAGCCGAGTAAAATCATTATGCTGTCACAAAGTTTATGTGAATGCAAATCATTGTTTTGAGCCTTAACTTCATGTAGGAAACGTGGGAAATAGGACGATAATGAAGTTTCAATAATTTTGTATCAAATAATCATTCTTAGAGATTTAAAATTTAACAAGCCGTGCATAAAGATATTTTATCTACAAACGCTTATTTTGAATAGAAATGGTTGTTTTAAGCATTAACTTTACATTGGGAACATGAGAAATCGAACTATAATGAAGTTTTACCCATTTTGATACAAATAGTCAAACTAAGAGTTTTGAATGTAAACAAGTCGAGTATAATCATTAAGCTGTGACAAAGCTTATTGTGAATAGAAATAATTGTTTTGAGCCTTAACTTCACGTAGGGAACATGGGAAATAGGATGATAATGAAGTTTCAATGATTTTGGCTAAAATCATAATTCTCAGAGTTTTAAAATTTAACAAGCCGAGCATAAACATATTTTATCTACAAAGCTTATTTTGAATAGAAATCGTTGTTTTAAACATTAATTTCACATTGGGAATGTGGGAAATCAAACTATAACGAAGTTTTACCCATTTTGATACAAATAATCAAACTAAGAGTTTTGAAATTAAACAAGCCGAGTATAATCATTAAGCTGTCATAAAGCTTATTGTGACTAAAAATCATTATTTTCAGCTTTAACTTCACGTAGGGAATGTGAGAAATAGGACGATAATGAAGTTTCAACGATTTTCTATAATATCATAATTCCAAGTGTTTTAAAATTTAACAAGCTGAGCATAAACATATTTTTTCTACAAAGCTTATTTTGAATAGAAATCGTTGTTTTAAACAAATAATCAAACTAAGAGTTTTGAAAGTAAACAAGCCGATTATAATCATTAAGTTGTCACAATACTTATTGTGAGTAGAAATCGTTATTTAAAGCCTTAACTTCACGTAGGGAACGTGGGAAATAGGACGGTAATGAAGTTTCAACGATTTTGTATAAAATCATAATTCTAAGAGTTTTAAAATTTAACAAGCCGATCATAAACATATTTTATCTGCAACTACTTATTTTGAATAGAAATCGTTGTTTTAAGCATTAACTTCACATTGGGAATGTAGAAATCGAACTATAACGAAGTTTTACCCTGTTTGATACGAATAATCAAACTAAGAGTTTTGAAAGTAAACAAGCCGTGTATAATCATTAAGTCATCACAAAGCTTATTGTGACTAGAAATCATTGTTTTGGGTCTTAACTTCACGTAGGAAACGTGGGAAATAAGATGATAATGAAGTTTCAATGATTTTTGATAAAATCATAATTCTCAAAGTTTTAAAATTTAACAAGCCGAGCGTAAACATATTTTATCTATAAACGCATATTTGGAATAGAAATCGTTGTCTTAAGCATTAACTTCATATTAGGAATGTGGGAAATCGAACTATAATGAAGTTTTACTCATTTTGTTACAAATAATCAAACTAAGAGATTTGAAAGTAAATAAGCCGAGTACAATCATGGTGTTGTTACAAAGCTTATTGCGACTAGAAATAGTTGTTTTGATTCTTAACGTCACGTAGGGAATGTAAGAAATAGGACGATAATGAAGTTTCAATGATTTTGTATAAAATCACAATTCTAAGAGTTTTTAAATTTAACAAGACGAGCATAAATATATTTTATCTACAAACGCTTATTTTGAATAGAAATCGTTGTTTTAAGCATTCACTTCACATTGGGAACGTGAGAAATCGAACTATAATGAAGTTTTACCCATTTTGATACAAATAATCAAAGTAAGAGTTTTGAATATAAACAAGCCGAGTATAATCATTAAGTCATGTCACAAAGCTTATTGTGAATAGAAATCATTGTTTTGAGCCTTAACTTCACGTGCGGAACGTGGGAAATAAGATGATAATGAAGTTTCAATGATTTTCAATAAAATCATAATTCTCGAGTTTTAAAATTTAACAAGCCCAAAGCATAAACATATTTTATCTATAAATGCATATTTGGAATAGAAATCGTTGTCTTAAGCAATAACTTCATATTGGGAATGTGGCAAATCGAACTATAACGAAGTTTTACCCATTTTGTTACAAATAATCAAACTAAGAGATTTGAAAGTAAACAAGCCGAGTATAATAATGGTGTCTTTACAAAGCTTATTGCGACTAGAAATAGTTGTTTTGATTCTTAACCTCACGTAGGGAATGTAAGAAATAGTACGATAATGAAGTTTCAATGATTTTGTATAAAATCACAATTCTAAGAGTTTTAAAATTTAACAAGACGAGCATAAACATATTTTATCTACAAACGCTTATTTTGAATAGAAATCGTTGTTTTAAGCATTCACTTCACATTGGGAACGTGAGAAATTGAACTATAATGAAGTTTTACCCATTTTGATACAAATAATCAAACTAAGAGTTTTGAAAGTAAACAAGGCGAGTATAATCATTAAGCTGTCATAAAGCTTATTGTGACTAGAAATCATTCTTTTTAGCCTTAACTTCATGTAGGGAACGTGGGAAATAGGATGATAATGAAGTTTCAATGATTTTGGATAAAATCATAATTCCCAGTGTCTTAAAATTTAACAAGACGAGCATAAACATATTTTATCTATAAACGCTTATTTTGAATAGAAATCGTTGTTTTAAGCATTAACTTCACGTTGGGAACGTGAGAAATCGAACTATAATGAAGTTTTACCCATTTTGATACAAATAATCAAACTAAGAGTCTTGAATGTAAACAAGCCGAGTATAATGATTAAGCTGTCACAAAGCTTTTTGTGAATGGAAATCATTGTTTTGAGCCTTGACTTCATGTAGGGAACGTGGGAAATAGGACGATAATGAAGTTTCAAAAATTTTGTATCAAATAATCATTCTAAGAGATTTAAAATTTAACAAGCCGAGCATAAACATATTTTATCTATAAACGCTTATTTTGAATAGAAATCGTTGTTTTCAGCATTAACTTCACATTGGGAATGTGAGAAATCGAACTATAATGAAGTTTTACGCATTTTGATACAAATAATCAAACTAAGAGTTTTGAATGTAAACAAGCCGAGTATAATCATTAAGCTGTCACAAAGCTTATTGTGAATAGAAATCATTGTTTTGAGCCTTAACTTCACGTAGGGAACGGGGGAAATATGATGACAATGAAGTTTCAATGATTTTGGATAAAATCATAATTCTCAGAGTTTTAAAATTTAACAAGCCGAGCGTAAAACATATTTTATCTATAAACGCTTATTTAGAATAAAAATCGTTGTTTTAAGCATTAACATCAAATCGGGAATGTGGGAAATCGAACTATAATGAAGTTTTACCCACTTTGATACAAATAATCAAACTAATAGATTTGAGAGTAAACAAGTTGAGTATAATCATTGTGTTGTTACATAGCTTATTGCGACTGGAAATAGTTGTTTTGATCCTTCACCTCACGTAGGGAACGTAAAAAATAGGACGATAATGATGTTTCAACGATTATGTATAAAATCATAATTCTAAGAGTTTTAAAATTTAACAAGACGAGCATAAACATATTTTATCTACAAACGCTTATTTTAAATAGAAATCGTTGTTTTAAGCATTAACTCACGTTGGCAACGTGTAAAATTGAACTATAATGAAGTTTTACCCATTTTGATACAAATAATCAAACTAAGAGTTTTAAAAGTAAACAAGCCGAGTAAAATCATTATGCTGTCACAAAGTTTATGTGAATGCAAATCATTGTTTTGAGCCTTAACTTCATGTAGGAAACGTGGGAAATAGGACGATAATGAAGTTTCAATAATTTTGTATCAAATAATCATTCTTAGAGATTTAAAATTTAACAAGCCGTGCATAAAGATATTTTATCTACAAACGCTTATTTTGAATAGAAATGGTTGTTTTAAGCATTAACTTTACATTGGGAACATGAGAAATCGAACTATAATGAAGTTTTACCCATTTTGATACAAATAGTCAAACTAAGAGTTTTGAATGTAAACAAGTCGAGTATAATCATTAAGTCATGTCACAAAGCTTATTGTGAATAGAAATCGTTGTTTTGAGCCTTAACTTCACCTAGGGAACGTGAGAAAAGAAAGATAATGATGTTTCATTGATTTTGTATAAAATCATAATTCTCGAGTTTTAAAATTTAACAAGCCGAGCATAAACATATTTTATCTATAAACACTTATTTTGAATAGAAATCGTTGTTTTAAGCATTAACTTCACATTGGGAAAGTGGGAAATCAAACTATAACGAAGTTTTACCCATTTTGATACAAATAATCAAACTAAGAGTTTTGAAATTAAACAAGCCGAGTATAATCATTAAGTTTGTCATAAAGCTTATTGTGACTAAAAATCATTATTTTCAGCCTTAACTTCACGTAGGGAATGTGAGAAATAGGACGATAATGAAGTTTCAACGATTTTCTATAATATCATAATTCCAAGTGTTTTAAAATTTAACAAGCGAGCATAAACATATTTTTTCTACAAAGCTTATTTTGAATAGAAATCGTTGTTTTAAACATTCACTTCATGTTGGGAACGTGAGAAATCGAACTATAATGAAGTTTTATCCATTTTGATACAAATAATCAAACTAAGAGTTTTGAAAGTAAACAAGCCGATTATAATCATTAAGTTTCACAATACTTATTGTGAGTAGAAATCGTTATTTAAAGCCTTAACTTCACGTAGGGAACGTGGGAAATAGGACGGTAATGAAGTTTCAACGATTTTGTATAAAATCATAATTCTAAGAGTTTTAAAATTTAACAAGCCGATCATAAACATATTTTATCTCGCAACTACTTATTTTGAATAGAAATCGTTGTTTTAAGCATTAACTTCACATTGGGAATGTAGAAATCGAACTATAACGAAGTTTTACCCATTTGATACGAATAATCAAACTAAGAGTTTTGAAAGTAAACAAGCCGTGTATAATCATTAAGTTGTCACAAAGCTTATTGTGACTAGAAATCATTGTTTTGGGCCTTAACTTCACGTAGGAAACGTGGGAAATAAGATGATAATGAAGTTTCAATGATTTTTGATAAAATCATAATTCTCAAAGTTTTAAAATTTAACAAGCCGAGCATAAACATATTTTATCTATAAACGCATATTTGGAATAGAAATCGTTGTCTTAAGCATTAACTTCATATTAGGAATGTGGGAAATCGAACTATAATGAAGTTTTACTCATTTTGTTACAAATAATCAAACTAAGAGATTTGAAAGTAAATAAGCCGAGTACAATCATGGTGTTGTTACAAAGCTTATTGCGACTAGAAATAGTTGTTTTGATTCTTAACGTCACGTAGGGAATGTAAGAAATAGGACGATAATGAAGTTTCAATGATTTTGTATAAAATCACAATTCTAAGAGTTTTTAAATTTAACAAGACGAGCATAAATATATTTTATCTACAAACGCTTATTTTGAATAGAAATCGTTGTTTTAAGCATTCACTTCACATTGGGAACGTGAGAAATCGAACTATAATGAAGTTTTACCCATTTTGATACAAATAATCAAAGTAAGAGTTTTGAATATAAACAAGCCGAGTATAATCATAAGTTTGTCACAAAGCTTATTGTGAATAGAAATCATTGTTTTGAGCCTTAACTTCACGTGCGGAACGTGGGAAATAAGATGATAATGAAGTTTCAATGATTTTCAATAAAATCATAATTCTCGAGTTTTAAAATTTAACAAGCCCAAAGATAAACATATTTTATCTATAAACGCATATTTGGAATAGAAATCGTTGTCTTAAGCAATAACTTCATATTGGGAATGTGGCAAATCGAACTATAACGAAGGTTTACCCATTTTGTTACAAATAATCAAACTAAGAGATTTGAAAGTAAACAAGCCGAGTATAATAATGGTGTTACAAAGCTTATTGCGACTAGAAATTGTTGTTTTGATTCTTAACCTCACGTAGGGAATGTAAGAAATAGTACGATAATGAAGTTTCAATGATTTTGTATAAAATCACTATTCTAAGAGTTTTAAAATTTAACAAGACGAGCATAAACATATTTTATCTACAAACGCTTATTTTGAATAGAAATCGTTGTTTTAAGCATTCACTTCACATTGGGAACGTGAGAAATTGAACTATAATGAAGTTTTACCCATTTTGATACAAATAATCAAACTAAGAGTTTTGAAAGTAAACAAGGCGAGTATAATCATTAAGTTTGTCATAAAGCTTATTGTGACTAGAAATCAATCTTTTTAGCCTTAACTTCATGTAGGGAACGTGGGAAATAGGATGATAATGAAGTTTCTATGATTTAGGATAAAATCATAATTCTCAGAGTTTTAAAATTTAACAAGCCGAGCATAAACATATTTTATCTATAAACGCTTATTTTGAATAGAAATCGTTGTTTTAAGCATTAACTTCACATTGGGAAAGTGGAAAATCGAACTATAACGAACTTTTACCCATTTTAGTAAAAATAATCAAACTAAGAGTTTTGAAAGTAAACAAACCGATTATAATTATTAAGCTGTCACAAAGCTTATTGTGAATAGAAATCGTTGTTTTGAGCCTTAACTTCACCTAGGGAACGTGAGAAAAAGAAAGATAATGATGTTTCATTGATTTTGTATAAAATCATAATTCTCAGAGTTTTAAAATTTAACAAGCCGAGCATAAACATATTTTATCTATAAACACTTATTTTGAATAGAAATCGTTGTTTTAAGCATTAACTTCACATTGGGAAAGTGGGAAATCAAACTATAACGAAGTTTTACCCATTTTGATACAAATAATCAAACTAAGAGTTTTGAAATTAAACAAGCCGAGTATAATCATTAAGTCATCATAAAGCTTATTGTGACTAAAAATCATTATTTTCAGCCTTAACTTCACGTAGGGAATGTGAGAAATAGGACGATAATGAAGTTTCAACGATTTTCTATAATATCATAATTCCAAGTGTTTTAAAATTTAACAAGCTTTGAGCATAAACATATTTTTTCTACAAAGCTTATTTTGAATAGAAATCGTTGTTTTAAACATTCACTTCATGTTGGGAACGTGAGAAATCGAACTATAATGAAGTTTTATCCATTTTGATACAAATAATCAAACTAAGAGTTTTGAAAGTAAACAAGCCGATTATAATCATTAAGTTTGTCACAATACTTATTGTGAGTAGAAATCGTTATTTAAAGCCTTAACTTCACGTAGGGAACGTGGGAAATAGGACGGTAATGAAGTTTCAACGATTTTGTATAAAATCATAATTCTAAGAGTTTTAAAATTTAACAAGCCGATCATAAACATATTTTATCTACAACTACTTATTTTGAATATAAATCGTTGTTTTAAGCATTAACTTCACATTGGGAATGTAGAAATCGAACTATAACGAAGTTTTACCCTGTTTGATACGAATAATCAAACTAAGAGTTTTGAAAGTAAACAAGCCGTGTATAATCATTAAGCTGTCACAAAGCTTATTGTGACTAGAAATCATTGTTTTGGGCCTTAACTTCACGTAGGAAACGTGGGAAATAAGATGATAATGAAGTTTCAATGATTTTTGATAAAATCATAATTCTCAAAGTTTTAAAATTTAACAAGCCGAGCATAAACATATTTTATCTATAAACGCATATTTGGAATAGAAATCGTTGTCTTAAGCATTAACTTCATATTAGGAATGTGGGAAATCGAACTATAATGAAGTTTTACTCATTTTGTTACAAATAATCAAACTAAGAGATTTGAAAGTAAATAAGCCGAGTACAATCATGGTGTTGTTACAAAGCTTATTGCGACTAGAAATAGTTGTTTTGATTCTTAACGTCACGTAGGGAATGTAAGAAATAGGACGATAATGAAGTTTCAATGATTTTGTATAAAATCACAATTCTAAGAGTTTTTAAATTTAACAAGACGAGCATAAATATATTTTATCTACAAACGCTTATTTTGAATAGAAATCGTTGTTTTAAGCATTCACTTCACATTGGGAACGTGAGAAATCGAACTATAATGAAGTTTTACCCATTTTGATACAAATAATCAAAGTAAGAGTTTTGAATATAAACAAGCGAGAGTATAATCATTAAGCTGTCACAAAGCTTATTGTGAATAGAAATCATTGTTTTGAGCCTTAACTTCACGTACGGAACGTGGGAAATAAGATGATAATGAAGTTTCAATGATTTTCAATAAAATCATAATTCTCAGAGTTTTAAAATTTAACAAGCCCAAAGCATAAACATATTTTATCTATAAACGCATATTTGGAATAGAAATCGTTGTCTTAAGCAATAACTTCATATTGGGAATGTGGCAAATCGAACTATAACGAAGGTTTACCCATTTTGTTACAAATAATCAAACTAAGAGATTTGAAAGTAAACAAGCCGAGTATAATAATGGTGCTGTTACAAAGCTTATTGCGACTAGAAATTGTTGTTTTGATTCTTAACCTCACGTAGGGAATGTAAGAAATAGTACGATAATGAAGTTTCAATGATTTTGTATAAAATCACAATTCTAAGAGTTTTAAAATTTAACAAGACGAGCATAAACATATTTTATCTACAAACGCTTATTTTGAATAGAAATCGTTGTTTTAAGCATTCACTTCACATTGGGAACGTGAGAAATTGAACTATAATGAAGTTTTACCCATTTTGATACAAATAATCAAACTAAGAGTTTTGAAAGTAAACAAGGCGAGTATAATCATTAAGCTGTCATAAAGCTTATTGTGACTAGAAATCAATCTTTTTAGCCTTAACTTCATGTAGGGAACGTGGGAAATAGGATGATAATGAAGTTTCTATGATTTAGGATAAAATCATAATTCTCAGAGTTTTAAAATTTAACAAGCCGAGCATAAACATATTTTATCTATAAACGCTTATTTTGAATAGAAATCGTTGTTTTAAGCATTAACTTCACATTGGGAAAGTGGGAAATCGAACTATAACGAAGTTTTACCCATTTTAGTAAAAATAATCAAACTAAGAGTTTTGAAAGTAAACAAACCGATTATAATTATTAAGCTGTCACAAAGCTTATTGTGAATAGAAATCGTTGTTTTGAGCCTTAACTTCACCTAGGGAACGTGAGAAAAAGAAAGATAATGATGTTTCATTGATTTTGTATAAAATCATAATTCTCAGAGTTTTAAAATTTAACAAGCCGAGCATAAACATATTTTATCTATAAACACTTATTTTGAATAGAAATCGTTGTTTTAAGCATTAACTTCACATTGGGAAAGTGGGAAATCAAACTATAACGAAGTTTTACCCATTTTGATACAAATAATCAAACTAAGAGTTTTGAAATTAAACAAGCCGAGTATAATCATTAAGCTGTCATAAAGCTTATTGTGACTAAAAATCATTATTTTCAGCCTTAACTTCACGTAGGGAATGTGAGAAATAGGACGATAATGAAGTTTCAACGATTTTCTATAATATCATAATTCCAAGTGTTTTAAAATTTAACAAGCTGAGCATAAACATATTTTTTCTACAAAGCTTATTTTGAATAGAAATCGTTGTTTTAAACATTCACTTCATGTTGGGAACGTGAGAAATCGAACTATAATGAAGTTTTATCCATTTTGATACAAATAATCAAACTAAGAGTTTTGAAAGTAAACAAGCCGATTATAATCATTAAGCTGTCACAATACTTATTGTGAGTAGAAATCGTTATTTAAAGCCTTAACTTCACGTAGGGAACGTGGGAAATAGGACGGTAATGAAGTTTCAACGATTTTGTATAAAATCATAATTCTAAGAGTTTTAAAATTTAACAAGCCGATCATAAACATATTTTATCTGCAACTACTTATTTTGAATAGAAATCGTTGTTTTAAGCATTAACTTCACATTGGGAATGTAGAAATCGAACTATAACGAAGTTTTACCCTGTTTTGATACGAATAAACAAACTAAGAGTTTTGAAAGTAAACAAGCCGTGTATAATCATTAAGTTTCACAAAGCTTATTGTGACTAGAAATCATTGTTTTGGGCCTTAACTTCACGTAGGAAACGTGGGAAATAAGATGATAATGAAGTTTCAATGATTTTTGATAAAATCATAATTCTCAAAGTTTTAAAATTTAACAAGCCGAGCATAAACATATTTTATCTATAAACGCATATTTGGAATAGAAATCGTTGTCTTAAGCATTAACTTCATATTAGGAATGTGGGAAATCGAACTATAATGAAGTTTTACTCATTTTGTTACAAATAATCAAACTAAGAGATTTGAAAGTAAATAAGCCGAGTACAATCATGGTGTTGTTACAAAGCTTATTGCGACTAGAAATAGTTGTTTTGATTCTTAACGTCACGTAGGGAATGTAAGAAATAGGACGATAATGAAGTTTCAATGATTTTGTATAAAATCACAATTCTAAGAGTTTTTAAATTTAACAAGACGAGCATAAATATATTTTATCTACAAACGCTTATTTTGAATAGAAATCGTTGTTTTAAGCATTCACTTCACATTGGGAACGTGAGAAATCGAACTATAATGAAGTTTTACCCATTTTGATACAAATAATCAAAGTAAGAGTTTTGAATATAAACAAGCCGAGTATAATCATTAAGCTGTCACAAAGCTTATTGTGAATAGAAATCATTGTTTTGAGCCTTAACTTCACGTACGGAACGTGGGAAATAAGATGATAATGAAGTTTCAATGATTTTCAATAAAATCATAATTCTCAGAGTTTTAAAATTTAACAAGCCCAGCATAAACATATTTTATCTATAAACGCATATTTGGAATAGAAATCGTTGTCTTAAGCAATAACTTCATATTGGGAATGTGGCAAATCGAACTATAACGAAGTTTTACCCATTTTGTTACAAATAATCAAACTAAGAGATTTGAAAGTAAACAAGCCGAGTATAATAATGGTCTCACAAAGCTTATTGCGACTAGAAATAGTTGTTTTGATTCTTAACCTCACGTAGGGAATGTAAGAAATAGTACGATAATGAAGTTTCAATGATTTTGTATAAAATCACAATTCTAAGAGTTTTAAAATTTAACAAGACGAGCATAAACATATTTTATCTACAAACGCTTATTTTGAATAGAAATCGTTGTTTTAAGCATTCACTTCACATTGGGAACGTGAGAAATTGAACTATAATGAAGTTTTACCCATTTTGATACAAATAATCAAACTAAGAGTTTTGAAAGTAAACAAGGCGAGTATAATCATTAAGCTTTGTCATAAAGCTTATTGTGACTAGAAATCATTCTTTTTAGCCTTAACTTCATGTAGGGAACGTGGGAAATAGGATGATAATGAAGTTTCAATGATTTTGGATAAAATCATAATTCCCAGTGTCTTAAAATTTAACAAGACGAGCATAAACATATTTTATCTATAAACGCTTATTTTGAATAGAAATCGTTGTTTTAAGCATTAACTTCACGTTGGGAACGTGAGAAATCGAACTATAATGAAGTTTTACCCATTTTGATACAAATAATCAAACTAAGAGTCTTGAAAGTAAACAAGCCGAGTATAATGATTAAGCTTCACAAAGCTTTTGTGAATGGAAATCATTGTTTTGAGCCTTGACTTCATGTAGGGAACGTGGGAAATAGGACGATAATGAAGTTTCAAAATTTTGTATCAAATAATCATTCTAAGAGATTTAAAATTTAACAAGCCGAGCATAAACATATTTTATCTATAAACGCTTATTTTGAATAGAAATCGTTGTTTTCAGCATTAACTTCACATTGGGAATGTGAGAAATCGAACTATAATGAAGTTTTACGCATTTTGATACAAATAATCAAACTAAGAGTTTTGAATGTAAACAAGCCGAGTATAATCATTAAGCTGTCACAAAGCTTATTGTGAATAGAAATCATTGTTTTGAGCCTTAACTTCACGTAGGGAACGGGGGAAATATGATGACAATGAAGTTTCAATGATTTTGGATAAAATCATAATTCTCAGAGTTTTAAAATTTAACAAGCCGAGCGTAAAACATATTTTATCTATAAACGCTTATTTAGAATAAAAATCGTTGTTTTAAGCATTAACATCAAATCGGGAATGTGGGAAATCGAACTATAATGAAGTTTTACCCACTTTGATACAAATAATCAAACTAATAGATTTGAGAGTAAACAAGTTGAGTATAATCATTGTGTTGTTACATAGCTTATTGCGACTGGAAATAGTTGTTTTGATCCTTCACCTCACGTAGGGAACGTAAAAAATAGGACGATAATGATGTTTCAACGATTATGTATAAAATCATAATTCTAAGAGTTTTAAAATTTAACAAGACGAGCATAAACATATTTTATCTACAAACGCTTATTTTAAATAGAAATCGTTGTTTTAAGCATTAACTTCACGTTGGCAACGTGTAAAATTGAACTATAATGAAGTTTTACCCATTTTGATACAAATAATCAAACTAAGAGTTTTAAAAGTAAACAAGCCGAGTAAAATCATTATGCTGTCACAAAGTTTATGTGAATGCAAATCATTGTTTTGAGCCTTAACTTCATGTAGGAAACGTGGGAAATAGGACGATAATGAAGTTTCAATAATTTTGTATCAAATAATCATTCTTAGAGATTTAAAATTTAACAAGCCGTGCATAAAGATATTTTATCTACAAACGCTTATTTTGAATAGAAATGGTTGTTTTAAGCATTAACTTTACATTGGGAACATGAGAAATCGAACTATAATGAAGTTTTACCCATTTTGATACAAATAGTCAAACTAAGAGTTTTGAATGTAAACAAGTCGAGTATAATCATTAAGCTGTCACAAAGCTTATTGTGAATAGAAATCGTTGTTTTGAGCCTTAACTTCACCTAGGGAACGTGAGAAAAAGAAAGATAATGATGTTTCATTGATTTTGTATAAAATCATAATTCTCAAAGTTTTAAAATTTAACAAGCCGAGCATAAACATATTTTATCTATAAACACTTATTTTGAATAGAAATCGTTGTTTTAAGCATTAACTTCACATTGGGAAAGTGGGAAATCAAACTATAACGAAGTTTTACCCATTTTGATACAAATAATCAAACTAAGAGTTTTGAAATTAAACAAGCCGAGTATAATCATTAAAATTGTCATAAAGCTTATTGTGACTAAAAATCATTATTTTCAGCCTTAACTTCACGTAGGGAATGTGAGAAATAGGACGATAATGAAGTTTCAACGATTTTCTATAATATCATAATTCCAAGTGTTTTAAAATTTAACAAGCGAGCATAAACATATTTTTCTACAAAGCTTATTTTGAATAGAAATCGTTGTTTTAAACATTCACTTCATGTTGGGAACGTGAGAAATCGAACTATAATGAAGTTTTATCCATTTTGATACAAATAATCAAACTAAGAGTTTTGAAAGTAAACAAGCCGATTATAATCATTAAGCTGTCACAATACTTATTGTGAGTAGAAATCGTTATTTAAAGCCTTAACTTCACGTAGGGAACGTGGGAAATAGGACGGTAATGAAGTTTCAACGATTTTGTATAAAATCATAATTCTAAGAGTTTTAAAAATTTAACAAGCCGATCATAAACATATTTTATCTCAAAAGCTACTTATTTTGAATAGAAATCGTTGTTTTAAGCATTAACTTCACATTGGGAATGTAGAAATCGAACTATAACGAAGTTTTACCCTGTTTGATACGAATAATCAAACTAAGAGTTTTGAAAGTAAACAAGCCGTGTATAATCATTAAGCTGTCACAAAGCTTATTGTGACTAGAAATCATTGTTTTGGGCCTTAACTTCACGTAGGAAACGTGGGAAATAAGATGATAATGAAGTTTCAATGATTTTTGATAAAATCATAATTCTCAAAGTTTTAAAATTTAACAAGCCGAGCATAAACATATTTTATCTATAAACGCATATTTGGAATAGAAATCGTTGTCTTAAGCATTAACTTCATATTAGGAATGTGGGAAATCGAACTATAATGAAGTTTTACTCATTTTGTTACAAATAATCAAACTAAGAGATTTGAAAGTAAATAAGCCGAGTACAATCATGGTTGTTGTTACAAAGCTTATTGCGACTAGAAATAGTTGTTTTGATTCTTAACGTCACGTAGGGAATGTAAGAAATAGGACGATAATGAAGTTTCAATGATTTTGTATAAAATCACAATTCTAAGAGTTTTTAAATTTAACAAGACGAGCATAAATATATTTTATCTACAAACGCTTATTTTGAATAGAAATCGTTGTTTTAAGCATTCACTTCACATTGGGAACGTGAGAAATCGAACTATAATGAAGTTTTACCCATTTTGATACAAATAATCAAAGTAAGAGTTTTGAATATAAACAAGCCGAGTATAATCATTAAGCTGTCACAAAGCTTATTGTGAATAGAAATCATTGTTTTGAGCCTTAACTTCACGTACGGAACGTGGGAAATAAGATGATAATGAAGTTTCAATGATTTTCAATAAAATCATAATTCTCAGAGTTTTAAAATTTAACAAGCCCAGCATAAACATATTTTATCTATAAACGCATATTTGGAATAGAAATCGTTGTCTTAAGCAATAACTTCATATTGGGAATGTGGCAAATCGAACTATAACGAAGGTTTACCCATTTTGTTACAAATAATCAAACTAAGAGATTTGAAAGTAAACAAGCCGAGTATAATAATGGTGCTGTTACAAAGCTTATTGCGACTAGAAATTGTTGTTTTGATTCTTAACCTCACGTAGGGAATGTAAGAAATAGTACGATAATGAAGTTTCAATGATTTTGTATAAAATCACATTCTAAGAGTTTTAAAATTTAACAAGACGAGCATAAACATATTTTATCTACAAACGCTTATTTTGAATAGAAATCGTTGTTTTAAGCATTCACTTCACATTGGGAACGTGAAAATTGAACTATAATGAAGTTTTACCCATTTTGATACAAATAATCAAACTAAGAGTTTTGAAAGTAAACAAGGCGAGTATAATCATTAAAGTCATCATAAAGCTTATTGTGACTAGAAATCAATCTTTTTAGCCTTAACTTCATGTAGGGAACGTGGGAAATAGGATGATAATGAAGTTTCTATGATTTAGGATAAAATCATAATTCTCAGAGTTTTAAAATTTAACAAGCCGAGCATAAACATATTTTATCTATAAACGCTTATTTTGAATAGAAATCGTTGTTTTAAGCATTAACTTCACATTGGGAAAGTGGAAAATCGAACTATAACGAAGTTTTACCCATTTTAGTAAAAATAATCAAACTAAGAGTTTTGAAAGTAAACAAACCGATTATAATTATTAAGCTGTCACAAAGCTTATTGTGAATAGAAATCGTTGTTTTGAGCCTTAACTTCACCTAGGGAACGTGAGAAAAAGAAAGATAATGATGTTTCATTGATTTTGTATAAAATCATAATTCTCGAGTTTTAAAAATTTAACAAGCCGAGCATAAACATATTTTATCTATAAACACTTATTTTGAATAGAAATCGTTGTTTTAAGCATTAACTTCACATTGGGAAAGTGGGAAATCAAACTATAAATGAAGTTTTACCCATTTTGATACAAATAATCAAACTAAGAGTTTTGAAATTAAACAAGCCGAGTATAATCATTAAGCTGTCATAAAGCTTATTGTGACTAAAAATCATTATTTTCAGCCTTAACTTCACGTAGGGAATGTGAGAAATAGGACGATAATGAAGTTTCAACGATTTTCTATAATATCATAATTCCAAGTGTTTTAAAATTTAACAAGCTGAGCATAAACATATTTTTTCTACAAAGCTTATTTTGAATAGAAATCGTTGTTTTAAACATTCACTTCATGTTGGGAACGTGAGAAATCGAACTATAATGAAGTTTTATCCATTTTGATACAAATAATCAAACTAAGAGTTTTGAAAGTAAACAAGCCGATTATAATCATTAAGCTGTCACAATACTTATTGTGAGTAGAAATCGTTATTTAAAGCCTTAACTTCACGTAGGGAACGTGGGAAATAGGACGGTAATGAAGTTTCAACGATTTTGTATAAAATCATAATTCTAAGAGTTTTAAAATTTAACAAGCCGATCATAAACATATTTTATCTACAACTACTTATTTTGAATATAAATCGTTGTTTTAAGCATTAACTTCACATTGGGAATGTAGAAATCGAACTATAACGAAGTTTTACCCTGTTTGATACGAATAATCAAACTAAGAGTTTTGAAAGTAAACAAGCCGTGTATAATCATTAAGTTGTCACAAAGCTTATTGTGACTAGAAATCATTGTTTTGGGCCTTAACTTCACGTAGGAAACGTGGGAAATAAGATGATAATGAAGTTTCAATGATTTTTGATAAAATCATAATTCTCAAAGTTTTAAAATTTAACAAGCCGAGCATAAACATATTTTATCTATAAACGCATATTTGGAATAGAAATCGTTGTCTTAAGCATTAACTTCATATTAGGAATGTGGGAAATCGAACTATAATGAAGTTTTACTCATTTTGTTACAAATAATCAAACTAAGAGATTTGAAAGTAAATAACCGAGTACAATCATGGTGTTGTTACAAAGCTTATTGCGACTAGAAATAGTTGTTTTGATTCTTAACGTCACGTAGGGAATGTAAGAAATAGGACGATAATGAAGTTTCAATGATTTTGTATAAAATCACAATTCTAAGAGTTTTTAAATTTAACAAGACGAGCATAAATATATTTTATCTACAAACGCTTATTTTGAATAGAAATCGTTGTTTTAAGCATTCACTTCACATTGGGAACGTGAGAAATCGAACTATAATGAAGTTTTACCCATTTTGATACAAATAATCAAAGTAAGAGTTTTGAATATAAACAAGCCGAGTATAATCATTAAGCTTTATCACAAAGCTTATTGTGAATAGAAATCATTGTTTTGAGCCTTAACTTCACGTATGGAAACGTGGGAAATAAGATGATAATGAAGTTTCAATGATTTTCAATAAAATCATAATTCTCGAGTTTTAAAATTTAACAAGCCCAGAGATAAACATATTTTATCTATAAACGCATATTTGGAATAGAAATCGTTGTCTTAAGCAATAACTTCATATTGGGAATGTGGCAAATCGAACTATAACGAAGGTTTACCCCCATTTTGTTACAAATAATCAAACTAAGAGATTTGAAAGTAAACAAGCCGAGTATAATAATGGTGTTTGTTACAAAGCTTATTGCGACTAGAAATTGTTGTTTTGATTCTTAACCTCACGTAGGGAATGTAAGAAATAGTACGATAATGAAGTTTCAATGATTTTGTATAAAATCACAATTCTAAGAGTTTTAAAATTTAACAAGACGAGCATAAACATATTTTATCTACAAACGCTTATTTTGAATAGAAATCGTTGTTTTAAGCATTCACTTCACATTGGGAACGTGAGAAATTGAACTATAATGAAGTTTTACCCATTTTGATACAAATAATCAAACTAAGAGTTTTGAAAGTAAACAAGCGAGTATAATCATTAAAGCTTGTCATAAAGCTTATTGTGACTAGAAATCAATCTTTTTTAGCCTTAACTTCATGTAGGGAACGTGGGAAATAGGATGATAATGAAGTTTCTATGATTTAGGATAAAATCATAATTCTCAGAGTTTTAAAATTTAACAAGCCGAGCATAAACATATTTTATCTATAAACGCTTATTTTGAATAGAAATCGTTGTTTTAAGCATTAACTTCACATTGGGAAAGTGGGAAATCGAACTATAACGAAGTTTTACCCATTTTAGTAAAAATAATCAAACTAAGAGTTTTGAAAGTAAACAAACCGATTATAATTATTAAGCTGTCACAAAGCTTATTGTGAATAGAAATCGTTGTTTTGAGCCTTAACTTCACCTAGGGAACGTGAGAAAAAGAAAGATAATGATGTTTCATTGATTTTGTATAAAATCATAATTCTCAGAGTTTTAAAATTTAACAAGCCGAGCATAAACATATTTTATCTATAAACACTTATTTTGAATAGAAATCGTTGTTTTAAGCATTAACTTCACATTGGGAAAGTGGGAAATCAAACTATAACGAAGTTTTACCCATTTTGATACAAATAATCAAACTAAGAGTTTTGAAATTAAACAAGCCGAGTATAATCATTAAGCTGTCATAAAGCTTATTGTGACTAAAAATCATTATTTTCAGCCTTAACTTCACGTAGGGAATGTGAGAAATAGGACGATAATGAAGTTTCAACGATTTTCTATAATATCATAATTCCAAGTGTTTTAAAATTTAACAAGTGAGCATAAACATATTTTTTCTACAAAGCTTATTTTGAATAGAAATCGTTGTTTTAAACATTCACTTCATGTTGGGAACGTGAGAAATCGAACTATAATGAAGTTTTATCCATTTTGATACAAATAATCAAACTAAGAGTTTTGAAAGTAAACAAGCCGATTATAATCATTAAGCTGTCACAATACTTATTGTGAGTAGAAATCGTTATTTAAAGCCTTAACTTCACGTAGGGAACGTGGGAAATAGGACGGTAATGAAGTTTCAACGATTTTGTATAAAATCATAATTCTAAGAGTTTTAAAATTTAACAAGCCGATCATAAACATATTTTATCTGCAACTACTTATTTTGAATAGAAATCGTTGTTTTAAGCATTAACTTCACATTGGGAATGTAGAAATCGAACTATAACGAAGTTTTACCCTGTTTGATACGAATAAACAAACTAAGAGTTTTGAAAGTAAACAAGCCGTGTATAATCATTAAGCTGTCACAAAGCTTATTGTGACCAGAAATCATTGTTTTGGGCCTTAACTTCACGTAGGAAACGTGGGAAATAAGATGATAATGAAGTTTCAATGATTTTTGATAAAATCATAATTCTCAAAGTTTTAAAATTTAACAAGCCGAGCATAAACATATTTTATCTATAAACGCATATTTGGAATAGAAATCGTTGTCTTAAGCATTAACTTCATATTAGGAATGTGGGAAATCGAACTATAATGAAGTTTTACTCATTTTGTTACAAATAATCAAACTAAGAGATTTGAAAGTAAATAAGCCGAGTACAATCATGGTGTTGTTACAAAGCTTATTGCGACTAGAAATAGTTGTTTTGATTCTTAACGTCACGTAGGGAATGTAAGAAATAGGACGATAATGAAGTTTCAATGATTTTGTATAAAATCACAATTCTAAGAGTTTTTAAATTTAACAAGACGAGCATAAATATATTTTATCTACAAACGCTTATTTTGAATAGAAATCGTTGTTTTAAGCATTCACTTCACATTGGGAACGTGAGAAATCGAACTATAATGAAGTTTTACCCATTTTGATACAAATAATCAAAGTAAGAGTTTTGAATATAAACAAGCCGAGTATAATCATTAAGCTGTCACAAAGCTTATTGTGAATAGAAATCATTGTTTTGAGCCTTAACTTCACGTATTGGAACGTGGGAAATAAGATGATAATGAAGTTTCAATGATTTTCAATAAAATCATAATTCTCAGAGTTTTAAAATTTAACAAGCCCAGCATAAACATATTTTATCTATAAACGCATATTTGGAATAGAAATCGTTGTCTTAAGCAATAACTTCATATTGGGAATGTGGCAAATCGAACTATAACGAAGTTTTACCCATTTTGTTACAAATAATCAAACTAAGAGATTTGAAAGTAAACAAGCCGAGTATAATAATGGTGCTGTTACAAAGCTTATTGCGACTAGAAATAGTTGTTTTGATTCTTAACCTCACGTAGGGAATGTAAGAAATAGTACGATAATGAAGTTTCAATGATTTTGTATAAAATCACAATTCTAAGAGTTTTAAAATTTAACAAGACGAGCATAAACATATTTTATCTACAAACGCTTATTTTGAATAGAAATCGTTGTTTTAAGCATTCACTTCACATTGGGAACGTGAGAAATTGAACTATAATGAAGTTTTACCCATTTTGATACAAATAATCAAACTAAGAGTTTTGAAAGTAAACAAGGCGAGTATAATCATTAAGCTTTCACAAAAGCTTATTGTGACTAGAAATCATTCTTTTTAGCCTTAACTTCATGTAGGGAACGTGGGAAATAGGATGATAATGAAGTTTCAATGATTTTGGATAAAATCATAATTCTAAGAGTTTTAAAATTTAACAAGACGAGCATAAACATATTTTATCTATAAACGCTTATTTTGAATAGAAATCGTTGTTTTAAGCATTAACTTCACGTTGGGAACGTGAGAAATCGAACTATAATGAAGTTTTACCCATTTTGATACAAATAATCAAACTAAGAGTCTTTGAAAGTAAACAAGCCGAGTATAATGATTAAGTGTCACAAAGCTTTTTGTGAATGGAAATCATTGTTTTGAGCCTTGAACTTCATGTAGGGAACGTGGGAAATAGGAACGATAATGAAGTTTCAAAATTTTGTATCAAATAATCATTCTAAGAGATTTTGAAAATTTAACAAGCCGAGCATAAACATATTTTATCTATAAACGCTTATTTTGAATAGAAATCGTTGTTTTCAGCATTAACTTCACATTGGGAATGTGAAAATCGAACTATAATGAAGTTTTACGCATTTTGATACAAATAATCAAACTAAGAGTTTTGAATGTAAACAAGCCGAGTATAATCATTAATTGTCACAAAAGCTTATTGTGAATAGAAATCATTGTTTTGAGCCTTAACTTCACGTAGGGAACGGGGGAAATATGATGATAATGAAGTTTCAATGATTTTGGATAAAATCATAATTCTCGAAGTTTTAAAATTTAACAAGCCGAGCATAAAACATATTTTATCTATAAACGCTTATTTAGAATAAAATCGTTGTTTTAAGCATTAACATCAAATCGGGAATGTGGAAATCGAACTATAATGAAGTTTTACCCATTTGATACAAATAATCAAACTAATAGATTTTGAAAGTAAACAAGTTGAGTATAATCATTAATTGTTACATAGCTTATTGTGACTTGAAATAGTTGTTTTGATCCTTCAACCTCACGTAGGGAACGTAAAAATAGGACGATAATGATGTTTCAACGATTTTGTATAAAATCATAATTCTAAGAGTTTTAAAATTTAACAAGACGAGCATAAACATATTTTATCTACAAACGCTTATTTTAAATAGAAATCGTTGTTTTAAGCATTAACTTCACGTTGGGAACGTGTAAAATTGAACTATAATGAAGTTTTACCCATTTTGATACAAATAATCAAACTAAGAGTTTTAAAAGTAAACAAGCCGAGTATAATCATTATTCTTTATCACAAAGTTTATGTGAATAGAAATCATTGTTTTGAGCCTTAACTTCATGTAGGAAACGTGGGAAATAGGACGATAATGAAGTTTCAATAATTTTGTATAAATAATCATTCTTAGAGATTTAAAATTTAACAAGCCGTGCATAAAGATATTTTATCTACAAACGCTTATTTTGAATAGAAATGGTTGTTTTAAGCATTAACTTCACATTAGGAACATGAGAAATCGAACTATAATGAAGTTTTACCCATTTTGATACAAATAAACAAACTAAGAGTTTTGAATGTAAACAAGTCGAGTATAATCATTAAGCTGTCACAAAGCTTATTGTGAATAGAAATCGTTGTTTTGAGCCTTAACTTCACCTAGGGAACGTGAGAAAAAGAAAGATAATGATGTTTCATTGATTTTGTATAAAATCATAATTCTCAGAGTTTTAAAATTTAACAAGCCGAGCATAAACATATTTTATCTATAAACACTTATTTTGAATAGAAATCGTTGTTTTAAGCATTAACTTCACATTGGGAAAGTGGGAAATCAAACTATAACGAAGTTTTACCCATTTTGATACAAATAATCAAACTAAGAGTTTTGAAATTAAACAAGCCGAGTATAATCATTAAAGCTTGTCATAAAGCTTATTGTGACTAAAAATCATTATTTTCAGCCTTAACTTCACGTAGGGAATGTGAGAAATAGGACGATAATGAAGTTTCAACGATTTTCTATAATATCATAATTCCAAGTGTTTTAAAATTTAACAAGCTGAGCATAAACATATTTTTTCTACAAAGCTTATTTTGAATAGAAATCGTTGTTTTAAACATTCACTTCATGTTGGGAACGTGAGAAATCGAACTATAATGAAGTTTTATCCATTTTGATACAAATAATCAAACTAAGAGTTTTGAAAGTAAACAAGCCGATTATAATCATTAAGTTATCTTGTCACAATACTTATTGTGAGTAGAAATCGTTATTTAAAGCCTTAACTTCACGTAGGGAACGTGGGAAATAGGACGGTAAATGAAGTTTCAACGATTTTGTATAAAATCATAATTCTAAGAGTTTTAAAATTTAACAAGCCGATCATAAACATATTTTATCTCAACAAAGCTTATTTTGAATAGAAATCGTTGTTTTAAGCATTAACTTCACATTGGGAATGTAGAAATCGAACTATAACGAAGTTTTACCCATTTTGATACGAATAATCAAACTAAGAGTTTTGAAAGTAAACAAGCCGTGTATAATCATTAAGCTATGTCACAAAGCTTATTGTGACTAGAAATCATTGTTTTGGGCCTTAACTTCACGTAGGAAACGTGGGAAATAAGATGATAATGAAGTTTCAATGATTTTTGATAAAATCATAATTCTCAAAGTTTTAAAATTTAACAAGCCGAGCATAAACATATTTTATCTATAAACGCATATTTGGAATAGAAATCGTTGTCTTAAGCATTAACTTCATATTAGGAATGTGGGAAATCGAACTATAATGAAGTTTTACTCATTTTGTTACAAATAATCAAACTAAGAGATTTGAAAGTAAATAAGCCGAGTACAATCATGGTGTTGTTACAAAGCTTATTGCGACTAGAAATAGTTGTTTTGATTCTTAACGTCACGTAGGGAATGTAAGAAATAGGACGATAATGAAGTTTCAATGATTTTGTATAAAATCACAATTCTAAGAGTTTTTAAATTTAACAAGACGAGCATAAATATATTTTATCTACAAACGCTTATTTTGAATAGAAATCGTTGTTTTAAGCATTCACTTCACATTGGGAACGTGAGAAATCGAACTATAATGAAGTTTTACCCATTTTGATACAAATAATCAAAGTAAGAGTTTTGAATATAAACAAGCCGAGTATAATCATTAAGCTTATCACAAAGCTTATTGTGAATAGAAATCATTGTTTTGAGCCTTAACTTCACGTTGGGAACGTGGGAAATAAGATGATAATGAAGTTTCAATGATTTTCAATAAAATCATAATTCTCGAGTTTTAAAATTTAACAAGCCCAAGATAAACATATTTTATCTATAAACGCATATTTGGAATAGAAATCGTTGTCTTAAGCAATAACTTCATATTGGGAATGTGGCAAATCGAACTATAACGAAGGTTTACCCATTTTGTTACAAATAATCAAACTAAGAGATTTGAAAGTAAACAAGCCGAGTATAATAATGGTATGTTACAAAGCTTATTGCGACTAGAAATTGTTGTTTTGATTCTTAACCTCACGTAGGGAATGTAAGAAATAGTACGATAATGAAGTTTCAATGATTTTGTATAAAATCACAATTCTAAGAGTTTTAAAATTTAACAAGACGAGCATAAACATATTTTATCTACAAACGCTTATTTTGAATAGAAATCGTTGTTTTAAGCATTCACTTCACATTGGGAACGTGAGAAATTGAACTATAATGAAGTTTTACCCATTTTGATACAAATAATCAAACTAAGAGTTTTGAAAGTAAACAAGGCGAGTATAATCATTAAAGCTGTCATAAAGCTTATTGTGACTAGAAATCAATCTTTTTAGCCTTAACTTCATGTAGGGAACGTGGGAAATAGGATGATAATGAAGTTTCAATGATTTTGGATAAAATCATAATTCCCAAGAGTTTTAAAATTTAACAAGACGAGCATAAACATATTTTATCTATAAACGCTTATTTTGAATAGAAATCGTTGTTTTAAGCATTAACTTCACGTTGGGAACGTGAGAAATCGAACTATAATGAAGTTTTACCCATTTTGATACAAATAATCAAACTAAGAGTTTTGAAAGTAAACAAGCCGAGTATAATGATTAAGTTATCACAAAGCTTTTTGTGAATAGAAATCATTGTTTTGAGCCTTAACTTCACATTGGGAACGTGGGAAATAGGACGATAATGAAGTTTCAAAAATTTTGTATAAATAATCATTCTAAGAGATTTAAAATTTAACAAGCCGAGCATAAACATATTTTATCTATAAACGCTTATTTTGAATAGAAATCGTTGTTTTCAGCATTAACTTCACATTGGGAATGTGAGAAATCGAACTATAATGAAGTTTTACGCATTTTGATACAAATAATCAAACTAAGAGTTTTGAATGTAAACAAGCCGAGTATAATCATTAAGCTGTCACAAAGCTTATTGTGAATAGAAATCATTGTTTTGAGCCTTAACTTCACGTAGGGAACGGGGGAAATATGATGACAATGAAGTTTCAATGATTTTGGATAAAATCATAATTCTCGAGTTTTAAAATTTAACAAGCCGAGCATAAACATATTTTATCTATAAACGCTTATTTAGAATAAAAATCGTTGTTTTAAGCATTAACATCAAATCGGGAATGTGGGAAATCGAACTATAATGAAGTTTTACCCATTTTGATACAAATAATCAAACTAATAGATTTGAAAGTAAACAAGTTGAGTATAATCATTGTGTTGTTACATAGCTTATTGCGACTTGAAATAGTTGTTTTGATCCTTCACCTCACGTAGGGAACGTAAAAAATAGGACGATAATGAAGTTTCAACGATTTGTATAAAATCATAATTCTAAGAGTTTTAAAATTTAACAAGACGAGCATAAACATATTTTATCTACAAACGCTTATTTTAAATAGAAATCGTTGTTTTAAGCATTAACTTCACGTTGGCAACGTGTAAAATTGAACTATAATGAAGTTTTACCCATTTTGATACAAATAATCAAACTAAGAGTTTTAAAAGTAAACAAGCCGAGTAAAATCATTATTTTATCACAAAGTTTATGTGAATGCAAATCATTGTTTTGAGCCTTAACTTCATGTAGGAAACGTGGGAAATAGGACGATAATGAAGTTTCAATAATTTTGTATCAAATAATCATTCTTAGAGATTTAAAATTTAACAAGCCGTGCATAAAGATATTTTATCTACAAACGCTTATTTTGAATAGAAATGGTTGTTTTAAGCATTAACTTTACATTGGGAACATGAGAAATCGAACTATAATGAAGTTTTACCCATTTTGATACAAATAAACAAACTAAGAGTTTTGAATGTAAACAAGTCGAGTATAATCATTAAGTATGTCACAAAGCTTATTGTGAATAGAAATCGTTGTTTTGAGCCTTAACTTCACCTAGGGAACGTGTGAAAAAGAAAGATAATGATGTTTCATTGATTTTGTATAAAATCATAATTCTCGAGTTTTAAAATTTAACAAGCCGAGCATAAACATATTTTATCTATAAACACTTATTTTGAATAGAAATCGTTGTTTTAAGCATTAACTTCACATTGGGAAAGTGGGAAATCAAACTATAATGAAGTTTTACCCATTTTGATACAAATAATCAAACTAAGAGTTTTGAAATTAAACAAGCCGAGTATAATCATTAAGTTTCATAAAGCTTATTGTGACTAAAAATCATTATTTTCAGCCTTAACTTCACGTAGGGAATGTGAGAAATAGGACGATAATGAAGTTTCAACGATTTTCTATAATATCATAATTCCAAGTGTTTTAAAATTTAACAAGCGGAGCATATAACATATTTTTTCTACAAAGCTTATTTTGAATAGAAATCGTTGTTTTAAACATTCACTTCATGTTGGGAACGTGAGAAATCGAACTATAATGAAGTTTTATCCATTTTGATACAAATAATCAAACTAAGAGTTTTGAAAGTAAACAAGCCGATTATAATCATTAAGTTTATCACAATACTTATTGTGAGTAGAAAATCGTTATTTAAAGCCTTAACTTCACGTAGGGAACGTGGGAAATAGGACGGTAATGAAGTTTCAACGATTTTGTATAAAATCATAATTCTAAGAGTTTTAAAATTTAACAAGCCGATCATAAACATATTTTATCTCACAACTACTTATTTTGAATAGAAATCGTTGTTTTAAGCATTAACTTCACATTGGGAATGTAGAAATCGAACTATAACGAAGTTTTACCCATTTTGATACGAATAATCAAACTAAGAGTTTTGAAAGTAAACAAGCCGTGTATAATCATTAAGCATGTCACAAAGCTTATTGTGACTAGAAATCATTGTTTTGGGCCTTAACTTCACGTAGGAAACGTGGGAAATAAGATGATAATGAAGTTTCAATGATTTTTGATAAAATCATAATTCTCAAAGTTTTAAAATTTAACAAGCCGAGCATAAACATATTTTATCTATAAACGCATATTTGGAATAGAAATCGTTGTCTTAAGCATTAACTTCATATTAGGAATGTGGGAAATCGAACTATAATGAAGTTTTACTCATTTTGTTACAAATAATCAAACTAAGAGATTTGAAAGTAAATAAGCCGAGTACAATCATGGTGTTGTTACAAAGCTTATTGCGACTAGAAATAGTTGTTTTGATTCTTAACGTCACGTAGGGAATGTAAGAAATAGGACGATAATGAAGTTTCAATGATTTTGTATAAAATCACAATTCTAAGAGTTTTTAAATTTAACAAGACGAGCATAAATATATTTTATCTACAAACGCTTATTTTGAATAGAAATCGTTGTTTTAAGCATTCACTTCACATTGGGAACGTGAGAAATCGAACTATAATGAAGTTTTACCCATTTTGATACAAATAATCAAAGTAAGAGTTTTGAATATAAACAAGCCGAGTATAATCATTAAGCTTCACAAAGCTTATTGTGAATAGAAATCATTGTTTTGAGCCTTAACTTCACGTTGGGAACGTGGGAAATAAGATGATAATGAAGTTTCAATGATTTTCAATAAAATCATAATTCTCGAGTTTTAAAATTTAACAAGCCCAGATAAACATATTTTATCTATAAACGCATATTTGGAATAGAAATCGTTGTTTTAAGCAATAACTTCATATTGGGAATGTGGCAAATCGAACTATAATGAAGTTTTACCCATTTTGTTACAAATAATCAAACTAAGAGATTTGAAAGTAAACAAGCCGAGTATAATAATGGTAATTGTTACAAAGCTTATTGCGACTAGAAATTGTTGTTTTGATTCTTAACCTCACGTAGGGAATGTAAGAAATAGTACGATAATGAAGTTTCAATGATTTTGTATAAAATCACAATTCTAAGAGTTTTAAAATTTAACAAGACGAGCATAAACATATTTTATCTACAAACGCTTATTTTGAATAGAAATCGTTGTTTTAAGCATTCACTTCACATTGGGAACGTGAGAAATTGAACTATAATGAAGTTTTACCCATTTTGATACAAATAATCAAACTAAGAGTTTTGAAAGTAAACAAGGCGAGTATAATCATTAAGCTGTCATAAAGCTTATTGTGACTAGAAATCAATCTTTTTAGCCTTAACTTCATGTAGGGAACGTGGGAAATAGGATGATAATGAAGTTTCTATGATTTTGGATAAAATCATAATTCTCAGAGTTTTAAAATTTAACAAGCCGAGCATAAACATATTTTATCTATAAACGCTTATTTTGAATAGAAATCGTTGTTTTAAGCATTAACTTCACATTGGGAAAGTGGAAAATCGAACTATAATGAAGTTTTACCCATTTTAGTAAAAATAATCAAACTAAGAGTTTTGAAAGTAAACAAGCCGATTATATTATTAAGTCTACAAAGCTTATTGTGAATAGAAATCGTTGTTTTGAGCCTTAACTTCACCTAGGGAACGTGAAAAAAGAAAGATAATGATGTTTCATTGATTTTGTATAAAATCATAATTCTCGAAGAGTTTTAAAATTTAACAAGCCGAGCATAAACATATTTTATCTATAAACACTTATTTTGAATAGAAATCGTTGTTTTAAGCATTAACTTCACATTGGGAAAGTGGGAAATCAAACTATAATGAAGTTTTACCCATTTTGATACAAATAATCAAACTAAGAGTTTTGAAATTAAACAAGCCGAGTATAATCATTAAGTTTTATCACATAAAGCTTATTGTGACTAAAAATCATTATTTTCAGCCTTAACTTCACGTAGGGAATGTGAGAAATAGGACGATAATGAAGTTTCAACGATTTTCTATAATATCATAATTCCAAGTGTTTTAAAATTTAACAAGCGAGCATAAACATATTTTTTCTACAAAGCTTATTTTGAATAGAAATCGTTGTTTTAAACATTCACTTCATGTTGGGAACGTGAGAAATCGAACTATAATGAAGTTTTATCCATTTTGATACAAATAATCAAACTAAGAGTTTTGAAAGTAAACAAGCCGATTATAATCATTAAGCCTGTCACAAACTTATTGTGAGTAGAAATCGTTGTTTTAAGCCTTAACTTCACGTAGGGAACGTGGGAAATAGGACGATAATGAAGTTTCAACGATTTTGTATAAAATCATAATTCTAAGAGTTTTAAAATTTAACAAGCCGATCATAAACATATTTTATCTACAAAGCTTATTTTGAATAGAAATCGTTGTTTTAAGCATTAACTTCACATTGGGAATGTAGAAATCGAACTATAATGAAGTTTTACCCATTTTGATACGAAATAATCAAACTAAGAGTTTTGAAAGTAAACAAGCCGAGTATAATCATTAAGCTCACAAAGCTTATTGTGACTAGAAATCATTGTTTTAAGCCTTAACTTCACGTAGGAAACGTGGGAATAAATAGATGATAATGAAGTTTCAATGATTTTTGATAAAATCATAATTCTCAAAGTTTTAAAATTTAACAAGCCGAGCATAAACATATTTTATCTATAAACGCATATTTGGAATAGAAATCGTTGTTTTAAGCATTAACTTCATATTAGGAATGTGGGAAATCGAACTATAATGAAGTTTTACCCATTTTGTTACAAATAATCAAACTAAGAGATTTGAAAAGTAAACAAGCCGAGTATAATCATGGTGTTGTTACAAAGCTTATTGCGACTAGAAATAGTTGTTTTGATTCTTAACGTCACGTAGGGAATGTAAGAAATAGGACGATAATGAAGTTTCAATGATTTTGTATAAAATCACAATTCTAAGAGTTTTTAAAATTTAACAAGACGAGCATAAATATATTTTATCTACAAACGCTTATTTTGAATAGAAATCGTTGTTTTAAGCATTCACTTCACATTGGGAACGTGAGAAATCGAACTATAATGAAGTTTTACCCATTTTGATACAAATAATCAAACTAAGAGTTTTGAATATAAACAAGCCGAGTATAATCATTAAGCTGTCACAAAAAGCTTATTGTGAATAGAAATCATTGTTTTGAGCCTTAACTTCACGTACTTAAACGTGGAAATAAGATGATAATGAAGTTTCAATGATTTTCAATAAAATCATAATTCTCGAGTTTTAAAATTTAACAAGCCCAGCATAAACATATTTTATTTATCTATAAACGCATATTTGGAATAGAAATCGTTGTTTTAAGCAATAACTTCATATTGGGAATGTGGCAAATCGAACTATAATGAAGTTTTACCCATTTTGTTACAAATAATCAAACTAAGAGATTTGAAAGTAAACAAGCCGAGTATAATAATGGTGTGTTGTTACAAAGCTTATTGCGACTAGAAATTGTTGTTTTGATTCTTAACCTCACGTAGGGAATGTAAGAAATAGTACGATAATGAAGTTTCAATGATTTTGTATAAAATCACAATTCTAAGAGTTTTAAAATTTAACAAGACGAGCATAAACATATTTTATCTACAAACGCTTATTTTGAATAGAAATCGTTGTTTTAAGCATTCACTTCACATTGGGAACGTGAGAAATTGAACTATAATGAAGTTTTACCCATTTTGATACAAATAATCAAACTAAGAGTTTTGAAAGTAAACAAGGCGAGTATAATCATTAAAGTATGTCACAAAGCTTATTGTGACTAGAAATCAATTGTTTTAGCCTTAACTTCATGTAGGGAACGTGGGAAATAGGATGATAATGAAGTTTCTATGATTTTGATCAAAAAATCATAATTCTCGAGTTTTAAAATTTAACAAGAGAGCATAAACATATTTTATCTATAAACGCTTATTTTGAATAGAAATCGTTGTTTTAAGCATTAACTTCACATTGGGAAAGTGGGAAATCGAACTATAATGAAGTTTTACCCATTTTGATAAAATAATCAAACTAAGAGTTTTGAAAGTAAACAAGTCGATTATAATTATTAAGTCACACAAAGCTTATTGTGAATAGAAATCGTTGTTTTGAGCCTTAACTTCACCTAGGGAACGTGAGAAAAAGAAAGATAATGATGTTTCATTGATTTTGTATAAAATCATAATTCTCGAGTTTTAAAATTTAACAAGCCGAGCATAAACATATTTTATCTATAAACACTTATTTTGAATAGAAATCGTTGTTTTAAGCATTAACTTCACATTGGGAAAGTGGGAAATCAAACTATAACGAAGTTTTACCCATTTTGATACAAATAATCAAACTAAGAGTTTTGAAATTAAACAAGCCGAGTATAATCATTAAGTATTCATAAAGCTTATTGTGACTAAAAATCATTATTTTCAGCCTTAACTTCACGTAGGGAATGTGAGAAATAGGACGATAATGAAGTTTCAACGATTTTCTATAATATCATAATTCCAAGTGTTTTAAAATTTAACAAGCGGAGCATAAACATATTTTTTCTACAAAGCTTATTTTGAATAGAAATCGTTGTTTTAAACATTCACTTCATGTTGGGAACGTGAGAAATCGAACTATAATGAAGTTTTATCCATTTTGATACAAATAATCAAACTAAGAGTTTTGAAAGTAAACAAGCCGATTATAATCATTAAGCTGTCACAATACTTATTGTGAGTAGAAATCGTTATTTAAAGCCTTAACTTCACGTAGGAAACGTGGGAAATAGGACGGTAATGAAGTTTCAACGATTTTGTATAAAATCATAATTCTAAGAGTTTTAAAATTTAACAAGCCGATCATAAACATATTTTATCTGCAACTACTTATTTTGAATAGAAATCGTTGTTTTAAGCATTAACTTCACATTGGGAATGTAGAAATCGAACTATAACGAAGTTTTACCCTGTTTACGATATAAAACAAACTAAGAGTTTTGAAAGTAAACAAGCCGTGTATAATCATTAAGTTGTCACAAAGCTTATTGTGACTAGAAATCATTGTTTTGGGCCTTAACTTCACGTAGGAAACGTGGGAAATAAGATGATAATGAAGTTTCAATGATTTTTGATAAAATCATAATTCTCAAAGTTTTAAAATTTAACAAGCCGAGCATAAACATATTTTATCTATAAACGCATATTTGGAATAGAAATCGTTGTCTTAAGCATTAACTTCATATTAGGAATGTGGGAAATCGAACTATAATGAAGTTTTACTCATTTTGTTACAAATAATCAAACTAAGAGATTTGAAAGTAAATAAGCCGAGTACAATCATGGTGTTGTTACAAAGCTTATTGCGACTAGAAATAGTTGTTTTGATTCTTAACGTCACGTAGGGAATGTAAGAAATAGGACGATAATGAAGTTTCAATGATTTTGTATAAAATCACAATTCTAAGAGTTTTTAAATTTAACAAGACGAGCATAAATATATTTTATCTACAAACGCTTATTTTGAATAGAAATCGTTGTTTTAAGCATTCACTTCACATTGGGAACGTGAGAAATCGAACTATAATGAAGTTTTACCCATTTTGATACAAATAATCAAAGTAAGAGTTTTGAATATAAACAAGCCGAGTATAATCATTAAGCTTCACAAAGCTTATTGTGAATAGAAATCATTGTTTTGAGCCTTAACTTCACGAACGTGGGAAATAAGATGATAATGAAGTTTCAATGATTTTCAATAAAATCATAATTCTCGAGTTTTAAAATTTAACAAGCCCAAAGATAAACATATTTTATCTATAAACGCATATTTGGAATAGAAATCGTTGTCTTAAGCAATAACTTCATATTGGGAATGTGGCAAATCGAACTATAACGAAGGTTTACCCATTTTGTTACAAATAATCAAACTAAGAGATTTGAAAGTAAACAAGCCGAGTATAATAATGGTGTCGTTACAAAGCTTATTGCGACTAGAAATTGTTGTTTTGATTCTTAACCTCACGTAGGGAATGTAAGAAATAGTACGATAATGAAGTTTCAATGATTTTGTATAAAATCACAATTCTAAGAGTTTTAAAATTTAACAAGACGAGCATAAACATATTTTATCTACAAACGCTTATTTTGAATAGAAATCGTTGTTTTAAGCATTCACTTCACATTGGGAACGTGAGAAATTGAACTATAATGAAGTTTTACCCATTTTGATACAAATAATCAAACTAAGAGTTTTGAAAGTAAACAAGGCGAGTATAATCATTAAGTCATTCATAAAGCTTATTGTGACTAGAAATCAATCTTTTTAGCCTTAACTTCATGTAGGGAACGTGGGAAATAGGATGATAATGAAGTTTCTATGATTTAGGATAAAATCATAATTCTCAGAGTTTTAAAATTTAACAAGCCGAGCATAAACATATTTTATCTATAAACGCTTATTTTGAATAGAAATCGTTGTTTTAAGCATTAACTTCACATTGGGAAAGTGGGAAATCGAACTATAACGAAGTTTTACCCATTTTAGTAAAAATAATCAAACTAAGAGTTTTGAAAGTAAACAAACCGATTATAATTATTAAGTCACAAAGCTTATTGTGAATAGAAATCGTTGTTTTGAGCCTTAACTTCACCTAGGGAACGTGAGAAAAAGAAAGATAATGATGTTTCATTGATTTTGTATAAAATCATAATTCTCAGAGTTTTAAAATTTAACAAGCCGAGCATAAACATATTTTATCTATAAACACTTATTTTGAATAGAAATCGTTGTTTTAAGCATTAACTTCACATTGGGAAAGTGGGAAATCAAACTATAACGAAGTTTTACCCATTTTGATACAAATAATCAAATTAAGAGTTTTGAAATTAAACAAGCCGAGTATAATCATTAAGTCATGTCATAAAGCTTATTGTGACTAAAAATCATTATTTTCAGCCTTAACTTCACGTAGGGAATGTGAGAAATAGGACGATAATGAAGTTTCAACGATTTTCTATAATATCATAATTCCAAGTGTTTTAAAATTTAACAAGTCGAGCATAAACATATTTTTTCTACAAAGCTTATTTTGAATAAAAATCGTTGTTTTAAACATTCACTTCATGTTGGGAACGTGAGAAATCGAACTATAATGAAGTTTTATCCATTTTGATACAAATAATCAAACTAAGAGTTTTGAAAGTAAACAAGCCGATTATAATCATTAAGCTGTCACAATACTTATTGTGAGTAGAAATCGTTATTTAAAGCCTTAACTTCACGTAGGGAACGTGGGAAATAGGACGGTAATGAAGTTTCAACGATTTTGTATAAAATCATAATTGTAAGAGTTTTAAAATTTAACAAGCCGATCATAAACATATTTTATCTCACAACTACTTATTTTGAATAGAAATCGTTGTTTTAAGCATTAACTTCACATTGGGAATGTAGAAATCGAACTATAACGAAGTTTTACCCTTTTGATACGAATAATCAAACTAAGAGTTTTGAAAGTAAACAAGCCGTGTATAATCATTAAGTGTCACAAAGCTTATTGTGACTAGAAATCATTGTTTTGGGCCTTAACTTCACGTAGGAAACGTGGGAAATAAGATGATAATGAAGTTTCAATGATTTTTGATAAAATCATAATTCTCAAAGTTTTAAAATTTAACAAGCCGAGAGCATAAACATATTTTATCTATAAAACGCATATTTGGAATAGAAATCGTTGTCTTAAGCATTAACTTCATATTAGGAATGTGGGAAATCGAACTATAATGAAGTTTTACTCATTTTGTTACAAATAATCAAACTAAGAGATTTGAAAGTAAATAAGCCGAGTACAATCATGGTGTTGTTACAAAGCTTATTGCGACTAGAAATAGTTGTTTTGATTCTTAACGTCACGTAGGGAATGTAAGAAATAGGACGATAATGAAGTTTCAATGATTTTGTATAAAATCACAATTCTAAGAGTTTTTAAATTTAACAAGACGAGCATAAATATATTTTATCTACAAACGCTTATTTTGAATAGAAATCGTTGTTTTAAGCATTCACTTCACATTGGGAACGTGAGAAATCGAACTATAATGAAGTTTTACCCATTTTGATACAAATAATCAAAGTAAGAGTTTTGAATATAAACAAGCCGAGTATAATCATTAAGTTTCACAAAGCTTATTATGAATAGAAATCATTGTTTTGAGCCTTAACTTCACGTACGGAACGTGGGAAATAAGATGATAATGAAGTTTCAATGATTTTCAATAAAATCATAATTCTCAGAGTTTTAAAATTTAACAAGCCCAGCATAAACATATTTTATCTATAAACGCATATTTGGAATAGAAATCGTTGTCTTAAGCAATAACTTCATATTGGGAATGTGGCAAATCGAACTATAACGAAGGTTTACCCATTTTGTTACAAATAATCAAACTAAGAGATTTGAAAGTAAACAAGCCGAGTATAATAATGGTGCTGTTACAAAGCTTATTGCGACTAGAAATTGTTGTTTTGATTCTTAACCTCACGTAGGGAATGTAAGAAATAGTACGATAATGAAGTTTCAATGATTTTGTATAAAATCACAATTCTAAGAGTTTTAAAATTTAACAAGACGAGCATAAACATATTTTATCTACAAACGCTTATTTTGAATAGAAATCGTTGTTTTAAGCATTCACTTCACATTGGGAAGTGAGAAATTGAACTATAATGAAGTTTTACCCATTTTGATACAAATAATCAAACTAAGAGTTTTGAAAGTAAACAAGGCGAGTATAATCATTAAGTCATGTCATAAAGCTTATTGTGACTAGAAATCAATCTTTTTAGCCTTAACTTCATGTAGGGAACGTGGGAAATAGGATGATAATGAAGTTTCTATGATTTAGGATAAAATCATAATTCTCAGAGTTTTAAAATTTAACAAGCCGAGCATAAACATATTTTATCTATAAACGCTTATTTTGAATAGAAATCGTTGTTTTAAGCATTAACTTTACATTGGGAAAGTGGGAAATCGAACTATAACGAAGTTTTACCCATTTTAGTAAAAATAATCAAACTAAGAGTTTTGAAAGTAAACAAACCGATTATAATTATTAAGTCGTCACAAAGCTTATTGTGAATAGAAATCGTTGTTTTGAGCCTTAACTTCACCTAGGGAACGTGAGAAAAAGAAAGATAATGATGTTTCATTGATTTTGTATAAAATCATAATTCTCGAGTTTTAAAATTTAACAAGCCGAGCATAAACATATTTTATCTATAAACACTTATTTTGAATAGAAATCGTTGTTTTAAGCATTAACTTCACATTGGGAAAGTGGGAAATCAAACTATAACGAAGTTTTACCCATTTTGATACAAATAATCAAACTAAGAGTTTTGAAATTAAACAAGCCGAGTATAATCATTAAGTTTGTCATAAAGCTTATTGTGACTAAAAATCATTATTTTCAGCCTTAACTTCACGTAGGGAATATGAGAAATAGGACGATAATGAAGTTTCAACGATTTTCTATAATATCATAATTCCAAGTGTTTTAAAATTTAACAAGCTGAGCATAAACATATTTTTTCTACAAAGCTTATTTTGAATAGAAATCGTTGTTTTAAACATTCACTTCATGTTGGGAACGTGAGAAATCGAACTATAATGAAGTTTTATCCATTTTGATACAAATAATCAAACTAAGAGTTTTGAAAGTAAACAAGCCGATTATAATCATTAAGCTGTCACAATACTTATTGTGAGTAGAAATCGTTATTTAAAGCCTTAACTTCACGTAGGGAACGTGGGAAATAGGACGGTAATGAAGTTTCAACGATTTTGTATAAAATCATAATTGTAAGAGTTTTAAAATTTAACAAGCCGATCATAAACATATTTTATCTGCAACTACTTATTTTGAATAGAAATCGTTGTTTTAAGCATTAACTTCACATTGGGAATGTAGAAATCGAACTATAACGAAGTTTTACCCTGTTTGATACGAATAATCAAACTAAGAGTTTTGAAAGTAAACAAGCCGTGTATAATCATTAAGCTGTCACAAAGCTTATTGTGACTAGAAATCATTGTTTTGGGCCTTAACTTCACGTAGGAAACGTGGGAAATAAGATGATAATGAAGTTTCAATGATTTTTGATAAAATCATAATTCTCAAAGTTTTAAAATTTAACAAGCCGAGCATAAACATATTTTATCTATAAACGCATATTTGGAATAGAAATCGTTGTCTTAAGCATTAACTTCATATTAGGAATGTGGGAAATCGAACTATAATGAAGTTTTACTCATTTTGTTACAAATAATCAAACTAAGAGATTTGAAAGTAAATAAGCCGAGTACAATCATGGTGTTGTTACAAAGCTTATTGCGACTAGAAATAGTTGTTTTGATTCTTAACGTCACGTAGGGAATGTAAGAAATAGGACGATAATGAAGTTTCAATGATTTTGTATAAAATCACAATTCTAAGAGTTTTTAAATTTAACAAGACGAGCATAAATATATTTTATCTACAAACGCTTATTTTGAATAGAAATCGTTGTTTTAAGCATTCACTTCACATTGGGAACGTGAGAAATCGAACTATAATGAAGTTTTACCCATTTTGATACAAATAATCAAAGTAAGAGTTTTGAATATAAACAAGCCGAGTATAATCATTAAGTCATGTCACAAAGCTTATTGTGAATAGAAATCATTGTTTTGAGCCTTAACTTCACGTACGGAACGTGGGAAATAAGATGATAATGAAGTTTCAATGATTTTCAATAAAATCATAATTCTCAGAGGTTTAAAATTTAACAAGCCCAGCATAAACATATTTTATCTATAAACGCATATTTGGAATAGAAATCGTTGTCTTAAGCAATAACTTCATATTGGGAATGTGGCAAATCGAACTATAACGAAGGTTTACCCATTTTGTTACAAATAATCAAACTAAGAGATTTGAAAGTAAACAAGCCGAGTATAATAATGGTGCTGTTACAAAGCTTATTGCGACTAGAAATTGTTGTTTTGATTCTTAACCTCACGTAGGGAATGTAAGAAATAGTACGATAATGAAGTTTCAATGATTTTGTATAAAATCACAATTCTAAGAGTTTTAAAATTTAACAAGACGAGCATAAACATATTTTATCTACAAACGCTTATTTTGAATAGAAATCGTTGTTTTAAGCATTCACTTCACAATGGGAACGTGAGAAATTGAACTATAATGAAGTTTTACCCATTTTGATACAAATAATCAAACTAAGAGTTTTGAAAGTAAACAAGGCGAGTATAATCATTAAGTCATGTCATAAAGCTTATTGTGACTAGAAATCAATCTTTTTAGCCTTAACTTCATGTAGGGAACGTGGGAAATAGGATGATAATGAAGTTTCTATGATTTAGGATAAAATCATAATTCTCAGAGTTTTAAAATTTAACAAGCCGAGCATAAACATATTTTATCTATAAACACTTATTTTGAATATAAATCGTTGTTTTAAGCATTAACTTCACATTGGGAAAGTGGGAAATCGAACTATAACGAAGTTTTACCCATTTTAGTAAAAATAATCAAACTAAGAGTTTTGAAAGTAAACAAACCGATTATAATTATTAAGTTTAATCACAAAGCTTATTGTGAATAGAAATCGTTGTTTTGAGCCTTAACTTCACCTAGGGAACGTGAGAAAAAGAAAGATAATGATGTTTCATTGATTTTGTATAAAATCATAATTCTCAGAGTTTTAAAATTTAACAAGCCGAGCATAAACATATTTTATCTATAAACACTTATTTTGAATAGAAATCGTTGTTTTAAGCATTAACTTCATATTCGGAATATGGAAAATCGAACAATAACGAAGTTTTACCCATTTTGATACAAATAATCAAACTAAGAGATTTGAAAGTAAACAAGGCGACTATAATCATTAAGCTGTCATAAAGATTATTGTCACTAGAAATCATTCTTTTTAGCCTTAACTTCATGTAGGGAGCGTGGGAAATAGGATGATAATGAAGTTTCTTTGATTTCGGATAAAATCATAATTCTCAGAGTTTTAAAATTTAACAAGTCGAGCATAAACATATTTTATCTACAACCGCTTATTTTGAATAGAAATCGTTGTTTTAAACATTAACTTCACTTTGGGAATTTGAGAATTCAAACTATAATGAAGTTTTACCCATTTAAATACAAATAATGAAACTAAGAGTTTTGAAAGTAAATAAGCCGATTATAATCATTAAGCTGTCACAAAGCTTATTGTGAATAGAAATCATTGTTTTGAGCCTTAACTTCACGTAGGAAACGTGGGAAATAGGATGATAATGAAGTTTCAATGATTTTAGATAAAATCATAATTCTCAAAGTTTTAAAATTTAACAAGCCGAGCATAAACATATTTTATCTATAAACGCTTATTTTGAATAGAAATCGTTGTTTTAAGCATTAACTTCATATTCGGAATATGGGAAATCGAACTATAACGAAGTTTTACCCATTTTGATACAAATAATCAAACTGAGAGAGTTGAAAGTAAACAAGCCGAGTATAATCATTGTGCTATTCCAAAGCTTATTGCACTAGAAATCATTGTTTTGAGCCTTAACTTCACGTAGGGAATGGGAAATAGGACGATAGTGAAGTTTCAACGATTTTCTATAAAATCATAATTCCAAGAGTTTTAAAATTTAACAAGCAGAGCATAAACATATTTTATTTATAAACGCATATTTTGAATTGAAATCGTAGTTTTAAACATTAACTTCACATTGGGAATGTGAGAAATCGAACAATAATGAAGTTTAACCCATTTAAATACAAATAATCAAACTAAGAGTTTTGAAAGTAAATAAGACGATTATAAACATTAAGTTGTCACAAAGCTTATTGTGAATAGAAATCATTGTTTTGAGCCTTAACTTCACGTAGAGAATGTAGGAAATAGGACGATAATAAAGTTTCAATGATTTTGTATAAAATCATAATTCTAAGAGTTTTAAAATTTAGCATGCTGAGAATAAACATATTTTATCTACAAACACTTGTTGGACTAAGTGGTTAGTCACTTTAACTCCGACCGGGATTTTGATGAAAACAAACAAGGTGAAAATGTACTAATTAATATCAAGTGTATTTCAGTTTTTGTTAAAGGATGCAAAACAACACATCACGGGTATTCAAACCATACAAGTTCAAGACTCGGCATTTATGAAGAAATGAAGATGAAAGATCATATCGCAATTTGTAATTTCAATGTAAGGTATCCAAATTCCTTCACGCAAGCCAAATGCATTCGTTCATTCATTAGTTCATGCATATCAAGTTTCTTAAAACAAATTTTTAAAAGTCGTGAAGTAACTTGAAGTTTTAAAATGAAATTTAACACATGACTAGGCTCATAAGTACAAATAATGCGAAATTATTTGTTAATAATCAATTGCATTTTGGAGATCATTGTTAAAGTTTTCAAGACTGAAAAACTTGTTTTAAAAGGTTTTTGAAAAGAAAAACTGCAAATTTACAGAAAAGTCCCTCGCGAGTTATGAAATCGTGATTTCCATTTTCGGGGTTTGTAAAATTATTCGTACCATCCAATTAGGCTTAATGACCCATAATAAACATGTATAACATGTTATATTAGGGTTGGTTAGGTCCCGGATGTGTTTAAGGGTCGCTAACACAAAGGGATAAAATAATTATTTTGAGCTCCATGCAGTTAGCGCACTAATACTGCCATTAGCGCGCTAAGTGCAGAGTTAGCGCGCTAGGTCTCGGTATTAGCGCGCTAATTGCCCACCCGACAGCTTTTTCAAAAAGCTGGAAAATGAACTTTAATTTGAATTCTTGATGAAATCTGGACCCTTAGATCCCTAAAACGGTCATAAACGGTCATAATGGGATATCCAACACTATAAAAACACCAAGACAATGATTTTCACATAACAAGGAGCAAAAACACTCAAAAACCCTAAAAGATTCAAAAAGAAGCACTTTGAATTTTTGAAGGAGAAGAAGGAGACTCTTGAGGCTGTCCACTAGCACCATAATCCAGCACTTTGAAGCACTGAAAGGAGTACAAGAATCCCTTCAAATCTGATCTATTCTCTCATCTTCTTGGTTGTAAGCGAGTCCTTGTTCTAGATCTTTTTTATTGAGCTTAATCTACATAGTTTTGTGTGTTTTGATTAAAAATCAGTTTGTTGTGTGTCTAAACATCATCATCTTAGGTTTTGCACTAAAACGTATTTTATCAAATCCTAAGAGTGTTTTTGAACAAGAATTCTACACTTGAACTTGGTTTTTGACAAACTATTGTTCTTTGCTTTGAAATCGGTTTCGCAAAAATACATTGGATTTTAAAACGATTTCATATTTGGAATTTGCAACAAAATCAGTGACATACTCTGCATTTTTCACTCATTCTAATACTTGCATGCATTAGAGTTTTCAGGCTCTAGGAGGCTTGCTAGTGTTTGAATTCGATACCACTTTACTTTGTAAAGTATATTTCTATTGTATTCTTCAAATCTTGATTGTAAGACTTAGTGGGATCTAAGTCGAAAGGGAAGACCTAGTTGAGGCTAGGCATATATCCTAGTTGCGGCTAGGTGGGAAAAGTCCTAGGTGAGTCTAGGTGGAAATTCCTAGTTGCGGCTAGGTGCGAAAAATCCTAGGTGGATCTAGGTGGGAAAATCCTAGTTGCGGCTAGGTGGTTGTATAAGACCTTGTTGCGGTAAGGCATCGTATAAAAGACCTAGTTGAGGCTAGGCATTCACTAGGCTAGTTGGCTTAGGGTGTAACACTTATTGATAATATAAGTGAGGTTTGAAAATCCTAACCGGGGAGGTTAGGTAGTGGATGTAGATCGGTTGGATCGAACCACTATAAATCACGTGTCTTATTTCCATATCTTCTACCCCCTTCTTGATTGCATAGCATTGATATTTATCATTGGTTTATGCATTATCCTTATTATTTGTCCATAAAGTTTTTAAAAGAAAATAAACTCTCGGTAACCCAATTCACCCCCCCTCTTGGGTGACCTTCAACGCTTATTTTGAATAGAAATAATTGTTTTAAGCCTTAACTTCACATTAGGAACGTGAGAAATCGAACTATAATGAAGTTTTACCCATTTTGATACAAGTAATCAAACTAAGAATTTTGAAAGTAAACAAGCCGAGTATAATCATTGTGCTGTCACAAAGCTTATTGCATTAGAAATCGTTGTTTTGAGCCTTAACTTCACGTAGGGAATGGGAAATAGGACGATAATGAAGTTTCAACGATTTTGTATAAAATCATAATTCCAAGAGTCTTAAAATTTAATAAGCTGAGCATAAACATATTTTAACTACAAACGTTTATTTTGAATAAAAATCATTGTTCTAAGCAGTAACTTCACATTATGAACGTGAGAAATCGAACTATAATAAAGTTTTACCCATTTTAGTAAAAATAATCAAACTAAGAGTTTTGAAAGTAAACAAGACGATTATAATTATTAAGCTGTCACAAAGCTTATTGTGAATAGAAATCGTTGTTTTCAGCCTTAACTTTACCTAGGGAACGTGGAAAAAGGACGATAATATTGTTTCATTGATTTTCTGTAAAATCATAATTCCAAGAGTTTTAAAATTTAACAAGCAAAACATAAACATATTTTATCTACAAACGCATATTTTGAATAGAAATTGTTTTTTTAAACATTAACTTCACAGTAGGAATGCGAGAAATCGAACTCTAATGAAGTTTTACCCATTTAAATACAAATAATCATTAAGCAGTCACAATGCTTATTGTGACTAGAAATCGTTGTTTTGAGCCTTAACTTCACGTAGGGAACGTGGGAAATAAGACGATAATGAAGTTTCAACGATTTTCCATAAAATCATAATTCTAAGAGTTTTAAAATTTAACAAGCCGAGCATAAACATATTTTTTCTACAAACGCTTATTTTGAATAGAAATCGTTGTTTTAAGAATTCACTTCACGTTGGAAACGTGAGAAATCGAACTATAATGAAGTTTTACCCATTTTGTTACAAATAATCAAACTAAGAGTTTTGAAAGTAAACAAGCCGAGTATAATCATTAAGCTGTCACAAAGCTTATTGTGAATAGAAATCATTGTTTTGAGCCTTTACTTCACGTAGGGAACGTGGGAAATAGGCCGATAATGAAGTTTCAACAATTTTGTATCAAATAATCATTCTAAGAGATTTAAAATTTAACAAACCGAGCATAAACATATTTTATCTACAAACGCTTATTTTGAATAGAAATCGTTGTTTTAAGCATTAACTTCACATTGGGAACGTGAGAAATCGAACTATAATGAAGTTTTACCCATTTTGATTCAAACAATCAAACTAAGAGTTTTGAAAGTAAACAAGCCGAGTATAATCATTAAGCCGTCACATAGCTTATTGTGAATAGAAATCATTGTTTTGAGCCTTTACTTCACGTAGGGAATGTGGGAAATAGGATGATAAAGAAGTTTCAAAGATTTTGGATAAAATCATAATTCTCAGAGTTTTAAAATTTATCTAGCCGACCATAATCATATTTTATCTACAAACGCTTATTTTGAATATAAATCGTTGTTTTAAGCATTAACTTCACATTGGTAACGTGAGAAATCGAACTATAATGAAGTTTTACATATTTTGATACAAATAATCAAACTAAGAGTTTTGAAAGTAAACAAGCCGAGTATAATCATTAAGCTGTCACAAAGCTTATTGTGAATAGTAATCATTGTTTTGAGCGTTAACTTCACGTAGGAAACGTGGGAAATTGGATGATAATGAAGTTTCAATGATTTCGGATAAAATCATAATTCTCAGGGTTTTAAAATTTAAGAAGCCGAGCATAAACATATTTTATCTATAAACGCTTATTTGGAATAGAAATCATTGTTTTAAGCATTAACTTCAAATTGGGAATGTGCGAAAATGAACTATAACGAAGTTTTACCCATTTTGATACAAATAATCAAAATAAGAGATTTGAGAGTAAACATGCTGAGTATAATCATTGTGGTGTTAAATAGCTTATTGCAACTAGAAATAGTTGTTTTGATCCTTAACCTCACGTAGGGAACGTAAGAAATAGGATCATAATGATGTTTCAACGATTTTGTATAAAATCATAATTCTAAGAGTTTTAAAATTTAACAAGCCGAGCATAAACATATTTTATCTAGAAACGCTTATTTTAAATAGAAATCATTGTTTTACGCATTAACTTCACGTTGGGAACGTGTGAAATTGAACTATAATGAAGTTTTACCCATTTTGATACAAATAATCAAACTAAGAGTTTGGAAAGTAAACAAGCCGAGTATAATCATTAAGCTGTCACAAGGCTTATTGTGAATAGAAATCATTGTTTTGAGCCTTAACTTCATGTAGGGAACGTGAGAAATAAGATGATAATGAAGTTTCAATGATTTTGGATAAAATCATAATTCCCAGTGTTTTAAAATTTAACAAGACGAGCATAAACATATTTTATCTATAAACGCTTATTTTGAATAGAAATCGTTGTTTTAAGCATTAACTTCACGTTGGGAACGTGAGAAATCGAACTATAATGAAGTTTTACCCATTTTGATACAAATAATCAAACTAAGAGTCTTGAAAGTAAACAGTAGAGTATAATGATTAAGTTCACAAAGCTTTTTGTGAATGGAAATCATTGTTTTGAGCCTTGACTTCATGTAGGGAACGTGGGAAATAGGACGATAATGAAGTTTCAAAAATTTTGTATCAAATAATCATTCTAAGAGATTTATAATTTAACAAGCCGAGCATAAACATATTTTATCTATAAACGCTTATTTTGAATAGAAATCGTTGTTTTAAGCATTAACTTCACATTGGGAATGTGAGAAATCGAACTATAATGAAGTTTTATGCATTTTGATACAAATAATCAAACTAAGAGTTTTGAATGTAAACAAGCCGAGTATAATCATTAAGCTGTCAGAAAGCTTATTGTGAATAGAAATCATTGTTTTGAGCCTTAACTTCATGTAGGGAACGGGGGAAATAGGATGACAATGAAGTTTCAATGATTTTGGATAAAATCATAATTCTCAGAGTTTTAAAATTTAACAAGCCGAGCGTAAAACATATTTTATCTATAAACGCTTATTTAGAATAAAAATCGTTGTTTTAAGCATTAACATCAAATCGGGAATGTGGGAAATCGAACTATATCGAAGTTTTACCCACTTTGATACAAATAATCAAACAAATAGATTTGAGAGTAAACAAGTTGAGTATAATCATTGTGTTGTTACATAGCTTATTGCGACTAGAAATAGTTGTTTTGATCCTTCACCTCACGTAGGGAACGTAAGAAATAGGACGATAATGATGTTTCAACGATTATGTATAAAATCATAATTCTAAGAGTTTTAAAATTTAACAAGACGAGCATAAACATATTTTATATACAAACGCTTATTTTAAATAGAAATCGTTGTTTTAAGCATTAACTTCACGTTGGCAACGTGTAAAATTGAACTATAATGAAGTTTTACCCATTTTGATACAAATAATCAAACTAAGAGTTTTAAAAGTAAACAAGCCGAGTAAAATCATTATGCTATCACAAAGTTTATTGTGAATGCAAATCAATGTTTTGAGCCTTAACTTCATGTAGGGAACGTGGGAAATAGGACGATAATGAAGTTTCAATAATTTTGTATCAAATAATCATTCTTAGAGATTTAAAATTTAACAAGCCGAGCTTAAAGATATTTTATCTACAAATGCTTATTTTGAATAGAAATGGTTGTTTTAAGCATTAACTTCACATTGGGAACATGAGAAATCGAACTATAATGAAGTTTTACCCATTTTGATACAAATAGTCAAACTAAGAGTTTTGAATGTAAACAAGTCGAGTATAATCATTAAGCTGTGACAAAGCTTATTGTGAATAGAAATAATTGTTTTGAGCCTTAACTTCATGTAGGGAACATGGGAAATAGGATGATAATGAAGTTTCAATGATTTTGGCTAAAATCATAATTCTCAGAGTTTTAAAATTTAACAAGCCGAGCATAAACATATTTTATCTACAAAGCTTATTTTGATTAGAAATCGTTGTTTTAAACATTAATTTCACATTGGGAATGTGGGAAATCAAACTATAACGAAGTTTTACCCATTTTGATACAAATAATCAAACTAAGAGTTTTGAAATTAAACAAGCCGAGTATAATCATTAAGCTGTCATAAAGCTTATTGTGACTAAAAATCATTATTTTCATCCTTAACTTAACGTAGGGAATGTGAGAAATAGGACGATAATGAAGTTTCAACGATTTTCTATAAAATCATAATTCCAAGTGTTTTAAAATTTAACAAGCTGAGCATAAACATATTTTATCTACAAAGCTTATTTTGAATAGAAATCGTTGTTTTAAGCATTCACTTCATCTTGGGAACGTGAGAAATCGAACTATAATGAAGTTTTATCCATTTTGATACAAATAATCAAACTAAGAGTTTTGAAAGTAAACAAGCCGATTATAATCATTAAGCTGTCACAATACTTATTGTGAGTAGAAATCGTTATTTAAAGCCTTAACTTCACGTAGGGAACGTGGGAAATAGGACGGTAATGAAGTTTCAACGATTTTGTATAAAATCATAATTCTAAGAGTTTTAAAATTTAACAAGCCGATCATAAACATATTTTATCTGCAACTACTTATTTTGAATAGAAATCGTTGTTTTAAGCATTAACTTCACATTGGGAATGTAGAAATCGAACTATAACGAAGTTTTACCCTGTTTGATACGAATAATCAAACTAAGAGTTTTGAAAGTAAACAAGCCGAGTATAATCATTAAGCTGTCACAAAGCTTATTGTGACTAGAAATCATTGTTTTGGGCCTTAACTTCACGTAGGAAACGTGGGAAATAAGATGATAATGAAGTTTCAATGATTTTTGATAAAATCATAATTCTCAAAGTTTTAAAATTTAACAAGCCGAGCATAAACATATTTTATCTATAAACGCATATTTGGAATAGAAATCGTTGTCTTAAGCATTAACTTCATATTAGGAATGTGGGAAATTGAAGTATAATGAAGTTTTACCCATTTTGTTACAAATAATCAAACTAAGAGATTTGAAAGTAAATAAGCCGAGTATAATCATGGTGTTGTTACAAAGCTTATTGCGACTAGAAATAGTTGTTTTGATTCTTAACCTCACGTAGGGAATGTAAGAAATAGGACGATAATGAAGTTTCAATGATTTTGTATAAAATCTCAATTCTAAGAGTTTTTAAATTTAACAAGACGAGCATAAATATATTTTATCTACAAACGCTTATTTCGAATAGAAATCATTATTTTAAGCTTTCACTTCACATTGGGAACGTGAGAAATCGAACTATAATGAAGTTTTACCCATTTCGATACAAATAATCAAACTAAGAGTTTTGAATGTAAACAAGCCGAGTATAATCATTAAGCTGTGACAAAGCTTATTGTGAATAGAAATCATTGTTTTGAGCCTTAACTTTACGTAGGGAACGTAGGAAATAGGATGATAATGAAGTTTAAATGATTTTGGCTAAAATCATAATTCTCAGAGTTTTAAAATTTAACAAGCCGAGCATAAACATATTTTATCTAAAAAGCTTATTTTGAATAGAAATCGTTGTTTTAAACATTAACTTCACATTGTGAATGTGGGAAATCATACTATAACGAAGTTTTACCCATTTTGATACAAATAATCAAACTAAGAGTTTTGAAATTAAACAAGCCGAGTATAATCATTAAGCTGTCATAAAGCTTATTGTGACTAAAAATCATTGTTTTTAGCCTTAACTTCACGTAGGGAATGTTAGAAATAGGACGATAATGAAGTTTCAACGATTTTCTATAAAATCATAATTCCAAGTGTTTTAAAATTTAACAAGCTGAGCATAAACATATTTTATCTACAAAGCTTATTTTGAATAGAAATCGTTGTTTTAAGCATTCACTTCACGTTGGGAATGTGAGAAATCGAACTATATTGAAGTTTTTCCCATTTTGATACAAATAATCAAACTAAGAGTTTTGAAAGTAAACAAGCCGAGTATAATCATTAAGCTGTCACAAAGCTTATTGTGAATAGAAATTATTGTTTTGAGCCTTAACTTCACGTAAGGAATGTGGAAAATAGGATGATAATGAAGTTTCAATGATTTCAAATAAAATTATAATTCTTAGAGTTTTAAAATTTAACAAGCCGAGCATAAACATATTTTTTCTATAAACCCTTATTTTGAATAGAAATCGTTATTTTAAGCATTAACTTCACATTGGGAATGTGGGAAATTGAACTATAAGGAAGTTTTACCCATTTTGATACAAGTAATCAAACTAAGAGATTTGAAAGTGAACAAGTCGAGTATAATCATTGTGCTGTCACAAAGCTTATTGTACTAGAAGTCATTTTTTTGAGCCTTAACTTCATGTAGGGAATGGGAAATTGGACGATAATGATGTCTCAACGATTTTGTATAAAATCATAATTCCAAGAGTTTTAAAAGTTAACAAGCAGAGCATAATCATATTTTATCTACAAACGCATATTTTGAATAGAAATCGTTGTTTTAAACATTAACTTCACATTGGGAATGTGAGAAATCGAACTCTAATGAAGTTTTAGCCATTTAAATACAAATAAACAAACAAAGAGTTTTGAAAGTAAACAAGCCGATTATAATCATTCAGCTGTCACACTACTTATTGTGAGTAGAAATCGTTATTTAAAGCCTCAACTTCACGTAAGGAACGTGGGAAATAGGACGGTAATGAAGTTTCAACGATTTTGTATAAAATTATAATTCTAAGAGTTTTAAAATTTAACAAGCCGAGCATAAACATATTTTATCTGCAACTACTTATTTTGAATAGAAATCGTTGTTTTAAGCATTAACTTCACATTGGGAATGTGGAAATCGAACTATAACGAAGTTTTACCCTGTTTGATACGAATAATGAAACTAAGAGTTTTGAAAGTAAACAAGCCGAGTATAATCATTAAGCTGTCACAAAGCTTATTGTGACTAGAAATCATTGTTTTGGGCCTTAACTTCACGTAGGAAACGTGGGAAATAAGATGATAATGAAGTTTCGATGATTTTTGATAAAATCATAATTCTCAGAGTTTTAAAATTTAACAAGCCGAGCATAAACATATTTTATCTATAAACGCATATTTGGAATAGAAATCGTTGTCTTAAGCATTAACTTCATATTAGGAATGTGGGAAATCGAACTATAATGAAGTTTTACCCATTTTGTTACAAATAATCAAACTAAGAGATTTGAAAGTAAACAAGCCGAGTATAATCATGGTGCTGTTACAAAGCTTATTGCGACTAGAAATAGTTGTTTTGATTCTTAACCTCACGTAGGGAATATAAGAAATAGGACGATAATGAAGTTTCAATGATTTTCTATAAAATCACAGTTCTAAGAGTTTTAAAATTTAACAAGACGAGCATAAACATATTTTATCTACAAACGCTTATTTTGAATAGAAATCGTTGTTTTAAGCATTCACTTCACATTGGGAACGTGAGAAATCGAACTATAATGAAGTTTTACCCATTTTGATACAAATAATCAAACTAAGAGTTTTGAAAGTAAACAAGCCGAGTATAATCATTAAGCTGTCATAAAGCTTATTGTGACTAGAAATCATTCTTTTTAGCCTTAACTTCACGTAGGGAATGTGGGAAATAGGATGATAATGAAGTTTCAATGATTTCAGATAAAATCATAATTCTTAGAGTTTTAAAATTTAACAAGCCGAGCATAAACATATTTTATTTATAAACGCTTATTTTGAATAGAAATCGTTGTTTTAAGTATTAACTTCACATTGGGAATGTGGGGAATCGAACTATAACGAAGTTTTACCCATTTTAGTAAAAATAATCAAACTACGAGTTTTGAAATAAACCAGCCGATTATAATTATTAAGCTGTCACAAAGCTTATTGTGAATAGAAATCGTTGTTTTGAGCCTTAACTTCACCTAGGGAACTTGGGAAAAAGGACGATAATGATGTTTCATTTATTTTGTATAAAATCATAATTCTAAGATTTTTAAAATTTAACAAGCCGAGTATAAACATATTTTATCTAAAACCGCTTATTTTGAATAGAAATCGTTGTTTTAAACATTAACTTCACTTTGGGAATTTGAGAATTCGAACTATAATGAAGTTTTTACCCATTTAAATACAAATAATCAAACTAAGAGTTTTGAAAGTAAATAAGCCGATTATAATCATTAAGCTGTCACAAAGCTTATTGTGAATAGAAATCATTGTTTTGAGCCTTAACTTCACGTAGGAAATGTGAGAAATAGGATGATAATAAAGTTTCAATGATTTTGGATAAAATCATAATTCTCAGAGTTTTAAAATTTAACAAGCCGAGCATAATCATATTTTATTTATAAACGCTTATTTTGAATAAAAATCATTTTTTTAAGCATTAACTTCATATTCGGAATACGGGAAATCGAACTATAACAAAGTTTTACCCATTTTGATACAAATAATCAAACTGAGAGATTTGAAAGTAAACAAGCCGAGTATAATCATTGTGCTATTCCAAAGCTTATTGCACTAGAAATCCTTGTTTTGAGCCTTAACTTAACGTAGGGAATGGGAAATAGGACAATAATGAAGTTTCAACGATTTTGTATAAAATCATAATTCCAAGAGTTTTAAAATTTAACAAGCAGAGCATAAACATATTTTATTTACAAACGCATATTTTGAATAGAAATCGTAGTTTTAAACATTAACTTCACATTGGAAATGTGAGAAATCGAACAATAATGAAGTTTTACCCGTTTAACTACAAATAATCAAACTAAGAGTTTTGAAAGTGAACAAGTTGTGTATAATCATTAAGCTATCAGAATGCTTATTGTGAATAGAAATCGTTATTTCAAGCCTTAATTTCACGTAGAGAACTTTGGAAATTGAACGGTAATGAAGTTTCAACAATTTTGTATAAAATCATAATTCTAAGAGTTTTAAAATTTAAGAAGCCGAGCATAAATATATTTTATCTACAACCGCTTATTTTGAATAGAAATCGTTGTTTTAAACATTAACTTCACGTTGGGAATTTTAGAAATCAATCTATAATGAAGTTTTACCCATTTAAATACAAATAATCAAACTAAGAGTTTTGAAAGTAAATAAGACGATTATAAACATTAAGTTGTCACAAAGCCTATTGTGAATAGAAATCATTATTTTGAGCCTTAACTTCACGTAGGAAACGTAGGAAATAGGACGATAATATAGTTTCAATGATTTTGTATAAAATCATAATTCTAAGAGTTTTAAAATTTAGCAAGCCGAGCATAAACATATTTTATCTACAAACGCTTGTTGGCCTATGTGGTTAGTCACTCTAACTCCGACCGAGATTTTGATGAAAAGAAACAAGATGAAAATGTACTAATTAATATCAAGTGTTTTTCAGTTTTTGTTAAAGGATGCAAAACAACACATCACGGGTATTCAAGCCATACAAGTTCAAGACTCGGCATTCATGAAGAAATGAAGATGAAAGATCATATCACAATTTGTAATTTCAATGTAAGGTATCCAAATTCCTTCACGCAAGCTAAATGCATTAGTTCATTCATTAGTTCATGCATATCAAGTTTCTTAAAACAAATTTTTAAAAGTCATGAAGTAACTTGAAGTTTTAAAATGAAATTTAACACATGACTAGGCTCATAAGTACAAACAATGCGAAATTATGTGTTAATAATCAATTGCATTTTGGAGATCATTGTTAAAGTTTTCAAGACTGAAAAACTTGTTTTAAAAGGTTTTTGAAAAGAAAAACTGCAAATTTGCAGAAAAGTCCCTCGCGAGTTATGAAATCGTCATTTTCCGTTTTCGGGGTTTGTAAATTATCCGGACCATTCAATTAGGCTTAATGACCCATAATAAACGTGTATAACATGTTATATTGCGGTTGGTTAGGTCCCGGACATGTTTAAGGGTCTCTAATACAAAGGGATAAAATAATTATTTTGAGCTTCCTACAGTTAGCGCGCTAATACTGCCATTAGCGCGCTAAGTGCAGAGTTAGCGCGCTAGGTCTCAGTATTAGCGCGCTAATTGCCCACCCGACAGCTTTTTCAAAAAGTTGGAAAAAGAACTTTAATTTGAATTCTTGATGAAATCTGGACCCTTGGATCCATAGAACGGTCATAAACGGTCATAATGGGATATCTAACACTATAAAAACACCAAGACAATGGTTTTCACATAACAAGGAGCAAAAACACTCAAAAACCCTAAAAGATTCAAAAAGAAGCACTTTGAATTTTTGAAGGAGAAGAAGGAGACTCTTGAGGCTGTCCACTAGCACCATAATCCAACACTTTGAAGCACTCAAAGGAGTACAAGAATCCCTTCAAATCTGATCTATTATCTCATCTTCTTGGTTGTAAGCAAGTCTTTGTTCTAAATCTTTTTATTGAGCTTAATCTACATAGTTTTGTGTGTTTTGATTAAAAATCAGTTTGTTGTGTGTCTAAACATCATCATCTTAGGTTTTGCACTAAAACTTATTTTATCAAATCCTAAGAGTGTTTTTGAACAGAATTCTACACTTGAACTTGGTTTTTGACAAACTATTGTTCTTTGCTTTGAAATCGGTTTTGCAAAAATACATTGGATTTTAAAACGATTTCATTTTTGGAATTTGTAACAAAATCAGTGACATACTCTGCATTTTCCACTCATTCTCATACTTGCATGCATTAGAGTTGTTAGGCTCTAGGAGGCTTGCTAGTGTTTGAATTCGATACCACTTTACTTTGTAAAGTATATTTCTATTGTATTCTTCAAATCTTGATTGTAAGACTTAGTGGGATCTAAGTCGAAAGGGAAGACTTAGTTGAGGCTAGGCATATATCCTAGTTGTGGCTAGGTGGGAAAAGTCCTAGGTGAGTCTAGGTGGAAATTCCTAGTTGTGGCTAGGTGGGAAAATCCTAGGTGGATCTAGGTGGGAAAATTCTAGTTGCGGCAAGGTGGTTTTATAAGTCTTTATTGCGGTAAGGCATCGTGTAAAAGACCTAGTTGAGGCTAGGCATTCACTAGGCTAGTTGGCTTAGGGTGTAACACTTATTGATAATATAAGTGAGGTTTGAAAATCCTAACCGGGGAGGTTAGGTAGTGGATGTAGATTTGTTGGATCGAACCACTGTAAATCACGTGTCTTATTTTCATATCTTCTACCCCCTTCTTGATTGCATAGCATTGATATTTATCATTGGTATATGCATTATCCTTATTATTTGTGCATAAAGTTTTAAAAAGGAAATAAACTCTCGGTAACCCAATTCACCCCCTCTCTTGGATGACCTTCAATTGGTATCAGAGCGGGTTATTGCTCAAAGTATTACTAATGTATTTTTGAGTGTTTTTGTGCAAGGATGCAAAGTCTAGATCCGGCTCGCCTTAGGGAAGGTAACTCCTCGAGTAGGCCTCCATACTTTGATGGAACAAATTACGCTCATTGGAAAGTGAGAATGAAGCTCTACATAAGAGTGCAAAATAGATTCCTATGGGATACAATTGAAAGTGGTTACACTCCACCCGACAAGCCATTGAAAGAATACACCGCCGAGGAGATCAAGAGTGAGCATTCAAATGATCAAGCAATGAATCACCTTTATTGTGCATTGAGCGAAAATGAGTTCAATCGAGTAAGTGCCTATCAAACGGCGTGTGGGAAAAGCTTAAGGTCCACTATGATGGTACCATGCAAGTGAAGAAGACAAAGTTGAGGATCCTTGAGGAACACTATGAAACCTTCCGAGTTGGATCCAATGAAGATATCGCCACCGCCATCACACGGTTCACTAAGTTGTTAAATGAGATCAAGAATCTTGGAAAGCACTATGATCAAGAGACATCGGTATACAAATTCCTTAGAGGATTGCCTAAGGAATGGGATGCCAAAAAGTATGCTATCCAATCGGCACAAAATCTTGGAGACTACACTTTCGATGCATTGTGTGGAGAATTAAGTGGAGGTACAAAAAGCTCAAGAAAAGAGATTGCCTTGAAGGCAAACAACTCCCCTAGTGCATCGGAAGAGATTATCGAAGACGAAGAATCTTGTGATGATAATAATCTTGAGGAGGAAGTAGTCATGCTCTCAAGAAAGCTCAACAAGGCCATATACAAGCGAGACAAGTATAAGAAGAAGTTTCGAAGTGGAAGCAAGGGAGGAAAGTCAAATGAAACCATATGCTTTGTTTGCGGCAAGCCAGGTCACGTTAAGGCGGATTGCAAATCAAAGAAGGTGTTTGATAAGAAGAAAGGAAAGAAGAGCTTCAAGGCAACTTGGGATGACTCATCATCATCAAGTTCGGAATCCGATTCGGAGAGTGAAAAGGCAATACTTTGTCTTATGGCACAAGGCGAGGTAAATTCTAACCCTTTTAATTTTGATGGTATTGATGATTTGTATAATGCTCCAAATCTTGATGAACTTAGGAAAGAGTTGGAAAAGGAGGTCAAAAAGACCAAACAACTCAAAAAGAGCCTCATCATAGCAATTAGTGAGATAGAGTCACAAAATGAGATCATTAATGATCTCCAAAATGACTTGAATGAAGTCATAGAGGAAAGAGATGCCTTAGTCAAGAAAGTAGAGGACTTGACTAGCACTGTGCACAAGTTCACCAATGGCAAAGAAATGTTTGATATGATGTGGGGAGCACAATGACGTGCACTCAACAAAAGGGGCATAGGTCATGGAGCAAACTTGTTAAGCTATAAAAAATTACAAAATGACGATCATAGATGTTTGAAGTGCAATAGATCTCATGTGGTAGGGAAATGTGCCTTACAAAAGGCTAAAAAGGGTAGACTAGCATGGGTAGTTAAAAATGCTTATGACACTAACTTTCTCGGACCCAAAGGAGTTTGGATACCAAAATCTAGTGTGTTTCCCATTATGTAGGATGCAAGGAAGAGCACCCCATGGTACTTAGATAGCGGGTGCTCAAGACACATGACCGGAGATGCACATCAATTCATTGAGCTAAAGAGGCATGACGGTGGAAAGGTTACATTTGGAGACAACAACAAAGGAAGAGTTATTGGTCTCGGAACCGTCGGTAACCATTCACTTTCTATTTCTAATGTTTATCTTGTTGATGGTTTGAAACACAACTTGCTTAGTGTTAGTCAATTGTGTGACAAAGGACTTCATGTTATGTTTGAATCATCAAAATGCATTGTTAGGAATAAAAAGCATGAAACTTTATTTATTGCATATAGAGATAAGAATGTTTATGCCATCAACTTTGATGAGATGAATATGCAAAATGTTTCATGTTTGAGTGCACAAAGTGATTGTGATGCATGGTTGTGGCACCGTAGACTAGGACATTCCAGCATGAAAAATTTGTCAAAATTGACTAAGCATGATCTAGTTAAGGGCCTACCCAAGTGCACCTTTAAGAAAGATAAGGAGTGTGAATCTTGCATTCTCGGTAAACAAGTGAAATCATCATTTAAGACGAAAGTAACAAGTAATGTAACTCGAGCTTTAGAACTTATCCATATGGATTTGTTCGGACCAACCCAAACACAAAGTCTAGGTGGTAAATCATATTGCTTTGTTATTGTTGACGACTTTACAAGGTATACATGGGTGTATTTTCTATCTCACAAGCACGAAGTGTTTGATGTATTTGTAAAGTTCTGTGCCTTAGTAGAAAATGAAAAGGGATACAAAATCACCATCATTAGAAGTGATAGAGGTGGTGAGTTTGTAAATAGGAACTTGGAGGACTTTTGTGATAAACAAGGCTATACACACCAATTATCCTCTCCTAGAACACCCCAACAAAATGGAGTTGTTGAAAGAAAAAATAGAACACTCCAAGAAATGTGTAGGACTATGCTAAATGAGTACAATATAGCTAAGCATTTTTGGGCCGAAGCAATTAACACGGCATGCCATGTTATAAACAGAGTAAATGTCCGAAAGCAAATGAAAAAGACTCCTTATGAACTATGGAAAGGCCGAAAACCCAACATAAGTTATTTTAAGGTGTTCGGTTGTACTTGCTATGTTCTAAACGATAGGGATCAATTAGATAAATTTGACCCAAAGTCCAAAGTATGTATTTTTCTAGGATACTCAACATATAGCAAAACATATAGGGTGTTTAATAAATCAACCAAAACCATAGAAGAATCCATTCATGTGAAATTTGATGAAGAAGATCCCAAAGTTAAATTAATGCAAAATCTTAAGAAATCGGGGATTAACGATGAAGATGATGGCACCCTAGGACAAACCTCAAACAGTCAAGAGCTTGAGTTAAACAAGGAATCTGAAACAAGTGTGCCTAAGAATTCAAGACTCCTCATTGGTCATTCATCTCAACAAATCATAGGTGATCCAAACAAAGGGATAATCACTAGGTCAACATTGCAAAAAGATGAAGGACACTTAGCTTTTGTGTCACAAACCGAGCCTACCAAGATAGATGATGCCTTAGGAGATGAATTTTGGGTAATGGCTATGCAAGAAGAGTTAAGCCACTTTGTTAGGAACAAAGTATGGAAATTAGTACCTAGACCTAAGGATCGCTCAATCATAGGCACCAAATGGGTCTTTAGAAACAAAAAGAATGAAAAAGGTGAAATTATAAGAAACAAGGCTATATTGGTTGCACAAGGCTACAATCAAGAAGAAGGAATTGATTATGAGGAAGCCTTTGCACCCGTAGCAAGACTTGAAGCTATTCGCATGTTGCTTGCTTATGTTTGCTACAACGGTTTCTACTATATCAAATGGATGTTAAAAGTGCATTTCTAAATGGATTCATTCATGAAGAAGTTTATGTAGAACAACCACCGGGATTTGAAGATCATGAACATCCAAGCTATGTCTATCATCTTCAAAAAGCCTTGTATGGACTAAGACAAGCCCCTAGAGCTTGGTACGATAGACTTAGTGCGTTTCTACTTGAAAAAGGGTTCAAGAAAGGAACACTAGACCCCACTTTGTTTATTTTGATCAAGAAACATGATATGCTACTTGTTCAAATCTATGTTGATGATATCATTTTTGGGTCATCTAACACATGTCTATGTGATGAATTCTCATCATTGATGACAAATGAATTTGAAATGAGCATGATGGGTGAACTAACATACTTTCTAGGCTTGCAAATAAAGCAATCCAAGCATGACATTTTTATAAATCAAGCAAAGGATGTGAGGGACATGCTAAAGAAGTTCAAATTTGAAAATCTGAAAGCATGTGACACTCCTAGTAGTTCAACTATCGAAATGGACAAAGACCAACTAGGAAAATCCATAGATCCTAAACTTTACCGTGGAATGATAGGTAGCCTCCTATACTTGACCGCCAGTAGACCCGACATTATGTTTAGTGTGTGCTTATGTGCTAGATTTCAATCCAATCCTAAAGAGTCCCACTTGAAATGTGTAAAACGCATATTTCGATATCTAAGTGGAACACAAGACCTGGGATTATGGTTCAACAAAACCATGAGTTTTGAACTCCGAAGTTTTGTTGATTCTGACTATGCGGGAAGTCTAGTTGATAGAAAAAGCACTTCCGGATTTTGTCATTTGCTAGGAAACTCACTTATCTCATGGTTTAGCAAAAAGCAAAATTCCATGGCTTTGTCTACGGCAGAGGCTGAATATGTGGCTGCCGAAAGTTGTTGTGCTCAAGTTCTATACATGAAACAACAACTTGAGGATTATCAAATCCTAGTTAGGTGTGCTAAAATTTACTGTGATAACACAAGTGCGATAAACATATCGAAAAATCTGATACTACACTCTCAAACGAAAACACATTGAGATTAGGCACCATTTTCTTCGTGATCACGTCCAAAAGGGCGATGTTAAACTTGTCCATGTGTCCACAGAGGACCAATTAGTCGATATATTCACTAAGCCCTTGCACAAAGATCAATTTTCTAAGATTCGGCGTGAGTTAAGCATGGTTCGAGAATCGGACCTTCTACACATGTTTTAGTTGTTCTAAACCTATTTATATGGTGTTTTTGAAGTGTCTAAGAAGTTTGAGGTCAATTCGAGTTGTATGTCAAAAATCCAAAAATTTCATGTCCAAAATTTCCAGAGGGAAATTAGCGCGCTAATGATGGAAATTAGCGCGCTAACAGTTGAGTGACCAAAAATTACCAGAGGGAAATTAGAGCGCTAACTCCAGTCATTAGCGCGCTAATGATGTACTGGCCCAGAATATGAATCGACCCATTAGCGCGCTAATTCTGCCATTAGCGTGCTAATAACGTTCGGCTAGGGCTTATAAATTCATTTTTAACCCAAAAATCCAAACATCTCTCACATCTCACCTCTGTTCTCACCGTCTCCACCACCATCTCGCCTCATTCGGGTAAGTTATTCACCTCTCTTTGTTAATTTCTTCAATTTCTTTATCTCTCTCCATTACGTTCTCTCCATTTTTCACCAATGTCGACTCGTCGTACCTCCAACCGTCCCTCCTCCCGACCAACCGCCCTTACCTCATCCTCTCATCCTACCCAAGCCACGTCTTCTCGTCGTCCATCGCGACGCTGGGTTGTCCAACCGTCTGCCTCCTCCACTAGTGAGTCGGAGTCCTCACAACCTGCTCCCACTCCAGCGAATGTCCCTCAACGTGAGGGTCGTGCCAAATCTGTCCATGAGGCCACATCGGTCCTCGAGTCCATGGCTCCCCGACTAACGGATGCCAAAATCCTTCGACCCGCCGTTGTTGATTTCGCATTCTTCGATAGGGCCCATCTCCCACTTCGGGAGATTTTCGATATGGCAGGATGGACCACTTTTTGCGCTCATAACGCCAATTACAACCCTCCTTTGGTTCGTGTTTTCTACTCTAATCTTGAAACAACGACCCAATTTGTCCTACGTTCGTCTGTTGATGGCCGATCCATTGAGATTACTCCTGAAAATCTCGCTTAACGGCTTCACCTTCCATTGCACCCTCTTTCCACTACGGTAGTGTGCAAATTTCTAAGTTGGCCTTTTGATCGTCTAGAAGTTCTTAACTCCTTTCTTCGGCCAAAACGAACCTTAACTGTATATCCGACCGGTATAACGGATACCGATTTTAAATTGATGCCCCATCTCCTTCATAAAGTACTTCACAAAGTTATTCTTCCTCGAGGTGGAAGTAAGAACTATGTCACTCTCCTTGACATGTTCGTCCTTGGGCATCTGTTTCGAGCCATTCCTCTCAGCTTGCCCCACATTATCATTGGTTATATTAAGAGCACGTGCAGCTCAGGTCGTCATCTTCCGTATGCCCATATCATCACAACTTATTTGGAGTCCGCCCACGTGGATCTTTCCTTAGGAGGACGTCCCCTCACTGTCTATGACACCATCGACATGGCCACTCTGAAGGCCATGAAGTATCGCTATGTGCGCGATAGGCAGCGGTGGACACGAGAAGATGCGATCCCGGATGGTAGGTATTACGGCGGCTATGAGTCTTCGTTGCCTACGGACCCTCTGGTAGCTCCGTTTGATGCGCCTGACTACTTGGAGTATAGCTACAGTTTTGGTGGTGATGATCATGATGACGACGCAGCCTTTGCTGGCGATGATGATCATGATGGCGATGAGGAAGTTCATCATGATTCTGCAGTTCCACCCCCGTCGCCGTAGCACTACGAGACAGCCCCGCCTCCACCACCCTCTACATTTGGCGGCTTCACACCTCCACCGGATATGTCCCCCTCGTCGGCCTATGTCTCTGCACAGCTGGGTTACCTGCACTCCTACATGACTCAAACCTTCGCCACCGTCGAGGCGAGCATTCAACATCAAAATGATAGTCTTTGTCGTATTGAGGGTCAGTTACTTCCGACTTACCCCGCGCGTAATGATCGTTCTACCAGTTCCGCACGTCGACCATTATCCTCGAGGCGGAGTGTTTAGCTTTTTCATTGCTTGTTAAGTATTAGGTTCTATTTAGTCATTCTCTTTAGATGTATAGAACTACTATATGTAGGTGAGCACTAGGCTCCAAACTTTTAGGCTTTGATGGCGTACATATTGACTTTTGCTCATGTTTAAGCCACAATTATGTTCACATTCCTTTATGCTATCTATGTCATGATTTTTTTTGCGTATCTCTGAGTTTATATATGGTTTTTTCTTGCTACACTATGATTTATCTAATTGTGTATCGCTTCCGTTTTTTTTTCATTCGTTGATATGCAACGCGTAAGGGGGAGCATATATGTTCTTGTATTAATTCTCTTATGCATTGTTGTATTTTTTAAAACGGGGGAGCTTGGCCCCACTTTTTGATGTTATCAAACGGGGGAGAAATGGTTGGTTGAACGCTTGAACTTGAAAATGTTGATGTGTTTGATTTGAATAAAATGGAGAAATGTGGTTGAACTTGAAAATGTTGATGTGTTCGAACTTGAACAAATAAACAATCTTGAATGAAATATACACTTAGATTATGCTTTATATTTTCAAAGTTCACATTGTTTGTTATCATCAAAAAGGGGGAGATTGTTGGACTAAGTGGTTAGTCACTCTAACTCCGACCGGGATTTTGATGAAAACAAACAAGGTGAAAATGTACTAATTAATATCAAGTGTATTTCAGTTTTTATCAAAGGATGCAAAACAACACATCACGGGTATTCAAGCCATACAAGTTCAAGACTCGACATTCATGAAGAAATGAAGATGAAAGATCATATCGCAATTTGTAATTTCAATGTAAGGTATCCAAATTCCTTCACCAAGCCAAATGCATTAGTTCATTCATTAGTTCATGCATATCAAGTTTCTTAAAACAAATTTTTAAAAGTCATGAAGTAACTTGAAGTTTTAAAATGAAATTTAACACATGACTAGGCTCATAAGTACAAACAATGTGAAATTATGTGTTAATAATCAATTACATTTTGGAGATCATTGTTAAAGTTTTCAAGATTGAAAAACTTGTTTTAAAAGGTTTTTGAAAAGAAAAACTGCAAATTTGCAGAAAAGTCCCTCGCAAGTTATGAAATCGTGATTTTCAATTTTCGGGGTTTGTAGAATTATCCGGACCATCCAATTAGGCTTAATGACCCATAATAAACGTGTATAACATGTTATATTAGGGTTGGTTAGGTCCCGGACGTGTTTAAGGGTCGCTAACACAAAGGGATAAAATAATTATTTTGAGCTCCCTGCAGTTAGCGTGCTAATACTGCCATTAGCGCGCTAAGTGCAGAGTTAGCGCGCTAGGTCTCGGTATTAGCGCGCTAATTGCCCACCCGACAGCTTTTTCAAAAAGCTGGAAAATAAACTTTAATTTGAATTCTTGATGAAATCTGGACCCTTGAATCCCTAGAACGGTCATAAACGGTCATAATGGGATATCCAACACTATAAAAACACCAAGACAATGATTTTCACATAACAAGGAGCAAAAACACTCAAAAACCCTAAAAGATTCAAAAATAAGCACTTTGAATTTTTGAAGGAGAAGAAGGAGACTCTTGAGGCTGCCCACTAGAACCATAATCCAGCACTTTGAAGCACTCAAATGAGTACAAGAATCCCTTCAAATCTGATCTATTCTCTCATCTTCTTGGTTGTAAGCGAGTCCTTGTTATAGATCTTTTTATTGAGCTTAATCTAAATAGTTTTGTGTGTTTTGATTAAAAATCAGTTTGTTGTGTGTCTAAACATCATCATCTTAGGTTTTGCACTAAAACTTATTTTATCAAATCCTAAGAGTGTTTTTGAACAAGAATTCTACACTTGAACTTGGTTTTTGACAAACTATTGTTCTTTGCTTTGAAATCGGTTTTGCAAAAATACATTGGATTTTAAAACGATTTCATATTTGGAATTTGCAACAAAATCAGTGACATACTCTGCATTTTCCACTCATTCTCATACTTGCATGCATTAGAGTTGTTAGGCTCTAGGAGGCTTGCAAGTGTTTGAATTCGATACCACTTTACTTTGTAAAGTATATTTCTATTGTATTATTCAAATCTTGATTGTAAGACTTAGTGGGATCTAAGTCGAAAGGGAAGACCTAGTTGAGGCTAGGCATATATCCTAGTTGCGGCTAGGTGGGAAAAGTCCTAGGTGAGTCTAGGTGGAAATTCCTAGTTGGGGCTAGGTGGGAAAATCCTAGGTGGATCTAGGTGGGAAAATCCTAGTTGCGGCTAGGTGGTTGTATAAGACCTTATTGCGGTAAGACATCGTGTAAAAGACCTAGTAGAGGCTAGGCATTCACTAGGCTAGTTGGCTTAGGGTATAACACTTATTGATAATATAAGTGAGGTTTGAAAATCCTAACCGGGGAGATTAGGTAGTGGATGTAGATCGGTTGGATCAAACCACTATAAATCACGTGTCTTATTTCCATATCTTCTACCCCTTCTTGATTGCATAGCATTGATATTTATCATTGGTATATGCATTATCCTTATTATTTGTGCATAAAGTTTTAAAAAGGAAATAAACTCTCGGTAACCCAATTCACCCCCCCACTTGGGTGACCTTCAATGCTTATTTTGAATAGAAATAATTGTTTTAAGCCTTAACTTCACATTAGGAACGTGGGAAATCGAACTATAATGAAGTTTTACCCATGTTGATACAAATAATCAAACTAAGAATTTTGAAAGTAAACAAGCCGAGTATAATCATTGTGCTGTCACAAAGCTTATAGCATTAGAAATCGTTGTTTTGAGCCTTAACTTCTCGTAGGGAATGGGAAATAGGACGATAATGAAGTTTCAACGATTTTGTATAAAATCATAATTCAAAGAGTCTTAAAATTTAACAAGCCGAGCATAAACATATTTTAACTACAAACGTTTATTTTGAACAAAAATCATTGTTCTAAGCCGTAACTTCACATTATGAACGTGAGAAATCGAACTATAATAAAGTTTTACCCATTTTAGTAAAAATAATCAAACTAAGAGTTTTGAAAGTAAACAAGCTGATTATAATTATTAAGCTATCACAAAGCTTATTGTGAATAGAAATCGTTGTTTTTAGCCTTAACTTTACCTAGGGAACGTGGAAAAAGGACGATAATATTGTTTCATTGATTTTGTGTAAAATCATAATTCCAAGAGTTTTAAAATTTAACAAGCAGAACATAAACATATTTTATCTACAAACGCATATTTTGAATAGAAATCGTTTTTTTAAACATTAATTTCACAGTAGGAATGCGAGAAAATTGAACTCTAATGAAGTTTTACCCATTTAAATACAAATAATCAAAGTAAGAGTTTTGAAAGTAAACAAGCCGAGTATAATCATTAAGCAGTCACAATGCTTATTATGACTAGAAATCCTAGTTTTGAGCCTTAACTTCACGTAGGGAACGTGGGAAATAAGACGATAATTAAGTTTCAATGATTTTCTATAAAATCATAATTCTAAGAGTTTTAAAATCTAACAAGCCGAGCATAAACATGTTTTATCTACAAACGCTTATTTTGAATAGAAATCGTTGTTTTAAGAATTCACGTTGGGAACGTGAGAAATCGAACTATAATGAAGTTTTACCCATTTTGATACAAATAATCAAACTAAGAGTTTTGAAAGTAAACAAGCCGAGTATAATCATTAAGCTATCACAAAGCTTATTGTGAATCGAAATCATTGTTTTGAGCCATTACTTCACGTAGGGAACGTGGGAAATAGGACGATAATGAAGTTTCAACAATTTTGTATCAAATAATCATCCTAAGAGATTTAAAATTTAAGAAACCGAGCATAAACATATTTTATCTACAAACGCTTATTTTGAATAGAAATCGTTGTTTTAAGCATTAACTTCACATTGGGAACGTGAGAAATCGAACTATAATGAAGTTTTACCCATTTTGATTCAAACAATCAAACTAAGAGTTTTGAAAATAAACAAGCCGAGTATAATCATTAAGCCGTCACAAAGCTTATTGTGAATAGAAATCATTGTTTTGAGCCTTTACTTCACGTAGGGAATGTGGAAAATAGGATGATAATGAAGTTTCAAAGATTTTGGATAAAATAATAATTCTCAAAGTTTTAAAATTTATCAAGCCGAGCATAAACATATTTTATCTACAAACGCTTATTTTGAATATAAATCGCTGTTTTAAGCATTAACTTCACATTGGGAACATGAGAAATCGAACTATAATGAAGTTTTACATATTTTGATACAAATAATCAAACTAAAAGTTTTGAAAGTAAACAAGCCGAGTATAATCATTAAGCTGTCACAAAGCTTATTGTGAATAGTAATCATTGTTTTGAGCGTTAACTTCACGTGAGGAACGTGGGAAATTGGATGATAATGAAGTTTTAAAGATTTCGGATAAAATCATAATTCTCAGGATTTTTAAATTTAAGAAGCCGAGCATAAACATATTTTATCTATAAACGCTTATTTGGAATATAAATCGTTATATTAAGCATTAACTTCAAATTGGGAATGTGGGAAAATGAACTATAACGAAGTTTTACCCATTTTGATACAAATAATCAAAATAAGGGATTTGAGAGTAAACATGCTGAGTATAATCATTGTGGTGTTAAATAGCTTATTGCAACTAGAAATAGTTGTTTTGATCCTTAACCTCACGTAGGGAACGTAAGAAATAGGACAATAATGATATTTCAACGATTTTGTATAAAATCATAATTCTAAGAGTTTTAAAATTTAACAAGCCAAGCATAAACATATTTTATCTAGAAACGCTTATTTTATATAGAAATCATTGTTTTACGCATTAACTTCACGTTGGGAACGTGTGAAATTGAACTATAATGAAGTTTTACCCATTTTGATACAAATAATCAAACTAAGAGTTTTGAAAGTAAACAAGCTGAGCATAATCATTAAGCTGTCACAAGGCTTATTGTGAATAGAAATCATTGTTTTGAGCCATAACATCACGTAGGGAACGTGGGAAGTAGGATGATAATGAAGTTTTAATGATTTTGGATAAAATCATAATTCCCAGTGTTTTAAAATTTAAAAAGACGAGCATAAACATATTTTATCTATAAACGATTATTTTGAATAGAAATCGTTGTTTTAAGCATTAACTTCACGTTGGGAACGTGAGAAATCGAACTATAATGAAGTTTTACCCATTTTGATACAAATAATCAAACTAAGAGTTTTGAAAGTAAACAAGCCGAGTATAATCATTAAGCTGTCACAAAGCTTATTGTGAATGGAAATCATTGTTTTGACCCTTAACTTCATGTAGGGAATGTGGGAAATAGGACGATAATGAAGTTTCAAAAATTTTGTATCAAATAATCATTCTAAGAGATTTAAAATTTAATAAGCCGAGCATAAACATATTTTTATCTATAAGCGCTTATTTTGAATAGAAATCGTTGTTTAAGCATTAACATCACATTTGGAATGTGAGAAATCGAACTATAATGAAGTTTTACCCATTTTGATACAAATAATCAAATTAAGAGTTTTGAATGTAAACAAGCCGAGTATAATCATTAAGCTGTCACAAAGCTTATTATGAATAGAAATCATTGTTTTGAGCCTTAACTTCATGTAGAGAATGGCGGAAATAGGATGACAATGAAGTTTCAATGATTTTGGATAAAATCATAATTCTCCGAGTTTTGAAATTTAACAAGCCGAGCATAAACATATTTTATCTATAAACGCTTATTTGGAATAGAAATTGTTGTTTTAAGCATTAACATCAAATCGGGAATGTGGGAAATCGAACTATAACGAAGTTTTACCCACTTTGATACAAATAATCAAACTAAAAGATTTGAGAGTAAACAAGCTGAGTATAATCATTGTGCAGTTACATAGCTTATTGCGACTAGAAATAGATGTTTTGATCCTTCACCTCACGTAGGGAACGTAAGAAATAGGACGATAATGATGTTTCAACGATTTTGTATAAAATCATAATTCTAAGAGTTTTAAAATTTAACAGGACGAGCATAAACATATTTTTATCTACAAACGCTTATTTTAAATAGAAATCGTTGTTTTACGCATTAACTTCACGTTGGCAACGTGTAAAATTGAACTATAATGAAGTTTTACCCATTTTGATACAAATAATCAAACTAAGAGTTTTGAAAGTAAACAAACCGAGTATAATCATTAAGCTGTCATAAAGTTTATTGTGAATGCAAATCATTGTTTTGAGCCTTAACTTCATGTAGGGAACGTAGAAAATGGGACGATAATGAAGTTTCAATAATTTTGTATCAAATAATCGTTCTTTGAGATTTAAAATTTAACAAGACGAGCATAAACATATTTTATCTAGAAACGCTTATTTTAAATAGAAATCATTGTTTTACGCATTAACTTCACGTTGGGAACGTGTGAAATTGAACTATAATGAAGTTTTACCCATTTTGATACAAATAATCGAACTAAGAGTTTTGAAAGTAAACATGTCGAGTATAATCATTATGCTGTCACAAGGCTTATTCTGAATAGAAATCATTGTTTTGAGCTTTAACTTCACGTTGGGAACGTGGGAAATAGGATGATAATGAAGTTTCAATGATTTTGGATAAAATCATAATTCCCAGTGTTTTAAAATTTAACAAGACGAGCATAAACATATTTTATCTATAAACGCTTATTTTGAATAGAAATCGTTGTTTTAAGCATTAACTTCTCGTTGGGAACGTGAGAAATCGAACTATAATGAAGTTTTACCATTTTGATACAAATAATCAAACTAAGAGTTTTGAAAGTAAACAAGCCGAGTATAATCATTAAGCTGTCACAAGCTTATTGTGAATGGAAATCATTGTTTTGAGCCTTAACTTCATGTAGGGAATGTAGGAAATAGGACGATAATGAAGTTTCAAAAATTTTGTATCAAATAATCATTCTAAGAGATTTAAAATTTAACAAGCCGAGCATAAACATATTTTATCTATAAACGCTTATTTTGAATAGAAATCGTTGTTTTAAGCATTAAGTTAACATTGGGAATGTGAGAAATCGAACCATAATGAAGTTTTACCCATTTTGATACAAATAATCAAACTAAGAGTTTTGAATGTAAACAAGCCGAGTATAATCATTAAGCTGTCACAAAGCTTATTGTGAATAGAAATCATTGTTTTGAGCCAAAACTTCACGTAGGGAACGGGGGAAATAGGATGATAATGAAGTTTCAATGATTTTGGATAAAATCATAATTCTCAGAGTTTTAAAATTTAACAAGCCGAGCATAAACATATTTTATCTATAAACGCTTATTTGGAATAGAAATCGTTGTTTTAAGCATTAACATCAAATCGAGAATGTGGGAAATCGAACTATAACGAAGTTTTACCCACTTTGATACAAATAATCAAACTAATAGATTTGAGAGTAAACAAGCTGAGTATAATCATTGTGCTGTTACATAGCTTATTGCGACTAGAAATAGTTGTTTTGATCCTTCACCTCACGTAGGGAACGTAAGAAATAGGACGATAATGATGTTTCAACGATTTTGTATAAAATCATAATTCTAAGAGTTTTAAAATTTAACAAGCCGAGCATAAACAAATTTTATCTACAAACGCTTATTTTAAATAGAAATTGTTGTTCTACGCATTAACTTCATGTTGGCAACGTGTAAAATTGAACTATAATGAAGTTTTACCATTTTGATACAAATAATCAAACTAAGAGTTTTGAAAGTAAACAAGCCGAGTATAATCATTATGCTATAATAAAGTTTATCGTAAATGCAAATCACTGTTTTGAGCCTTAACTTCATGTAGGGAACGTGGGAAATAGGACGATAATGAAGTTTTAATAATTTTGTATCAAATAATCGTTCTTAGAGATTTAAAATTTAACAAGACGAGTATAAAGATATTTTATCTAGAAACGCTTATTTTAAATAGAAATCATTGTTTTACGCATTAACTTCACGTTGGGAACGTGTGAAATTGAACTATAATGAAGTTTTACCCATTTTGATACAAATAATCAAACTAAGGGTTTTGAAAGTAAACAAGCCGAGTATAATCATTATGATGTCACAAGGCTTATTCTGAATAGAAATCATTGTTTTGAGCCTTAACTTCACGTAGGGAATGTGGGAAATAGGATGATAATGAAGTTTCAATGATTTCGGATAAAATCATAATTCCCAGTGTTTTAAAATTTAACAAGACGAGCATTAACATATTTTATCTATAAACGCTTATTTTGAATAGATATCGTTGTTTTAAGCATTAACTTCACGTTGGAAACATGAGAAATCGAACTATAATGAAGTTTTACCCATTTTGATACAAATAATCAAACTAAGAGTTTTGAAAGTAAACAAGCCGAGTAAAATCTTTAAGCTGTCACAAAGCTTATTGTGAATGGAAATCATTGTTTTGAGCCTTAACTTCATGTAGGGAACATGGGAAATAGGACGATAATGAAGTTTAAAAAATTTTGTATCAAATAATCATTCTAAGAGATTTAAAATTTAACAAGCCGAGCATAAACATATTTTATCTATAAACGCTTATTTTGAATAGAAATCGTTGTTTTAAGCATTAACTTAACTTTGGGAATGTGAGAAATCGAACTATAATGAAGTTTTACCCATTTTGATACAAATAATCAAACTAAGAGTTTTGAATGTAAACAAGCCGAGTATAATCATTAAGCTCTCACAAAGCTTATTGTGAATAGAAATCATTATTTTGAGCCTAACCTTCACCTAGGGAACGGGGGAAATAGGATGACAATGAAGTTTCAATGATTTTGGATAAAATCATAATTCTCAGAGTTTTAAAATTTAACAAGCCGAGCATAAACATATTTTATCTATAAACGCTTATGTGGAATAGAAATCGTTGTTTTAAGCATTAACATCAAATCGGGAATGTGGGATATCGAACTATAACGAAGTTTTACCCACTTTGATACAAATAATCAAACTAATAGATTTGAGAGTAAACAAGCTGAGTGTAATCATTGTGCTGTTACATAGCTTATTGCGACTAGAAATAGATGTTTTGATCCTTCACCTCACGTAGGGAACGTAAGAAATAGGACGATAATGATGTTTCATCAATTTTGTATAAAATCATAATTCTAAGAGTTTTAAAATTTAACAGGCCGAGCATAAATATATTTTATCTACAAACGCTTATTTTAAATAGAAATCGTTGTTTTACGCATTAACTTCACGTTGGAAACATGAGAAATCGAACTATAATGAAGTTTTACCCATTTTGATACAAATAATCAAACTAAGAGTTTTGAAAGTAAACAAGCCGAGTATAATCTTTAAGCTGTCACAAAGCTTATTATGAATGGAAATCATTGTTTTGAGCCTTAACTTCATGTAGGGAACGTGAGAAATATGACAATAATGAAGTTTAAAAATTTTGTATCAAATAATCATTCTAAGAGATTTAAAATTTAACAAGCCGAGCATAAACATATTTTATCTATAAACGCTTATTTCGAATAGAAATCGTTGTTTTAAGCATTAACTTAACATTGGGAATGTGAGAAATCGAACTATAATGAAGTTTTACCCATTTTGATACAAATAATCAGACTAAGAGTTTTGAATGTAAACAAGCCGAGTATAATCATTAAGCTGTCACAAAGCTTATTGTGAATAGAAATCATTATTTTGAGCCTAAACTTCACCTAGGGAACGGGGAAATAGGATGACAATGAAGTTTCAATGATTTTGGATAAAATCATAATTATCAGAGTTTTAAAATTTAACAAGCCGAGCATAAACATATTTTATCTATAAACGCTTATGTGGAATAGAAATCGTTTTTTTAAGCATTAACATCAAATCAGGAATGTGGGATATCGAACTATAACGAAGTTTTACCCACTTTGATACAAATAATCAAACTAATATTTTTGAGAGTAAACAAGCTGAGTATAATCATTGTGCAGTTACATAGCTTATTGCGACTAGAAATAGATGTTTTGATCCTTCACCTCACGTAGGGAACGTAAGAAATAGGACGATAATGATGTTTCATCGATTTTGTATAAAATCATAAGTCTAAGAGTTTTAAAATTTAACAGGACGAGCATAGACATATTTTATCTACAAACGCTTATTTTAAATAGAAATCGTTGTTTTACGCATTAACTTCACGTTGGCAACGTGTAAAATTGAACTATAATGAAGTTTTACCCATTTTGATACAAATAATCAAACTAAGAGTTTTGAAAGTAAACAAGCTGAGTATAATCATTAAGCTGTCATAAAGTTTATTGTGAATGCAAATCATTGTTTTGAGCCTTAACTTCATGTAGGGAACGTGGGAAATAGGACGATAATGAAGTTTCAATAATTTTGTATCAAATAATCATTCTTAGAGATTTAAAATTTAACAAGCTGAGCATAAACATATTTTATCTACAAACGCTTATTTTAAATAGAAATCATTGTTTTAAGCATTAACTTCACATTGGGAACATGAGAAATCGAACTATAATGAAGTTTTACCCATTTTGATACAAATAATCAAACTAAGAGTTTTGAATGTAAACAAGCCGAGTATAATCATTAAGCTGTGACAAAGCTTATTGTGAATAGAAATCATTGTTTTGAGCCTTAACTTCACGTAGGGAACGTGGGAAATAGGATGATAATGAAGATTCAATGTTTTTGGCTAAAATCATAATTCTCAAAGTTTTAAAATTTAACAAGCCGAGCATAAACATATTTTATCTACAACGCTTATTTTGAATAGAAATCGTTGTTTTAAACATTAACTTCACATTAGGAATGTGGGAAATCAAACTATAATGAAGTTTTTCCCATTTTGATACAAATAATCAAACTAAGAGTTTTGAAAGTAAACAAGCTGAGTATAATCATTAAGCTGTCACAAAGCTTATTGTGAATAGAAATTATTGTTTTGAGCCTTAACTTCACGTAGGGAATATGGGAAATAAGATGATAATGAAGTTTCAATGATTTCAGATAAAATTATAATTCTTAGAGTTTTAAAATTTACCAAGCCAAGCATAAACATATTTTTTCTATAAACGCTTATGTTAAATAGAAATCGTTGTTTTAAGCATTAACTTCACTTTGGGAATGTGGAAAATTGAACTATAAGGAAGTTTTACCCATTTTGATACAAATAATCAAACTAAGAGATTTGAAAGTGAACAAGTCGAGTATAATCATTGTGCTGTCACAAAGCTTATTGTACTAGAAGTCGTTGTTTTGAGCCTTAACTTCACGTAGGGAATGGGAAATAGGATGATAATGATGTCTCAACGATTTTGTATAAAATCATAATTCCAAGAGTTTTAAAATTTAACGAGCGGAGCATAATCATATTTTAACTACAAACGCCTATTTTGAATGGAAATCGTTATTCTAAGCATTAACTTCACATTGGGAACGTGTGAAATCGAACTATAATGAAGTTTTACCCATTTTGATACAAATAATAAATCAAAGAGTTTTGAAAGTAAACAAGCCGAGTAAAATCATTGGGCTGTCATGAAGCTTATTGTGAGTAGAAATCGTTATTTAAAGCCTTAACTTCACGTAGGGAACGTGGGAAACAGGACGGTAATGAAGTTTCAACGATTTCGTATAAAATCATAATTCTAACAGTATTAAAATTTAACAAGCTGAGCATAAACATATTTTATCTGCAACCGCTTATTTTGAATAGAAATCGTTGTTTTAAGCATTAACTTCACATTGGGAATGTGGAAATTGAACTATAACGAAGTTTTACCCTGTTTGATACGAATAATCAAACTAAGAGTTTTGAAAGTAAACAAGCTGAGTATATTCATTAAGCTGTCACAAAGCTTATTGTGACTAGAAATCATTATTTTGAGCCTTAACTTCACGTAGGGAACATGGGAAATAAGATGATAATGAAGTTTCAATGATTTTGGATAAAATCATAATTCTCAGAGTTTTAAAATTTAACAAGCCGAGCATAATCGTATTTTATCTATAAAAGCATATTTGGAATAGAAATCGTTGTCTTAAGCACTAACTTCAAATTGGGAATGTGGGAAATCGAACTATAACGAAGTTTTACCCATTTTGTTACAAATAATCAAACTAAGAGATTTGAAAGTAAACAAGCCGAGTATAATCATGGTGCTGTTACAAAGCTTATTGCGACTAGAAATAGTTGTTTTGATTCTTAACCTCACGTAGGGAATGTAAGAAATAGGACGATAATGAAGTTTCAATGATTTTGTATAAAATCACAATTCTAAGAGTTTTAAAATTTAACAAGACGAGCATAAACATATTTTATCTACAAACGCTTATTTTGAATAGAAATCGTTGTTTTAAGCATTCACTTCACATTGGGAACGTGAGAAATCGAACTATAATGAAGTTTTACCCATTTTGATACAAATAATCAAACTAAGAGTTTTGAAAGTAAACAAGCCAAGTATAATCATTAAGCTGTCATAAAGCTTATTGTGACTAGAAATCATTCTTTATAGCCTTAACTTCACGTAGGGAACGTGGGAAATAGGATGATAATGAAGTTTCAACGATTTTGTATAAAATCATAATTCTAACAGTTTTAAAATTTAACAAGCCGAGCATAAACATGTTTTATCTGCAACCGCTTATTTTGAATAGAAATCGTTGTTTTAAGCATTAACTTCACATTGGGAATGTAGAAATTGAACTATAACGAAGTTTTACCCTGTTTGATACGAATAATCAAACTAAGAGTTTTGAAAGTAAACAAGCTGAGTATAATCATTAAGCTGTCACAAAGCTTATTGTGACTAGAAATCATTATTTTGAGCCTTAACTTCACGTAGGGAACATGGGAAATAAGATGATAATGAAGTTTCAATGATTTTGGATAAAATCATAATTCTCAGAGTTTTAAAATTTATCAAGCCGAGCATAATCGTATTTTATCTATAAACGCATATTTGGAATAGAAATCGTTGTCTTAAGCACTAACTTCAAATTGGGAATGTGGGAAATCGAACTATAACGAAGTTTTACCCATTTTGTTACAAATAATCAAACTAAGAGATTTGAAAGTAAACAAGCCGAGTATAATCATGGTGCTGTTACAAAGCTTATTGCGACTAGAAATAGTTGTTTTGATTCTTAACCTCACGTAGGGAATGTAAGAAATAGGACGATAATGAAGTTTCAATGATTTTGTATAAAATCACAATTCTAATAGTTTTAAAATTTAACAAGACGAGCATAAACATATTTTATCTACAAACGCTTATATTGAATAGAAATCGTTGTTTTAAGCATTCACTTCACATTGGGAACGTGAGAAATTAAACTATAATGATGTTTTACCCATTTTGATACAAATAATCAAACTAAGAGTTTTGAAAGTAAACAAGCCGAGTATAATCATTAAACTGTCATAAAGCTTATTGTGACTAGAAATCATTCTTTTTAGCCTTAACTTCACGTAGGGAACGTGGGAAATAGGATGATAATGAAGTTTCAACGATTTTGTATAAAATCATAATTCTAACAGTTTTAAAATTTAACAAGCTGAGCATAAACATATTTTATCTCCAACCGCTTATTTTGAATAGAAATCGTTGTTTTAAGCATTCACTTCACATTGGGAATGTGGAAATTGAACTATAACGAAGTTTTACCTTGTTTGATACGAATAATCAAACTAAGAGTTTTGAAAGTAAACAAGCTGAGTATAATCATTAAGCTGTCACAAAGCTTATTGTGACTAGAAATCATTATTTTGAGCCTTAACTTCATGTAGGGAACATGGGAAATAAGATGATAATGAAGTTTCAATGATTTTGGATAAAATCATAATTCTCAGAGTTTTAAAATTTAATAAGCCGAGCATAATCGTATTTTATCTATAAACGCATATTTGGAATAGAAATCGTTGTCTTAAGCAGTAACTTCAAATTGGGAATGTGGGAAATCGAACTATAATGAAGTTTTTACCCATTTTGATACAAATAATCAAACTAAGAGTTTTGAAAGTAAACAAGCCGAGTATAATCATTAAGCTGTCATAAAGCTTATTGTGACTAGAAATCATTCTTTTTAGCCTTAACTTCACGTAGGGAACGTGGGAAATAGGATGATAATGAAGTTTCAATGATTTCGGATAAAATCATAATTCACAGAGTTTTAAAATTTAACAAGCCGAGCATAAACATATTTTATCTATAAACGCTTATTTTGAATAGAAATCGTTGTCTTAAGCATTAACTTCAAATTGGAAATGTGGGAAATCGAACTATAACGAAGTTTTACCCATTTTATTACGAATAATCAAACTAAGAGATTTGAAACTAAACAAGCCGAGTATAATCATGGTGCTGTTACAAAGCTTATTGCGACTAGAAATAGTTGTTTTGATTCTTAACCTCACGTAGGGAATGTAAGAAATAGGACGATAATGAAGTTTCAATGATTTTGTATAAAATCACAATTCTAAGAGCTTTAAAATTTAACAAGACGAGCATAAACATATTTTATCTACAAACGCTTATTTTGAATAGAAATCATTGCTTTAAGCATTCACTTCACATTGGGAACGTGAGAAATCGAACTATAATGAAGTTTTACCCATTTTGATACAAATAATCAAACTAAGAGTTTTGAAAGTAAACAAGCCGAATATAATCATTAAGCTATCATAAAGCTTATTGTGACTAGAAATCATTCTTTTAGCCTTAACTTCACGTAGGGCGTGGGAAATAGTATGATAATGAAGTTTCAATGATTTCTGATAAAATCATAATTCTCAGAGTTTTAAAATTTAACAAGCCGAGCATAAACATATTTTATCTGCAACCGCTTATTTTGAATAGAAATCGTTGTTTTAAGCATTCACTTCACATTGGGAATGTGGAAATTGAACTATAACGAAGTTTTACCCTGTTTGATACGAATAATCAAACTAAGAGTTTTGAAAGTAAACAAGCTGAGTATAATCATTAAGCTGTCACAAAGCTTATTGTGACTAGAAATCATTATTTTGAGTCTTAACTTCACGTAGGGAACATGGGAAATAAGATGATAATGAAGTTTCAATGATTTTGGATAAAATCATAATTCTCAGAGTTTTAAAATTTAACAAGCCGAGCATAATCGTATTTTATCTATAAACGCATATTTGGAATAGAAATCGTTGTCTTAAGCACTAACTTCAAATTGGGAATGTGGGAAATCGAACTATAACGAAGTTTTACCCATTTTGTTACAAATAATCAAACTAAGAGATTTGAAAGTAAACAAGCCGAGTATAATCATGGTGCTATTACAAAGCTTATTGCGACTAGAAATAGTTGTTTTGATTCTTAACCTCACGTAGGGAATGTAAGAAATAGGACGATAATGAAGTTTCAAAGATTTTGTATAAAATCACAATTCTAAGAGTTTTAAAATTTAACAAGACGAGCATAAACATATTTTATCTACAAACGCTTATTTTGAATAGAAATCGTTGTTTTAAGCATTCACTTCACATTGGGAACGTGAAAAATCGAACTATAATGATGTTTTACCCTCTTTGATACAAATAATCAAACTAAGAGTTTTGAAAGTAAACAAGCCGAGTATAATCATTAAGCTGTCATAAAGCTTATTGTGACTAGAAATCATTCTTTTTACCCTTAACTTCACGTAGGGAACGTGGGAAATAGGATGATAATGAAGTTTCAACGATTTTGTATAAAATCATAATTCTAAAAGTTTTAAAATTTAACAAGCCGAGCATAAACATATTTTATCTGCAACCACTTATTTTGAATAGAAATCGTTGTTTTAAGCATTAACTTCACATTGGGAATGTGGAAATTGAACTATAACGAAGTTTTACCCTGTTTGATACGAATAATCAAACCAAGAGTTTTGAAAGTAAACAAGCTGAGTATAATCATTAAGCTGTCACAAAGCTTATTGTGACTAGAAATCATTATTTTGAGCCTTAACTTCACGTAGGGAACATGGAAAATAAGATGATAATGAAGTTTCAATGATTTTGGATAAAATCATAATTCTCAGAGTTTTAAAATTTAACAAGCCGAGCATAATCGTATTTTATCTATAAACGCATATTTGGAATAGAAATCGTTGTCTTAAGCACTAACTTCAAATTGGGAATGTGGGAAATCGAACTATAACGAAGTTTTACCCATTTTGTTACAAATAATCAAACTAAGAGATTTGAAAGTAAACAAGCCGAGTATAATCATGGTGCTGTTACAAAGCTTATTGCGACTAGAAATAGTTGTTTTGATTCTTAACCTCACGTAGGGAATGTAAGAAATAGGACGATAATGAAGTTTCAATGATTTTGTATAAAATCACAATTCTAAGAGTTTTAAAATTTAACAAGACGAGCATAAACATATTTTATCTACAAACGCTTATTTTGAATAGAAATCGTTGTTTTAAGCATTCACTTCACATTGGGAACGTGAGAAATCGAACTATAATGAAGTTTTACCCATTTTGATACAAATAATCAAACTAAGAGTTTTGAAAGTAAACAAGCCAAGTATAATCATTAAGTCATGTCATAAAGCTTATTGTGACTAGAAATCATTCTTTATAGCCTTAACTTCACGTAGGGAACGTGGGAAATAGGATGATAATGAAGTTTCAACGATTTTGTATAAAATCATAATTCTAACAGTTTTAAAATTTAACAAGCCGAGCATAAACATGTTTTATCTGCAACCGCTTATTTTGAATAGAAATCGTTGTTTTAAGCATTAACTTCACATTGGGAATGTGGAAATTGAACTATAACGAAGTTTTACCCAGTTTGATACGAATAATCAAACTAAGAGTTTTGAAAGTAAACAAGCTGAGTATAATCATTAAGCTGTCACAAAGCTTATTGTGACTAGAAATCATTATTTTGAGCCTTAACTTCAAGTAGGGAACATGGGAAATAAGATGATAATGAAGTTTCAATGATTTTGGATAAAATCATAATTCTCAGAGTTTTAAAATTTATCAAGCCGAGCATAATCGTATTTTATCTATAAACGCATATTTGGAATAGAAATCGTTGTCTTAAGCACTAACTTCAAATTGGGAATGTGGGAAATCGAACTATAACGAAGTTTTACCCATTTTGTTACAAATAATCAAACTAAGAGATTTGAAAGTAAACAAGCCGAGTATAATCATGGTACTGTTACAAAGCTTATTGCGACTAGAAATAGTTGTTTTGATTCTTAACCTCACGTAGGGAATGTAAGAAATAGGACGATAATGAAGTTTCAATGATTTTGTATAAAATCACAATTCTAATAGTTTTAAAATTTAACAAGACGAGCATAAACATATTTTATCTACAAACGCTTATATTGAATAGAAATCGTTGTTTTAAGCATTCACTTCACATTGGGAATGTGAGAAATTAAACTATAATGATGTTTTACCCATTTTGATACAAATAATCAAACTAAGAGTTTTGAAAGTAAACAAGCCGAGTATAATCATTAAACTGTCATAAAGCTTATTGTGACTAGAAATCATTCTTTTTAGCCTTAACTTCACGTAGGGAACGTGGGAAATAGGATGATAATGAAGTTTCAACGATTTTGTATAAAATCATAATTCTAACAGTTTTAAAATTTAACAAGCTGAGCATAAACATATTTTATCTGCAACCGCTTATTTTGAATAGAAATCGTTGTTTTAAGCATTCACTTCACATTGGGAATGTGGAAATTGAACTATAACGAAGTTTTACCCTGTTTGATACGAATAATCAAACTAAGAGTTTTGAAAGTAAACAAGCTGAGTATAATCATTAAGCTGTCACAAAGCTTATTGTGACTAGAAATCATTATTTTGAGCCTTAACTTCACGTAGGGAACATGGGAAATAAGATGATAATGAAGTTTCAATGATTTTGGATAAAATCATAATTCTCAGAGTTTTAAAATTTAATAAGCCGAGCATAATCGTATTTTATCTATAAACGCATATTTGGAATAGAAATCGTTGTCTTAAGCAGTAACTTCAAATTGGGAATGTGGGAAATCGAACTATAATGAAGTTTTTACCCATTTTGATACAAATAATCAAACTAAGAGTTTTGAAAGTAAACAAGCCGAGTATAATCATTAAGCTGTCATAAAGCTTATTGTGACTAGAAATCATTCTTTTTAGCCTTAACTTCACGTAGGGAACGTGGGAAATAGGATGATAATGAAGTTTCAATGATTTCGGATAAAATCATAATTCACAGAGTTTTAAAATTTAACAAGCCGAGCATAAACATATTTTATCTATAAACGCTTATTTTGAATAGAAATCGTTGTCTTAAGCATTAACTTCAAATTGGAAATGTGGAAAATCGAACTATAACGAAGTTTTACCCATTTTATTACGAATAATCAAACTAAGAGATTTGAAAGTAAACAAGCCGAGTATAATCATGGTGCTGTTACAAAGCTTATTGCGACTAGAAATAGTTGTTTTGATTCTTAACCTCACGTAGGGAATGTAAGAAATAGGACGATAATGAAGTTTCAATGATTTTGTATAAAATCACAATTCTAAGAGTTTTAAAATTTAACAAGACGAGCATAAACATATTTTATCTACAAACGCTTATTTTGAATAGAAATCATTGTTTTAAGCATTCACTTCACATTGGGAACGTGAGAAATCGAACTATAATGAAGTTTTACCCATTTTGATACAAATAATCAAACTAAGAGTTTTGAAAGTAAACAAGCCGAATATAATCATTAAGCTATCATAAAGCTTATTGTGACTAGAAATCATTCTTTTTAGCCTTAACTTCACGTAGGGAACGTGGGAAATAGTATGATAATGAAGTTTCAATGATTTCTGATAAAATCATAATTCTCAGAGTTTTAAAATTTAACAAGCCGAGCATAAACATATTTTATCTATAAACGCTTATTTTGAATAGAAATCGTTGTTTTAAGCATTGACTTCACTTTGGGAATGTGGAAAATCGAACTATAATAAAGTTTTACCCATTTTAGTAAAAATAATCAAACTAAGAGTTTTGAAAGTAAACAAGCCGATTATAATTATTAAGCTATCACAAAGCTTATTGTGAATAAAAATCGTTGTTTTGAGCCTTAACTTCACCTAGGGAACGTGGGAAAAAGGACGATAATGATGTTTCATTGATTTTGTATAAAATCATAATTCTAAGATTTTTAAAATTTAACAAGACAAGCATAAACATATTTTATCTACAACCGCTTATTTTGAATAGAAATTGTTGTTTAAACATTAACTTCACTTTAGAAATTTGAGAATTCGAACTATAATGAAGTTTTATCCATTTAAATACAAATAATCAAACTAAGGGTTTTGAAAGTAAATAAGCTGATTATAATCATTAAGCTGTCACAAAGCTTATTGTGAATAGAAATCATTGTTTTGAGCCTTAACTTCACGTAGGAAACGTCGGAAATAGGATGATAATGAAGTTTCAATGATTTTGGATAAAATCATAATTCTCAGAGTTTTAAAATTGAACAAGCCGAGCATAAACATATTTTATCTATAAACGCTTATTTTGAATAAAAATCGTTGTTTTAAGCATTAACTTCGTATTCGGAATATGGGAAGTCGAACTATAACGAAGTTTTACCCATTTTGATACAAATAATCAAACTGAGAGATTTGAAAGTAAACAAGCCGAGTATATCCATTGTACTATTCCAAAGCTTATTGCACTAGAAATCGTTGTTTTGAGCCTTAACTTCACGTAGGGAATGGGAAATAGAACGATAATGAAGTTTCAACAATTTTGTATAAAATCATAATTCCAAGAGTTCTAAAATTTAACAAGCAGAGCATAAACATATTTTATTTACAAACGCATATTTTGAATAGAAATCGTAGTTTTAAACATTAAATTCACAATAGGAATGTCAGAAATCGAACAATAATGAAGTTTTACCCGTTTAAATACAAATAATCAAACTAAGAGTTTTGAAAGTGAACAAGCTGTGTATAATCATTAAGCTATCACAATGCTTATTGTGAATAGAAATCGTTTTTTTAAGCCTTAACTTCACGTAGCGAACGTTGGAAATAGAACGGTAATGAAGTTTCAACAATTTTGTATAAAATCATAATTCTAAGAGTTTTAAAATTTAAGAAGCCGAGCATAAACATATTTTATCTACAACCACTTATTTTGAATAGAAATCGTTGTTTTAGACATTAACTTCGCGTTGGGAATTTTAGAAATCGATCTATAATGAAGTTTTCCCCATTTAAATACAAATAATCAAACTAAGAGTTTTGAAAGTAAATAAGACGAGTATAATCTTTAAGCTGTCATAAAACCTATTGTCACTAGAAATCATTATTTTGAGCCGTAACTTCACGTAGGGAACGTAAGAAATAGGACGATAATGAAGTTTCAACGATTTTCTATAAAATCACAATTTTAAGAGTTTTAAAATTTAACAAACAGAGCATAAACATATTTTATCAACAAACGCTTATTTTGAATAGAAATCGTTGTTTTAAGGATTAACTTGACATTGGGAATGTGGGAAATCAAACTATAACGAAGTTTTACCTATTTAAATACAAATAATCAAACTAAGAGTTTTGAAAGTAAACAAGCCGAGTATAATCATTAAGATGTCATAAAGCTTATTGTGACTAGAAATCATTGTTTCGAGCCTTAACTTCACGTACGGAACGTGGGAAATAGGACGATAATGAAGGTTCAACCATTTCCTATAAAATCATAATTTTAAGAGTTTTAAAATTTAACAAACCGAGCATAAATATATTTTATCTACATACGCTTATTTTCAAGAGAAATCGTTGTTTTAAGAATTAACTTACATTGGGAATGTGGGAAATCGAACTATAATGTTGTTTTACCCATTTTGATACAAATAATCAAACTAAAAGTTCTGAAAGTAAACATGCTGAGTATAATCATTAAGCTGTCACAAAGCTTATTGTGAATAGAAATCATTGTTTTGAGCCTTAACTTCACGTAGGGAATGGGAAATAGGATGATAATGATGTTTCAACGATTTTGTATAAAATCATAATTCCAAGAGTTTTAAAATTTAACAAGCCGAACATAAACATATTTTATCTACAAATGCTTATTTTGAAAAGAAATAATTGCTTTAAGCCTTAACTTCACATTAGGAACGTGGAAATCGAACTATAACGAAGTTTTACCCATTTTGATACAAATAATCAAACTAAGAGTTTTGAAAGTAAACAGGACGAGTATAATTATTGTGCCGTCACAAAGCTTATTGTACTAGAAATCGTTGTTTTGAGCCTTAACTTCACGTAGGGAAAGGGAAATAGGATGATAATTATGTTTCAACGATTTTGTATAAAATCAAAATTCCAAGAGTTTTAAAATTTAACAAGCAGGGCATAACATATTTTATCTACAAACGCATATTTTGAATAGAAATCGTTGTTTTGAACATTAACGTCACATTGGGAATGTAAGAAATCGAACTATAATGAAGTTTTACCCATTTAAATACAAATAATCAAACTAAGAGTTTTGAAAGTAAAAAAAGCTGAGTATAATCATTAAGTTGTCACAATGCTTATTGTGAATGGAAATCGTTATTTTAAGCCTTAACTTCACGTAGGGAACGTGGGAAATAGGACGGTAATGAAGTTTCAACGATTTTGTATAAAATCATAATTCTAAGAGTTTTAAAATTTAACAAGCCGAGCATAAACATATTTTATCTACAACCACTTATTTTGAATAGAAATCGTTGTTTTAAGCATTAACTTCACATTGGTAATGTGAGAAATTGAACTATAACGAAGTTTTACCCTATTTGATACAAATAATCAAACTAAGAGTTTTGAAAGTAAAGACGCCTGTCACAAAGCTTATTGTGACTAGAAATCATTGTTTTGAGCATTAACTTCCCGTAGGGAACATGGGAAAAAGAATGATAATGAAGTTTCAACGATTTTCTATAAAATCATAATTCCAAGAGTTTTAAAATTTAACAAGCCGAACATAAAGGCATTTTATCTACGAACGCTTATTTTGAATAAAAATCGTTGTTTTAAGCGTTAACTTCACGTTTGGAATGTGGGAAATCAAACTATAACGATGTTTTACCCATTTAAATACAAATAATCAAACTAAGAGTTTTGAAAGTAAAGAAGCCGAGTATAATCATTAAGCTGTTATAAAGCTTATTGTGGCTAGAAATCATTGTTTTGAGCCTTAACTTCACGTAGGGAACGTGGGAAATAGGACGATAATGAAGTTTCAACGATTTCCTATAAAATCATAATTTTAAGAGTTTTAAAATTTAACAAGCTGAGCATAAACATATTTTATCTACAAACGCTTATTTTGAATAGAAATCATTGTTTTAAGCGTTAACTTCACATTGGGATTGTGGGAAATCAAACTATAACGAAGTTTCACCCATTTTAATACAAATAATCAAACTAAGAGTTTTGAAAGTAAACCAGCTAAGTATAATCATTAAGCTGTCATAAAGCTTATTGTGACTAGAAATCATTGTTTTGAGCCTTAACTTCACATAGGGAACATAAGAAATAGGACGATACTGAAGTTTCAACAATTTTCTATAAAATCATAATTCTAAGAGTTTTAAAATTTAACAAATCGAGCATAAACATATTTTATTAACAAACGCTTATTTTGAATAGAAATCGTGGTTTTAAGGATTAACTTCACATTGGAAATATGGGAAATCAAACTATAACGTAGTTTTACCCATTTAAATACAAATAATCAAACTAAGAGTTTTGAAAGTAAACAAGCCGAGTATAATCATTAAACTGTCATAAAGCTTAATGTGACTAGAAATCATTGTTTTGAGCCTTAATTTCACGTACGGAATGTGGGAAGTAGGACGATAATGAAGTTTCAACCATTTCCTATAAAATCATAATTTTAAGAGTTTTAAAATTTAACAAGCCGAGCATAAACATATTTTATCTATATTAAATTATTTTGAATAGAAATCGTTGTATTAAGCATTAACTTCATATTGGGAATGTGGGAAATCGAATTATAATGAAGTTTTACCCATTTTGATACAAATAATCAAACTAAAAGTTTTGAAAGTAAACATGCCGAGTATAATCATTAAGCTGTCAGAAAGCTTATTGTGAATAGAAATCATTGTTTGGAGCCTTAACTTCACGTAGGGAATTTGAACTAGGATGATAATGATGTTTCAACGATTTTGTATAAAATCATAATTCCAAGAGTTTTAAAATTTAACAAGCCGAACATAAACATATTTTATCTACAAACGCTTATTTTGAATAGAAATAATTGTTTTAAGCCTTAACTTCACATTAGGAACGTGGGAAATCGAACTATAATGAAGTTTTACCCATTTTGATACAAATAATCAAACTAAAAGTTTTGAAAGTAAACAAGATGAGTATAATCATTGTGCCGTCACAAAGCTTATTGTACTAGAAATCGTTGTTTTGAGCCTTAAATTCACGTAGGGAATGGGAAATAGGCGATAATGTTGTTTCAACGATTTTGTATAAAATCACAAATTCAAGAGTTTTAAAATTTAACAAGCAGGGCATAAACATATTTTATCTACAAATGCATATTTTGAATAGAAATTGTTGTTTTGAACATTAACTTCACATTGGGAATGTGAGAAATCGAACTGTAATGAAGTTTTACCCATTTAAATACAAATAATCAAACTAAGAGTTTTGAAAGTAAAAAAGCTGAGTACAATCATTAAGCTTTCACAATGCTTATTGTGAATGGAAATCGTTATTTTAAGCCTTAACTTCACGTAGGGAACGTTGGAAATAGGACGGTAATGAAGTTTTAACGATTTTGTATAAAATCATAATTCAAAGAGTTTTAAAATTTAACAAGCCGAGCATAAACATATTTTATCTACAACCACTTATTTTGAATAGAAATTGTTGCTTGAAGCATTAACTTCACATTGGTAATGTGAGAAATTGAACTATAACGAAGTTTTACCCTGTTTGATACAAATAATCAAACTAAGAGTTTTGAAAGTAAAGAAGCCGCGTATAATCATTAAGCTGTCACAAAGCTTATTGTGACTAGAAATCATTGTTTTGAGCCTTAACTTCACGTAGGGAACGTGGGAAAAAGGACGATGATGAAGTTTCAACGATTTTCTATAAAATCAAAATTCCCAGAGTTTTAAAATTTAACAAGCCGAGCATAAAGACATTTTATCTACAAACGCTTATTTTGAATAAAAATCGTTGTTTTAAGCGTTAACTTCACATTGGGAATATGGGAAATCAAACTATAACGAAGTTTTACCCATTTAAATATGAATAATCAAACTAAGAGTTTTGAAAGTAAACAAGCCGAGTATAATCATTAAGCTGTTATAAAGCTTATTGTGACTAGAAATCATTGTTTTGAGCCTTAACTTCACGTAGGGAACGTGGGAAATAGGGCGATAATGAAGTTTCAACGATTTCCTATAAAATCATAATTCTAAGAGTTTTAAATTTAACAAGCCGAGCATAAATATATTTTATCTACAAACGCTTATTTTGAATAGAAATCATTGTTTTAAGCGTTAACTTCAAATTGGGATTGTGGGAAATCAAACTATAATGAAGTTTTACCCACTTTAATACAAATAATCAAACTAAGAGTTTTGAAAGTAAACAAGCTGAGTATAATCATTAAGCTGTCATAAAGCTTATTGTGACTAGAAATCAATGTTTTGAGCCTTAAGTTTACGTAGGGAACGTGGGAAATAGGACGATAATAAAGTTTCAATGATTTCCTATAAAATCATAATTCTAAGAGTTTTAAAATTTCACAAGCCGAGTATAAAGACATTTTATCAAAAAACGCTTATTTTGAATAGAAATCGTTGTTTTAAGGATTAACTTCACATTGGGAATGTGGGAAATCAAACTATAACGTAGTTTTACCCATTTAAATACAAATAATCAAACTAAGAGTTTTGAAAGTAAACAAGCCGAGTATAATCATTAAACTATCATAAAGCTTATTGTGACTAGAAATCATTGTTTTGAGCCTTAATTTCACGTATGGAACGTGGGAAATAGGACGATAATGAAGTTTCAACCATTTCCTATAAAATCATAATTTTAAGAGTTTTAAAATTTAACAAGCCGAGTATAAACATATTTTATCTACATACGCTTATTTTGAATAGAAATCGTTGTTTTAAGCATTAACTTCACATTGGGAATGTGGGAAATCGAACTATAATGAAGTTTTACCCATTTTGATACGAATAATCAAACTAAAAGTTTTGAAAGTAAACATGCCAAGTATAATCATTAAGCTGTCACAAAGCTTATTGTGAATAGAAATCATTGTTTTGAGCCTTAACTTCACGTAGGGAATGGGAAATAAGATGATAATGATGTTTCAACGATTTTGTATAAAATCATAAGTCCAAGAGTTTTAAAATTTAACAAGGCGAACATAAACATATTTTATCTACAAACGCTTATTTTTAATAGAAATAATTGTTTTAAGCCTTAACTTCACATTAGGAACGTGAGAAATCGAACTATAATGAAGTTTTACCCATTTTGATACAAATAATCAAACTAAGAGTTTTGAAAGTAAACAAGGCGAGTATAACCATTGTGCCGTCACAAAGCTTATTGTACTAGAAATCATTGTATTGTGCCTTAACTTCACGTAGGGAATGGGAAATAGGACGATAATGATGTTTCAACGATTTTGTATAAAATCATAATTCCAGGACTTTTAAAATTTAACAAGCAGGGCATAAACATATTTTATCTACAAACGCATATTTTGAATAGAAATCGTTGTTTTAAACATTAAATTCACATTGGGAATGTGAGAAATCGAACTATAATGAAGTTTTACCCATTTAAATACAAACAATCAAACTAAGAGTTTTGAAAGTAAAAAAAGCTGAGTATAATCATTAAGCTGTCACAATGCTTATTGTGTATGGAAATCTTTATTTTAAGCCTTAACTTCACGTAAGGAACGTGGGAAATAGGACGGTAATGAAGTTTCAATGATTTTGTATAAAATCATAATTCTAAGAGTTTTAATATTTAACAAGCCGAGCATAAACATATTTTATCTACAACCACTTATTTTGAATAGAAATCGTTGTTTGAAGCATTAACTTCACATTGGTAATGTGGGAAATCGAACTATAACGAAGTTTTACCCTGTTTGATACAAGTAATAAAACAAAGAGTTTTGAAAGTAAAGAAGCCGCGTATAATCATTAAGCTGTCACAAAGCTTATTGTGACTAGAAATCATTGTTTTGAGCCTAAACTTCACGTAGGGAACGTAAGAAAAAGGACGATAATGAAGTTTCAACGATTTTCTATAAATTCATAATTCCAAGAGATTTAAAATTTAACAAGCCGAGCATAAAGACATTTTATCTACAAACGCTTATTTTGAATAAAAATCATTGTTTTAAGCGTTAACTTCACATTGGGAATGTGGGAAATCAAACTATAACGAAGTTTTACCCAATTAAATACAAATAATCAAACTAAGAGTTTTGAAAGTAAACAAGCCAAGTATAATCATTAAGCTGTTGTAAAGCTTATTGTGGCTAAAAATCATTGTTTTGAGCCCTAACTTCACGTAGGGAACATGGGAAATAGGACGATAATGAAGTTTCAACGATTTCCTATAAAATCATAATTCTAAGAGTTTTAAAATTTAACAAGCCGAGCATAAACATATTTTATCTACAAACGCTTATTTTGAATAGAAATCGTTGTTTAAAGTGTTAACTTCACATTGGGATTGTGGAAAATCATACTATAACGAAGTTTTACCATTTTAATACAAATAATCAAACTAAGAGTTTTGAAAGTAAACAAGCCGAGTATAATCATTAAGCTGTTATAAAGCTTATTGTAACTAGAAATCATTGTTTTGAGCCTTAACTTCACGTAGGGAACGTGGGAAATTGGACGATAATGAAGTTTCAACGATTTTCTATAAAATCATAATTCTAAGATTTTAAAATTTAACAAGCCGAGCATAAAGACATTTTATCTACAAACTCTTATTTTGAATAGAAATCGTTGTTTTAAGGATTAACTTCACATTGGGAATGTGGGAAATCAAACTATAACGTAGTTTTACCCATTTAAATACAAATAATCAAACTAAGAGTTTTGAAAGTAAACAAGCCGAGTATAATCACTAAACTGTCATAAAGCTTATTGTGACTAGAAATCATTGTTTTGAGCCTTAATTTCACGTACGGAACGTGGGAAATAGGACGATAATGAAGTTTCAACCATTTCCTATAAAATCATAATTTTAAGAGTTTTAAAATTTAACAAGCCGAGCATAAATATATTTTATCTACATACGCTTATTTTGAATAGAAATCGTTGTTTTAAGCATTAACTTCACATTGAGAATGTGGGAAATCGAACAATAATGAAGTTTTACCCATTTTGATACAAATAATCAAACTAAAAGTTTTGAAAGTAAACATGCCGCGTATAATCATTAAGCTGTCACAAAGCTTATTGTGAATAGAAATCATTGTTTTGAGCCTTAACTTCACGTAGGGAATGGGAAATAGGATGATAATGATGTTTCAACGATTTTGTATAAAATCATAATTCCAAGAGTTTTAAAATTTAACAAGCCGAACATAAACATATTTTATCTACAAACGCTTATTTTTAATAGAAATAATTGTTTTAAGACTTAACTTCACATTAGGAACGTGGGAAATCGAACTATAATGAAGTTTTACCGATTTTGATACAAATAATCAAACTAAGAGTTTTGAAAGTAAACAAGGCGAGTATAACCATTGTGCCGTCACAAAGCTTATTGTACTAGAAATCATTGTATTGTGCCTTAACTTCACGTAGGGAATGGGAAATAGGACGATAATGATGTTTCAACGATTTTGTATAAAATCATAATTCCAGGACTTTTAAAATTTAACAAGCAGGGCATAAACATATTTTATCTACAAACGCATATTTTGAATAGAAATCGTTGTTTTAAACATTAAATTCACATTGGGAATGTGAGAAATCGAACTATAATGAAGTTTTACACATTTAAATACAAACAATCAAACTAAGAGTTTTGAAAGTAAAAAAGCTGAGTATAATCATTAAGCTGTCACAATGCTTATTGTGTATGGAAATCTTTATTTTAAGCCTTAACTTCACGTAGGGAACATGGGAAATAAGACGGTAATGAAGTTTCAATGATTTTGTATAAAGTCATAATTCTAAGAGTTTTAATATTTAACAAGCCGAGCATAAACATATTTTATCTACAAACACTTATTTTGAATAGAAATCGTTGTTTGAAGCATTAACTTCACATTAGAAATGTGGGAAATCGAACTATAACGAAGTTTTACCCTGTTTGATGCAAATAATAAAACAAAGAGTTTTGAAAGTAAAGAAGCCGCGTATAATCATTAAGCTGTCACAAATCTTATTAGGCCTAGAAATCATTGTTTTAAGCCTTAACTTCACGTAGGGAACGTAGGAAAAAGGACGATAATGAAGTTTCAACGATTTTCTATAAAATCATAATTCCAAGAGTTTTAAAATTTAACAAGCCGAGCATAAAGACATTTTATCTACAAACGCTTATTTTGAATAAAAATCGTTGTTTTAAGCGTTAACTTCACATTGGGAATGTGGGAAATCTAGTTATAACGAAGTTTTACCCATTTAAATACAAATAATCAAACTAAGAGTTTTGAAAGTAAACAAGCCGAGTATAATCATTAAGCTGTTATAAAGTTTATTGTGACTAGAAATCATTGTTTTGAGCCTTAACTTCATGTAGGGAATGTGGGAAATAGGACGATAATGAAGTTTTAACGATTTCCTATAAAATCATAATTCTAAGAGTTTTAAAATTTAACAAGCCGAGCATAAACATATTTTATATACAAACGCTTATTTTGAATAGAAATCATTGTTTTAAGCGTTAACTTCGCATTGGGATTGTGAAAAATCAAACTATAACAAAGTTTTACCCATTTTAATACAAATAATCAAACTAAGAGTTTTGAAAGTAAACAAGCCGAGCATAATCATTAAGCTGTTATAAAACTTATTGTGACAAGAAATCATTGTTTTGAGCCTTAACTTCACGTAGGAAACGTGGGAAATAGGACGATAATGAAGTTTCAAATGATTTCCTATAAAATCATAATTCTAAGAGTTTTAAAATTTAACAAGTCGAGCATAAGGACATTTTATCTACAAACTCTTATTTTGAATAGAAATCGTTGTTTTAAGGATTAACTTCACATTGGGAATGTGGGAAATCAAACTATAACAAAGTTTTACCCATTTAAATACAAATAATCAAACTAAGAGTTTTGAAAGGAAACAAACCGAGTATTATCACTAAACTATCATAAAGCTTATTGTGACTAGAAATCATTGTTTTGAGCCTTAACTTCATGTATGGAACGTGGGAAATTGGACGATAATGAGGTTACAACCATTTCCTATAAAATCATAATTTTAAGAGTTTTAAAATTTAACAAGCCGAGCATAAACATATTTTATCTACATACGCTTATTTTGAATAGAATCGTTGTTTTAAGCATTAACTTCACATTGGGAATGTGGAAAATCGAACTATAATGAAGTTTTACCTATTTTGATACAAATAATCAAACTAAAAGTTTTGAAAGTAAACATGCCGAGTATAATCATTAAGCTGTCAGAAAGCTTATTGTGAATAGAAATCATTGTTTTGAGCCTTAACTTCACGTAGGGAATGGGAAATAGGATGATAATGATGTTTCAACGATTTTGTATAAAATAATAATTACAAGAGTTTTAAAATTTAACAAGCCGAACATAAACATATTTTATCTACAAACGCTTATTTTGAATAGAAATAATTGTTTTAAGCCTTAACTTCACATTAGGAACGTGGGAAATCGAACTATAATGAAGTTTTACCCATTTTGATACAAGTAATCAAACTAAGAGTTTTGAAAGTAAACAAGACGAGTATAATCATTGTGCCGTCACAAAGTTTATTGTACTTGGAATCGTTGTTTTGAGCCTTAACTTCATGTTGGGAATGGGAAATAGGACGATAATGATGTTTCAACGATTTTGTATAAAATCATAATTCCAAGAGTTTTAAAATGTAACAAGCAGGGGCATAAACATATTTTATCTACAAACGCATATTTTGAATAGAAATCGTTGTTTTAAACATTAACTTCACATTGGGAATGTGAGAAATCGAACTATAATGAAGTTTTACCCATTTAAATACAAATAATCAAACTAAGAGTTTTGAAAGTAAAAAAGTGAGTATAATCATTAAGTTGTCACAATGCTTATTGTGAATGGAAATCGTTATTTTAAGCCTTAACTTCACGTAGGGAACGTGGGAAATAGGACGGTAATGAAGTTTCAACGATTTTGTATAAAATCATAATTCTAAGAGTTTTAAAATTTAACAAGCCGAGCAGAAACATATTTTATCTACAACCACTTATTTTGAATAGAAATCGTTGTTTGAAGCATTAACTTCACATTGGTAATGTGAGAAATCGAACCATAATGAAGTTTTACCCTGTTTGATACAAATAATCAAACTAAGAGTTTTGAAAGTAAAGAAGCCGCGTATAATCATTAAGCTGTCACAAAGCTTATTGTGACTAGAAATCATTGTTTTGAGCCTTAACTTCACGTAGGGAACGTAGGAAAAAGGACGATAATGAAGTTTCAACGATTTTCTATAAAATCATAATTCCAAGAGTTTTAAAATTTAACAAGCCGAGCATAAAGACATTTTATCTACAAACGCTTATTTTGAATAAAAATCGTTGTTTTAAGCGTTCACTTCACATTGGGAATGTGGGAAATCTAGTTATAACGAATTTTTACCCATTTAAATACAAATAATCAAACTAAGAGTTTTGAAAGTAAACAAGCCGAGTATAATCATTAAGCTGTTATAAAGTTTATTGTGACTAGAAATCATTGTTTTGAGCCTTAACTTCACGTAGGGAATGTGGGAAATAGGACGATAATGAAGTTTTAACGATTTCCTATAAAATCATAATTCTAAGAGTTTTAAAATTTAATAAGCCGAGCATAAACATATTTTATCTACAAACGCTTATTTTGAATAGAAATCATTGTTTTAAGCGTTAACTTCGCATTGGGATTGTGAAAAATCAAACTATAACAAAGTTTTACCCATTTTAATACAAATAATCAAACTAAGAGTTTTGAAAGTAAACAAGCCGAGCATAATCATTAAGCTGTTATAAAACTTATTGTGACAAGAAATCATTGTTTTGAGCCTTAACTTCACGTAGGGAACGTGGGAAATAGGACGATAATGAAGTTTCAACGATTTCCTATAAAATCATAATTCTAAGAGTTTTAAAATTTAACAAGTCGAGCATAAGGACATTTTATCTACAAACTCTTATTTTGAATAGAAATCGTTGTTTTAAGGATTAACTTCACATTGGGAATGTGGGAAATCAAACTATAACAAAGTTTTACCCATTTAAATACAAATAATCAAACTAAGAGTTTTGAAAGGAAACAAACCGAGTATTATCACTAAACTATCATAAAGCTTATTGTGACTAGAAATCATTGTTTTGAGCTTTAACTTCATGTATGGAACGTGGGAAATTGGACGATAATGAGGTTACAACCATTTCCTATAAAATCATAATTTTAAGAGTTTTAAAATTTAACAAGCCGAGCATAAACATATTTTATCTACATACGCTTATTTTGAATAGAATCGTTGTTTTAAGCATTAACTTCACATTGAGAATGTGGGAAATCGAACTATAATGAAGTTTTACCTATTTTGATACAAATAATCAAACTAAAAGTTTTGAAAGTAAACATGCCGAGTATAATCATTAAGCTGTCAGAAAGCTTATTGTGAATAGAAATCATTGTTTTGAGCCTTAACTTCACGTAGGGAATGGGAAATAGGATGATAATGATGTTTCAACGATTTTGTATAAAATAATAATTACAAGAGTTTTAAAATTTAACAAGCCGAACATAAACATATTTTATCTACAAACGCTTATTTTGAATAGAAATAATTGTTTTAAGCCTTAACTTCACATTAGGAACGTGGGAAATCGAACTATAATGAAGTTTTACCCATTTTGATACAAGTAATCAAACTAAGAGTTTTGAAAGTAAACAAGACGAGTATAATCATTGTGCCGTCACAAAGTTTATTGTACTTGGAATCGTTGTTTTGAGCCTTAACTTCATGTTGGGAATGGGAAATAGGACGATAATGATGTTTCAACGATTTTGTATAAAATCATAATTCCAAGAGTTTTAAAATGTAACAAGCAGGGCATAAACATATTTTATCTACAAACGCATATTTTGAATAGAAATCGTTGTTTTAAACATTAACTTCACATTGGGAATGTGAGAAATCGAACTATAATGAAGTTTTACCCATTTAAATACAAATAATCAAACTAAGAGTTTTGAAAGTAAAAAAGCTGAGTATAATCATTAAGCTGTCACAATGCTTATTGTGAATGGAAATCGTTATTTTAAGCCTTAACTTCACGTAGGGAACGTGGGAAATAGGACGGTAATGAAGTTTCAACGATTTTGTATAAAATCATAATTCTAAGAGTTTTAAAATTTAACAAGCCGAGCAGAAACATATTTTATCTACAACCACTTATTTTGAATAGAAATCGTTGTTTGAAGCATTAACTTCACATTGGTAATGTGAGAAATCGAACCATAATGAAGTTTTACCCTGTTTGATACAAATAATCAAACTAAGAGTTTTGAAAGTAAAGAAGCCGCGTATAATCATTAAGCTGTCACAAAGCTTATTGTGACTAGAAATCATTGTTTTGAGCCTTAACATCACGTAGGGAACGTGGGAAAAAGGTCGATAATGAAATTTCAATGATTTTCTATAAAATCATAATTCCAAGAGACTTAAAATTTAACATGCCGAGCATAAAGACATTTTATCTACAAACGCTTATTTTGAATCGAAATCGTTCTTTTAAGCAATAACTTCACAATTGGAATGTGGGAAATCAAACTATAACGAAGTTTTACCCATTTAAATACAAATAATCAAACTAAGAGTTTTAAAAGTAAACAAGCCGAGTATAATCACTAAGCTTTTATAAAGATTATTGTGACTAGAAATCATTGTTTTGAGCCTTAACTTCACGTAGGGAACGTGGGAAATAGGACAATAATGATGTTTTAACGATTTCCTATAAAATCATAATTCTAAGAGTTTTAAAATTTAACAAGCCGAGCATAAACATATTTTATCTACAAACGCTTATTTTGAATAGAAATTGTTGTTTTTAGCCTAAACTTCGCATTGGGAACATGGGAAATCGAACTATAATGAAGTTTTAACCATTTTGATATAAATAATCAAACTAAGAGTTATATAGTAAACAAGCCGAGTATAAGCATTGTGTTGTCACAAATCTTATTGTGAAGGGAAATCGTTGTTTTGAGCCTTAACTTCACGTGGGGAATGGGATATAGGACGATAATGATGTTTATGCGATTTTGTATAAAATCATAATTCCAAGTGTTTTAAAATTTTACAAGCCAAGCATAAACATATTTTATCTACAAACACTTATTTTGATTAGAAATCGTTGTTTTAAGCATCAACGTCACATTGGAAATGTGGGAAATCGAACTATAACAAAGTTTTACCTATTTTGGTACAAATAATCAAACTAAGAGTTTTGAAAGTAAACAAGCCGAGTATAATCATTAAGCTGTCACAAAGCTTATTGTGAATAGAAATCATTATTTTGAGCCTTAACTTCCCATAGGTAACGTGGGAAATAGGACGATAATGAAGTTTCAACAATTTTGTATCAAATAATCATTCTAGGAGATTTAAATTTAACAAGCCAGGCATAAACATATTTTATCTGCAAACGCTTATTTTGAATAGAAATCGTTGTTTTAAGCATTAACTTCCCATTGGGAATGTGAGAAATCGAACTATAATGAAGTTTTACCCATTTTGATACAAATAAGCAAACTAAGAGTTTTGAAAGTAAACAAGCTGAGTATAATCATTAGGCTGTTACAAGGCTTATTATGAATAGAAATCATTGTTTTGAGCCTTAACGTCACGTAGGGCACGTGGGAAATAGGATGATAATGAAGTTTCATTGATTTTGGATAAAATCATAATTCTCAGAGTTTTAAAATTTAACAAGTCGAGCATAAACATATTTTATCTATAAACGCTTATTTTGAATAGAAATCGTTGTTTTAAGCATTAACTTCTCGTTGGGAATGTGGGAAATCGAACTATAACAAAATTTTACCCATTTTGATACAAATAATCAAACTAAGAGATTTGATAGTAAACAAGCCGAGTATAATCTTTGTGATGTTACAAAGCTTATTGCGACTAGAAATAGTTATTTTGATCCTTAACCTCACGTAGGGAACGTAAGAAATAGGACGATAATGAAGTTTCAATGATTTTGTATAAAATCATAATACTAAGAGTTTTAAAATTTAACAAGCCGAGCATAAACATATTTTATCTACAAACGCTTATTTTGAATAGAAATTGTTGTTTTAATCATTAACTTCACATTTGGAACGTGAGAAATCGAACTATAATGATGTTTTACCCATTTTACTAAAAATAATCAAACTACGAGGTTTGAAAGTGAACAAGCCGATTACAATCATTAAGTTGTCACCAAGCTTATTGTGAATAGAAACCGTTGTTTTGAGCCTTAACTTCATGTAGGGAACGTGGGAAATAGGACGATAATGAAGGTTCAACGATTTTGTATAAAATCATAATTCTAAGAGTTTTAAAATTTAACAAGCCGAGCATAAACATATCTTATCTACAAACGCTTATTTTGAATAGAAATCATTTTTTAAGCGTTAACATCACATTGGGAACGTGGGAAACCAAACTACATTGAAGTTTTACCCTTTTTAATACAAATAATCAAACTAAGAGTTTTGAAGGTAAACAACTCGGGTAAAATCATTGTGTTGTTATAAAGCTTATTTTGACTAGAAATTGTTGTTTTGATCCTTAACATTACGTAGGGAACGTAAGAAATAGGACGATAATGAAGTTTCAACAATTTTGTATCAAATAATCATTCTAAGAGATTTAAAATTTAACAAGACGAGCATAAACATATTTCATCTACAAATGCTTATTTTGAATAGAAATCGTTGCTTTAAGCATTAACTTCACATTAGGAACGTGAGAAATCGAACTATAATGAAGTATTACCCATTTTGATACAAATTATCAAACTAAGAGTTTTGAAAGTAAACAAGCCGAGAATAATTATTAAGCTGTCACAAAGCCTATTGTGAATAGAAATCATTGTTTTTAGCCTTAACTTCACATAGGGAACGTGGGAAATAGGACGATAATGAAGTTTCAACGATTTTGTATAAAATTATAACTCTAAGAGTTTTAAATTTTTACAAGCCGAGCATAAACATATTTTATCTATAAATTCTTATTTTGAATAGAAATCATTGTTGTAACCATTAACTTCACATTAGGAATGTGGGAAATCGAACTATAACGAAGTTTTACCCATTTAGATACAAATAATAAAACTAAGAGTTTTGAAAGTAAACAAGACGAGTATAATCATTAAGCCGTCACAATGCTTATTGTGAATAGAAATCGTTATTTTAAACCTTAACTTCACGTAGGGACCGTGGGAAATAGGACGGTAATGAAGTTTCAACGATTTTGTATAAAATCAAAATTCTAAGAGTTTTAAAATTTAACAAGCCGAGCATAAACATATTTTATCTGCAACCGCTTATTTTTAATAGAAATCATTGTTTTAAGCATTAACTTCACATTGGGAATGTGGGAAATCGAACTATAACGAAGTTTTACCCTGTTTGATACAAATAATCAAACTAAGAGTTTTGAAAGTAAACAAGCCGAGTATAATCATTAAGCTGTCACAAAGCTTATTGTGACAAGAAATCATTGTTTTGAGCCTTAAATTCACGTAGGGAACGTGGGAAATAGGACGATAATGAAGTTTCAACGATTTTCTATAAAATCATATTTCTAAGAGTTTTAAAATTTAACAAGTCGAGCATAAAAATATTTTATCTACAAACGCTTATTTTGAATAGAAATCGTTGTTTTAAGCATTAACTTCACGTTGGGAATGTGGGAAATCGAACTATAACAAAGTTTTACCCTTTTTGATACAAATAATCAAACTGAGAGTTTTGAAAGTAAAAAAGCCGAGTCATTAAGCAGTCACAAAGCTTATTGTGACCAGAAATCATTGTTTTGAGCCTGAACTTCAAGTAGCGAACGTGGGAAATAGGACGATAATGAAGTTTCAACGATTTTCAATAAAATCATTACTCTAAGAGTTTTAAATTTTAACAAGCCAAGCAGAAATATTATTTATCTACAAACGCTTATTTTGAATAGAAATCATTGTTTTAAGCGTTAACTTCACATTGGGATTGTGGGAAATCAAACTATAACGAAGTTTTACCCATTTTAATACAAATAATCAAACTAAAAGTTTTGAAAGTAAACAAGTCGAGTATAATCATTAAGTTGTCATAAAGCTTATTGTGACTAGAAATCATTGTTTTGAGCCTTAACATCAAATAGGGAACATGAGAAATAGGACGATAATGAAGTTTCAACAATTTTCTATAAAATCAAAATTCTAAGAGTTTTAAAATTTAACAAACCGAGCGTAAACATATTTTATCTACAAACGCTTTTTTTGAATTGAAATCGTTGTTTTAAGCATTAACTTCACATTGGAAATGTGGGAAATCAAACTATAAAGAAATTTTACCCATTTAAATACAAATAATCAAACTAAGTGTTTTGAAAGCAAACAAGCCGAGTATAATCATTAAGCTGTCATAAAGCTTATTGTGACTAGAAATCATTGTTTTGAGCCTTAACTTCACGTATGGAACGTGGCAAATAGGACGATAATAAAGTTTCAACGATTTTCAATAAAATCATTACTCTAAGAGTTTTAAAATTTAACAAGCCGAGCATAAACAAATTTTATCTACAAACACTTATTTTGAATAGAAATCATTGTTTTAAGCGTTAACTTCACATTGGGATTGTGGGAAATCAAACTATAACGAAGTTTTACCCATTTTAATACAAATAATCAAACTCATAGTTTTGAAAGTAAACAAGCCGAGTATAATCATTAAGCTGTCATAAAGCTTATTGTGATTAGAAATCATTGTTTTGAGCCTTAACTTCACATAGGAAACGTGAGAAATAGGACGATAATGAAGTTTCAAAGATTTTCTATAAAATAAAAATTCTAAGAGTTTTAAAATTTAACAAACCGAGCATAAACATATTTTATCTACAAACGCTTATTTGAAATTGAAATCGTTGTTTTAAGCATTAACTTCACATTGGAAATGTGGGAAATCAAACTATAACGAAATTTTACCCATTTAAATACAAATAATCAAACTAAGGGTTTTGAAAGTAAACAAGCTGAGTATAATCATTAAGCTGTTATAAAGCTTATTGTGACTAGAAATCATTGTTTTGAGCCTTAACTTCACGTATGGAACGTGGGAAATTGGACGATAATGAAGTTTCAATGATTTCCTATAAAATCATAATTCTAAATGTTTTAAAATTTAACAAGCCGGGAATAAACATATTTTATCTACACACGCTTATTTTGAATAGAAATTGTTGTTTTAAGCATTAACTTCACATTGGGAATGTGGGAAATCGAACTATAACGAAGTTTTACCCATTTTGATACAAATAATCAAACTAAAAGTTTTTAAAGTTAACAAGCCTAGTATAATCATTAAGTTGTCACAAAGCTTATTGTGAATAGAAATCATTGTTTTGAGCATTAACTTCACGGAGGGAATGGGAAATAGAACTATAATGAAGTTTCAACTATTTTGTATCGAATAATCATTCTAAGAGATTTAAAGTATAACAAGCTGAGCATAAACATATTTTATCTACAACCAATTATTTTGAATTGAAATTGTTGTTTTAAGCAATAACTTCAAATTAGGAATGTGAGAAATCGATCTATAATGAAGTTTTACCCATTTTGATACAAATAATCAAACAAAGAGTTTTAAATGTAAACAAGTCGAGTATAATCATTAAGCTATCACAAAGCTTATTGTGAGTAGAAATCATTGTTTTGATCCTTAACTTCATGTAGGGAATGTGGGAAATAGGATGATAATAAAGTTTCAATAATTTCTGATAAAATCATAATTCTTAGAGTTTTAAAATTTAACAAGCCGAGCATAAACATATTTTATCTCTAAACACTTGTTTGAATAGAAATCGTTGTTTTAAGCATTAACTTCACATTAAGAATGTGGGAAATCGAACTATAACGAAGTTTTACCCATTTTAATACAAATAATCAAACTAAGAGATTAGAAAGTGAACAAGCCGAGTATAATCATTGTGCTGTCACAAAGCTTATTGTACAACAAATCGTTGTTTTGAGACTTAACTTTACGTAGGGAACGTGGGAAATAGGACGATAATGAAGTTTCAACAATTTTCTATAAAATCATAATTCTAAGAGTTTTAAATTTTAACAAGCCGAGCATAAAAATATTTTATCTACAAACGCTTATTTTGAATAGAAATCGTTGTTTTAAGTATTAACTTCACGTTGGGAATGTTGGAAATCGAACTATAACGAAGTTTTACCCTTTTTGATACAAATAATCAAACTAAGAGTTTTGAAAGTAAACAAGCCGAGTCATTAAGGTGTCACAAAGCTTATTGTGACAAGAAATCATTGTTTTGAGCCTTAACTTCACGTAGGGAACGTGGGAAATAGGACGATAATGAAGTTTCAACGATTTTCAATAAAATCATTACTCTAAGAGTTTTAAAATTTAACAAGCCGAGCATAAACATATTTTATCTACAAACGCTTATTTGAATAAAAATCGTTGTTTTAAGCGTTAACTTTACATTGGGAATGTGGGAAATCAAACTATAACGATGTTTTACTCATTTTGATACAAATAATCAAACTAAGAATTTCGAAAGTAAACAAGCCGAGTATAATCATTAAGCTGTCATAAAGCTTATTTTGTCTAGAAATCATTGTTTTGAGCCTTAACTTCACGTAGGGAACGTGAGAAAAGGACGATAATGAAGTTTCAACGATTTTCTATAAAATCATAATTCCAAGAGTTTTAAAATTTAACAAGCCGAGCATAAACATATTTTATCTACAAAAGCTTATTTTGATTAGAAATCGTTGTTTTAAGCATAAACTTCACATTGAGAATGTGGGAAATCAAACTATAACGAAGTTTTACCAATTTAAATGCAATTAATCAAAATAAGTGTTTTGAAAGTAAACAAGCCGAGTATAATTATTGAACTGCCATAAAGCTTATTGTGACTAGAAATTATTGTTTTGAGCCACTTCACGTAGGGAACGTGGGAAATACGGCGATAATGAAGTTTCAACGATTTTGTTTAAAATCATAATTCTAAGAGTTTTAAAATTTAATAAGCCGATCAAAAACATATTTTATCTACAAACGCTTATTTTGAATAGAAATCGTTGTTTTAAGCATTAACTTCACATTGGAAATGTGGGAAATCGAACTATAACGAAGTTTTAGTTATTTTGATCCAAATAATCAAACTAAAAGTTTTGAAAGTAAACAAGCCGAGTATAATCATTAAGCTGTCACAAAGCTTATTATGAATAGAAATTATTGTTTTGAGCCTTAACTTCACGTAGGGAATGGGAAATAGGACGATAATGAAGTTTCAACTATTTTGTATCAAATAATTATTCTAAGAGATTTAAAATATAACAAGCCGAGCATAAACATATTTTCTCGACAACCGCTTATTTTGAATAAAAATCATTGTTTTCAGCATTAACTTTACATTGGGAACTTGAGAAATCGAACTATAATGAAGTTTTACCCATTTTGATACAAATAATCAAACTAAGAGTTTTGAAAGTAAACAAGCTGACTATAGTTATTATGCTGTCACAAAGCTTATTGTGAATAGAAATCATTGTTTTGATCCTTAACTTCACGTAGGGAACGTGGGAAATAAGATGATAATGAAGTTTCAATAATTTCGGATAAAATCATAATTCTCAGAGTTTTAAAATTTAACAAGCCGAGCATAAATATATTTTATCTCTAAACACTTGTTTTGAATAGAAATCGTTCTTTTAAGCATTAACTTCACATTAAGAATGTGGGAAATAGGACGATAATGATGTTTCAACGATTTTGTATAAAATCATAATTCCAAGAGTTTTAAAATTTAAAAAGCCGAACATAAACATATTTTATCTACAAACGCTTATTTCGAATAGAAATAATTGTTTTAAGCCTTAACTTCACATTAGGAACGTGGGAAATCGAACTATAATGAAGTTTTACCCATTTTGATACAAATAATCAAACTAAGAGTTTTGAAAGTAAACAAGATGAGTTTAATCATTGTGCCGTTACAAAGCTTATTGTACTAGAAATCGTTGTTTTGAGCCTTAACTTCACGTAGGGAATGGGAAATAGGACGATAATGATGTTTCAACGATTTTGTATAAAATCATAATTCCAAGAGTTTTAAAATTTAACAAGCAGAGCATAAACATATTTTATCTTCAAACGCATATTTTGAATGGAAATCGTTGTTTTTAACATTAACTTCACATTGGGAATGTGAGAAATCGAACTATAATGAAGTTTTACCCATTTAAATACAAATAATCAAACTAAGAGTTTTGAAAGTAAAAAGCGAAGTATAATCATTAAGCTGTCACAATTCTTATTGCGAATGGAAATCGTTATTTTAAGCTTTTACTTCACGTTGGGAATGTGGGAAATAGGACGGTAATGAAGTTTCAACAATATTGTATAAAATCATAATTCTAAGAGTTTTAAAATTTAACAAGCTGAGCATAAACATATTTTATTTGCAACCGCTTATTTTGAATAGAAATCGTTGTTTTAAGCATTAACTTCACATTGGGAATGTGGAAATCGAACTATAATGAAGTTTTACCATGTTTGATACAAATAATCAAACTAAGAGTTTTGAAGGTAAACAAGCCGAGTATAATCATTAAGCAGTCACAAAGCTTATTGTGACTAGAAATCATTGTTTTGAGCCTAAACATCACGTAGGGAACGTGGAAAATAGGACGATAATGAAGTTTCAATGATTTTCTATAAAATCATAATTCTAAGAGTTTTAAAATTTAACAAGCCGAGCATAAAAATATTTTATCTACAAACGCTTATTTTGAATAGAAATCATTGTTTTAAGCATTAACTTTACGTTGGGAATGTGGGAAATCGAACTATAACGAAGTTTTACCCTTTTTGAAACAAATAATCAAACTAAGAGTTTTGAAAGTAAACAAGCCGAGTCATTTAGCTGTCACAAAGCTTATTGTGACTAGAAATCATTGTTTTGAGCCTTAACTTCACGTAGGGAATGTGGGAAATAGGACGATAATGAAGTTTCAACGATTTTCTATAAAATCATAATTCTAAGAGTTTTAAAATTTAATAAACCGAGCATAAACATATATGTTATCAACAAATGCTTATTTTGAATAGAAATCATTGTTTTAAGCATTAACTTCACATTGGGAATGTGGGAAATCAAACTATAACGAAGTTTTACCCATTTAAATACAAATAATCAAACTAAGAGTTTTGAAAGTAAACAAGCCGAGCATAATCATTAAGCTGTCATAAAGTTTATTGTGACTAGAAATCATTGTTTTTACCCAGAACTTCACGTACGGAACGTGGGAAATAGGACGATAATGAAGGTTCAACCATTTCCTATAAAATCATAATTCTAAGAGATTTAAAATTTAACAAGCCGAGCATAAACATATTTTATCTACATACGCTAATTTTGAATAGAAATCGTTGTTTTAAGCATTAACTTCACATTGGGAATGTGGGAAATCAAACTATAATGAAGTTTTACCCATTTTGATACAAATAATCAAACTAAAAGTTTTGAAAGTAAACATGTCGAGTATAATCATTAAGCTGTCACAAAGCTTATTGTGAATAGAAATCATTGTTTTGAGCCTGAACTTCACGTCGGGAATGGGAAATAGGACGATAATGAAGTTTCAACTATTTTGTATCAAATAATCATTCTAAGAGATTTAAAATATAAAAGGCCGAGCATAAACATATTTTATCTACAACCGCTTATTTTGAATAAAAATCATTGTTTTCAGCATTAACTTTACATTGGGAACGTGACAAATCGAACTATAATGAAGTTTTACCCATTTTGATACAAATAATCAAACTATGAGTTTTGAAAGTAAACAAGCCGACTATAATCATTAAGCTGTCACAAAGCTTATTGTGAATGGAAATCATTGTTTTGATCGTTAACTTCACATAGGGAACGTGGGAAATAGGATGATAATGAAGTTTCAATAATTTCGGATAAAATCATAATTCTCAGAGTTTTAAAAATTAACAAGCCGAGCATAAACATATTTTATCTCTAAACACTTGTTTTGAATAGAAATCATTGGTTTAAGCATTAACTTCACATTAAGAATGTGGGAAATCGAACTATAACGAAGTTTTACCCATTTTAATACAAATAATCAAACTAAGAGATTAGAAAGTGAACAAGCCGATTATAATCATTGTGCTGTGACAAAGCTTATTGTACTACAAATCGTTGTTTTGAGCCTTAACTTCGCGTAGGGAACGTGGGAAATAGGATGATAATGAAGTTTCAATGATTTCAGATAAAATCATAATTCTCAGAGTTTTAAAATTTAACAAGCCAAGCATAAACATATTTTATCTATAAACCCTTATTTTGAATAGAAATCATTGTTTTAAGCATTAACTTCACAATGGGAATGTGGGAAATCGAACTATAACAAAGTTTTACCCATTTTGATACAAATAATCAAACTAAGAGATTTGAAAGTGAACAAGCCGAGTATAATCGTTGTGCTGTCACAAAGCTTATTGTACTAGAAATTATTTTATTGAGCCTTAACTTCACGTAAGGAATGGGAAATAGGACGATAATGATGTCTCAATGATTTTGTATAGAATCATAGTTCCAAGTGTTTTAAAATTTAACAAGCATTGCATAAACATATTTTATCTACAAATGCATATTTTGAATAGAAATCGTTGTTTTAAACATTAACTTCATATTAGGAATGTGAAAAATCGAACTATAATGAAGTTTTACCCATTTAAATACAAATAATCAAACTAAGAGTTTTGAAAGTAAACAAGCCGAGTATAATCATTAAGCCATCACAATGCTTATTGTGAATAGAAATCGTTATTTTAAGCCTTAACTTCACGTAGGGAACGTGGGAAATAGGATGGTAATGAAGTTTCAACGATTTTGTATAAAATCAAAATTCTAAGAGTTTTAAAATTTAACAAGCTGAGCATAGACATATTTTATCTGCAACCGCTTATTTTTAATAGAAATTGTTGTTTTAAGCATTAACTTCACATTGGGAATGTGGGAAATCGAACTATAACGATGTTTTACCTTGTTTGATACAAATAATCAAACTAAGAGTTTTGAAAGTAAACAAGCCGAGTATAATCATTAAGCTGCCACAAAGCTTATTGTGACTAGAAATCATTGTTTTGAGCCTTAACTTCACGTAGGGAATGGGAAATAGGACGATAATGATGTTTCAACGATTTTGTATAAAATCATAATTCCAAGAGTTTTAAAATTTAACAAGCAGAGCATAAACATATTTTATCTACAAACGCATATTTTGAATAGAAATCGTTGTTTTAAACATTAACTTCACATTGGGAATGTGAGAAATCGAACTATAATGAAGTTTTACCCATTTAAATACAAATAATCAAACTAAGAGTTTTGAAAGTAAAAAAGTGGAGTATAATCATTAAGCTGTCACAATGTTTATTATGAATGTAAATCGTTATTTTAAGCCTTAACTTCACATAGGGAACGTGGGAAATAGGATGGTAATGAAGTTTCAACGATTTTGTATAAAATCATTATTCTAAGTGTTTTAAAATTTAACAAGCCGAGCATAAACATATTTTATCTACAACCACTTATTCTGAATAGAAATCGTTGTTTGAAGCATTAACTTCACATTGATAATGTGGGAAATCGAACTATAATGAAGTTTTACCCTGTTTGATACAAATAATCAAACTAAGAGTTTTGAAAGTAAAGAAGCCGCGTATAATCATTAAGCTATCACAAAGCTTATTGTGACTAGAAATCATTGTTTTGAGCATTAACTTCACGTAGCGAACGTGGGAAAAAGGACGATAATGAAGTTTTAACGATTTTCTATAAAATCATAATTCCAAGAGTTTTAAAATTTAACAAGCCGAGCATAAATACGTTTTATCTACAAACACTTATTTTGAATAAAAATCATTGTTTTAAGCATTAACTTCACATTGGGAATGTGGAAATCAAACTATAATGAAATTTTACCCATTTAAATACATATAACCAAACTAAGAGTTTTGAAAGTAAACAAGCCGAGTATAATCATTAAGCTGTTATAAAGCTTATTGTGATTAGAAATCATTGTTTTGAGCCTTAACTTCACTTAGGGAACGTGGGAAATAGGACGATAATGAAGTTTCAATGATTTCCTATAAAATCATACTTCTAAGAGTTTTAAAATTTAACAAGCCGAGCATAAACATATCTTATCTACAAACGCATATTTTGAATAGAAATTGTTGTTTTTAGCCTGAACATCACATTGGGAACATAGGAAATCGAACTATATTGAAGTTTTACCCATTTTGATATAAATAATCAAACTAAGAGTTATATAATAAACAAGCCGAGTATAATCATTGTGCTGTCAGAAATCTTATTGTGAATAGAAATAGTTGTTTTGAGCCTTAACTTCACGTGGGGAATGGGAAATAGGACGATAATGATGTTTCTACGATTTTGTAAAAAATCATAATTCCAAGTGTTTTAAAATTTTACAAGCCAAGCATAATCATATTTTATCTACAAACGCTTATTTTGAATAGAAATCGTTGTTTTAAGCATTAACATCACATTGGAAATGTGGAAAATCAAACTATAACGAAGTTTTACCTATTTTGATACAAATAATCAAACTAAGAGTTTTGAAAGTAAACAAGCCGAGTATAATCATTAAGCTGTCACAAAGCTTATTGTGAATAGAAATCATTGTTTTGAGCCTTAACTTCCTATAGGTAACGTGGGAAATAGGACGATAATGAAGTTTCAACAATTTTGTATCAAATAATCATTCTAGGAGATTTAAAATTTAACAAGCCGAGAATAAACATATTTTATCTGCAAACGCTTATTTTGAATAGAAATCGTTGTTTTAAGGATTAACTTCCCATTGGGAACGTGAGAAATCAAACTATAATGATGTTTTACCCATTTTGATACAAATAATCAAACTAAGAATTTTGAAAGTAAACAAGCCGAGTATAATCATTAGGCTGTTACAAGGCTTATTGTGAATAGAAATAATTGTTTTGAGCCTTAACTTCATGTAGGGCACGTGGGAAATAGGATGATAATGAAGTTTCATTGATTTTGGATAAAATCATAATTCTTAGAGTTTTAAAATTTAAGAAGCTGAGCATAAACATATTTTATCTATAAACGCTTATTTCTAATAGAAATCGTTGTTTTAAGCATTAACTTCACGTTGGGAATGTGGAAAATCGAACTATCACGAAAATTTACCCATTTTGATACAAATAATTAAACAAAGAGATTTGATAGTAAACAAGCCGAGTATAATCTTTGTGATGTTACAAAGCTTATTGCGACTAGAAATAGTTGTTTTGATCCTTAACCTCACGTAGGGAACGTAAGAAATAGGACGATAATGAAGTTTCAATGATTTTGTATAAAATCATAATTCTAATAGTTTTAAAATTTAACAAGCCGAGCATAAGCATATTTTATCTACAAACACTTATTTTGAATAGAAATCGTTGTTTTAAGCATTAACTTCACATTTGGAACGTGAGAAATCAAACTATAATGAAGTTTTACCCATTTTAATAAAAATAATCAAACTAAGAGTTTTGAAAGTAAACATGCCTATTATAATCATTAAGCTGTCACAAAGCTTATTGTGAATAGAAACCGTTGTTTTGAGCCTTAACTTCACGTAGGGAACGTGGGAAATAGGACGATAATGAAGGTTCAACGATTTTGTATAAAATAATAATTCTAAGAGTTTTTAAATTTAACAAGCCGAGCATAAACATATCTTATCTACAAACGCTTATTTTGCATAGAAATCATTTTTTAAGCATTAACATCACATTGGGAATGTGGGAAACCGATCTATATTGATGTTTTACCCTTTTTAATACAAATAATCAAACTAAGAGTTTTGAAGGTAAACAACTCAAGTATAATCATTATGCTGTTATAAAAGCTTATTTTGACTAGAAATTGTTGTTTTGAACCTTAACATTACGTAAGGAACGCAAGAAATAGGACGATAATGAAGTTTCAACCATTTTGTTTCAAATAATCATTCTTAGAGATTTAAAATTTAACAAGACGAGCATAAACATATTTTATCTACAAACGCTTATTTTGAATAGAAATCGTTCTTTTAAGCCTCAACTTCACATTGGGAACGTGTGAAATCGAACTATAATGAAGTTTTACCCATTTTGATACAAATAATCAAACTAAGAGTTTTGAAAGTAAACAAGCTGAGTATAATCATTGTGTTGTCACAAAGCTTATTGTGACTCGAAATCGTTGTTTTGAGCTATAACGTCACGTAGGGAACGTGGGAAATAGAACAATAATGAAGTTTCAACGATTTTGTATAAAATCATAATTCTAAGAGTTTTAAAATTTAACAAGCCGAGCATAAACTTATTTTATCTACAAAGCCTTATTTTAAATAGAAATCGTTCTCTAAAGTCTTAACTTCAAATTGGGAACACGTGAAATCGAATTATAATGAAGTTTTACCCATTTTGATACAAACAATCAAACTAAGAGTTTTGTATGTAAACAAGCCGAGCATAATCATTAAGCTGTCACAAAGCTTATTGTGACTATAAATAGTTGTTTTGAGCCTTAACTTCACGTAGCGAACATGGGAAATAGGACGATAATGGAGTTTCAACGATTTTGTATAAAATCATAATTCAAAGAGTTTTGAAATTTACCAAGCCGAGCATAAACCTATTTCATCTACAAACGCTTATTTTGAATAGAAATCGTGGTTTTAAGCCATAACTTCATATTTGGAACGTGTGGAATAGAACTATAATGAAGTTTTACCCATTTTGACACAAATAATCAAACTAAGAGTTTTGAAAGTAAACAAGCCGAGTATAATCGTTAAGCTCTCACAAAGCTTATTTTGACTAGAAATCGTTATTTTGAGCCTTAACTTCACGTAGGGAATATGGGAAATAGGACGATAAGGGAGTTTCAACGATTTTGTATAAAATCATAATTCTAAGAGTTTTAAAATTTAACAAGCCGAGCATAAACATATTTCATCTACAAATGCTTATTTTGAATAGAAATCGTTGTTTTAAGCCGTAACTTTACATTGGGAACGTCTGAAATTGAACTATAATGAAGTTTGACCCATTTTGATACAAATAATCAAACTAAGAGTTTTGAAAGTAAACAAGCCGAATATAATCATTAAGCTGTCACAAAAGCTTATTGTGACTAGAAATCGTTGTTTTGACCCTTAATTTCACGTAGGGAACATGGGAAATAGGACGATAATGAAGTTTCAACGATTTTGTATAAAATCATAATTCTAAGAGTTTTAAAATTTAACAAGCCGAGTATAAACATATTTCATCTACAAACGCTTATTTTGAATAGAAATCGTTGTTTTAAGCCCTAACTTCACATTGGGAACGTCTGAAATCGAACTATAATGAAGTTTGACCCATTTTGATACAAATATTCAGACTAAGAGTTTTGAAAGTAAACAAGCCGAGTATAATCATTAAGCTGTCGGAAAGCTTATTTTGAGTAGAAATCGTTGTTTTGAGCCTTAACTTAACGTAGGGAACGTGGGAAAAAGGAAGATAATGAAGTTTCAACGATTTTGTATAAAATCATAATTCTAAGAGTTTTAAAATTTAACAAGCCGAGAATAAACATATTTTATCTACGAACGCTTATTTTGAAAAGAAATCGTTCTTTCAAGCCTTAACTTCACATTGGGAACGTGTGAAATCGAACTAAGAGTTTTGAAAGTAAACAAGCCGAGTATAATCATTAAACTGTCATAAAGCTTATTTTGACTAGAAATCGTTATTTTGAGCCTTAACTTCTTGTAGGGAACGTGGGAAATAGGATGATAAAGAAGTTTCAACGATTTTGGATAAAATCATAATTCTAAGAGTTTTAACATTTAATAAGCCGAGCATAAACATATTTTATCTACAAACGATTATTTTGAATAGAAATCTTGGTTTTAAGCCTTAACTTCATAATGGGAACGTGTGAAATCGAACTACAATGAAGTTTTACCCATTTTGATACAAATAATAAAAGTAAGAGTTTTGAAAGTAAACAAGCCAAGTGTAATCATTAAGCGGTCACAAAGCTTATTGTGACTAGAAATCGTTATCTTGAGCCTTAACTTCGCGTAGGGAACATGGGAAAAAGGAAGATAATGAAGTTTTAACGATTTTGTATAAAATCATAATTCTAAGAGTTTTAAAGATTAACAAGCCGAGCATAAACATATTTTATCTACAAATGCTTATATTTAAAAGAAATCGTTGTTTTAGGCATTAACTTCATATTGGAAACGTGAAAAATCGAACTGTAATGGAGTTTTACCCATTTTGATACATATAATCAAAATAAGAGTTTTGAAAGTAAACAAGCCTAGTATAATCATTGTGCTGTCACAAAGCTTGTTGTGACTAGAAATCGTTGTTTTGAGCCTTAACTTCTTGTAGGGAACGTTGAAAATAGGTCGATAATGTAGTTTCAACGATTTTGTATAAAATCATAATTCTAAGAGTTTTAAAATTTAACAAGCCGAGTATAAACTTATTTTATCTACAAACGCTTATTTTGAATAGAAGTCGTTGTTTTAAGCCTTAACTTCATATTTGGAACGTGTGAAATCGAACTGTAATGAAGTTCTACCCATTTTGATACAAATAATCAAACTAAGAGTTATGAAAGTAACAAGCTGAGTATAATCACTAAGCTCTCACAAAGCTTATGGTGACTAGAAATCGTTGTTTTGAGCCTTAACTTCACGTAGGGAACGTGGGAAATAGGACAATAATGAAGTTGCAACGATTTTGTATAAAATCATAATTCTAAGAGTTTTAAAATTTAACAAGCCGAGCATAAACCTATTTTATCTACAAACGCTTATTTTAAATAGAAATCGTTGTTTAAAGTCTTAACTTCACATTGAGAACGTGTGAAATCGAACTATAATGAAGCTTTTACCCATTTTGATACAAGCAGTATAACTAAGAGTTTTGAATGTAAACAAGCCAAGTATAATCATTAAGCTGTCACAAAGATTATTGTGACTAGAAATAGTTGTTTTGATCCTTAACTTCATGTAGGGAACATGGGAAATAGGACGATAATGAAGTTTCAACGATTTTGTATAAAATCATAATTCTTAGAGTTAAATTTAACAAGCCGAGCAAAAACATATTTCATCTACAAACGCTTATTTTGAATAGAAATCGTTGTTTTAAGCCGTAACTTCACATTGGGAACGTCTGAAATTGAACTATAATGAAGTAAGACCCATTTTGATACAAATAATCAAACTATGAGTTTTGAAAGTAAACAAGCCGAGTATAATCATTAAGCTGTCACAAAGCTTATTGTGACTAGAAATCGTTGTTTTGAGCCTTAACTTCACGTAGGGAACATGGGAAATAGGACGATAATGAAGTTTCAACGATTTTGTTTAAAATTATAATTCTAAGAGTTTTAAAATTTAATAAGCCGAGCATAAACATATTTCATCTACAAATGCTTATTTTGAAAAGAAATCGTTATTTTAAGTCTTAACTTCACATTGGGAACGTCTGAAATCGAACTATAATGAAGTTTGACCCATTTTGATATAAATAATCAAACTAAGAGTTTTGAAAGTAAACAAGCCGAGTATAATCTTTAAGCTGTCACAAAGCTTATTTTGACTAGAAATAGTTATTTTGAGCCTTACCTTCATGTAGGGAACGTGGAAAAAAGGATGATAAAGAAGTTTCAACGATTTTGTATAAAATCATAATTTTAAGAGTTTTAACATTTAATAAGCCGAGCATAAGCATATTTTATCTACAAACGATAATTTGGAAGAGAAATCATGGTTTTAAGCCTTAACTTCACATTGGGAACTTGTGAAATCGAACTACAATGAAGTTTTACCAATTTTGAAACAAATAATAAAAGTAAGAGTTTTGAAAGGAAACAAGTCGAGTATAATCACTAAGCTATCACAAAGCTTATTGTGACTAGAAATCGTTGGTTTGAGCCTTAACTTCACGTAGGGAACGTGGGAAATAGGACGATAATGAAGTTGCAACGATTTTGTATAAAATCATAATTCTAAGAGTTTTAAAATTTAACAAGCCGAGCATAAACCTATTTTATCTACAAACACTTATTTTAAATAGAAATCGCTCTTTAATGTCTTAACTTCAAACTGGGAACATGTGAAATCGAATTATAATGAAATTTTACCCATTTTGATACAAACAATCATACTAAGAGTTTTGAATGTAAACAAGCCGAGTATAATCATTAAGCTGTCACAATGCTTATTATGACTATAAATTGTTATTTTGAGCCTTAACTTCACGTAGGGAACATGGGAAATAGGACGATAATGGGGTTTCAACAATTTTGTATAAAATCATAATTCTAAGAGTTTTAAAATTTAACAAGCCGAGCATAAACCTATTTCATCTACAAACGCTTATTTTGAATAGAAATCGTTGTTTTAAGCCGTAATATCATATTTGGAACGTGTGGAATAAAACTATAATGAAGTTTTACCCATTTTGATACAAATAATCAAACTAAGAGTTTTGAAAGTAAACAAGCCGAGTATAATCGTTAAGCTGTCACAAAGCTTATTGTGACTAGAAATCGTTATTTTGAGCCTTAACTTCATGTAGGGAACGTAAGAAATAGGACGATAATGAAGTTTCAACGATTTTGTATAAAATCATAATTCTAAGAGTTTTAAAATTTAACAAGCCGAGCATAAACATATTTTATCTATATACGTTTATTTTGAATAGAAATCGTTCTTTTAAGCCTTAACTTCACATTGGGAACGTGTGAAGTCGAACTATATTGAAGTTTTACCATTTTGATACAAATAATCAAACTAAAAGCTTTGAAAGTAAACAAGTTGAGTATAATCATTGTGTTGTCACAAAGCTTATTGTGACTAGAAATCGTAATTTTGAGCCTTAACTTCACGTAGGGAATATGGGAAATAGGACGATAAGGGAGTTTCAACGATTATGTATAAAATCATAATTCTAAGAGTTTTAAAATTTAACCAGCCGAGCATAAACATATTTCATCTACAAACACTTATTTTCAATAGAAATCGTTGTTTTAAGCCGTAACTTCACATTGGGAACGTCTGAAATCGAACATTAATGAAGTTTGACCCATTTTGATACAAATAATCAAACTAAGAGTTTTGAAAGTAAACAAGCCGAATATAATCCTTAAGCTGTCACAAAGCTTATTGTGACTAAAAATCGTTGTTTTGAGCCTTAACTTCACGTAGGGAACATGGGAAATAGGACGATAATGAAGTCTCAATGATTTTGTTTAAAATCATATTATTTTAAGAGTTTTAAAATTTAGCAAGCCGAGCATAAACATATTTCATCTACAAACGCTTATTATGAAAAGAAATCGTTGTTTTAAGTCTTAACATCACATTGGGAACATCTGAAATCGAAATATAATGAAGTTTGACCCATTTTCATTTAAATAATCAAAATAAGAGTTTTCAAAGTAAACAAGCCGAGTATAATCTTTAAGCTGTCACAAAGCTTATTTTGACTAGAAATAGTTATTTTGAGCCTTAACTTCATGTAGGGAACGTGAAAAATAGGATGATAAAGAAGTTTCAACGATTTTGTATAAAATCATAATTCTAAGAGTTTTAACCTTTAATAAGCTGAGCATAAGGATATTTTATCTAGAAACGATAATTTTGAATAGAAATCATGGTTTTAAGCCTTAACTTCACAATGGGAACGTGTCAAATCGAACTACAATGAAGTTTTACCAATTTTGATACAAATAATAAAAGTAAGAGTTTTGAAAGGAAACAAGCCGAGTATAATCATTAAGCTGTCAGAAAGCTTATTGGGATTAGAAATTGTTATTTTGATCCTTAACTTCACGTAGGAAACGTGGGTAACAGGAAGATAATGAAGTTTCAATGATTTTGTATAAAATCATAATTCTAAGAGTTTTAAAATTTAACCAGCCGAGCATAAACATATTTTATCTACAAAAGCTTATTTTGAATAGAAATCGTTCTTTTAAGCCTTAACTTCACATTGGGAACGTGTGAAATCAAACTATAATGAAGTTTTACCCATTTTGATACAAATAGTCAAACTAAGAGTTTTGAAAGTAAACAAGCTGAGTATAATCATTATGCCATCACAAAGATTATTGTGACTAGAAATCGTTAATTTGAGCCGTAACTTCACTTGGGGAATATGGGAAATAGGATGATAATGAAGTTTCAATGATTTTGTATAAAATCATAATTCTAAGAGTTTTAAAATTTGACAAGCCGAGCATAAACATATTTTATTTACAAACGCTTATATTGAAAAGAAATCGTTGTTTTAGGTACTAACTTCACATTGGGAACGTGGGAAATCGAACTATAATAAAGTTTTACCCATTATGATACAAATAATCAAAATAAGAGTTTTGAAAGTAAACAAGCCGAGTATAATCATTGTGCTGTCAGAAAGCATGTTGTGACTAGAAATCGTTGTTTTGAGTCATAACTTCTTGTAGGGAACGTAGGAAATAGGTCGATAATGAAGTTTAAACTATTTTGTATAAAACCATAATTCTAAGAGTTTTAAGATTTAACAAGCCGAGTATAAACATATTTTATCTACAAACTCTTATTTTGAAAAAAAGTCGTTGTTTTAAGTTTTAACATCACTCTGGCAACGTGTGAAATCGAACTATAATGAAATTTTACCCATTTTGATACAATTAATCAAACTAAGTGTTTTGAAAGTAAACAAGCCGAGTATAATCATTAAGCTGTCACAAAGCTTATTGTGACTAGAAATCGTTGTTTTTAGCTATAACTTCACGTAGGGAACGTGGGAAATAGGACGATAATGAAGTTTCAATGATTTTGTATAAAATCATAATTCTAAGAGTTTTAAAATTTAACAAGTCGAGCATAAACTTATTTTATCTACGAACGCTTATTTTAAATAGAAATCGTTCTTTAATGTCTTAACTTAAAACTGGGCACATTTGAAATCGAATTACAATGAAGTTTTACCCATTTTGATACAAACAATCAAACTAAGAGTTTTGAATGTAAACAAGCCGAGTATAATCATTAAGCTGTCACAAAACTTATTACGACTATAGATTATTGTTTTGAGCCTTAACTTTACGTAGGGAACATGGGAAATAAGGCGATAATGGAGTTTCAACGATTTTGTATAAAATCATAATTCTAAGAGTTTTAAAATTTAACAAGCCGAGCATAAACATATTTCATCTACAAATGCTTATTTTGAATAGAAATCGTTGTTTTAAGCTGTAACTTCACATTGGGAACGTCTGAAATCGAACTATAATGAAGTTTGACATATTTTGATACAAATAATCAAACTAAGAGTTTTGAAAGTAAAAAAGCCGAGTAATCAATAAGATGTTACAATGCTTATTATGACTATAAATTGTTGTTTTGAGCCTTAACTTCACGTAGGGAACATGGGAAATAGGACGATAATGGGGTTTCAACGATTTTCTATAAAATCATAATTCTAAAAATTTTAAAATTTAACAAGCCGAGCATAAACCTATTTCATCTACAAACGCTTATTTTGAATAGAAATCGTTGTTTTAAGCCGTAACATCATATTTGGAACGTGTGGAATAAAACTATAATGAAGTTTTACCCATTTTGATACAAATAATCAAACTAAGAGTTCTGAATTTAAACAAGCCGAGTATAATCGTTATGCTGTCACAAAGCTTATTGTGACTAGAAATCGTTATTTTTAGCCTTAACTTCATGTAGGGAACGTAAGAAATAGGACGATAATGAAGTTTCAACGATTTTGTATAAAATCATAATTCTAAGAGTTTTAAAATTTAACAAGGCGAGCATAAACATATTTTATCTACAAACGCTTATTTTCAATAGAAATCGTTGTTTTAAGCCGTAACTTCACATTGGGAACGTCTGAAATCGAATTTTAAAGAAGTTTGACCCATTTTGATACAAATAATCAAACTAAGAGTTTTGAAAATAAACAAGCTGAATATAATCATTAAGCGATCACAAAGCTTATTGTGAATAAAAATCGTTATTTTGAGCATTAACTTCACGTAGGGAACATGGGAAATAGGACGATAATGAAGTTTCAATGATTTTGTTTAAAATCATAATTCTAAGAGTTTTAAAATTTAACAAGCCAAGCATAAACATATTTCATCTACAAACGCTTATTTTGAAAAGAAATCGTTTTTTAAATCTTAACATCACATTGGGAACATCTGAAATCGAACTATAATGGAGTTTGACCCATTTTGATATAAATAATCAAACTAAGTGTTTTCAAAGTAAACAAGCCGAGTATAATCTTTAAGCTGTCACCAAGCTTATTTTGACTAGAAATAGTTATTTTGAGCCTTAACTTCATGTACGGAACGTGGAAAATAGGATGATCAAGAAGTTTCAACGATTTTGTATAAAATCATAATTCTAAGAGTTTTAACATTTAATAAGCCGAGCATAAGCATATTTTATCTACAAACGATAATTTTGAATAGAAATCATGGTTTTAAGCCTTAACTTCACATTAGGAACGTGTGAAATCGAACTACAATGAAGTTTAACCAATTTTGATACAAATAATAAAAGTAAGAGTTTTGAAAGGAAACAAGCCGAGTATAATCATTAAGCTGTCAGAAAGCATATTGTGACTAGAAATCATTATTTTGATCCTTAACTTCACGTAGGGAACGTGGGAAAAAGGAAGATAATGAAGTTTCAACGATTTTGTATAAAATCATAATTCTAAGAGTTTTAAAATTTAACAAGCCGAGCATAAACATATTTTATCTACAAAAATCTTATTTTGAATAGAAATCGTTCTTCTAAGCCTTAACTTCACATTGGGAACGTGTGAAATCGAACTATAATGAAGTTTTACCTATTTTGATACAAATAGTCAAACTAAGAGTTTTGAAAGTAAACAAGCTGAGTATAATCATTGTGCTATCACAAAGGTTATGGTGACTAGAAATCGTTATTTTGAGCCGTAGCTTTACGTAGGGAATATGGTAAATAGGACGATAATGAACTTTCAATGATTTTGTCTAAAATCATAATCCAATGAGTTTTAAAATTTAACAAGCCGAGCAAGAACATATTTTATCTACAAATGCTTATATTGAAAAGAAATCGTTGTTTTAGGTATTAACTTCACATTGGGAACGTGGGAAATAAAACTATAATGAAGTTTTACCCATTATGATACAAATAATCAAAATAAGAGTTTTGAAAGTAAACAAGCCGAGTATAATCATTGTGCTGTCAAAAAGTATGTTGTGACTAGAAATCGTTGTTTTGAGCCTTAACTTCTTGTAGGGAATGTGGGAAATAGGTCGATAATGAAGTTTAAACTCTTTTGTATAAAATCATAATTCTAAGAGTTTTAAAATTTAACAAGCCGAGTATAAACATATTTTATCTACAAACGCTTATTTTGAATAGAAGTCGTTGTTTTAAGTCTTAACATCACTCTGGCAACGTGTGAAATCGAACTATAATGAAATGTTACCCATTATGATACAATTAATCAAACTAAGTGTTTTGAAAGTAAACAAGCCGAGTATAATCATTAAGCTGTCACAAAGCTTATTGTGACTAGAAATCGTTGTTTTTAGCTATAACATCACGTAGGTAACGTGGGAAATAGGACGATAATGAAGTTTCAACGATTTTGTATAAAATCTTAATTCTAAGAGTTTTAAAATTTAACAAGCCGAGCATAAACTTATTTTATCTACAAACGCTTATTTTAAATAGAAATCGCTCTTTAATGACTTAACTTCAAACTGGGAACATGTGAAATCGAATTATAATGAAGTTTTACCCATTTTAATACAAACAATCAAACTAAGAGTTTTGAATGTAAACAAGCCGAGAGTAATCATTAAGCTGTCACAAAGCTTATTATGACTATAGATTGTTGTTTTGAGCCTTAACTTCACGTAGGGAACATGGGAAATAGGACGATAATGGAGTTTCAATGATTTTGTATAAAATCATAATTCTAAGAGTTTTAAAATTTAACAAGCCGAGCATAAACATATTTCATCTACAAACACTTATTTTCAATAGAAATCGTTGTTTTAAGCTGTAACTTCACATTGGGAACGTCTGAAATCGAACTATAATGAAGTTTGACATATTTTTATAAAAAAAATCAAACTAAGAGTTTTGAAAGTAAACAAGCCGAGTATAATCATTAAGCTGTAATAAAGCTTATTGTGACTAGAAATCGTTGTTTTGAGCCTTAACTTCACGTAGGGAACATGGGAAATAGGACGATAATGAAGTTTCAACGATTTTGTTTAAAATCATAATTCTAAGAGTTTTAAAATTTAACAAGCCGATCATAAACAAATTTCATCTACAAATGCGTATTTTGAAAAGAAATCATTGTTTTAAGTCTTAACGTCACATTTGGAACGTCTGAAATCGAACTATAATGAAGTTTGACCCATTTTGATATATATAATCAAACTAAAAGTTTTCAAAGTAAATAAGCCGAGTATAATCTTTAAGCTGTTACAAAGCTTATTTTGACTAGAAATAGTTATTTTGAGCCTTAACTTCATGTAGGGAACGTGGCAAAAAGAATGATAAAGAAGTTTCAACGATTTTGTATAAAATAATAATTCTAAGAGTTTTAACATTTAATAAGCCGAGCATAAGCATATTTTATCTACAAACGATAATTTTGAATAGAAATCATGGTTTTAAGCCTTAACTTCACATTGGGAACGTGTGAAATCGAACTACAATGAAGTTTTACCAATTTTGATACAAATAATAAAAGTAAGAGTTTTGAAAGGAAACAAGCCGAGTATAATCATTAAGCTGTCAGTAAACTTATTGTGACTAGAAATCGTTATTTTAAGCCTTAACTTCACGTAGAGAACGTGGGAAAAAGGAAGATAATGAAGTTTCAACGATTTTGTATAAAATCATAATTCTAAGAGTTTTAAACTTTAACAAGACGAGCATAAACATATTTTATCTACAAAAGCTTATTTTGAATAGAAATCGTTCTTTTAAGCCTTAACTTCACATTGGGAACGTGTGAAATCGAACTATAATGAAGTTTTACCCATTTTGATTCAAATAATCAAACTAAGAGTTTTGAAAGTAAACAAGCTGAGTATAATCATTGTGTTGTCACAAAGCTTATTGTGACTAAAAATCATAATTTTGAGCCTTAACTTCACGTAGGGAATATGGCAAATAGGACGATAAGGGAGTTTCAACGATTTTATATAAAATCATAATTCTAAGAGTTTTAAAATTTAACAAGTCGACTATAAACATATTTCATCTACAAACGCTTATTTTGAATAGAAATCGTTGTTTTAAGCCGTAACTTCACATTGGGAACGTCTCAAATCGAACTTTAATGAAGTTTGACCCATTTTGACACAAATAATCAAACTAAGAGTTTTGAAAGTAAACAAGCCGAATATAATCATTAAGCAGTCACAAAGCTTATTGTGACTAGAAATCGTTGTTTTGAAAGTAAACAAGCCGAGTATAATCATTGTGCTGTCAGAAAGCATGTTGTGACTAGAAATCGTTGTTTTGAGCCTTAACTTCTTGTAGGGAACGTGGGAAATAGGTCGATAATTAAGTTTAAACCTTTTTTTATAAAATATTAATTCTAAGAGTTTTAAAATTTAACAAGCCGAGTGTAAACATATTTTATCTACAAATGCTCGTTTTGAATAGAATTCTTTGTTTTAAGCCTTAACTTCACATTGGGAACGTGTGAAATCGAACTATAATAAAATTTTACCCATTTTGATACAATTAATCGAACTAAGTGTTTTGAAAGTAAACAAGCCGAATATAATCATTAAGCTGTCACAATGCTTATTGTGACTAGAAATCGTTGTTTTGAGCTATAACTTCACGTAGGGAACGTGGGAAATCGGACGATAGTGAAGTTTCAACGATTTTGTATAAAATCATAATTCTAAGACTTTTAAAATTTAACAAGCCGAGCATAAACTTATTTTATCTACAAACGCTTATTTTAAATAGAAATCGCTCTTTAATGTCTTAACTTCAAACTGGGAACATGTGAAATCGAATTATAATGAAGTTTTACCCATTTTGATACAAACAATCAAACTAAGAGTTTTGAATGTAAACAAGCCGAGTATAATCATTAAGCTGTCACAATGCTTATTATGACTATAAATTGTTCTTTTGAGCCTTAACTTCACGTAGGGAACATGGGAAATAGGACGACAATGGGGTTTCAACGATTTTGTATAAACTCATAATTCTAAGAGTTTTAAAATTTAACAAGCCGATCATAAACCTATTTCATCTACAAACGCTTATTTTGAATAGAAATCGTTGTTTTAAGCCGTAACATCATATTTGGAACGTGTGGAATAAAACTATAATGAAGTTTTACCCATTTTGACACAAATAATGAAACTAAGAGTTTTGATAGTAAACAAGCCGAGTATAATCGTTAAGTTTGTCACAAAGCTTATTGTGACTAGAAATCGTTATTTTGAGCCTTAACTTCATGTAGGAACGTAAGAAATAGGACGATAATGAAGTTTCAATGATTTTGTATAAAATTATAATTCTAAGAGTTTTAAAATTTAACAAGCCGAGCATAAACATATTTATCTACAAACGCTTATTTTGAATAGAAATCGTTCTTTTAAGCCTTAACTTCACATTGGGAACGTGTGAAATCGAACTATAATGAAGTTTTACCCATTTTGATTCAAATAATCAAACTAAGAGTTTTGAAAGTAAACAAGCTGAGTATAATCATTGTGTTGTCACAAAGCTTATTGTGACTAAAAATCATAATTTTGAGCCTTAACTTCACGTAGGGAATATGGCAAATAGGACGATAAGGGAGTTTCAACGATTTTATATAAAATCATAATTCTAAGAGTTTTAAAATTTAACAAGTCGACTATAAACATATTTCATCTACAAACGCTTATTTTGAATAGAAATCGTTGTTTTAAGCCGTAACTTCACATTGGGAACGTCTCAAATCGAACTTTAATGAAGTTTGACCCATTTTGACACAAATAATCAAACTAAGAGTTTTGAAAGTAAACAAGCCGAATATAATCATTAAGCGATCACAAAGCTTATTGTGACTAGAAATCGTTGTTTTGAAAGTAAACAAGCCGAGTATAATCATTGTGCTGTCAGAAAGCATGTTGTGACTAGAAATCGTTGTTTTGAGCCTTAACTTCTTGTAGGGAACGTGGGAAATAGGTCGATAATTAAGTTTAAACCTTTTTTTATAAAATATTAATTCTAAGAGTTTTAAAATTTAACAAGCCGAGTGTAAACATATTTTATCTACAAATGCTCGTTTTGAATAGAATTCTTTGTTTTAAGCCTTAACTTCACATTGGGAACGTGTGAAATCGAACTATAATAAAATTTTACCCATTTTGATACAATTAATCGAACTAAGTGTTTTGAAAGTAAACAAGCCGAATATAATCATTAAGCTGTCACAATGCTTATTGTGACTAGAAATCGTTGTTTTGAGCTATAACTTCACGTAGGGAACGTGGGAAATCGGACGATAGTGAAGTTTCAACGATTTTGTATAAAATCATAATTCTAAGACTTTTAAAATTTAACAAGCCGAGCATAAACTTATTTTATCTACAAACGCTTATTTTAAATAGAAATCGCTCTTTAATGTCTTAACTTCAAACTGGGAACATGTGAAATCGAATTATAATGAAGTTTTACCCATTTTGATACAAACAATCAAACTAAGAGTTTTGAATGTAAACAAGCCGAGTATAATCATTAAGTTTCACAAATGCTTATTATGACTATAAATTGTTCTTTTGAGCCTTAACTTCACGTAGGGAACATGGGAAATAGGACGACAATGGGGTTTCAACGATTTTGTATAAACTCATAATTCTAAGAGTTTTAAAATTTAACAAGCCGATCATAAACCTATTTCATCTACAAACGCTTATTTTGAATAGAAATCGTTGTTTTAAGCCGTAACATCATATTTGGAACGTGTGGAATAAAACTATAATGAAGTTTTACCCATTTTGACACAAATAATGAAACTAAGAGTTTTGATAGTAAACAAGCCGAGTATAATCGTTAAGCTGTCACAAAGCTTATTGTGACTAGAAATCGTTATTTTGAGCCTTAACTTCATGTAGGAACGTAAGAAATAGGACGATAATGAAGTTTCAATGATTTTGTATAAAATTATAATTCTAAGAGTTTTAAAATTTAACAAGCCGAGCATAAACATATTTATCTACAAACGCTTATTTTGAATAGAAATCGTTCTTTTAAGCCTTAACTTCACATTGGGAACGTGTGAAATCGAACTATAATGAAGTTTTACCCATTTTGATACAAATAATCAAACTAAGAGTTTTGAAAGTAAACAAGTTGAGTATAATCATTGTGTTGTCACAACGCTTATTGTGATTAGAAATCGTAATTTTGAGCCTTAACTTTACGTAGGGAATGTGGGAAATAGGACGATAAGGGAGTTTCAACGATTTTGTATAAAATCATAATTCTAAGAGTTTTAAAATTTAACAAGCCGAGCATAAACATATTTCATCTACAAACGCTTATTTTCAATAGAAATCGTTGTTTTAAGCCGTAACTTCACATTGGGAACGTCTGAAATCGAACTTTAATGAAGTTTGACCCATTTTGATACAAATAATCAAACTAAGAGTTTTGAAAGTAAACAAGCCAAATATAATCCTTAAGCAGTCACAAAGCTTATTGTGACTAGAAATCGTTATTTTGAGCCTTAACTTCACGTAGGGAACATGGGAAATAGGACGATAACGAAGTTTCAATGATTTTGTTTAAAATCATAATTTTAAGAGTTTTAAAATTTAACAAGCCGAGCATAAACATATTTCATCTACAAACGCTTATTATGAAAAGAAATCGTTATTTTAAGTCTTAACATCACATTTGGAACATCTGAAATCGAAATATAATGAAGTTTTACCCATTTTGATATAAATAATCAAACTAAGAGTTTTCAAAGTAAACAAGCCGAGTATAATCTTTAAGCTGTCACAAAACTTATTTTGACTAGAAATAGTTATTTTGAGACTTAACTTCATGTAGGGAACGTGGAAAATAGGATGATAAAGAAGTTTCAACGATTTTGTATAAAATCATAATTCTAAGAGTTTTAACATTTAATAAGCCGAGCATAAGCATATATTATCTACAAACGATAATTTTGAATAGAAATCATGGTTTAAAGTCTTAACTTCACATTGGGAACGTGTGAAATCGAACTACAATGAAGTTTTTCCAATTTTAATACAAATAATAAAAGTAAGAGTTTTGAAAGGAAACAAGCCGAGTATAATCATTAAGCTGTCAGAAAGCTTATTGTGACTAGAAATTGTTATTTTGATCCTTAACTTCACGTAGGAAACGTCGGTAACAGGAAGATAATGAAGTTTCAATGATTTTATATAAAATCATAATTCTAAGAGTTTTCAAATTTAACCAGCCGAGCATAAACGTATTTTACCTACAAAAGCTTATTTTGAATAGAAATCATTCTTTTAAGCCTTAACTTTACATTGGTAACGTGTGAAATCGAACTATAATAAAGTTTTACCCATTTTGATACAAATAGTCAAACTAAGAGTTTTCAAAGTAAACAAGCTGAGTATAATTATTGTGCCATCACAAAGCTTATTGTGACTAGAAATCGTTATTTTGAGCCGTAACTTCACGTAGGGAATATGGGAAATAGGATGATAATGAAGTTTCAAAATTTGACAAGCCGAGCATAAACATATTTTATCTACAAACGCTTTTATTGAAAATAAATCGTTGTTTTAGGTATTAACTTCACATTGGGAACGTGGGAAATCGAACTATAATGAACCCATTATGATACAAATAATCAAAATAAGAGTTTTGAAAGTAAACAAGCCGAGTATAATCATTGTGCTGTCAGAAAGCATGTTGTGACTAGAAATCGTTGTTTTGAGCCTTAACTTCTCTTAGGGAACGTAGGAAATAGGTAGATAATGAAGTTTAAACTATTTCGTATAAAATCATAATTCTAAGTGTTTTAAAATTTAACAAGCCGAGTATAAACATATTTTATCTACAAACGCTTATTTTGAATAGAAGTCGTTGTTTTAAGTCTTAACATCACTCTGGCAACGTGTGAAATCGAACTATAATTAAATTTTACCCATTTTGATACAATTAATCAAACTAAGTGTTTTGAAAGTAAACAAGCCGAGTATAATCATTAAGCTGTCACAAAGCTTATTGTGACTAGAAATCGTTGTTTTTAGCTATAACTTCACATAGGGAACGTGGGAAATAGGACGATAATGAAGTTTCCATGATTTTGTATAAAATCATAATTCTAAGAGTTTTAAATTTAACAAGTCGAGCATAAACTTATTTTATCTACAAACGCTTATTTTAAATAGAAATCGCTGTTTAATGTCTTAACTTCAAACTGGGCACATGTGAAATCGAATTATAATGAAGTTTTACCCATTTTGATACAAACAATCAAACTAAGAGTTTTGAATGTAAACAAGCCGAGTATAATCATTAAGCTGTCACAAAGCTTATTATGACTTTAGATTGTTGTTTTGAGCCTTAACTTCACGTAGGGAACATGGGAAATAGGACGATAATGGAGTTTCAATGATTTTGTATAATATTATAATTCTAAGAGTTTTAAAATTTAAGAAGCCGAGCATAAACATATTTCATCTACAAACGCTTATTTTGAATAGAAATCGTTGTTTTAAGCCGTAACTTCACATTGGGAACGTCTGAAATTGAACTATAATGAAGTTTGACCTATTTTGATACAAATAATCAAACTAAGAGTTTTGAAAGTAAACAAGCCGAATATAATCATTAAGCTGTCACAAAACCTTATTGTGACTAGAAATCGTTGTTTTGACCATTAATTTCACGTAGGGAACATGGGAAATAGGACGATAATGAAGTTTCAACGATTTTGTATAAAATCATAATTCTAAGAGTTTTAAAATTTAACAAGCCGAGTATAAACATATTTCATCTACAAACGCTTATTTTGAATAGAAATCATTGTTTTAAGCCTTAACTTTACATTGGGAACGTCTAAAATCGTACTATAATGAAGTTTGACCCATTTTGATACAAATATTCAGACTAAGAGTTTTGAAAGTAAACAAGCCGAGTATAATCATTAAGCTGTCGGAAAGCTTATTTTGACTAGAAATCGTTGTTTTGAGTCTTAACTTAACGTTGGGAACGTGGGAAAAAAGAAGATAATGAAGTTTCAACGATTTTGTATAAAATCATAATTCTAAGAGTTTTAAAATTTAACAAGCCGAGAATAAACATATTTTATCTACAAACACTTATTTTGAAAAGAAATCGTTCTTTTAAGCCTTAACTTCACATTGGGAACGTGTGAAATCAAACTAAGAGTTCTGAAAGTAAACAAGCCGAGTATAATCATTAAACTGTTACAAAGCTTATTTTGACTAGAAATCGTTATTTTGAGCCTTAACTTCATGTAGGGAACGTGGGAAATAAGATGATAAAGAAGTTTCAACGATTTTGGATAAAATCATAATTCTAAGAGTTTTAACATTTAATAAGCCTAGCATAAACATATTTTATCTACAAATGATTATTTTGAATAAAAATCTTGGTTTTAAGCCTTAACTTCACATTGAGAACGCGTGAAATCGAACTACAATGAAGTTTCACCCATTTTGATACAAATAATAAAAGTAAGAGTTTTGAAAGTAAAATAGCCAAGTGTAATCATTAAGCGGTCACAAAGCTTATTATGACTAGAAATCGTTATCTTGAGCCTTAACTTCGCGTAGGGAACATGGGAAAAGGAAGATAATAAAGTTTTAATGATTTTGTATAAAATCATAATTCTAAGAGTTTTAAAGATTAACAAGCCGAGCATAAACATATTTTATCTACAAACGCTTATATTTAAAAGAAATCGTTGTTTTACGAATTAACTTCATATTGGAAACGTGGAAAATCGAACTGTAATGGAGTTTTACCCATTTTGATACATATAATCAAAATAAGAGTTTTGAAAGTAAACAAGCCTGGTATAATCATTGTGCTGTCACAAAGCTTGTTGTGACTAGACATCGTTGTTTTGAGCCTTAACTTCTTGTAGGGAACGTGGAAAATAGGTCGATAATGTAGTTTCAACGATTTTGTATAAAATCATAATTCTAAGAGTTTTAAAATTTAACGAGCCGAGTATAAACTTATTTTATCTACAAACGCTTATTTTGAATAGAAGTCGTTGTTTTAAGCCTTAACTTCATATTTGGAACGTGTGAAATCGAACTGTAATAATGTTCTACCCATTTTGATACAAATAATCAAACTAAGAGTTTTGAAAGTAACAAGCTGAGTATAATCACTAAGCTGTCACAAAGCTTATTGTGACTAGAAATCGTTGTTTTGAGCCTTAACTTCACGTTGGGAACGTGGGAAATAGGACGATAATGAAGTTGCAACGATTTTGTATAAAATCATAATTCTAAGAGTTTTAAAATTTAACAAGCCGAGCATAAACCTATTTTATCTACAAAAACTTATTTTAAATAGAAATCGTTGTTTAAAGTCTTAACTTCACATTGGGAACGTGTGAAATCGAACTATAATGAAGCTTTACCCATTTTGATACAAGCAATATAACTAAGAGTTTTGAATGTAAACAAGCCAAGTATAATAATTAAGCTGTCACAAAGATTATTGTGACTAAAAATAGTTGTTTTGATCTTTAACTTCATGTATGGAACATGGGAAATAGGACGATAATGAAGTTTCAACGATTTTGTATAAAATCATAATTCAAAGAGTTTTAAAATTTACCAAGCCGAGCATAAACCTATTTCATCTACAAACACTTATTTTGAATAGAAATCGTGGTTTTAAGCCTTAACTTCATATTTGGAACGTGTGAAATCGAACTGTAATGAAGTTCTACCCATTTTGATACAAATAATCAAACTAAGAGTTTTGAAAGTAACAAGTTGAGTATAATCACTAAGCTGTCACAAAGCTTATTGTGACTAGAAATCGTTGTTTTGAGCCCTAACTTCACGTAGGGAACGTGGGAAATAGGACGATAATGAAGTTGTAACGATTTTGTATAAAATCATAATTCTAAGACTTTTAAAATTTAACAAGCCGAGCATAAACCTATTTTATCTACAAACGTTTATTTTAAATAGAAATCGTTATTTAAAGTCTTAACTTCACATTGGGAATGTGTGAAATCGAACTATAATGAAGCTTTACCCATTTTGATACAAGCAATATAACTAAGACTTTTGAATGTAAACAAGCCAAGTATAATCATTAAGCTGTCACAAAGATTATTGAGACTAGAAATAGTTGTTTTGATCCTTAACTTCATGTAGGGAACATGGGAAATAGGACGATAATGAAGTTTCAACGATTTTGTATAAAATCATAATTCTTAGAGATAAATTTAACAAGCCGAGCAAAAACATATTTCATCTACAAACGCTTATTTTGAATAGAAATCGTTGTTTTAAGCCGTAACTTCACATTGGGAACGTCTGAAATCGAACTATAATGATGTAAGACCCATTTTGATACAAATAATCAAACTATGAGTTTTGAAAGTAAACAAGCCGAGTATAATCATTAAGCTGTCACAAAGCTTATTGTGACTAGAAATCGTTGTTTTGAGCCTTAACTTCACGTAGGGAACATGGGAAATAGGACGATAATGAAGTTTCATCGATTTTGTTTAAAATCATAATTCTAAGAGTTTAAAATTTTAATAAGCCGAGCATAACCATATTTCATCTACAAACGCTTATTTTGAAAACAAATCGTTATTTTAAGTCTTAACTTCAAATTGGGAGCATCTGAAATCGAACTATAATGAAGTTTGACCCATTTTGATATAAATAATCAAACTAAGAGTTTTGAAAGTAAACAAGCCGAGTATAATCTTTAAGCTGTCACAAAGCTTATTTTGACTAGAAATAGTTATTTTGAGCCTTACTTCATGTAGGGAACGTGGAAAAAAGGATGATAAAGAAGTTTCAACGATTTTGTATAAAATCATAATTTTAAGAGTTTTAACATTTAATAAGCCGAGCATAAGCATATTTTATCTACGAACGATAATTTTGAATAGAAATCATGGTTTTAAGCCTTAACTTCACATTGGGAACTTGTGAAATCGAACTACAACGAAGTTTTACCAATTTTGATACAAATAATAAAAGTAAGAGTTTTGAAAGGAAACAAGTCGAGTATAATCATTAAGCTGTCAGAAAGCTTATTGTGACTAGAAATCGTTATTTTGAGCCTTAACTTCACGTAGAGAACGTGGGAAAAAAGAAGATAATGAAGTTTCAACGATTTTGTATAAAATCATAATTCTAAAAGTTTTAAAATTTAACAAGCCGAGCATAAACATATTTTATCTAGAAACGTTTATTTTGAATAGAAATCGTTCTTTTAAGCCTTAACTACATTGGGAACGTGTGAAATCGAACTATAATGAAGTTTTACCCATTTTGATACAAATAGTCAAACTAAGAGTTTTGAAAGTAAACAAGCTGAGTATAATCATAGTGCTATCACAAAGCTTATTATGACTAGAAATCATTATTTTGAGCCTTAACTTCACGTACGGAATATGGGAAATAGGACGATAATAAAGTTTCAATGATTTTGTATAAATTCATAATTCTAAGAGTTTTAAAATTTAACAAGCCAAGCATAAACATATTTTATCTACAAACGCTTATATTGAAAAGAAATAGTTGTTTTAGGCATTAACTTCACATTGGGAACGTGGGAAATCGAACTATAATGAAGTTTTACCCATTATGATACAAACAATCAAAATAAGAGTTTTGAAAGTAAACAAGCCGAGTATAATCATTGTGCTGTCAGAAAGCATGTTGTGACTAGAAATCGTTGTTTTGAGCCTTAACTTCTTGTAGGGAACGTGGGAAATAGGTCGATAATTAAGTTTAAATTATTTTTTATAAAATATTAATTCTAAGAGTTTTAAAATTTAACAAGCCGAGTGTAAACATATTTTATCTACAAATGCTTGTTTTGAATAGAATTCTTTGTTTTAAGCCTTAACTTCACATTGGGAACGTGTGAAATCGAACTATAATGAAATTTTACCCATTTTGATACAATTAATCAAACTAAGTGTTTTGAAAGTAAACAAGCCGAATATAATCATTAAGCTGTCACAAAGCTTATTGTGACTAGAAATCGTTGTTTTGAGCTATAACTTCACGTAGGGAACGTGGGAAATAGGACGATAGTGAACTTTCAACGATTTTGTATAAAATCATAATTCTAAGACTTTTAAAATTTAACAAGCCGAGCATAAACTTATTTTATCTACAAACGCTTATTTTAAATAGAAATCGCTCTTTAATGTCTTAACTTCAAACTGGGAACATGTGAAATCGAATTATAATGAAGTTTTACCCATTTTGATACAAACAATCAAACTAAGAGTTTTGAATGTAAACAAGCCGAGTATAATCATTAAGCTGTCAGAATGCTTATTATGACTATAAATTGTTCTTTTGAGCCTTAACTTCACGTAGGGAACATGGGAAATAGGACGACAATGGGGTTTCAACGATTTTGTATAAACTCATAATTCTAAGAGTTTTAAAATTTAACAAGCCGATCATAAACCTATTTCATCTACAAACGCTTATTTTGAATAGAAATCGTTGTTTTAAGCCGTAACATCATATTTGGAACGTGTGGAATAAAACTATAATGAAGTTTTACCCATTTTGATACAAATAATCAAACTAAGAGTTTTGAAAGTAAACAAGCCGAGTATAATTGTTAAGCTGTCACAAAGCTTATTGTGACTAGAAATCGTTATTTTGAGCCTTAACTTCATGTAGGAACGTAAGAAATAGGACGATAATGAAGTTTCAATGATTTTGTATAAAATCATAATTCTAAGAGTTTTAAAATTTAACAAGCCGATCATAAACATATTTTATCTACAAACGCTTATTTTGAATAGAAATCGTTCTTTTAAGCCTTAACTTCACATTGGGAACGTGTGAAATCGAACTATAATGAAGTTTTACCCATTTTGATACAAATAATCAAACTAAGAGTTTTGAAAGTAAACAAGTTGAGTATAATCATTGTGTTGTCACAACGCTTATTGTGATTAGAAATCGTAATTTTGAGCCTTAACTTTACGTAGGGAATGTGGGAAATAGGACGATAAGGGAGTTTCAACGATTTTGTATAAAATCATAATTCTAAGAGTTTTAAAATTTAACAAGCAGAGCATAAACATATTTCATCTACAAACGCTTATTTTCAATAGAAATCGTTGTTTTAAGCCGTAACTTCACATTGGGAACGTCTGAAATCGAACTTTAATGAAGTTTGACACATTTTGATACAAATAATCAAACTAAGAGTTTTGAAAGTAAACAAGCCGAATATAATCCTGAAGCTCTCACAAAGCTTATTGTGACTAGAAATCGTTATTTTGAGCCTTAACTTCAAGTAGGGAACATGGGAAATAGGACGATAATGAAGTTTCAATGATTTTGTTTAAAATCATAATTTTAAGAGTTTTAAAATTTAACAAGCCGAGCATAAACATATTGCATCTACAAACGCTTATTAAGAAAAGAAATCGTTATTTTAAGTCTTAACATCACATTGGGAACATCTGAAATCGAAATATAATGAAGTTTTACCCATTTTGATATAAATAATCAAACTAAGAGTTTTCAAAGTAAACAAGCCGAGTATAATCTTTAAGCTGTCACAAAGCTTATTTTGACTAGAAATAGTTATTTTGAGACTTAACTTCATGTAGGGAACGTGGAAAATAGGATGATAAAGAAGTTTCAACGATTTTGTATAAAATCATAATTCTAAGAGTTTTAACATTTAATAAGCCGAGCATAAGCATATATTATCTACAAACGATAATTTTGAATAGAAATCATGGTTTAAAGTCTTAACTTCACATTGGGAACGTGTGAAATCGAACTACAATGAAGTTTTTCCAATTTTAATACAAATAATAAAAGTAAGAGTTTTGAAAGGAAACAAGCCGAGTATAATCATTAAGCTGTCAGAAAGCTTATTGTGACTAGAAATTGTTATTTTGATCCTTAACTTCACGTAGGAAACGTGGGTAACAGGAAGATAATGAAGTTTCAATGATTTTATATAAAATCATAATTCTAAGAGTTTTAAAATTTAACCAGACGAGCATAAACGTATTTTATCTACAAAAGCTTATTTTGAATAGAAATCATTCTTTTAAGCCTTAACTTTACATTGGTAACGTGTGAAATCGAACTATAATAAAGTTTTACCCATTTTGATACAAATAGTCAAACTAAGAGTTTTCAAAGTAAACAAGCTGAGTATAATTATTGTGCCATCACAAAGCTTATTGTGACTAGAAATCGTTATTTTGAGCCGTAACTTCACGTAGGGAATATGGGAAATAGGATGATAATGAAGTTTCAATGATTTTGTATAAAATCATAATTCTAAGAGTTTTAAAATTTGACAAGCCGAGCATAAACATATTTTATCTACAAACGCTTTTATTGAAAAGAAATCGTTGTTTTAGGTATTAACTTCACATTGGGAACGTGGGAAATCGAACTATAATGAACCCATTATGATACAAATAATCAAAATAAGAGTTTTCAAAGTAAACAAGCCGAGTATAATCATTGTGCTGTCAGAAAGCATGTTGTGACTAGAAATCGTTGTTTTGAGCCTTAACTTCTCTTAGGGAACGTAGGAAATAGGTCGATAATGAAGTTTAAACTATTTTGTATAAAATCATAATTCTAAGTGTTTTAAAATTTAACAAGCCGAGTATAAACATATTTTATCTACAAACGCTTATTTTGAATAGAAGTCGTTGTTTTAAGTCTTAACATCACTCTGGCAACGTGTGAAATCGAACTATAATGAAATTTTACCCATTTTGATACAATTAATCAAATTAAGTGTTTTGAAAGTAAACAAGCCGAGTATAATCATTAAGCTGTCACAAAGCTTATTGTGACTAGAAATCGTTGTTTTTGGCTATAACTTCACATAGAGAACGTCGGAAATAAGACGATAATGAAGTTTCCATGATTTTGTATAAAATCATAATTCTAAGAGTTTTAAATTTAACAAGTCGAGCATAAACTTATTTTATCTACAAACGCTTATTTTAAATAGAAATCGCTCTTTAATGTCTTAACTTCAAACTGGGCACATGTGAAATCGAATTATAATGAAGTTTTACCCATTTTGATACAAACAATCAAACTAAGAGTTTTGAATGTAAACAAGCCGAGTATAATCATTAAGCTGTCACAAAACTTATTATGACTATAGATTGTTGTTTTGAGCCTTAACTTCACGTAGGGAACATGGGAAATAGGACGATAATGGAGTTTCAATGATTTTGTATAATATTATAATTCTAAGAGTTTTAAAATAATAATTCTAAGAGTTTTAACATTTAATAATTCTAAGAGTTTTAACATTTAATAAGCTGAGCATAAGCATATTTTATCTGCAAACGATAATTTTGAATAGAAATCATGGTTTTAAGCCTTAACTTCACATTGGGAACATGTGAAATTAAACTACAATGAAGTTTTACCAATTTTGATACAAATAATAAAAGTAAGAGTTTTGAAAGGAAACAAGCCGAGTGTAATCATTAAGCTGTCAGAAAACTTATTGTGACTAGAAATCGTCATTTTGAGCCTTAACTTCACGTAGAGAACGTGGGAAAAAGGAAGATAATGAAGTTTCAACGATTTTGTATAAAATCATAATTCTAAACGTTTTAAAATTTAACAAGCCGAGCATAAACATATTTTATCTAGAAACGCTTATTTTCAATAGAAATCATTCTTTTAAGCCTTAACTTCACATTGGGAATGTGTGAAATCGAACTATAATGAAGTTTTACCCATTTTGATACAAATAATCAAACTAAGAGTTTTGAAAGTAAACAAGCTGAGTGTAATCATTGTACTATCACAAAGCTTATTATGACTAGAAATCGTTATTTTGAGCCTTAACTTCACGTAGGGAATATGGAAAATAGGACGATAATGAAGTTTCAATGATTTTGTATAAAATCATAATTCTAAGAGTTTTAAAATTTAACAAGCTGAGCATAAAATATTTAATCTACAAACGCTTATATTGAAAAGAAATCGTTGTTTTAGGCATTAACTTTACATTGGGAATGTGGGAAATCGAACTATAATGAAGTTTTACCCATTATGATACAAATAATCAAAATAAGAGTTTTGAAAGTAAACAAGCCGAGTATAATCATTGTTCTGTCAGAAAGGATGTTGTGAGTAGAAATCGTTGTTTTGAGCCTTAACTTCTTGTAGGGAACGTGGGAAATAGGTCGATAATTAAGTTTAATCTATTTTGTATGAAATTATATTTCTAAGAGTTTTAAAATTTAACAAGCCGAGTATAAACATATTTTATCTACAAACGCTAATTTTGAATAAAAGTCGTTGTTTTAAGCCTTAACTTCACATTGGGAACGTGTGAAATCGAACTATAATGAAATCTTACCCATTTTGATACAATTAATTAAACTTAGTGTTTTGAAAGTAAACAAGCTGAGTATAATCATTAAGCTGTCACAAAGCTTAATGTGACTAGAAATCGTTGTTTTGAGCTATAACTTCACGTAGGGAACGTGGGAAATAGGACGATAATGAAGTTTCAACGATTTTGTATAAAATCATAATTCTAAGAGTTTTAAAATTTAACAAGCCGAGCATAAACTTATTTTATCTACAAACGCTTATTTTAAATAGAAATCGCTCTTTAATATCTTAACTTCAAACTGGAAACATGTGAAATCAAATTATAATGAAGTTTTACCCATTTTGATACAAACAATCAAACTATAAGTTTTGAATGTAAACAAGCCGAGTATAATCATTAAGCTGTCACAAAGCTTATTATGACTATAAATTGTTGTTTTGAGCCTTAACTTCACAAGGGAACATGGGAAATAGGACGATAATGGAGTTTCAACGATTTTGTATAAAATCATAATTCTAAGAGTTTTAAAATTTAACAAGCCGAGCATAAACCTATTTCATCTACAAACGCTTATTTTGAATAGAAATCGTTGTTTTAAGCCGTAACATCATATTTGGAACGTGTGCAATAGAACTATAATGAAGTTTTACCCATTTTGATACAAATAATCAAACTAAGAGTTTTGAAAGTAAACAAGCCGAGTATAATCGTTAAGCTGTCACAAAGATTATTGTGACTAGAAATCGTTATTTTGAGCCTAAACTTCATGTAGCGAACGTGGGAAATAGGATGATAAAGAAGTTTCAACGATTTTGTATAAAATCATAATTGTAAGTGTTTTAACATTTTATAAGTTGAGCATAAACATATTTTATCTACAAACGATTATTTTGAATAGAAATAATGGTTTTAAGCCTTGACTTCACATTGGGAACGTGTAAAATCGAACTACATTGAAGTTTTACCCAATTTGATACAAATAATAAAAGTAAGAGTTTTGAATGTAAACAAGCCTAGTATAATCATTAAGCAGTCACAGAGCTTATTGTGACTAGGAATCGTTATTTTGAGCCTTAACCTCACGTAGGGAACATGGGAAAAAGGAAGATAATGAAGTTTCAACGATTTAGTATAAAATCATAATTCTAAGAGTTTTAAACATTAACAAGCCGAGCATAAACATATTTTATCTACAAACGCTTATTTTGAATAGAAATCGTTCTTTTAAGCCTTAACTTCACATTGGGAACGTGTGAAATCGAACTATAATGAAGTTTTACCCATTTTGATTCAAATAATCAAACTAAGAGTTTTGAAAGTAAACAAGCTGAGTATAATCATTGTGTTGTCACAAAGCTTATTGTGACTAGAAATCGTAATTTTGAGCCTTAACTTCACGTAGGGAATATGGGAAATAGGACGATAAGGGAGTTTCAACGATTTTGTATAAAATCATAATTCTAAGAGTTTTAATATTTAACAAGTCGAGCATAAACATATTTCATCTACAAACGCTTATTTTGAATAGAAATCGTTGTTTTAAGCCGTAACTTCACATTGGGAACGTCTGAAATCGAACTTTAATGAAGTTTGACACATTTTGAAACAAATAATCAAACTAAGAGTTTTGAAAGTAAACAAGCCGAATATAATCATTAAGCAGTCACAAAGCTTATTGTGACTAGAAATCGTTGTTTTGAGCCTTAACTTCATGTAGGGAACATGGGAAATAGGACGATAATGAAATTTCAATGATTTTGTTTAAAATCATAATTCTAAGAGTTTTAAAATTTAACAAGCCGAGCATAAACATATTTCGTCTACAAACGCTTATTATGAAAACAAATTGTTGTTTTAAGTCTTAGCATCACGTTGGGAACGTCTGAAATCGAACTATAATGAAGTTTGACCCATTTTCATATAAATAATCAAACTAAGAGTTTTCAAAGTAAACAAGCCGAGTATAATCTTTAAGCTGACACAAAGCTTATTTTGACTAGAAATAGTTATTTTGAGCCTTAACTTCATGTAGGGAACGTGGAAAATAGGATGATAAAGAAGTTTCAACGATTTTGTATAAAATAATAATTCTAAGAGTTTTAACATTTAATAAGCCGAGCAGAAGCATATTTTATCTACAAACGATAATTTTGAATAGAAATCATGGTTTTAAGCCTTAACTTCACATTGGGAACGTGTGAAATCGAACTACAATGAAGTTTTACCAATTTTGATACAAATAATAAAAGTAAGAGTTTTGAAAAGAAACAAGCCGAGTATAATCATTAAGCTGTCAGAAAGCTTATTGTGACTAGAAATCGTAATTTTGATCCTTAACTTCACGTAGGGAACGTGGGAAAAAGGAAGATAATGAAGTTTCAACGATTTTGTATAAAATCATAATTCTAAGAGTTTTAAAATTTAACAAGCCGAGCATAAACATATTTTATCTACAAAAGCTGATTTTGAATATAAATCGTTCTTTTAAGCCTTAACTTCACATTGGGAACGTGTGAAATCGAACTATAATGAAGTTTTACCCATTTTGATACAAATAGTGAAACTAAGAGTTTTGAAAGTAAACAAGCTGAGTTTAATCATTGTGCTATCACAAAGCTTATTGTGACTAAAAATCGATATTTTGAGCCTTAACTTCAAGTAGGGAATATGGGAAATAGGACGATAATGAAGTTTCAATGATTTTGTATAAAATCATAATTCTAAGAGTTTTAAAATTTAACAAGCCGAGCATAAACATATTTTATCTACAAACGCTTATATTGAAAAGAAATCGTTGTTTTAGGCATTAACTTCACATTGGGAACGTGTGAAATCGAACTATAATGAAGTTTTACCCATTATAATACAAGTAATCAAAATAAGAGTTTTGAAAGTAAACAAGCCGAGTATAATCATTGTGCTATCAGAAAGCATGTTGTAACTAGAAATCATTGTTTTGAGCCTTAACTTCTTGTAGGGAACGTGGGAAATAGGTCGATAATTAAGTTTAAACAATTTTGTATAAAATTATATTTCTATGAGTTTTAAAATTTAACAAGCCGAGTATAAACATATTTTGTCTACAAACGCTAATTTTGAATAGAAGTCGTTGTTTTAAGCCTTAACTTCACATTGGGAACGTGTGAAATCGAACTATAATGAAATCTTACCCATTTTGATACAATTAATCAAACTAAGTGTTTTGAAAGTAAACAAGCTGAGTATAATCATTAAGCTGTCACAAAGCTTATTGTGACTAGAAATCGTTGTTTTGAGCTATAACTTCACGTAGGAAACGTGGGAAATAGGACGATAATGAAATTTCAACGATTTTGTATAAAATCATAATTCTAAGAGTTTTAAAATTTAACAAGCCGAGCATATATTTCATCTACAAACGCTTATTTTGAAAATAAATCGTTGTTTTAAGTCTTATCGTCACGTTGGGAAAGTCTGAAATCGAACTATAATGAAGTTTGACCAATTTTGATATATATAATCAAACTAAGAGTTTTCAAAGTAAACAAGCCGAGTATAATCTTTAAGCTGTCACAAAGCTTATTTTGACTAGAAATAGTTATTTTGAGCCTTAACTTCATGTAGGGAACGTGGAAAAAAGGATGATAAAGAAGTTTCAACGATTTTGTATAAAATAATAATTCTAAGAGTTTTAAGATTTAATAAGCCGAGCATAAGCATATTTTATCCACAAACGATAATTTTGAATAGAAATCATGGTTTTAAGCCTTAACTTCACATTAGGAACTGTGAAATTGAACTACAATGAAGTTTTACCAATTTTGATACAAATAATAAAAGTAAGAGTTTTGAAAGGAAACAAGCCGAGTATAATCATTAAGCTATCAGAAAACTTATTGTTACTAGAAATCGTTATTTTGAGCCTTAACTTCACGTAGAGAACGTGGGAAAAAGGAAGATAACGAAGTTTCAACGATTTTGTATAAAATCATAATTCTAAACGTTTTAAAATTTAACAAGCCAAGCATAAACATATTTTATCGAGAAACGCTTATTTTCAATAGAAATCGTTCTTTTAAGCCTTAACTTCACATTGGGAATGTGTGAAATTGAACTATAATGAAGTTTTACCCATTTTGATACAAATAGTCAAACTAGGAGTTTTGAAAGTAAACAAGCTGAGTATAATCATTGTGCTATCACAAAGCTTATTATGACTAGAAATCGTTATTTTGAGCCTTGACTTCACGTAAGGAATATGGAAAATAGGACGATAATGAAGTTTCAATGATTTTGTATAAAATCATAATTCGAAGAGTTTTAAAATTTAACAAGCTGAGCATAAACATATTTTATCTACAAACGCTATATTGAAAAGAAATCGTTGTTTTAGGCATTAACTTTACATTGGGAACGTGGGAAATCGAACTATAATGAAGTTTTACCCATTATGATACAAATAATCAAAATAAGAGTTTTGAAAGTAAACAAGCCGAGTATAATCATTGTTCTGTCAGAAAGGATGTTGTAAGTAGAAATCGTTGTTTTGAGCCTTAACTTCTTGTAGGGAACGTGGGAAAAAGGTCGATAATTAAGTTTAATCTATTTTGTATAAAATTATATTTCTAAGAGTTTTAAAATTTAACAAGCCGAGTATAAACATATTTTATCTACAAACGCTAATTTTGAATAGAAGTCGTTGTTTTAAGCCTTAACATCACATTGGGAACGTGTGAAATCGAACTATAATGAAATCTTACCCATTTTGATACAATTAATCAAACTAAGTGTTTTGAAAGTAAACAAGCTGAGTATAATCATTAAGCTGTCACAAAGCTTATTGTGACTAGAAATCGTTGTTTTGAGCTATAACTTCACGTAGGGAACGTGGGAAATAGGACGTTAATGAAGTTTCAACGATTTTGTATAAAATCATAATTCTAAGAGTTTTAAAATTTAACAAGCCGAGCATAAACTTATTTTATCTACAAACGCTTATTTTAAATAGAAATCGCTCTTTAATGTCTTAACGTCAAACTGGGAACATGTGAAATCAAATTATAATGAAGTTTTACCCATTTTTATACAAACAATCAAACTATGAGTTTTGACTGTAAACAAGCCGAGTATAATCATTAAGCTGTCACAAAGCTTATTATGACTATAAATTGTTGTTTTGAGCCTTAACTTCATAAGGGAACATGAGAAATAGGATGATAATGGAGTTTCAACGATTTTGTATAAAATCATAATTCTAAGAGTTTTAAAACTTAACAAGCCGAGCATAAACCTATTTCATCTACAAACGCTTAATTTGAATAGAAATCGTTGTTTTAAGCCGTAACATCATATTTGGAACGTGTGCAATAGAACTATAATGAAGTTTTACCCATTTTGATACAAATAATCAAACTAAGAGTTTTGAAAGTAAACAAGCCGAGTATAATTGTTAAGCTGTCACAAAGATTATTGTGACTAGAAATCGTTATTTTGAGCCTAAACTTCATGTAGCGAACGTGGGAAATAGGATGATAAAGAAGTTTCAACGATTTTGTATAAAATCATAATTGTAAGTGTTTTAACATTTTATAAGTTGAGCATAAACATATTTTATCTACAAACGATTATTTTGAATAGAAATAATGGTTTTAAGCCTTGACTTCACATTAGGAACGTGTAAAATCGAACTACATTGAAGTTTTACCCAATTTGATACAAATAATAAAAGTAAGAGTTTTGAATGTAAACAAGCCTAGTATAATCATTAAGCTGTCACAGAGCTTATTGTGACTAGGAATCGTTATTTTGAGCCTTAACCTCACGTAGGGAACATGGGAAAAAGGAAGATAATGAAGTTTCAACGATTTAGTATAAAATCATAATTCTAAGAGTTTTAAACATTAACAAGCCGAGCATAAACATATTTTATCTACAAACGCTTATTTTGAATAGAAATCGTTCTTTTAAGCCTTAACTTCACATTGGGAACGTGTGAAATCGAACTATAATGAAGTTTTACCCATTTTGATTCAAATAATCAAACTAAGAGTTTTGAAAGTAAACAAGCTGAGTATAATCATTGTGTTGTCACAAAGCTTATTGTGACTAGAAATCGTAATTTTGAGCCTTAACTTCACGTAGGGAATATGGGAAATAGGACGATAAGGGAGTTTCAACGATTTTGTATAAAATCATAATTCTAAGAGTTTTAATATTTAACAAGTCGAGCATAAACATATTTCATCTACAAACGCTTATTTTGAATAGAAATAGTTGTTTCAAGCCGTAACTTCACATTGGGAACGTCTGAAATCGAACTTTAATGAAGTTTGACACATTTTGAAACAAATAATCAAACTAAGAGTTTTGAAAGTAAACAAGCCGAATATAATCATTAAGCAGTCACAAAGCTTATTGTGACTAGAAATCGTTGTTTTGAGCCTTAACTTCACGTAGGGAACATGAGAAATAGGACGATAATGAAGTTTCAATGATTTTGTTTAAAATCATAATTCTAAGAGTTTTAAAATTTAACAAGCCGAGCATAAACATATTTCGTCTACAAACGCTTATTATGAAAACAAATTGTTGTTTTAAGTCTTAGCATCACAATTGGAACGTCTGAAATCGAACTATAATGAAGTTTGACCCATTTTCATATAAATAATCAAACTAAAAGTTTTCAAAGTAAACAAGCCGAGTATAATCTTTAAGCTGTCACAAAGCTTATTTTGACTAGATATAGTCATTTTGAGCCTTAACTTCATGTAGGGAACGTGGAAAATAGGATGATAAAGAAGTTTCAACGATTTTGTATAAAATAATAATTCTAAGAGTTTTAACATTTAATAAGCCGAGCAGAAGCATATTTTATCTACAAACGATAATTTTGAATAGAAATCATGGTTTTAAGCCTTAACTTCACGTTGGGAACGTGTGAAATCGAACTACAATGAAGTTTTACCAATTTTGATACAAATAATAAAAGTAAGAGTTTTGAAAGGAAACAAGCCGAGTATAATCATTGAGCTGTCAGAAAGCTTATTGTGACTAGAAATCGTAATTTTGATCCTTAACTTCACGTAGGGAACGTGGGAAAAAGGAAGATAATGAAGTTTCAACGATTTTGTATAAAATCATAATTCTAAGAATTTTAAAATTTAACAAGCCGAGCATAAACATATTTTATCTACAAAAGCTGATTTTGAATAGAAATCGTTCTTTTAAGCCTTAACTTCACATTGGGAACGTGTGAAATCGAACTATAATGATGTTTTACCCATTTTGAAACAAATAGTTAAACTAAGAGTTTTGAAAGTAAACAAGCTGAGTTTAATCATTGTGCTATCACAAAGCTTATTGTGACTAGAAATCGTTATTTTGAGCCTTAACTTCAAGTAGGGAATATGGGAAATAGGACGATAATGAAGTTTCAATGATTTTGTATAAAATCAAAATTCTAAGAGTTTTAAAATTTAACAAGCCGAGCATAAACATATTTTATCTACAAACGCTTATATTGAAAAGAAATCGTTGTTTTTGGCATTAACTTCACATTGGGAACGTGTGAAATCTAACTATAATGAAGTTTTACCCATTATAATACAAGTAATCAAAATAAGAGTTTTGAAAGTAAACAAGCCGAGTATAATCATTGTGCTGTCAGAACGCATGTTGTAACTAGAAATCATTGTTTTGAGCCTTACCTTCTTCTAGGGAACGTGGGAAATAGGTCGATAATGAAGTTTAAACAATTTTGTATAAAATCATAATTCTAAGAGTTTTTAAATTTAACAAGCCAAGTATAAACATATTTTATCTACAAACGCTTATTTTGAATAGAAGTCGTTGTTTGAAGTCTTAACATCACATTGGCAACGTGTGAAATTGAACAATAATGAAATTTTACCCATTTTGATACAGTTAATCAAACTAAGTGCTTTGAAAGTAAACAAGCCGAGTATAATCATTAAGCTGTCACAAAGCTTATTGTGACTAGAAATCGTTGTTTTTAGCTATATCATCACGTAGGTAACGTGGGAAATAGGACAATAATGAAGTTTCAATGATTTTGTATAAAATCATAATTCTAAGAGTTTTAAAATTTAACAAGCCGAGCATAAACTTATTTCATCTACAAACGCTTATTTTAAATAGAAATCGCTCTTTAATGACTTAACTTCAAACTGGGAACATGTGAAATTGAATTATAATGAAGTTTTACCCATTTTGATACAAACAATCAAACTAAGAGTTTTGAATGTAAACAAGCCGAGTATAATCATTAAGCTGTCACAAAGCTTATAATGACTATAGATTGTTGTTTTGAGCCTTAACTTCACGTAGGGAACATGGGAAATAGGACGATACTGGAGTTTCAATGATTTTGTATAAAATTATAATTCTAAGAGTTTTAAAATTTAACAAGCTGAGCATAAACATATTTCATCTGCAAACACTTATTTTGAATAGAAATCGTTGTTTTAAGCTGTAACTTCACATTGGGAACGTCTGAAATCTAACTATAATGAAGTTTTACATATTTTGATAAAAATAATCAAACTAAGAGTTTTGAAAGTAAACAAGCCGAGTATAATCATTAAGCTGTCACAAAGCTTATTGTGACTAGAAATCGTTGTTTTGAGCCTTAACTTCACGTAGGGAACATGGGAAATAGGACGATAATGAAGTTTCAACGATTTTGTTTAAAATCATAATTCTAAGAGTTTTAAAACTTAAAAAGCCGAGCATAAACATATTTCATCTACAAACGCTTATTTTGAAAAGAAATCGTTGTTTTAAGTCTTAACGTCACGTTGGGAACGTCTGAAATCGAACTATAATGAAGTTTGACCCATTTTGATATATATAATCAAACTAAGAGTTTTCAAAGTAAACAAGCCGAGTATAATCTTTAAGCTGTCACAAAGCTTATTTTGACTAGAAATAGTTATTTTGAGCCTTAACTTCATGTAGGGAACGTGGAAAAAAGGATGATAAAGAAGTTTCAACGATTTTGTATAAAATAATAATTCTAAGAGTTTTAACATTTAATACGCCGAGCATAAGCATATTTTATCTACAAACGATAATTTTGAATAGAAATCATGGTTTTAAGCCTTAACTTCACATTGGGAACGTGTGAAATCGAACTAGAATGAAGTTTTACCCATTTTGATACAAATAGTTAAACTAAGAGTTTTGAAAGTAAACAAGCTGAGTTTAATCATTGTGCTATCACAAAGCTTATTGTGACTAGAAATCGTTATTTTGAGCCTTAACTTCAAGTAGGGAATATGGAAAATAGGACGATAATGAAGTTTCAATGATTTTGTATAAAATCATAATTCTAAGAGTTTTAAAATTTAACAAGCCGAGCATAAACATATTTTATCTACAAACGCTTATATTGAAAAGAAATCGTTGTTTTAGGCATTAACTTCACATTGGGAACGTGTGAAATCGAACTATAATGAAGTTCTACCCATTATAATACAAGTAATCAAAATAAGAGTTTTGAAAGTAAACAAGCCGAGTATAATCATTGTGCTATCAGAAAGCATGTTGTAACTAGAAATCATTGTTTTGAGCCTTAACTTCTTGTAGGGAACGTAGGAAATAGGTCGATAATGAAGTTTAAACAATTTTGTATAAAATCATAATTCTAAGAGTTTTTAAATTTAACAAGCCGAGTATAAACATATTTTATCTACAAACACTTATTTTGAATAGAAGTCGTTGTTTTAAGTCTTAACATCACATTGGCAACGTGTGAAATTGAACTATAATGAAATTTTACCCATTTTGATACAATTAATCAAACTAAGTGTTTTGAAAGTAAACAAGCCGAGTATAATCATTAAACTGTCACAAAGCTTATTGTGATTAGAAATCGTTGTTTTGAGCTATAACTTCACGTAGGGAACGTGGGAAATAGGACGATAATGAAGTTTCAACGATTTTGTATAAAATCATAATTCTAAGAGTTTTAAAATTTAACAAGCCGAGCATAAACTTATTTTATCTACAAACGCTTATTTTAAATAGAAATCGCTCTTTAATGTCTTAACTTCAAACTGGGAACATGTGAAATCAAATTATAATGAAGTTTTACCGATTTTGATACAAACAATCAAACTAAGAGTTTTGAAAGTAAACAGGCCGAGTATAATCATTAAGCTGTCACAAAGCTTATTATGACTATAAATTGTTGTTTTGAGCCTTAACTTCACGTAGGAAACATGGGAAATAGGACGATAATGGAGTTTCAACGAGTTTGTATAAAATCATAATTCTAAGAGTTTTAAACTTTAACAAGTCGAGCATAAACCTATTTCATCTACAAACACTTATTTTGAATAGAAGTCGTTGTTTTAAGCAGTAACTTCAAATTTGGAACGTGTGGAATAGAACTATAATGAAGTTTTACCCATTTTGATACAAATAATCAAACTAAGAGTTCTGAAAGTAAACAAGCCGAGTATAATCGTTAAGCTGTCACAAAGCTTATTGTGACTAGAAATCGTTGTTTTGAGCCTTAACTTCATGTATGGAACGTGGGAAATAGGATGATAAAGAAGTTTCAATGATTTCGTATAAAATCATAATTGTAAGTGTTTTAACATTTAATAAGCCGAGCATAAACATATTTTATCTACAAATGATTATTATGAATAGAAATAATGGTTTTAAGCCTTAACTTCACATTGGGAACGTGTGAAATCGAACTACAACGAAGTTTTACCCATTTTGATACAAATAATAAAAGTAAGAGTTTTGAAAGTAAACAAGCCAAGTATAATCATTAAGTTGCCACAAAACTTATTGTGACTAGAAATCGTTATTTTGAGCCTTAACCTCACGTAGGGAATGTGGGAAAAAGGAAGATAATGAAGTTTCAACGATTTTGTATAAAATCATAATTCTAAGAGTTTTAAAATTTAACAAGCTGAGCATAAACATATTTTGTCTACAACGCTTATTTTGAATAGAAATCGTTCTTTTAAGCCTTAACTTCACATTGGGAACGTGTGAAATCAAACTATAATGAAGTTTTACCCATTTTGATACAAATAATCAAAATAAGAGTTTTGAAAGTAAACAAGCCGAATATAATCATTAAGCTGTCACAAAGCTTATTGCTACTAGAAATCGTTGTTTTGACCCTTAACTTCGCGTAGGGAACATGGGAAATAGGACGATAATGAAGTTTCAACGATTTTGTATAAAATCATAATTCTAAGAGTTTTAAAATTTAACAAGCCGAGTATAAACATATTTCATCTACAAACGCTTATTTTGAATAGAAATCGTTGTTTTAAGCCTTAACTTTATATTGGGAACGTCTGAAATCGAACTATAATGAAGTTTGACCCATTTTGATACAAATATTCAGACTAAGAGTTTTGAAAGTAAACAAGCCGAGTATAATCATTAAGCTGTCAGAAAGCTTATTTTGACTAGAAATTGTTGTTTTGAGCCTTAACTTAACATAGGGAATGTGGGAAAAAGGAAGATAATGAAGTTTCAACGATTTTGTATAAAATCATAATTCCAAGAGTTTTAAAATTTAACAAGACGAGAATAAACATATTTTATCTACAAACGCTAATTTTGAATAGAAATCGTTCTTTTAAGCCTAACTTCACATTGGGAACTTGTGAAATCGAACTATAATGTAGTTTTACCCTTTTAGATACAAATAATCAAACTAAGAGTTTTGAAAGTAAACAAGCCGAGTATAATCATTAAACTATCACAAAGCTTATTTTGACTAGAAATCGTTATTTTGAGTCTTAACTTCATGTAGCGAACGTGGGAAATAGGATGATAAAGAAGTTTCAACAATTTTGGATAAAATCATAATTCTAAGAGTTTTAACATTTAATAAGCCGAGCATAAACATATTTTATCTACAAACTATTATTTTGAATAGATATCTTGGTTTTAAGCCTTAACTTCACATTGGGAACGTGTGAAATCGAACTACAATGAAGTCTTACCCATTTTGATACAAATAATAAAAGTAAGAGTTTTGAAAGTAAATAAGCCGAGTGTAATCATTAAGCGGTCGAAAAGCTTATTGTGACTAGAAATCGTTATTTTGAGCCTTAACTTCGCGTAGGGAACGTGGGAAAAAGGAAGATAATGAAGTTTTAACGATTTTGTATAAGATCATAATTCTAAGAGTTTTAAAGATTAACAAGCCGAGCATAAACATATTTTATCTACAAACGCTAATATTTAAAAGAAATCGTTGTTTTAGGCATTAACTTCATATTGGAATCGTGGAAAATCGAACTCTAATGGAGTTTTACCCATTTTGATACATATAATCAAAATAAGAGTTTTGAAAGTAAACAAGCCTAGTATAATCATTGTGCTGTCACAAAGCTTGTTGTGACTAGAAATCGTTGTTTTGAGCCTTAACTTCTTTGTAGGGAACGTGGAAAATAGGTCGATAATGTAGTTTCAACGATTTTGTATAAAATCATAATTCTAAGAGTTTTAAAATTTAACAAGCCGAGCATAAACATATTTCATCTACAAATGTTTATTTTGAATAGAAATCGTTGTTTTAAGCCGTAACTTCACATTGGGAACGTCTGAAATCGAACAATAATGAAGTTTGACCCATTTTGATACAAATAATCAAACTAAGAGTTTTGAAAGTAAACAAGCCGAATATAATCATTAAGCTGTCACAAAGCTTGTTGTGACTAGAAATCGTTGTTTTGAGCCTTAACTTCTTTGTAGGGAACGTGGAAAATAGGTCGATAATGTAGTTTCAACGATTTTGTATAAAATCATAATTCTAAGAGTTTTAAAATTTAACAAGCCGAGCATAAACATATTTCATCTACAAACGCTTATTTTGAATAGAAATCGTTGTTTTAAGCTGTAACTTCAAATTGGGAATGTCTGAAATCGAACAATAATGAAGTTTGACCCATTTTGATACAAATAATCAAACTAAGAGTTTTGAAAGTAAACAAGCCGAATATAATCATTAAGCTGTCACAAAGCTTATTGTGACTAGAAATCGTTGTTTTGACCCTTAACTTCACGTAGGGAACATGGAAAATAGAACGATAATGAAGTTTCAACGATTTTATATAAAATCATAATTCTATGAGTTTTAAAATTTAACAAGCCGACTATAAACATATTTCATCTACAAACGCTTATTTTGAATAGAAATCGTTGTTTTAAGCCGTAACTTCATATTTGGAACGTGTGGAATAGAACTATAATGAAGTTTGACCCATTTTGATACAAATAATCAAACTAACAGTTTTGAAAGTAAACAAGCCGAGTGTAATCTTTAAGCGGTCACAAAGCTTATTATGACTAGAAATCGTTATTTTGAGCCTTAACTTCGCGTAGGGAACGTGGGAAAAAGGAAGATAATGAAGTTTTAACGATTTTGTATAAGATCATAATTCTAAGAGTTTTAAAGATTAACAAGCCGAGCATAAACATATTTTATCTACAAACGCTAATATTTAAAAGAAATCGTTGTTTTAGGCATTAACTTCATATTGGAATCGTGGAAAATTGAACTGTAATGGAGTTTTACCCATTTTGATACATATAATCAAAATAAGAGTTTTGAAAGTAAACAAGCCTAGTATAATCATTGTGCTGTCACAAAGCTTGTTGTGAGTAGAAATCGTTGTTTTGAGCCTTAACTTCTTTGTAGGGAACGTGGAAAATAGGTCGATAATGTAGTTTCAACGATTTTGTATAAAATCATAATTCTAAGAGTTTTAAAATTTAACAAGTCGAGCATAAACATATTTCATCTACAAATGCTTATTTTGAATAGAAATCGTTGTTTTAAGCCGTAACTTCACATTGGGAACGTCTGAAATCGAACAATAATGAAGTTTGACCCATTTTGATACAAATAATCAAACTAAGAGTTTTGAAAGTAAACAAGCCGAATATAATCATTAAGCTGTCACAAAGCTTGTTGTGACTAGAAATCGTTGTTTTGAGCCTTAACTTCTTTGTAGGGAACGTGGAAAATAGGTCGATAATGTAGTTTCAACGATTTTGTATAAAATCATAATTCTAAGAGTTTTAAAATTTAACAAGCCGAGCATAAACATATTTCATCAACAAACGCTTATTTTGAATAGAAATCGTTGTTTTAAGCTGTAACTTCACATTGGGAATGTCTGAAATCGAACAATAATGAAGTTTGACCCATTTTGATACAAATAATCAAACTAAGAGTTTTGAAAGTAAACAAGCCGAATATAATCATTAAGCTGTCACAAAGCTTATTGTGACTAGAAATCGTTGTTTTGACCCTTAACTTCACGTAGGGAACATGGGAAATAGAACGATAATGAAGTTTCAACGATTTTATATAAAATCATAATTCTATGAGTTTTAAAATTTAACAAGCCGAGTATAAACATATTTCATCTAAAAACGCTTATTTTGAATAGAAATCGTTGTTTTAAGCCGTAACTTCATATTTGGAACGTGTGGAATAGAACTATAATGAAGTTTGACCCATTTTGATACAAATAATCAAACTAACAGTTTTGAAAGTAAACAAGCCGAGTGTAATCTTTAAGCGGTCACAAAGCTTATTGTGACTAGAAATCGTTATTTTGAGCCTTAACTTCGCGTAGGGAACGTGGGAAAAAGGAAGATAATAAAGTTTTAACGATTTTGTATAAGATCATAATTCTAAGAGTTTTAAAGATTAACAAGCCGAGCATAAACATATTTTATGTACAAACGCTAATATTTAAAAGAAATCGTTGTTTTAGGCATTAACTTCATATTGGAATCGAGGAAAATCGAACTGTAATGGAGTTTTACCCATTTTGATACATATAATCAAAATTAGAGTTTTGAAAGTAAACAAGCCTAGTATAATCATTGTGCTGTCACAAAGCTTGTTGTGACTAGAAATCGTTGTTTTGAGCCTTAACTTCTTTGTAGGGAACGTGGAAAATAGGTCGATAATGTAGTTTCAACGATTTTGTATAAAATCATGATTCTAAGAGTTTTAAAATTTAACAAGCCGAGCATAAACATATTTCATCTACAAACGCTTATTTTGAATAGAAATCGTTGTTTTAAGCTGTAACTTCACATTGGGAATGTCTGAAATCGAACAATAATGAAGTTTGACCCATTTTGATACAAATAATCAAACTAAGAGTTTTGAAAGTAAACAAGCCGAATATAATCATTAAGCTGTCACAAAGCTTATTGTGACTAGAAATCGTTGTTTTGACCCTTAACTTCACGTAGGGAACATGGGAAATAGAACGATAATGAAGTTTCAACGATTTTATATAAAATCATAATTCTATGAGTTTTAAAATTTAACAAGCCGAGTATAAACATATTTCATCTACAAACGCTTATTTTGAATAGAAATCGTTGTTTTAAGCCGTAACTTCATATTTGGAATGTGTGGAATAGAACTATAATGAAGTTTGACCCATTTTGATACAAATAATCAAACTAACAGTTTTGAAAGTAAACAAGCCGAGTGTAATCTTTAAGCGGTCACAAAGCTTATTGTGACTAGAAATCGTTATTTTGAGCCTTAACTTCGCGTAGGGAACGTGGGAAAAAAGGAAGATAGTGAAGTTTTAACGATTTTGTATAAGATAATAATTCTAAGAATTTTAAAGATTAACAAGCCGAGCATAAACATATTTTATCTACAAACGCTAATATTTAAAAGAAATCGTTGTTTTAGGCATTAACTTCATATTGGAATCGTGGAAAATCGAACTGTAATGGAGTTTTACCCATTTTGATACATATAATCAAAATAAGAGTTTTGAAAGTAAACAAGCCTAGTATAATCATTGTGCTGTCACAAAGCTTGTTGTGACTAGAAATTATTGTTTTGAGCCTTAACTTCTTTGTAGGGAACGTGGAAAATAGGTGGATAATGTAGTTTCAACGATTTTGTATAAAATCATAATTCTAAGAGTTTTAAAATTTAACAAGCCGAGCATAAACATATTTCATCTACAAACGCTTATTTTGAATAGAAATCGTTGTTTTAAGCCGTAACTTCACATTGGGAACGTCTGAAATCGAACAATAATGAAGTTTGACCCATTTTGATACAAATAATCAAATTAAGAGTTTTGAAAGTAAACAAGCTGAATATAATCATTAAGCTGTCACAAAGATTGTTGTGACTAGAAATCGTTGTTTTGAGCCTTAACTTCTTTAGAGGGAACGTGGAAAATAGGTCGATAATGTAGTTTCAACGATTTTGTATAAAATCATAATTCTAAGAGTTTTAAAATTTAACAAGCCGAGCATAAACATATTTCATCTGCAAACGCTTATTTTGAATAGAAATCGTTGTTTTAAGCCGTAACTTCACATTGGGAACGTCTGAAATCGAACAATAATGAAGTTTGACCCATTTTGATACAAATAATCAAACTAAGAGTTTTGAACGTAAACAAGCCGAATATAATCATTAAGCTGTCACAAAGCTTATTGTGACTAGAAATCGTTGTTTTGACCCTTAACTTCACGTAGGGAACATGGGAAATAGAACGATAATGAAGTTTCAACGATTTTATATAAAATCATAATTCTATGAGTTTTAAAATTTAACAAGCTGAGTATAAACATATTTCATCTACAAACGCTTATTTTGAATAGAAATCGTTGTTTTAAGCCGTAACTTCATATTTGGAACGTGTGGAATAGAACTATAATGAAGTTTGAGCCATCTTGATACAAATAATCAAACTAACAGTTTTGAAAGTAAACAAGCCGAGTGTAATCTTTAAGCGGTCACAAAGCTTAATGTGACTAGAAATCGTTGTTTTGAGCCTTAACTTCGCGTAGGGAACGTGGGAAAAAGGAAGATAATGAAGTTTTAACGATTTTGTATAAAATCATAATTCTAAGAATTTTAAAGATTAACAAGCCGAGCATAAACATATTTTATCTACAAACGCTTATATTTAAAAGAAATCGTTGTTTTAGGCATTAACTTCATATTGGAAACGTGGAAAATCGAACTGTAATGGAGTTTTACCCATTTTGATACATATAATCAAAATAAGAGTTTTGATAGTAAACAAGCCTAGTATAATCATTGTGCTATCACAAAGCTTGTTTTGACTAGAAATCGTTGTTTTAAGCCTTAACTTCTTGTAGGGAACGTGGAAAATAGGTCGATAATGTAGTTTCAACGATTTTGTATCAAATCATAATTCTAAGAGTTTTAAAATTTAACAAGCCAGTATAAACTTATTTTATCTACAAATGCTTATTTTGAATTGAAGTCGTTGTTTTAAGCCTTAACTTCATATTTGGAACGTGTGAAATCGAACTGTAATGAAGTTCTACCCATTTTTATACAAATAATCAAACTAAGAGTTTTGAAAGTAAACAAGCCGAGTATAATCACTAAGCTGTCACAAAGCTTATTGTGACTAGAAATCGTTATTTTGAGCCTTAACTTCACGTAGGGAACGTAGGAAATAGGACGATAATGAAGTTGCAACGATTTTGTATAAAATAATAATTCTGAGAGTTTTAACATTTAATAAGCCGAGCATAAGCATATTTTATCTACAAACGATAATTTTGAATAGAAATCATGGTTTTAAGCCTTAACTTCACATTGGCAACGTGTGAAATCGAACTACAATGAAGTTTTACCAATTTTGATACAAATAATAAAAGTAAGAGTTTTGAAAGGAAACAAGCCGAGTATAATCATTAAGCTGTCAGAAAGCTTATTGTGACTAGAAATCTTTATTATGAGCCTTAACTTCACGTAGAGAACGTGGGAAAATGGAAGATAATGAAGTTTCAACGATTTTGTATAAAATCATAATTCTAAAAGTTTTAAAATTTAACAAGCCGAGCATAAACATATTTTATCTAGAAACGCTTATTTTGAATAGAAATCATTCTTTTAAGCCTTAACTTCACATTAGGAACGTGTGAAATCGAATTATAATGAAGTTTTACCCATTTTGATACAAATAGTCAAACTAAGAGTTTTGAAAGTGAACAAGCTGAGTATAATCATTGTTCTATCACAAAGCTTATTATGACTAGAAATCGTTATTTTGACCCTTAACTTCACGTAGGGAATATGGGAAATAGGATTTTAATGAAGTTTCAATGATTTTGTATAAAATCATAATTCTAAGAGTTTTAAAATTTAACAAGCCGAGCATAAACATATTTTATCTACAAACGCTTATATTGAAAAGAAATCGTTGTTTTAGGCATTAACTTCACATTGGGAACGTGGAAAATTGAACTATAATGAAGTTTTACCCATTATGATACAAATAATCAAACTAAGAGTTTTGAAAGTAAACAAGCCGAGTATAATCGTTAAGCTGTCCCAAAGCTTATTGTGACTAGAAATCGTTATTTTGAGCCTAAACTTCATGTAGGGAACGTGGGAAATAGGATGACAAAGAAGTTTCAACGATTTTGAATAAAATCATAAGTGTAAGTGTTTTAACATTTAATAAGCCGAGCATAAACATATTTTATCTACAAACGATTATTTTGAATAAAAATAATGGTTTTAAGCCTTAACGTCACATTGGGAACGTGTAAAATCGAACTACAATGACGTTTTACCCATTTTGATACAAATAATAAAAGTAAGAGTTTTGAAAGTAAACAAGCCGAGTAAAATCATTAAGCTGTCACAAAGCTTATTGTGACTAGAAATCGTTATTTTGAGCCTTAACCTCATGTTGGGAACGTGGAAAAAAGGAAGATAATGAAGTTTCAACGATTTTGTATAAAATCATAATTCTAAGAGTTTAAAAATTTAACAAGCCGAGCATAAACATATTTTATCTACAAACGCATATTTTGAATAGAAATCGTTCTTTTAAGCCTTAACTTCACATTGGGAACGTGTGAAATCGAACTATAATGAAGTTTTACCCATTTTGATACAAATAGTCAAACTAAGAGTTTTGAAAGTAAACAAGCTGAGTATAATCATTGTGTTGTCACAAAGCTTATTGTGACTAGAAATCGTAATTTTGAGCCTTAACTTCACGTAGGGAATATGGGAAATAGGACGATAAGGGAGTTTCAACGATTTTGTATAAAATCATAATTCCAAGAGTTTTAAAATTTAACATGCCGAGTATAAACATATTTCATCTACAAACGCTTATTTTGAATAGAAATCGTTGTTTTAAGCCTTAACTTCACATTGGGAACGTCAGAAATCGGACTATAATGAAGTTTGACGCATTTTGATACAAATATTCAGACTAAGAGTTTTGAAAGTAAACAAGCCGAGTATAATCATTAAGCTGTCAGAAAGCTTATTTTGACTAGAAATCGTTGTTTTGACCCTTAACTTAACATAGGGAACGTGGAAAAAGGAAGATAATGAAGTTTCAACGATTTTTTATAAAATCATAATTCTAAGAGGTTTAAAATTTAACAAGACGAGAATAGACATATTTCATCTACAAACGCTTATTTTGAATAGAAATCGTTCTTTTAAGCCATAACTTCGCATTGGGAACTTGTGGAATCGAACTATAATGAAGTTTTACCCTTTTAGATACAAATAATCAAACTAAGAGTTTTGAAAGTAAACAAGTCGAGTATAGTCATTCAACTGTCACAAAGCTTATTTTGACTAGAAATCGTTATTTTGAGCCTTAACTTCATGTAGGGAACGTGGGAAATAGGATGATAAAGAAGTTTCAACAATTTTGGATAAAATCATAATTCTAAGAGTTTTAACATTTAATAAGCCGAGCATAAACATATTTTATCTACAAACGATTAATTTGAATAGATATCTTGGTTTTAAGCCTTAACTTCACATTGGGAACGTGTGAAATCGAACTACAATGAAGTTTTACCCATTTTGATACAAATAATAAAAGTAAGAGTTTTGAAAGTGAACAAGCCGAGTGTAATCATTAAGCGGTAACAAAGCTTATTGTGACTAGAAATCGTTATTTTGAGCCTTAACTTCGCGTAGGGAACGTGGGAAAAAGGAAGATAATGAAGTTTTAACGATTTTGTATAAAATCATAATTCTAAGAGTTTTAAAGATTAACAAGCCGAGTAGAAACATATTTTATCTACAAACGCTTATATTTAAAAGAAATCGTTGTTTTAGGCATTAACTTCATATTGGAAATGTGGAAAATCGAACTGTAATGGAGTTTTACCCATTTTGATACATATAATCAAAATAAGAGTTTTGAAAGTAAACAAGCCTAGTATAATCATTGAGCTGTCACAAAGCTTGTTGTGACTAGAAATCGTTGTTTTGAGCCTTAACTTCTTGTTGGGAACGTGGAAAATAGGTCGATAATGTAGTTTCAACGATTTTGTATAAAATCATAATTCTAAGAGTTTTAAAATTTAACAAGCCGAGCATAAACATATTTCATCTACAAACGCTTATTTTGAATAGAAATCGTTGTTTTAAGCCGTAACTTCACATTGGGAACGTCTGAAATCGAACAATAATGAAGTTTGACCCATTTTGATACAAATAATCAAACTAAGAGTTTTGAAAGTGAACAAGCCAAATATAATCATTAAGCAGTCACAAAGCTTATTGTAACCAGAAATCGTTGTTTTGACCCTTAACTTCACGTAGGGAACATAGGAACTAGAACGATAATGAAGTTTCAATGATTTTGTATAAAATCATAATTCTATGAGTTTTAAAATTTAACAAGCCGAGTATAAACTTATTTCATCTACAAAAGCTTATTTTGAATACAAATCGTTGTTTTAAGCCGTAACTTCATATTTGGAACGTGTGGAATAGAACTATAATGAAGTTTTACCCATTTTGATACAAGTAATCAAACTAAGAGTTTTGAAAGTAAACAAGCCGAGTATAATCGTTAAGCTGTCACAAAGCTAATTTTGACTAGAAATCATTATTTTGTGCCTTAACTTCACGTAGGGAATATGGGAAATAGGATGATAAGGGAGATTCAACGATTTTGTATAAAATCATAATTCTAAGAGTTTTAAAATTTAACAAGCCGAGCATAAACATATTTCATCTACAAACGCTTATTTTGAATAGAAATCATTGTTTTAAGCCGTAACTTCACATTGGGAACGTCTGAAATTGAACTATAATGAAGTTTGATCCATTTTGATACAAATAATCAAACTAAGAGCTTTGAAAGTAAACAAGCCGAGTGTAATCATTAAGCGGTCACAAAGCATATTGTGACTAGAAATCGTTATTTTGAGCCTTAACTTCGCGTAAGAAACGTAGGAAAAAGGAAGATAATGAAGTTTTAACGATTTTGTATAAAATCATAATTCTAAGAGTTTTAAAGATTAACAAGCCGAGCATAAACATATTTTATCTACAAACGCTTATATTTAAAAGAAAACTTTGTTTTAGGCATTAACTTCATATTGGAAACGTGGAAAATCGAACTGTAATGGCGTTTTACCCATTTTGATACATATAATCAAAATAAGAGTTTTGAAAGTAAACAAGCCTAGTATAATCATTATGCTGTCACAAAGCTTGTTGTGACTATAAATCGTTATTTTGAGCCTTAACTTCTTGTAGGGAACGTGGAAAATAGGTCGATAATGTAGTTTCAACGATTTTGTATAAAATCATAATTCTGAGAGTTTTAAAATTTCACAAGCCGAGTATAAACTTATTTTATCTTCAAACACTTATTTTGAATAGAAGTCGTTGTTTTAAGCCTTAACTTCATATTTGGAACGTGTGAAATCGAACTGTAATGAAGTTCTACCCATTTTGATACAAATAATCAAACTAAGAGTTTTGAAAGTAAACAAGCCGAGTATAATCGTTAAGCTGTCACAAAGCTTATTTTGACTAGAAATCATTATTTTGAGCCTTAACTTCACGTAGGGAACATGGGAAATAGGACGATAATGAAGTTTCAACGATTTTGTATAAAATCATAATTCTAAGAGTTTTAAAATTTAACAATCCGAGTATAAACATATTTCATCTACAAATGCTTATTTTGAATAGAAATCGTTGTTTTAAGCCTTAACTTCACATTGAGAACGTCTGAAATCGAACAATAATGAAGTTTGACCCATTTTGATACAAATATTCAGACTAAGAGTTTTGAAAGTAAACAAGTCGAATATAATCATTAAGCTATCAGAAAGCTTATTTTGACTAGAAATCGTTGTTTTGAGCCTTAACTTGACATAGGGAACGTGGGAAAAAGGAAGATATTGAAGTTTCAACGATTTTGTATAAAATCATAATTCTAAGAGTTTTAAAATTTAACAAGACGAGAATAAACATATTTTATCTACAAATGCTTATTTTGAATAGAAATCATTCTTTTAAGCCTTAACTTCACATTGGGAACTTGTGAAATCGAACTATAATGAAGTTTTACCCTTTTAGATACAAATAGTCAAACTAAGAGTTTTGAAAGTAAACAAGCCAAGTATAATCATTAAACTGTCACAAGGCTTATTTTGACTAGAAATCGTTATTTTGAGCCTTAACTTCATGTAGGGAACGTGGGAAATAGGATGATAAAGAAGTTTCAACAATTTTGGATAAAATCATAATTCTAAGAGTTTTAACATTTAATAAGCCGAGCATAAACATATTTTATCTACAAACGATTATTTTGAATAGATATCTTGGTTTTAAGCCTTAACTTCACATTGGGAACGTGTAAAATCGAACTACAATGAAGTTTTACCCATTTTGATACAAATAATAAAAGTAAGAGTTTTGAAAGTAAACAAGCCGAGTGTAATCATTAAGCGGTCACGAAGCTTATTGTGACTAGAAATCGTTATTTTGAGCCTTAACTTCGCGTAGGGAACGTGGGAAAAAGGAAGATAATGAAGTTGAAACGATTTTGTATAAAATCATAATTCTAAGAGTTTTAAAATTTAACAAGCCGAGCATAAACCTATTTTATCTACAAACGCTTATTTTAAATAGAAATCATTGTTTAAAGTCTTAACTTCACATTGGGAACGTGTGAAATCGAACTATAATGAAGCTTTACCCATTTTGATACAAGTAATATAACTAAGAGTTTTGAATGTAAACAAGCCAAGTATAATCATTAAGCTGTCACAAAGATTATTGTGACTTGAAATAGTTGTTTTGATCCTTAACTTCACGTAGGAAACATGGGAAATAGGATGATAATGAAGTTTCAATGATTTTGTATAAAATCATAATTCTTAGAGTTAAATTTAACAAGCCGAGCAAAAACATATTTCATCTACAAATGCTTATTTTGAATAGAAATCGTTGTTTTAAGCCGTAACTTCACATTGGGAACGTCTGAAATCGAACTATAATGAAGTTTGACCCATTTTGATACAAATAATCAAAATAAGAGTTTTGAAAGTAAACAAGCCAAGTATAATCATTAAGCTGTCACAAAGCTTATTGTGACTAGAAATCATTGTTTTGAGCCTTAACTTCACGTAGGGAACATGGGAAATAGGACGATAATGAAGTTTCAATGATTTTGTTTAAAATCATAATTCTAAGAGTTTTAAAATTTAACAAGCCGAGCATAAACATATTTCCTCTAGAAACGCTTATTTTGAAAAGAAATCGTTGTTAAGTCTTAACTTCACATTGGGAACGTCTGAAATCGAACTATAATGAAGTTTGACCCATTTTGATATAAATAATCAAACTAAGAGTTTTAAAAGTAAACAAGCTGAGTATAATCTTTAAGCTGTCACAAAGCTTATTTTTACTAGAAATAGTTATTTTGAGCCTTAACTTCATGTTGGGAACGTAGAAAAAATGATGATAAAGATGTTTCAACGATTTTGTATAAAATCATAAGTGTAAGTGTTTTAACATTTAATAAGCCGAGCATAAACATATTTTATCTACAAACGATTATTTTGAATAAAAATAATGGTTTTAAGCCTTAACGTCACATTGGGAACGTGTAAAATCGAACTACAATGAAGTTTTACCCATTTTGATACAAATAATAAAAGTAAGAGTTTTGAAAGTAAACAAGCCGAGTATAATCATTAAGCTGTCACAAAGCTTATTGTGACTAGAAATCGTTATTTTGAGCCTTAACCTCACATTGGGAACGTGGAAAAAAGAAAGATAATGAAGTTTCAACGATTTTGTATAAAATCATAATTCTAAGAGTTTTATAATTTAACAAGCCGAGCAGAAACATATTTTATCTACAAACGCATATTTTGAATAGAAATCGTTCTTTTAAGCCTTAACTTCACATTGGGAACGTGTGAAATCGAACTATAATGAAGTTTTACCCATTTTGATACAAATAATCAAACTAAGAGTTTTGAAAGTAAACAAGCTGAGTATAATCATTGTGCTATCACAAAGCTTATTTTGACTAGAAATCGTTATTTTGACTCTTAACTTCACGTAGGGAATATGGGAAATAGGACGATAATTAAGTTTCAATCATTTTGTATAAAATCATAATTCTAAGAGTTTTAAAATTTAACGAGCCGAGCATAAACATATTTTATCTACAAACGCTAATATTGAAAAGAAATCGTTGTTTTAGGCATTAACTTTACATTGGGAACGTGGGAAATCAAACTATAATGAAGTTTTACCCATAACGATACAAATAATCAAAATAAGAGTTTTGAAAGTAAACAAGCCAAGTATAATCATTGTGCTGTCAGAAAGCATGTTGTGACTAGAAATCGTTATTTTGAGCCTTAACTTCTTGTAGGGAACGTGGGAAATAGGTCGATAATTAAGTTTAAACTATTTTGTATAAAATCATAATTCTAAGATTTTTAAAATTTAATAAGCCGAGTATAAACATATTTTATCTACAAACGCTTATTTTGAATAGAAGTTGTTGTTTTAAGCCTTAACTTCACATTGGGAACGTGTGAAATCGAACTATAATGAAATCTTACCCATTTTGATACAATTAATCAAACTAAGTGTTTTGAAAGTAAATAAGCCGAGTATAATCATTAAGCTGTCACAAAGCTTATTGTGACTAGAAATCGTTGTTTTTGAGCTATAACTTCACATAGCGAACGTGGGAAATAGGACGATAATGAAGTTTCAACGATTTTGTATAAAATCATAATTCTAAGAGTTTTAAAATTTAACAAGCCGAGCATAAACTTTTTTTATCTACAAACGCTTATTTTAAATAGAAATCGCTCTTTAATGTCTTAACTTCAAACTGGGAACATGTGAAATCGAATTATAGTGAAGTTTTACCCATTTTGATACAAACAATCAAACTAAGAGTTTTGAATGTAAACAAGCCGAGTATAATCATTAAGCTGTCACAAAGCTTATTATGACTATAAATTGTTGTTTTGAGCCATAACTTCACGTAGGGAACATGGGAAATAGGACGATAATGGAGTTTCAACGATTTTGTATAAAGTCATAATTGTAAGAGTTTTAAAATTTAACAAGCCCAGCATAAACCTATTCCATCTACAAACACTTATTTTGAATAGAAATCGTTGTTTTAATCCGTAACATCATATTTGGAATGTGTGCAATAGAACTATAATGAAGTTTTGCCCATTTTGATACAAATAATCAAACTAAGAGTTTTGAAAGTAAAGAAGATGAGTATAATCGTTAAGCTGTCACAAAGCTTATTGTGACTAGAAATCGTTATTTTGAGCCTAAACATCATGTAGGGAACGTGGGAAATAGGATGACAAAGAAGTTTCAACGATTTTGTATAAAATCATAAGTGTAAGTGTTTTAACATTTAATAAGCCGAGCATAAACATATTTTATCTACAAACGATTATTTTGAATAAAAATAATGGTTTTAAGCCTTAACGTCACATTGGGAACGTGTAAAATCGAACTACAATGAAGTTTTACCCATTTTGATACAAATAATAAAAGTAAGAGTTTTGAAAGTAAACAAGCCGAGTATAATCATTAAGCTGTCACAAAGCTTATTGTGACTAGAAATCGTTATTTTGAGCCTTAAACTCACATTGGGAACGTGAAAAAAAGGAAGATAATGAAGTTTCAACGATTTTGTATAAAATCATAATTCTAAGAGTTTTAAAATTTAACAAGCCGAGCAGAAACATATTTTATCTACAAACGCATATTTTGAATAGAAATCGTTCTTTTAAGCCTTAACTTCACATTGGGAACGTGTGAAATCGAACTATAATGAAGTTTTACCCATTTTGATACAAATAATCAAACTAAGAGTTTTGAAAGTAAACAAGCTGAGTATAATCATTGTGCTATCACAAAGCTTATTATGACTAGAAATCGTTATTTTGACCCTTAACTTCACGTAGGGAATATGGGAAATAGGACGATAATGAAGTTTCAATCATTTTGTATAAAATCAGAATTCTAAGAGTTTTAAAATTTAACGAGCCGAGCATAAACATATTTTATCTACAAACGCTTATATTGAAAAGAAATCGTTGTTTTCGGCATTAACTTCACATTGGGAACGTGGGAAATCGAACTATAATGAAGTTTTACCCATAACGATACAAATAATCAAAATAAGAGTTTTGAAAGTAAACAAGCCGAGTATAATCATTGTGCTGTCATAAAGCATGTTGTGACTAGAAATCGTTATTTTGAGCCTTAACTTCTTGTAGGGAACGTGGGAAATAGGTCGATAATTAAGTTTAAACTATTTTGTATAAAATCATAATTCTAAGATTTTTAAAATTTAATAAGCCGAGTATAAACATATTTTATCTACAAACGCTTATTTTGAATAGAAGTTGTTGTTTTAAGCCTTAACTTCACATTGGGAACGTGTGAAATCGAACTATAATGAAATCTTACCCATTTTGATACAATTAATCAAACTAAGTGTTTTGAAAGTAAATAAGCCGAGTATAATCATTAAGTTTGTCACAAAGCTTATTGTGACTAGAAATCGTTGTTTCGAGCTATAACTTCACATAGCGAACGTGGGAAATAGGACGATAAGGAAGTTTCAACGATTTTGTATAAAATCATAATTCTAAGAGTTTTAAAATTTAACAAGCCGAGCATAAACTTATTTTATCTACAAACGCTTATTTTAAATAGAAATCGCTCTTTAATGTCTTAACTTCAAACTGGGAACATGTGAAATCGAATTATAATGAAGTTTTACCCATTTTGATACAAATAATCAAACTAAGAGTTTTGAATGTAAACAAGCCGAGTATAATCATTAAGCTGTCACAAAGCTTATTATGACTATAAATTGTTGTTTTGAGCCTTAACTTCACGTAGGGAACATGGGAAATAGGACGATAATGGAGTTTCAACGATTTTGTATAAAGTCATAATTGTAAGAGTTTTAAAATTTAACAAGCCCAGCATAAACCTATTCCATCTACAAACGGTTATTTTGAATAGAAATCGTTGTTTTAATCCGTAACATCATATTTGGAATGTGTGCAATAGAACTATAATGAAGTTTTGCCCATTTTGATACAAATAATCAAACTAAGAGTTTTAAAAGTAAACAAGATGAGTATAATCGTTAAGTTTGTCACAAAGCTTATTGTGACTAGAAATCGTTATTTTGAGCCTAAACTTCACGTAGGGAACGTGGGAAATAGGATGACAAAGAAGTTTCAACGATTTTGTATAAAATCATAAGTGTAAGTGTTTTAACTTTTAATAAGCCGAGCATAAACATATTTTATCTACAAACGATTATTTTTAATAAAAATAATGGTTTTAAGCCTTAACGTCACATTGGGAACGTGTAAAATTGAACTACAATGAAGTTTTACCCATTTTGATACAAATAATAAAAGTAAGAGTTTTGAAAGTAAACAAGCCGAGTATAATCATTAAGTCTGTCACAAAGCTTATTGTGACTAGAAATCGTTATTTTGAGCCTTAAACTCACATTGGGAACGTGAAAAAAAGGAAGATAATGAAGTTTCAACGATTTTGTATAAAATCATAATTCTAAGAGTTTTAAAATTTAACAAGCCGAGCAGAAACATATTTTATCTACAAACGCATATTTTGAATAGAAATCGTTCTTTTAAGCCTTAACTTCACATTGGGAACGTGTGAAATCGAACTATAATGAAGTTTTACCCATTTTGATACAAATAATCAAACTAAGAGTTTTGAATGTAAACAAGCCGAGTATAATCATTAAGCTGTCACAAAGCTTATTATGACTATAAATTGTTGTTTTGAGCCTTAACTTCACGTAGGGAACATGGGAAATAGGACGATAATGGAGTTTCAACGATTTTGTATAAAGTCATAATTGTAAGAGTTTTAAAATTTAACAAGCCCAGCATAAACCTATTCCATCTACAAACGGTTATTTTGAATAGAAATCGTTGTTTTAATCCGTAACATCATATTTGGAATGTGTGCAATAGAACTATAATGAAGTTTTGCCCATTTTGATACAAATAATCAAACTAAGAGTTTTAAAAGTAAACAAGATGAGTATAATCGTTAAGCTGTCACAAAGCTTATTGTGACTAGAAATCGTTATTTTGAGCCTAAACTTCACGTAGGGAACGTGGGAAATAGGATGACAAAGAAGTTTCAACGATTTTGTATAAAATCATAAGTGTAAGTGTTTTAACTTTTAATAAGCCGAGCATAAACATATTTTATCTACAAACGATTATTTTTAATAAAAATAATGGTTTTAAGCCTTAACGTCACATTGGGAACGTGTAAAATCGAACTACAATGAAGTTTTACCCATTTTGATACAAATAATAAAAGTAAGAGTTTTGAAAGTAAACAAGCCGAGTATAATCATTAAGCTGTCACAAAGCTTATTGTGACTAGAAATCGTTATTTTGAGCCTTAAACTCACATTGGGAACGTGAAAAAAAGGAAGATAATGAAGTTTCAACGATTTTGTATAAAATCATAATTCTAAGAGTTTTAAAATTTAACAAGCCGAGCAGAAACATATTTTATCTACAAACGCATATTTTGAATAGAAATCGTTCTTTTAAGCCTTAACTTCACATTGGGAACGTGTGAAATCGAACTATAATGAAGTTTTACCCATTTTGATACAAATAATCAAACTAAGAGTTTTGAAAGTAAACAAGCTGAGTATAATCATTGTGCTATCACAAAGCTTATTATGACTAGAAATCGTTATTTTGACCCTTAACTTCACGTAGGGAATATGGGAAATAGGACGATAATGAAGTTTCAATCATTTTGTATAAAATCATAATTCTAAGAGTTTTAAAATTTAACGAGCCGAGCATAAACATATTTTATCTACAAACGCTTATATTGAAAAGAAATCGTTGTTTTAGGCATTAACTTCACATTGGGAATGTGGAAAATCGAACTATAATGAAGTTTTACCCATAACGATACAAATAATCAAAATAAGAGTTTTGAAAGTAAACAAGCCGAGTATAATCATTGTCTTTGTCGAGAAAGCATGTTGTGACTAGAAATCGTTATTTTGAGCCTTAACTTCTTGTAGGGAACGTGGGAAATAGGTCGATAATTAAGTTTAAACTATTTTGTATAAAATCATAATTCTAAGATTTTTAAAATTTAATAAGCCGAGTATAAACATATTTTATCTACAAACGCTTATTTTGAATAGAAGTTGTTGTTTTAAGCCTTAACTTCACATTGGGAACGTGTGAAATCGAACTATAATGAAATCTTACCCATTTTGATACAATTAATCAAACTAAGTGTTTTGAAAGTAAATAAGCCGAGTATAATCATTAAGCTGTCACAAAGCTTATTGTGACTAGAAATCGTTGTTTTTGAGCTATAACTTCACATAGCGAACGTGGGAAATAGGACGATAATGAAGTTTCAACGATTTTGTATAAAATCATAATTCTAAGAGTTTTAAAATTTAACAAGCCGAGCATAAACTTATTTTATCTACAAACGCTTATTTTAAATAGAAATCGCTCTTTAATGTCTTAACTTCAAACTGGGAACATGTGAAATCGAATTATAATGAAGTTTTACCCATTTTGATACAAACAATCAAACTAAGAGTTTTGAATGTAAACAAGCCGAGTATAATCATTAAGTTGTCACAAAGCTTATTATGACTATAAATTGTTGTTTTGAGCCTTAACTTCACGTAGGGAACATGGGAAATAGGACGATAATGGAGTTTCAACGATTTTGTATAAAGTCATAATTGTAAGAGTTTTAAAATTTAACAAGCCCAAAGATAAACCTATTCCATCTACAAACGGTTATTTTGAATAGAAATCGTTGTTTTAATCCGTAACATCATATTTGGAATGTGTGCAATAGAACTATAATGAAGTTTTGCCCATTTTGATACAAATAAACAAACTAAGAGTTTTGAAAGTAAACAAGATGAGTATAATCGTTAAGCTATCACAAAGCTTATTGTGACTAGAAATCGTTATTTTGAGCCTAAACATCATGTAGGGAACGTGGGAAAGAGGATGACAAAGAAGTTTCAACGATTTTGTATAAAATCATAAGTGTAAGTGTTTTAACATTTAATAAGCCGAGCATAAACATATTTTATCTACAAACGATTATTTTGAATAAAAATAATGGTTTTAAGCCTTAACGTCACATTGGGAACGTGTAAAATCGAACTACTATGAAGTTTTACCCATTTTGATACAAATAATAAAAGTAAGAGTTTTGAAAGTAAACAAGCCGAGTATAATCATTAAGCTTTTGTCACAAAGCTTATTGTGACTAGAAATCGTTATTTTGAGCCTTAAACTCACATTGGGAACGTGAAAAAAGGAAGATAATGAAGTTTCAATGATTTTGTATAAAATCATAATTCTAAGAGTTTTAAAATTTAACAAGCCGAGCGAAACATATTTTATCTACAAACGCATATTTTGAATAGAAATCGTTCTTTTAAGCCTTAACTTCACATTGGGAACGTGTGAAATCGAACTATAATGAAGTTTTACCCATTTTGATACAAATAATGAAACTAAGACTTTTGAAAGTAAACAAGCTGAGTATAATCATTGTGCTATCACAAAGCTTATTATGACTAGAAATCGTTATTTTGACCCTTAACTTCACGTAGGGAATATGGGAAATAGGACGATAATAAAGTTTCAATCATTTTGTATAAAATCATAATTCTAAGAGTTTTAAAATTTAACGAGCCGAGCATAAACATATTTTATCTACAAACGCTTATATTGAAAAGAAATCGTTGTTTTAGGCATTATCTTCACATTGGGAACGTGGGAAATCGAACTATAATGAAGTTTTACCCATAACGATATAAATAATCTAAATAAGAGTTTTGAAAGTAAACAAGCCGAGTATAATCATTGTGCTGTCATAAAGCATGTTGTGACTAGAAATCGTTATTTTGAGCCTTAACTTCTTGTAGGGAACGTGGGAAATAGGTCGATAATTAAGTTTAAACTATTTTGTATAAAATCATAATTCTAAGATTTTTAAAATTTAATAAGCCGAGTATAAACATATTTTATCTATAAACGCTTATTTTGAATAGAAGTTGTTGTTTTAAGCCTTAACTTCACATTGGGAACGTGTGAAATCGAACTATAATGAAATCTTACCCATTTTGATACAATTAATCAAACTAAGTGTTTTGAAAGTAAATAAGCCGAGTATAATCATTAAGTCATGTCACAAAGCTTATTGTGACTAGAAATCGTTGTTTCGAGCTATAACTTCACATAGCGAACGTGGGAAATAGGACGATAAGGAAGTTTCAACGATTTTGTATAAAATCATAATTCTAAGAGTTTTAAAATTTAACAAGCCGAGCATAAACTTATTTTATCTACAAACGCTTATTTTAAATAGAAATCGCTCTTTAATGTCTTAACTTCAAACTGGGAACATGTGAAATCGAATTATAATGAAGTTTTACCCATTTTGATACAAATAATCAAACTAAGAGTTTTGAATGTAAACAAGCCGAGTATAATCATTAAGTTTCACAAAGCTTATTATGACTATAAATTGTTGTTTTGAGCCTTAACTTCACGTAGGGAACATGGGAAATAGGACGATAATGGAGTTTCAACGATTTTGTATAAAGTCATAATTGTAAGAGTTTTAAAATTTAACAAGCCCAGCATAAACCTATTCCATCTACAAACGGTTATTTTGAATAGAAATCGTTGTTTTAATCCGTAACATCATATTTGGAATGTGTGCAATAGAACTATAATGAAGTTTTGCCCATTTTGATACAAATAATCAAACTAAGAGTTTTAAAAGTAAACAAGATGAGTATAATCGTTAAGCTGTCACAAAGCTTATTGTGACTAGAAATCGTTATTTTGAGCCTAAACTTCACGTAGGGAACGTGGGAAATAGGATGACAAAGAAGTTTCAACGATTTTGTATAAAATCATAAGTGTAAGTGTTTTAACTTTTAATAAGCCGAGCATAAACATATTTTATCTACAAACGATTATTTTTAATAAAAATAATGGTTTTAAGCCTTAACGTCACATTGGGAACGTGTAAAATTGAACTACAATGAAGTTTTACCCATTTTGATACAAATAATAAAAGTAAGAGTTTTGAAAGTAAACAAGCCGAGTATAATCATTAAGCTGTCACAAAGCTTATTGTGACTAGAAATCGTTATTTTGAGCCTTAAACTCACATTGGGAACGTGAAAAAAGGAAGATAATGAAGTTTCAACGATTTTGTATAAAATCATAATTCTAAGAGTTTTAAAATTTAACAAGCCGAGCGAAAAACATATTTTATCTACAAACGCATATTTTGAATAGAAATCGTTCTTTTAAGCCTTAACTTCACATTGGGAACGTGTGAAATCGAACTATAATGAAGTTTTACCCATTTTGATACAAATAATCAAACTAAGAGTTTTGAATGTAAACAAGCCGAGTATAATCATTAAGCTGTCACAAAGCTTATTATGACTATAAATTGTTGTTTTGAGCCTTAACTTCACGTAGGGAACATGGGAAATAGGACGATAATGGAGTTTCAACGATTTTGTATAAAGTCATAATTGTAAGAGTTTTAAAATTTAACAAGCCCAGCATAAACCTATTCCATCTACAAACGGTTATTTTGAATAGAAATCGTTGTTTTAATCCGTAACATCATATTTGGAATGTGTGCAATAGAACTATAATGAAGTTTTGCCCATTTTGATACAAATAATCAAACTAAGAGTTTTAAAAGTAAACAAGAGTGAGTATAATCGTTAAGCTTGTCACAAAGCTTATTGTGACTAGAAATCGTTATTTTGAGCCTAAACTTCACGTAGGGAACGTGGGAAATAGGATGACAAAGAAGTTTCAACGATTTTGTATAAAATCATAAGTGTAAGTGTTTTAACTTTTAATAAGCCGAGCATAAACATATTTTATCTACAAACGATTATTTTTAATAAAAATAATGGTTTTAAGCCTTAACGTCACATTGGGAACGTGTAAAATCGAACTACAATGAAGTTTTACCCATTTTGATACAAATAATAAAAGTAAGAGTTTTGAAAGTAAACAAGCCGAGTATAATCATTAAGCTGTCACAAAGCTTATTGTGACTAGAAATCGTTATTTTGAGCCTTAAACTCACATTGGGAACGTGAAAAAAAAGGAAGATAATGAAGTTTCAACGATTTTGTATAAAATCATAATTCTAAGAGTTTTAAAATTTAACAAGCCGAGCAGAAACATATTTTATCTACAAACGCATATTTTGAATAGAAATCGTTCTTTTAAGCCTTAACTTCACATTGGGAACGTGTGAAATCGAACTATAATGAAGTTTTACCCATTTTGATACAAATAATCAAACTAAGAGTTTTGAAAGTAAACAAGCTGAGTATAATCATTGTGCTATCACAAAGCTTATTATGACTAGAAATCGTTATTTTGACCCTTAACTTCACGTAGGGAATATGGGAAATAGGACGATAATGAAGTTTCAATCATTTTGTATAAAATCATAATTCTAAGAGTTTTAAAATTTAACGAGCCGAGCATAAACATATTTTATCTACAAACGCTTATATTGAAAAGAAATCGTTGTTTTAGGCATTAACTTCACATTGGGAACGTGGAAAATCGAACTATAATGAAGTTTTACCCATAACGATACAAATAATCAAAATAAGAGTTTTGAAAGTAAACAAGCCGAGTATAATCATTGTCTTGTCACAAAAGCATGTTGTGACTAGAAATCGTTATTTTGAGCCTTAACTTCTTGTAGGGAACGTGGGAAATAGGTTGATAATTAAGTTTAAACTATTTTGTATAAAATCATAATTCTAAGATTTTTAAAATTTAATAATAAGCCGAGTATAAACATATTTTATCTACAAACGCTTATTTTGAATAGAAGTTGTTGTTTTAAGCCTTAACTTCACATTGGGAACGTGTGAAATCGAACTATAATGAAATCTTACCCATTTTGATACAATTAATCAAACTAAGTGTTTTGAAAGTAAATAAGCCGAGTATAATCATTAAGTTTGTCACAAAGCTTATTGTGACTAGAAATCGTTGTTTTGAGCTATAACTTCACATAGCGAACGTGGGAAATAGGACGATAAGGAAGTTTCAACGATTTTGTATAAAATCATAATTCTAAGAGTTTTAAAATTTAACAAGCCGAGCATAAACTTATTTTATCTACAAACGCTTATTTTAAATAGAAATCGCTCTTTTAATGTCTTAACTTCAAACTGGGAACATGTGAAATCGAATTATAATGAAGTTTTACCCATTTTGATACAAACAATCAAACTAAGAGTTTTGAATGTAAACAAGCCGAGTATAATCATTAAGTTCACACAAAGCTTATTATGACTATAAATTGTTGTTTTGAGCCTTAACTTCACGTAGGGAACATGGGAAATAGGACGATAATGGAGTTTCAACGATTTTGTATAAAGTCATAATTGTAAGAGTTTTAAAATTTAACAAGCCCAGCATAAACCTATTCCATCTACAAACGGTTATTTTGAATAGAAATCGTTGTTTTAATCCGTAACATCATATTTGGAATGTGTGCAATAGAACTATAATGAAGTTTTGCCCATTTTGATACAAATAAACAAACTAAGAGTTTTGAAAGTAAACAAGATGAGTATAATCGTTAAGCTATCACAAAGCTTATTGTGACTAGAAATCGTTATTTTGAGCCTAAACATCATGTAGGGAACGTGGGAAAGAGGATGACAAAGAAGTTTCAACGATTTTGTATAAAATCATAAGTGTAAGTGTTTTAACATTTAATAAGCCGAGCATAAACATATTTTATCTACAAACGATTATTTTGAATAAAAATAATGGTTTTAAGCCTTAACGTCACATTGGGAACGTGTAAAATCGAACTACTATGAAGTTTTACCCATTTTGATACAAATAATAAAAGTAAGAGTTTTGAAAGTAAACAAGCCGAGTATAATCATTAAGCTTGTCACAAAGCTTATTGTGACTAGAAATCGTTATTTTGAGCCTTAAACTCACATTGGGAACGTGAAAAAAAGGAAGATAATGAAGTTTCAATGATTTTGTATAAAATCATAATTCTAAGAGTTTTAAAATTTAACAAGCCGAGCAGAAACATATTTTATCTACAAACGCATATTTTGAATAGAAATCGTTCTTTTAAGCCTTAACTTCACATTGGGAACGTGTGAAATCGAACTATAATGAAGTTTTACCCATTTTGATACAAATAATGAAACTAAGACTTTTGAAAGTAAACAAGCTGAGTATAATCATTGTGCTATCACAAAGCTTATTATGACTAGAAATCGTTATTTTGACCCTTAACTTCACGTAGGGAATATGGGAAATAGGACGATAATAAAGTTTCAATCATTTTGTATAAAATCATAATTCTAAGAGTTTTAAAATTTAACGAGCCGAGCATAAACATATTTTATCTACAAACGTTTATATTGAAAACAAATCGTTGTTTTAGGCATTATCTTCACATTGGGAACGTGGGAAATCGAACTATAATGAAGTTTTACCCATAACGATATAAATAATCTAAATAAGAGTTTTGAAAGTAAACAAGCCGAGTATAATCATTGTGCTGTCATAAAGCATGTTGTGACTAGAAATCGTTATTTTGAGCCTTAACTTCTTGTAGGGAACGTGGGAAATAGGTCGATAATTAAGTTTAAACTATTTTGTATAAAATCATAATTCTAAGATTTTTAAAATTTAATAAGCCGAGTATAAACATATTTTATCTATAAACGCTTATTTTGAATAGAAGTTGTTGTTTTAAGCCTAAACTTCACATTGGAAACGTGTGAAATCGAACTATAATGAAATCTTACCCAATTTGATACAATTAATCAAACTAAGTGTTTTGAAAGTAAATAAGCCGAGTATAATCATTAAGCTGTCACAAAGCTTATTGTGACTAGAAATCGTTGTTTCGAGCTATAACTTCACATAGCGAACGTGGGAAATAGGACGATAATGAAGTTTCAACGATTTTGTATAAAATCATAATTCTAAGAGTTTTAAAATTTAACAAGCCGAGCATAAACTTATTTTATCTACAAACGCTTATTTTAAATAGAAATCGCTCTTTAATGTCTTAACTTCAAACTGGGAACATGTGAAATCGAATTATAATGAAGTTTTACCCATTTTGATACAAACAATCAAACTAAGAGTTTTGAATGTAAACAAGCCGAGTATAATCATTAAGCTTTCACAAAGCTTATTATGACTATAAATTGTTGTTTTGAGTCTTAACTTCACGTAGGGAACCTGGGAAATAGGACGATAATGGAGTTTCAACGATTTTGTATAAAGTCATAATTGTAAGAGTTTTAAAATTTAACAAGCCCAGCATAAACCTAATCCATCTACAAACGCTTATTTTGAATAGAAATCGTTGTTTTAATCCGTAACATCATATTTGAAATGTGTGCAATAGAACTATAATGAAGTTTTGCCCATTTTGATACAAATAATCAAACTAAGAGTTTTGAAAGTAAACAAGATGAGTATAATCGTTAAGCTATCACAAAGCTTATTGTGACTAGAAATCGTTATTTTGAGCCTAAACATCATGTAGGGAACGTGGGAAATAGGATGACAAAGAAGTTTCAACGATTTTGTATAAAATCATAAGTGTAAGTGTTTTAACATTTAATAAGCCGAGCATAAACATATTTTATCTACAAACGATTATTTTGAATAAAAATAATGGTTTTAAGCCTTAACGTCACATTGGGAACGTGTAAAATCGAACTACAATGAAGTTTTACCCATTTTGATACAAATAATAAAAGTAAGAGTTTTGAAAGTAAACAAGCCGAGTATAATCATTAAGTCTGTCACAAAGCTTATTGTGACTAGAAATCGTTATTTTGAGCCTTAAACTCACATTGGGAACGTGAAAAAAGGAAGATAATGAAATTTCAACGATTTTGTATAAAATCATAATTCTAAGAGTTTTAAAATTTAACAAGCCGAGCAGAAACATATTTTATCTACAAACGCATATTTTGAATAGAAATCGTTCTTTTAAGCCTTAACTTCACATTGGGAACGTGTGAAATCGAACTATAATGAAGTTTTACCCATTTTGATACAAATAATCAAACTAAGAGTTTTGAAAGTAAACAAGCTGAGTATAATCATTGTGCTATCACAAAGCTTATTATGACTAGAAATCGTTATTTTGACCCTTAACTTCACGTAGGGAATATGGGAAATAGGACGATAATGAAGTTTCAATCATTTTGTATAAAATCATAATTCTAAGAGTTTTAAAATTTAACGAGCCGAGCATAAACATATTTTATCTACAAACGCTTATATTGAAAAGAAATCGTTGTTTTAGGCATTAACTTCACATTGGGAACGTGGGAAATCGAACTATAATGAAGTTTTACCCATAACGATACAAATAATCAAAATAAGAGTTTTGAAAGTAAACAAGCCGAGTATAATCATTGTGCTGTCAGAAAGCATGTTGTGACTAGAAATCGTTATTTTGAGCCTTAACTTCTTGTAGGGAACGTGGGAAATAGGTTGATAATTAAGTTTAAACTATTTTGTATAAAATCATAATTCTAAGATTTTTAAAATTTAATAAGCCGAGTATAAACATATTTTATCTACAAACGCTTATTTTGAATAGAAGTTGTTGTTTTAAGCCTTAACTTCACATTGGGAACGTGTGAAATCGAACTATAATGAAATCTTACCCATTTTGATACAATTAATCAAACTAAGTGTTTTGAAAGTAAATAAGCCGAGTATAATCATTAAAGTCTGTCACAAAGCTTATTGTGACTAGAAATCGTTGTTTCGAGCTATAACTTCACATAGGGAACGTGGGAAATAGGACGATAAGGAAGTTTCAACGATTTTGTATAAAATCATAATTCTAAGAGTTTTAAAATTTAACAAGCCGAGCATAAACTTATTTTATCTACAAACGCTTATTTTAAATAGAAATCGCTCTTTAATGTCTTAACTTCAAACTGGGAACATGTGAAATCGAATTATAATGAAGTTTTACCCATTTTGATACAAATAATCAAACTAAGAGTTTTGAATGTAAACAAGCCGAGTATAATCATTAAGCTGTCACAAAGCTTATTATGACTATAAATTGTTGTTTTGAGCCTTAACTTCACGTAGGGAACATGGGAAATAGGACGATAATGGAGTTTCAACGATTTTGTATAAAGTCATAATTGTAAGAGTTTTAAAATTTAACAAGCCCAAATAAACCTATTCCATCTACAAACGCTTATTTTGAATAGAAATCGTTGTTTTAATCCGTAACATCATATTTGGGAATGTGTGCAATAGAACAATAATGAAGTTTTGCCCATTTTGATACAAATAATTAAACTAAGAGTTTTAAAAGTAAACAAGATGAGTATAATCGTTAAGCTGTCACAAAGCTTATTGTGACTAGAAATCGTTATTTTGAGCCTAAACTTCACGTAGGGAACGTGGGAAATAGGATGACATAGAAGTTTCAACGATTTTGTATAAAATCATAAGTGTAAGTGTTTTAACTTTTAATAAGCCGAGCATAAACATATTTTATCTACAAACGATTATTTTGAATAAAAATAATGGTTTTAAGCCTTAACGTCACATTGGGAACGTGTAAAATCGAACTACTATGAAGTTTTACCCATTTTGATACAAATAATAAAAGTAAGAGTTTTGAAAGTAAACAAGCCGAGTATAATCATTAAGCTGTCACAAAGCTTATTGTGACTAGAAATCGTTATTTTGAGCCTTAAACTCACATTGGGAACGTGAAAAAAAGGAAGATAATGAAGTTTCAATGATTTTGTATAAAATCATAATTCTAAGAGTTTTAAAATTTAACAAGCCGAGCAGAAACATATTTTATCTACAAACGCATATTTTGAATAGAAATCGTTCTTTTAAGCCTTAACTTCACATTGGGAACGTGTGAAATCGAACTATAATGAAGTTTTACCCATTTTGATACAAATAATGAAACTAAGACTTTTGAAAGTAAACAAGCTGAGTATAATCATTGTGCTATCACAAAGCTTATTATGACTAGAAATCGTTATTTTGACCCTTAACTTCACGTAGGGAATATGGGAAATAGGACGATAATAAAGTTTCAATCATTTTGTATAAAATCATAATTCTAAGAGTTTTAAAATTTAACGAGCCGAGCATAAACATATTTTATCTACAAACGCTTATATTGAAAACAAATCGTTGTTTTAGGCATTATCTTCACATTGGGAACGTGGGAAATCGAACTATAATGAAGTTTTACCCATAACGATATAAATAATCTAAATAAGAGTTTTGAAAGTAAACAAGCCGAGTATAATCATTGTCTTTGTCGAGAAAAGCATGTTGTGACTAGAAATCGTTATTTTGAGCCTTAACTTCTTGTAGGGAACGTGGGAAATAGGTCGATAATTAAGTTTAAACTATTTTGTATAAAATCATAATTCTAAGATTTTAAAATTTAATAAGCCGAGTATAAACATATTTTATCTATAAACGCTTATTTTGAATAGAAGTTGTTGTTTTAAGCCTAAACTTCACATTGGAAACGTGTGAAATCGAACTATAATGAAATCTTACCCAATTTGATACAATTAATCAAACTAAGTGTTTTGAAAGTAAATAAGCCGAGTATAATCATTAAGCTGTCACAAAGCTTATTGTGACTAGAAATCGTTGTTTCGAGCTATAACTTCACATAGCGAACGTGGGAAATAGGACGATAATGAAGTTTCAACGATTTTGTATAAAATCATAATTCTAAGAGTTTTAAAATTTAACAAGCCGAGCATAAACTTATTTTATCTACAAACGCTTATTTTAAATAGAAATCGCTCTTTAATGTCTTAACTTCAAACTGGGAACATGTGAAATCGAATTATAATGAAGTTTTACCCATTTTGATACAAACAATCAAACTAAGAGTTTTGAATGTAAACAAGCCGAGTATAATCATTAAGCTTTCACAAAGCTTATTATGACTATAAATTGTTGTTTTGAGTCTTAACTTCACGTAGGGAACCTGGGAAATAGGACGATAATGGAGTTTCAACGATTTTGTATAAAGTCATAATTGTAAGAGTTTTAAAATTTAACAAGCCCAAAGATAAACCTAATCCATCTACAAACGCTTATTTTGAATAGAAATCGTTGTTTTAATCCGTAACATCATATTTGAAATGTGTGCAATAGAACTATAATGAAGTTTTGCCCATTTTGATACAAATAATCAAACTAAGAGTTTTGAAAGTAAACAAGATGAGTATAATCGTTAAGCTATCACAAAGCTTATTGTGACTAGAAATCGTTATTTTGAGCCTAAACATCATGTAGGGAACGTGGGAAATAGGATGACAAAGAAGTTTCAACGATTTTGTATAAAATCATAAGTGTAAGTGTTTTAACATTTAATAAGCCGAGCATAAACATATTTTATCTACAAACGATTATTTTGAATAAAAATAATGGTTTTAAGCCTTAACGTCACATTGGGAACGTGTAAAATCGAACTACAATGAAGTTTTACCCATTTTGATACAAATAATAAAAGTAAGAGTTTTGAAAGTAAACAAGCCGAGTATAATCATTAAGTCATGTCACAAAGCTTATTGTGACTAGAAATCGTTATTTTGAGCCTTAAACTCACATTGGGAACGTGAAAAAAGGAAGATAATGAAATTTCAACGATTTTGTATAAAATCATAATTCTAAGAGTTTTAAAATTTAACAAGCCGAAAGCGTAAAACATATTTTATCTACAAACGCATATTTTGAATAGAAATCGTTCTTTTAAGCCTTAACTTCACATTGGGAACGTGTGAAATCGAACTATAATGAAGTTTTACCCATTTTGATACAAATAATCAAACTAAGAGTTTTGAAAGTAAACAAGTTTGTATAATCATTGTGCTATCACAAAGCTTATTATGACTAGAAATCGTTATTTTGACCCTTAACTTCACGTAGGGAATATGGGAAATAGGACGATAATGAAGTTTCAATCATTTTGTATAAAATCATAATTCTAAGAGTTTTAAAATTTAACGAGCCGAGCATAAAATATTTTATCTACAAACGCTTATATTGAAAAGAAATCGTTGTTTTAGGCATTAACTTCACATTGGGAACGTGGGAAATCGAACTATAATGAAGTTTTACCCATAACGATACAAATAATCAAAATAAGAGTTTTGAAAGTAAACAAGCCGAGTATAATCATTGTGCTGTCAGAAAGCATGTTGTGACTAGAAATCGTTATTTTGAGCCTTAACTTCTTGTAGGGAACGTGGGAAATAGGTTGATAATTAAGTTTAAACTATTTTGTATAAAATCATAATTCTAAGATTTTTAAAATTTAATAAGCCGAGTATAAACATATTTTATCTACAAACGCTTATTTTGAATAGAAGTTGTTGTTTTAAGCCTTAACTTCACATTGGGAACGTGTGAAATCGAACTATAATGAAATCTTACCCATTTTGATACAATTAATCAAACTAAGTGTTTTGAAAGTAAATAAGCCGAGTATAATCATTAAGCTGTCACAAAGCTTATTGTGACTAGAAATCGTTGTTTCGAGCTATAACTTCACATAGGGAACGTGGGAAATAGGACGATAAGGAAGTTTCAACGATTTTGTATAAAATCATAATTCTAAGAGTTTTAAAATTTAACAAGCCGAGCATAAACTTATTTTATCTACAAACGCTTATTTTAAATAGAAATCGCTCTTTAATGTCTTAACTTCAAACTGGGAACATGTGAAATCGAATTATAATGAAGTTTTACCCATTTTGATACAAATAATCAAACTAAGAGTTTTGAATGTAAACAAGCCGAGTATAATCATTAAGCATCACAAAGCTTATTATGACTATAAATTGTTGTTTTGAGCCTTAACTTCACGTAGGGAACATGGGAAATAGGACGATAATGGAGTTTCAACGATTTTGTATAAAGTCATAATTGTAAGAGTTTTAAAATTTAACAAGCCCAGCATAAACCTATTCCATCTACAAACGCTTATTTTGAATAGAAATCGTTGTTTTAATCCGTAACATCATATTTGGAATGTGTGCAATAGAACTATAATGAAGTTTTGCCCATTTTGATACAAATAATTAAACTAAGAGTTTTAAAAGTAAACAAGATGAGTATAATCGTTAAGCTTCACAAAGCTTATTGTGACTAGAAATCGTTATTTTGAGCCTAAACTTCACGTAGGGAACGTGGGAAATAGGATGACATAGAAGTTTCAACGATTTTGTATAAAATCATAAGTGTAAGTGTTTTAACTTTTAATAAGCCGAGCATAAACATATTTTATCTACAAACGATTATTTTGAATAAAAATAATGGTTTTAAGCCTTAACGTCACATTGGGAACGTGTAAAATCGAACTACTATGAAGTTTTACCCATTTTGATACAAATAATAAAAGTAAGAGTTTTGAAAGTAAACAAGCCGAGTATAATCATTAAGCTGTCACAAAGCTTATTGTGACTAGAAATCGTTATTTTGAGCCTTAAACTCACATTGGGAACGTGAAAAAAGGAAGATAATGAAGTTTCAACGATTTTGTATAAAATCATAATTCTAAGAGTTTTAAAATTTAACAAGCCGAGCGAAAACATATTTTATCTACAAACGCATATTTTGAATAGAAATCGTTCTTTTAAGCCTTAACTTCACATTGGGAACGTGTGAAATCGAACTATAATGAAGTTTTACCCATTTTGATACAAATAATCAAACTAAGAGTTTTGAAAGTAAACAAGTGAGTATAATCATTGTGCTATCACAAAGCTTATTATGACTAGAAATCGTTATTTTGACCCTTAACTTCACGTAGGGAATATGGGAAATAGGACGATAATAAAGTTTCAATCATTTTGTATAAAATCATAATTCTAAGAGTTTTAAAATTTAACGAGCCGAGCATAAACATATTTTATCTACAAACGCTTATATTGAAAACAAATCGTTGTTTTAGGCATTATCTTCACATTGGGAACGTGGGAAATCGAACTATAATGAAGTTTTACCCATAACGATACAAATAATCAAATAAGAGTTTTGAAAGTAAACAAGCCGAGTATAATCATTGTCTTTGTCGAAAAAGCATGTTGTGACTAGAAATCGTTATTTTGAGCCTTAACTTCTTGTAGGGAACGTGGGAAATAGGTCGATAATTAAGTTTAAACTATTTTGTATAAAATCATAATTCTAAGATTTTTAAAATTTAATAAGCCGAGTATAAACATATTTTATCTACAAACGCTTATTTTGAATAGAAGTTGTTGTTTTAAGCCTAAACTTCACATTGGGAAACGTGTGAAATCGAACTATAATGAAATCTTACCCATTTTGATACAATTAATCAAACTAAGTGTTTTGAAAGTAAATAAGCCGAGTATAATCATTAAGCTGTCACAAAGCTTATTGTGACTAGAAATCGTTGTTTCGAGCTATAACTTCACATAGCGAACGTGGGAAATAGGACGATAATGAAGTTTCAACGATTTTGTATAAAATCATAATTCTAAGAGTTTTAAAATTTAACAAGCCGAGCATAAACTTATTTTATCTACAAACGCTTATTTTAAATAGAAATCGCTCTTTAATGTCTTAACTTCAAACTGGGAACATGTGAAATCGAATTATAATGAAGTTTTACCCATTTTGATACAAACAATCAAACTAAGAGTTTTGAATGTAAACAAGCCGAGTATAATCATTAAGCTGTCACAAAGCTTATTATGACTATAAATTGTTGTTTTGAGTCTTAACTTCACGTAGGGAACATGGGAAATAGGACGATAATGGAGTTTCAACGATTTTGTATAAAGTCATAATTGTAAGAGTTTTAAAATTTAACAAGCCCAAAGATAAACCTAATCCATCTACAAACGCTTATTTTGAATAGAAATCGTTGTTTTAATCCGTAACATCATATTTGAAATGTGTGCAATAGAACTATAATGAAGTTTTGCCCATTTTGATACAAATAATCAAACTAAGAGTTTTGAAAGTAAACAAGATGAGTATAATCGTTAAGCTATCACAAAGCTTATTGTGACTAGAAATCGTTATTTTGAGCCTAAACTTCATGTAGGGAACGTGGGAAATAGGATGACATAGAAGTTTCAACGATTTTGTATAAAATCATAAGTGTAAGTGTTTTAACATTTAATAAGCCGAGCATAAACATATTTTATCTACAAACGATTATTTTGAATAAAAATAATGGTTTTAAGCCTTAACGTCACATTGGGAACGTGTAAAATCGAACTACTATGAAGTTTTACCCATTTTGATACAAATAATAAAAGTAAGAGTTTTGAAAGTAAACAAGCCGAGTATAATCATTAAGCTGTCACAAAGCTTATTGTGACTAGAAATCGTTATTTTGAGCCTTAAACTCACATTGGGAACGTGAAAAAAGGAAGATAATGAAGTTTCAACGATTTTGTATAAAATCATAATTCTAAGAGTTTTAAAATTTAACAAGCCGAAAGTAAAACATATTTTATCTACAAACGCATATTTTGAATAGAAATAGTTTCTTTAAGCCTTAACTTCACATTGGGAACGTGTGAAATCGAACTATAATGAAGTTTTACCCATTTTGATACAAATAATCAAACTAAGAGTTTTGAAAGTAAACAAGCTGAGTATAATCATTGTGCTATCACAAAGCTTATTATGACTAGAAATCGTTATTTTGACCCTTAACTTCACGTAGGGAATATGGGAAATAGGACGATAATGAAGTTTCAATCATTTTGTATAAAATCATAATTCTAAGAGTTTTAAAATTTAACGAGCCGAGCATAAAATATTTTATCTACAAACGCTTATATTGAAAAGAAATCGTTGTTTTAGGCATTAACTTCACATTGGGAACGTGGGAAATCGAACTATAATGAAGTTTTACATAACGATACAAATAATCAAAATAAGAGTTTTGAAAGTAAACAAGCCGAGTATATATCATTGTCTTTGTCGAGAAAGCATGTTGTGACTAGAAATCGTTATTTTGAGCCTTAACTTCTTGTAGGGAACGTGGGAAATAGGTCGATAATTTAGTTTAAACTATTTTGTATAAAATCATAATTCTAAGATTTTTAAAATTTAATAAGCCGAGTATAAACATATTTTATCTACAAACGCTTATTTTGAATAGAAGTTGTTGTTTTAAGCCTTAACTTCACATTGGGAACGTGTGAAATCGAACTATAATGAAATCTTACCCATTTTGATACAATTAATCAAACTAAGTGTTTTGAAAGTAAATAAGCCGAGTATAATCATTAAGCTGTCACAAAGCTTATTGTGACTAGAAATCGTTGTTTCGAGCTATAACTTCACATAGGGAACGTGGGAAATAGGACGATAAGGAAGTTTCAACGATTTTGTATAAAATCATAATTCTAAGAGTTTTAAAATTTAACAAGCCGAGCATAAACTTATTTTATCTACAAACGCTTATTTTAAATAGAAATCGCTCTTTAATGTCTTAACTTCAAACTGGGAACATGTGAAATCGAATTATAATGAAGTTTTACCCATTTTGATACAAATAATCAAACTAAGAGTTTTGAATGTAAACAAGCCGAGTATAATCATTAAGCTGTCACAAAGCTTATTATGACTATAAATTGTTGTTTTGAGCCTTAACTTCACGTAGGGAACATGGGAAATAGGACGATAATGGAGTTTCAACGATTTTGTATAAAGTCATAATTGTAAGAGTTTTAAAATTTAACAAGCCCAGCATAAACCTATTCCATCTACAAACGGTTATTTTGAATAGAAATCGTTGTTTTAATCCGTAACATCATATTTGGAATGTGTGCAATAGAACAATAATGAAGTTTTGCCCATTTTGATACAAATAATTAAACTAAGAGTTTTAAAAGTAAACAAGATGAGTATAATCGTTAAGCTGTCACAAAGCTTATTGTGACTAGAAATCGTTATTTTGAGCCTAAACTTCACGTAGGGAACGTGGGAAATAGGATGACATAGAAGTTTCAACGATTTTGTATAAAATCATAAGTGTAAGTGTTTTAACTTTTAATAAGCCGAGCATAAACATATTTTATCTACAAACGATTATTTTGAATAAAAATAATGGTTTTAAGCCTTAACGTCACATTGGGAACGTGTAAAATCGAACTACTATGAAGTTTTACCCATTTTGATACAAATAATAAAAGTAAGAGTTTTGAAAGTAAACAAGCCGAGTATAATCATTAAGCTGTCACAAAGCTTATTGTGACTAGAAATCGTTATTTTGAGCCTTAAACTCACATTGGGAACGTGAAAAAAAGGAAGATAATGAAGTTTCAACGATTTTGTATAAAATCATAATTCTAAGAGTTTTAAAATTTAACAAGCCGAGCAGAAACATATTTTATCTACAAACGCATATTTTGAATAGAAATAGTTTCTTTAAGCCTTAACTTCACATTGGGAACGTGTGAAATCGAACTATAATGAAGTTTTACCCATTTTGATACAAATAATCAAACTAAGAGTTTTGAAAGTAAACAAGCTGAGTATAATCATTGTGCTATCACAAAGCTTATTATGACTAGAAATCGTTATTTTGACCCTTAACTTCACGTAGGGAATATGGGAAATAGGACGATAATAAAGTTTCAATCATTTTCTATAAAATCATAATTCTAAGAGTTTTAAAATTTAACGAGCCGAGCATAAACATATTTTATCTACAAACGCTTATATTGAAAACAAATCGTTGTTTTAGGCATTATCTTCACATTGGGAACGTGGGAAATCGAACTATAATGAAGTTTTACCCATAACGATACAAATAATATAAATAAGAGTTTTGAAAGTAAACAAGCCGAGTATAATCATTGTGCTGTCAGAAAGCATGTTGTGACTAGAAATCGTTATTTTGAGCCTTAACTTCTTGTATGCAACGTGGGAAATAGGTCGATAATTAAGTTTAAACTATTTTGTATAAAATCATAATTCTAAGATTTTTAAAATTTAATAAGCCGAGTATAAACATATTTTATCTACAAACGCTTATTTTGAATAGAAGTTGTTGTTTTAAGCCTAAACTTCACATTGGGAACGTGTGATATCGAACTATAATGAAATCTTACCCAATTTGATACAATTAATCAAACTAAGTGTTTTGAAAGTAAATAAGCCGAGTATAATCATTAGGCTGTCACAAAGCTTATTGTGACTAGAAATCGTTGTTTCGAGCTATAACTTCACATAGCGAACGTGGGAAATAGGACGATAATGAAGTTTCAACGATTTTGTATAAAACCATAATTCTAAGAGTTTTAAAATTTAACAAGCCGAGCATAAACTTATTTTATCTACAAACGCTTATTTTAAATAGAAATCGCTCTTTAATGTCTTAACTTCAAACTGGGAACATGTGAAATTGAATTATAATGAAGTTTTACCCATTTTGATACAAACAATCAAACTAAGAGTTTTGAATGTAAACAAGCCGAGTATAATCATTAAGCTGTCACAAAGCTTATTATGACTATAAATTGTTGTTTTGAGTCTTAACTTCACGTAGGGAACATGGGAAATAGGACGATAATGGAGTTTCAACGATTTTGTATAAAGTCATAATTGTAAGAGTTTTAAAATTTAACAAGCCCAGCATAAACCTATTCCATCTACAAACGCTTATTTTGAATAGAAATCGTTGTTTTAATCCGTAACATCATATTTGGAATGTGTGCAATAGAACTATAATGAAGTTTTGCCCATTTTGATACAAATAATTAAACTAAGAGTTTTAAAAGTAAACAAGATGAGTATAATCGTTAAGCTGTCACAAAGCTTATTGTGACTAGAAATCGTTATTTTGAGCCTAAACTTCACGTAGGGAACGTGGGAAATAGGATGACATAGAAGTTTCAACGATTTTGTATAAAATCATAAGTGTAAGTGTTTTAACTTTTAATAAGCCGAGCATAAACATATTTTATCTACAAACGATTATTTTGAATAAAAATAATGGTTTTAAGCCTTAACGTCACATTGGGAACGTGTAAAATCGAACTACTATGAAGTTTTACCCATTTTGATACAAATAATAAAAGTAAGAGTTTTGAAAGTAAACAAGCCGAGTATAATCATTAAGCTGTCACAAAGCTTATTGTGACTAGAAATCGTTATTTTGAGCCTTAAACTCACATTGGGAACGTGAAAAAAAGGAAGATAATGAAGTTTCAACGATTTTGTATAAAATCATAATTCTAAGAGTTTTAAAATTTAACAAGCCGAAAGCGAAACATATTTTATCTACAAACGCATATTTTGAATAGAAATAGTTTCTTTAAGCCTTAACTTCACATTGGGAACGTGTGAAATCGAACTATAATGAAGTTTTACCCATTTTGATACAAATAATCAAACTAAGAGTTTTGAAAGTAAACAAGCTGAGTATAATCATTGTGCTATCACAAAGCTTATTATGACTAGAAATCGTTATTTTGACCCTTAACTTCACGTAGGGAATATGGGAAATAGGACGATAATAAAGTTTCAATCATTTTCTATAAAATCATAATTCTAAGAGTTTTAAAATTTAACGAGCCGAGCATAAACATATTTTATCTACAAACGCTTATATTGAAAACAAATCGTTGTTTTAGGCATTATCTTCACATTGGGAACGTGGGAAATCGAACTATAATGAAGTTTTACCCATAACGATACAAATAATATAAATAAGAGTTTTGAAAGTAAACAAGCCGAGTATATAATCATGTCTTTGTCGAAAGCATGTTGTGACTAGAAATCGTTATTTTGAGCCTTAACTTCTTGTATGCAACGTGGGAAATAGGTCGATAATTAAGTTTAAACTATTTTGTATAAAATCATAATTCTAAGATTTTTAAAATTTAATAAGCCGAGTATAAACATATTTTATCTACAAACGCTTATTTTGAATAGAAGTTGTTGTTTTAAGCCTAAACTTCACATTGGGAACGTGTGATATCGAACTATAATGAAATCTTACCCAATTTGATACAATTAATCAAACTAAGTGTTTTGAAAGTAAATAAGCCGAGTATAATCATTAAAGTAAATAAGCCATAATCATTAAGTCACAAAGCTTATTGTGACTAGAAATCGTTGTTTCGAGCTATAACTTCACATAGCGAACGTGGGAAATAGGACGATAATGAAGTTTCAACGATTTTGTATAAAACCATAATTCTAAGAGTTTTAAAATTTAACAAGCCGAGCATAAACTTATTTTATCTACAAACGCTTATTTTAAATAGAAATCGCTCTTTAATGTCTTAACTTCAAACTGGGAACATGTGAAATTGAATTATAATGAAGTTTTACCCATTTTGATACAAACAATCAAACTAAGAGTTTTGAATGTAAACAAGCCGAGTATAATCATTAAGTCATCACAAAGCTTATTATGACTATAAATTGTTGTTTTGAGTCTTAACTTCACGTAGGGAACATGGGAAATAGGACGATAATGGAGTTTCAACGATTTTGTATAAAGTCATAATTGTAAGAGTTTTAAAATTTAACAAGCCCAAATAAAACCTATTCCATCTACAAACGCTTATTTTGAATAGAAATCGTTGTTTTAATCCGTAACATCATATTTGGAATGTGTGCAATAGAACTATAATGAAGTTTTGCCCATTTTGATACAAATAATTAAACTAAGAGTTTTAAAAGTAAACAAGATGAGTATAATCGTTAAGCTGTCACAAAGCTTATTGTGACTAGAAATCGTTATTTTGAGCCTAAACTTCACGTAGGGAACGTGGGAAATAGGATGACATAGAAGTTTCAACGATTTTGTATAAAATCATAAGTGTAAGTGTTTTAACTTTTAATAAGCCGAGCATAAACATATTTTATCTACAAACGATTATTTTGAATAAAAATAATGGTTTTAAGCCTTGACGTCACATTGGGAACGTGTAAAATCGAACTACTATGAAGTTTTACCCATTTTGATACAAATAATAAAAGTAAGAGTTTTGAAAGTAAACAAGCCGAGTATAATCATTAAGCTGTCACAAAGCTTATTGTGACTAGAAATCGTTATTTTGAGCCTTAAACTCACATTGGGAACGTGAAAAAAAATAAGATAATGAAGTTTCAACGATTTTGTATAAAATCATAATTCTAAGAGTTTTAAAATTTAACAAGCCGAGCAGAAACATATTTTATCTACAAACGCATATTTTGAATAGAAATAGTTTCTTTAAGCCTTAACTTCACATTGGGAACGTGTGAAATCGAACTATAATGAAGTTTTACCCATTTTGATACAAATAATCAAACTAAGAGTTTTGAAAGTAAACAAGCTGAGTATAATCATTGTGCTATCACAAAGCTTATTATGTCTAGAAATCGTTATTTTGACCCTTAACTTCACGTAGGGAATATGGGAAATAGGACGATAATAAAGTTTCAATCATTTTCTATAAAATCATAATTCTAAGAGTTTTAAAATTTAACGAGCCGAGCATAAACATATTTTATCTACAAACGCTTATATTGAAAACAAATCGTTGTTTTAGGCATTATCTTCACATTGGGAACGTGGGAAATCGAACTATAATGAAGTTTTACCCATAACGATACAAATAATCTAAATAAGAGTTTTGAAAGTAAACAAGCCGAGTATAATCATTGTGCTGTCAGAAAGCATGTTGTGACTAGAAATCGTTATTTTGAGCCTTAACTTCTTGTATGGAACGTGGGAAATAGGTCGATAATTAAGTTTAAACTATTTTGTATAAAATCATAATTCTAAGATTTTTAAAATTTAATAAGCCGAGTATAAACATATTTTATCTACAAACGCTTATTTTGAATAGAAGTTGTTGTTTTAAGCCTAAACTTCACATTGGGAACGTGTGATATCGAACTATAATGAAATCTTACCCAATTTGATACAATTAATCAAACTAAGTGTTTTGAAAGTAAATAAGCCGAGTATAATCATTAGGTTGTCACAAAGCTTATTGTGACTAGAAATCGTTGTTTCGAGCTATAACTTCACATAGCGAACGTGGGAAATAGGACGATAATGAAGTTTCAACGATTTTGTATAAAACCATAATTCTAAGAGTTTTAAAATTTAACAAGCCGAGCATAAACTTATTTTATCTACAAACGCTTATTTTAAATAGAAATCGCTCTTTAATGTCTTAACTTCAAACTGGGAACATGTGAAATTGAATTATAATGAAGTTTTACCCATTTTGATACAAACAATCAAACTAAGAGTTTTGAATGTAAACAAGCCGAGTATAATCATTAAGCTGTCACAAAGCTTATTATGACTATAAATTGTTGTTTTGAGTCTTAACTTCACGTAGGGAACATGGGAAATAGGACGATAATGGAGTTTCAACGATTTTGTATAAAGTTATAATTGTAAGAGTTTTAAAATTTAACAAGCCCAGCATAAACCTATTCCATCTACAAACGCTTATTTTGAATAGAAATCGTTGTTTTAATCCGTAACATCATATTTGAAATGTGTGCAATAGAACTATAATGAAGTTTTGCCCATTTTGATACAAATAATCAAACTAAGAGTTTTGAAAGTAAACAAGATGAGTATAATCGTTAAGCTATCACAAAGCTTATTGTGACTAGAAATCGTTATTTTGAGCCTAAACATCATGTAGGGAACGTGGGAAATAGGATGACAAAGAAGTTTCAACGATTTTGTATAAAATCATAAGTGTAAGTGTTTTAACATTTAATAAGCCGAGCATAAACATATTTTATCTACAAACGATTGTTTTGAATAAAAATAATGGTTTTAAGCCTTAACGTCACATTGGGAACGTGTAAAATCGAACTACAATGAAGTTTTACCCATTTTGATACAAATAATAAAAGTAAGAGTTTTGAAAGTAAACAAGCCGAGTATAATCATTAAGCTGTCACAAAGCTTATTGTGACTAGAAATCGTTATTTTGAGCCTTAAACTCACATTGGGAACGTGAAAAAAAGGAAGATAATGAAGTTTCAACGATTTTGTATAAAATTATAATTCTAAGAGTTTTAAAATTTAACAAGCCGAGCAGAAACATATTTTATCTACAAACGCATATTTTGGATAGAAATCGTTCTTTTAAGCCTTAACTTCACATTGGGAACGTGTGAAATCGAACTATAATGAAGTTTTACCCATTTTGATACAAATAATCAAACTAAGAGTTTTGAAAGTAAACAAGCTGAGTATAATCATTGTGCTATCACAAAGCTTATTATGACTAGAAATCGTTATTTTGACCCTTAACTTCACGTAGGGAATATGGGAAATAGGACGATAATCAAGTTTCAATCATTTTGTATAAAATCATAATTCTAGGAGTTTTAAAATTTAACGAGCCGAGCATAATCATATTTTATCTACAAACGCTTATATTGAAAACAAATCGTTGTTTTAGGCATTATCTTCACATTGGGAACGTGGGAAATCGAACTATAATGAAGTTTTACCCATAACGATACAAATAATCTAAATAAGAGTTTTGAAAGTAAACAAGCCGAGTATAATCATTGTGCTGTCAGAAAGCATGTTGTGACTAGAAATCGTTATTTTGAGCCTTAACTTCTTGTAGGGAACGTGGGAAATAGGTCGATAATTAAGTTTAAACTATTTTGTATAAAATCATAATTCTAAGATTTTTAAAATTTAATAAGCCGAGTATAAACATATTTTATCTACAAACGCTTATTTTGAATAGAAGTTGTTGTTTTAAGCCTAAACTTCACATTGGGAACGTGTGAAATCGAACTATAATGAAATCTTACCCAATTTGATACAATTAATCAAACTAAGTGTTTTGAAAGTAAATAAGCCGAGTATAATCATTAAGCTGTCACAAAGCTTATTGTGACTAGAAATCGTTGTTTCGAGCTATAACTTCACATAGCGAACGTGGGAAATAGGACGATAAGGAAGTTTCAACGATTTTGTATAAAATCATAATTCTAAGAGTTTTAAAATTTAACAAGCCGAGTATAAACATATTTTATCTACAAACGCTTATTTTGAATAGAAGTTGTTGTTTTAAGCCTAAACTTCACATTGGGAACGTGTGAAATCGAACTATAATGAAATCTTACCCAATTTTATACAATTAATCAAACTAAGTGTTTTGAAAGTAAATAAGCCGAGTATAATCATTAAGTTTGTCACAAAGCTTATTGTGACTAGAAATCGTTGTTTCGAGCTATAACTTCACATAGCGAACGTGGGAAATAGGACGATAATGAAGTTTCAACGATTTTGTATAAAATCATAATTCTAAGAGTTTTAAAATTTAACAAGCCGAGCATAAACTTATTTTATCTACAAACGCTTATTTTAAATAGAAATCGCTCTTTAATGTCTTAACTTCAAACTGGGAACATGTGAAATCGAATTATAATGAAGTTTTACCCATTTTGATACAAACAATCAAACTAAGAGTTTTGAATGTAAACAAGCCGAGTATAATCATTAAGCTGTCACAAAGCTTATTATGACTATAAATTGTTGTTTTGAGTCTTAACTTAACGTAGGGAACCTGGGAAATAGGACGATAATGGAGTTTCAACGATTTTGTATAAAGTCATAATTGTAAGAGTTTTAAAATTTAACAAGCCCAGCATAAACCTATTCCATCTACAAACGCTTATTTTGAATAGAAATCGTTGTTTTAATCCGTAACATCATATTTGAAATGTGTGCAATAGAACTATAATGAAGTTTTGTCCATTTTGATACAAATAATCAAACTAAGAGTTTTGAAAGTAAACAAGATGAGTATAAACGTTAAGCTATCACAAAGCTTATTGTGACTAGAAATCGTTATTTTGAGCCTAAACATCATGTAGGGAACGTGGGAAATAGGATGACAAAGAAGTTTCAACGATTTTGTATAAAATCATAAGTGTAAGTGTTTTAACATTTAATAAGCCGAGCATAAACATATTTTATGTACAAACGATTATTTTGAATAAAAATAATGGTTTTAAGCCTTAACGTCACATTGGGAACGTGTAAAATTGAACTACAATGAAGTTTTACCCATTTTGATACAAATAATAAAAGTAAGAGTTTTGAAAGTAAACAAGCCGAGTATAATCATTAAGCTGTCACAAAGCTTATTGTGACTAGAAATTGTTATTTTGAGTCTTAAACTCACATTTGGAACGTGAAAAAAAGGAAGATAATGAAGTTTCAACGATTTTGTATAAAATCATAATTCTAAGAGTTTTAAAATTTAACAAGCCGAGCAGAAACATATTTTATCTACAAACGCATATTTTGAATAGAAATCGTTATTTTAAGCCTTAACTTCACATTGGGAACGTGTGAAATCGAACTATAATGAAGTTTTACCCATTTTGATACAAATAATCAAACTAAGAGTTTTGAAAGTAAACAAGCTGAGTATAATCATTGTGCTATCACAAAGCTTATTATGACTAGAAATCGTTATTTTGACCCTTAACTTCACGTAGGGAATATGGGAAATAGGACGATAATGAAGTTTCAATCATTTTGTATAAAATCATAATTCTAAGAGTTTTAAAATTTAACGAGCCGAGCATAAACATATTTTATCTACAAACGCTTATATTGAAAAGAAATCGTTGTTTTACGCATTAACTTCACATTGGGAACGTGGGAAATCGAACTATAATGAAGTTTTACCCATAACGATACAAATAATCAAAATAAGAGTTTTGAAAGTAAACAAGCCGAGTATAATCATTGTGCTGTCAGAAAGCATGTTGTGACTAGAAATCGTTATTTTGAGCCTTAACTTCTTGTAGGGAACGTGGGAAATAGGTCGATAATTAAGTTTAAACTATTTTGTATAAAATCATAATTCTAAGATTTTTAAAATTTAAGAAGCCGAGTATAAACATATTTTATCTACAAACGCTTATTTTGAATAGAAGTTGTTGTTTTAAGCCTTAACTTCACATTGGGAACGTGTGAAATCGAACTATAATGAAATCTTACCCATTTTGATACAATTAATCAAACTAAGTGTTTTGAAAGTAAATAAGCCGAGTATAATCATTAAGCTGTCACAAAGCTTATTGTGACTAGAAATCGTTGTTTCGAGCTATAACTTCACATAGCGAACGTGGGAAATAGGACGATAAGGAAGTTTCAACGATTTTGTATAAAATCATAATTCTAAGAGTTTTAAAATTTAACAAGCCGAGCATAAACTTATTTTATCTACAAACGCTTATTTTAAATAGAAATCGCTCTTTAATGTCTTAACTTCAAACTGGGAACATGTGAAATCGAATTATAATGAAGTTTTACCATTTTGATACAAACAATCAAACTAAGAGTTTTGAATGTAAACAAGCCGAGTATAATCATTAAGCTGTCACAAAGCTTATTATGACTATAAATTGTTGTTTTGAGCCTTAACTTCACGTAGGGAACATGGGAAATAGGACGATAATGGAGTTTCAACGATTTTGTATAAAGTCATAATTGTAAGAGTTTTAAAATTTAACAAGCCCAAAGATAAACCTATTCCATCTACAAACGGTTATTTTGAATAGAAATCGTTGTTTTAATCCGTAACATCATATTTGGAATGTGTGCAATAGAACTATAATGAAGTTTTGCCCATTTTGATACAAATAATCAAACTAAGAGTTTTGAAAGTAAACAAGATGAGTATAATCGTTAAGTCATGTCACAAAGCTTATTGTGACTAGAAATCGTTATTTTGAGCCTAAACTTCACGTAGGGAACTGGGAAATAGGATGACAAAGAAGTTTCAACGATTTTGTATAAAATCATAAGTGTAAGTGTTTTAACTTTTAATAAGCCGAGCATAAACATATTTTATCTACAAACGATTATTTTGAATAAAAATAATGGTTTTAAGCCTTAACGTCACATTGGGAACGTGTAAAATCGAACTACAATGAAGTTTTACCCATTTTGATACAAATAATAAAAGTAAGAGTTTTGAAAGTAAACAAGCCGAGTATAATCATTAAGTCACACAAAGCTTATTGTGACTAGAAATCGTTATTTTGAGCCTTAAACTCACATTGGGAACGTGAAAAAAAGGAAGATAATGAAGTTTCAACGATTTTGTATAAAATCATAATTCTAAGAGTTTTAAAATTTAACAAGCCGAGCAGAAACATATTTTATCTACAAACGCATATTTTGAATAGAAATCGTTCTTTTAAGCCTTAACTTCACATTGAGAACGTGTGAAATCGAACTATAATGAAGTTTTACCCATTTTGATACAAATAATCAAACTAAGAGTTTTGAAAGTAAACAAGCTGAGTATAATCATAGTGCTATCACAAAGCTTATTATGACTAGAAATCGTTATTTTGACCCTTAACTTCACGTAGGGAATATGGGAAATAGGACGATAATGAAGTTTCAATCATTTTGTATAAAATCATAATTCTAAGAGTTTTAAAATTTAACGAGCCGAGCATAAACATATTTTATCTACAAACGCTTATATTGAAAAGAAATCGTTGTTTTAGGCATTAACTTCACATTGGGAACGTGGGAAATCGAACTATAATGAAGTTTTACCCATAACGATACAAATAATCAAAATAAGAGTTTTGAAAGTAAACAAGCCGAGTATAATCATTGTGTCTTGTCGAAAAAGCATGTTGTGACTAGAAATCGTTATTTTGAGCCTTAACTTCTTGTAGGGAACGTGGGAAATAGGTCGATAATTAAGTTTAAACTATTTTGTATAAAATCATAATTCTAATTTTTAAAATTTAATAAGCCGAGTATAAACATATTTTATCTACAAACGCTTATTTTGAATAGAAGTTGTTGTTTTAAGCCTTAACTTCACATTGGGAACGTGTGAAATCGAACTATAATGAAATCTTACCCATTTTGATACAATTAATCAAACTAAGTGTTTTGAAAGTAAATAAGCCGAGTATAATCATTAAAGCTTTGTCACAAAGCTTATTGTGACTAGAAATCGTTGTTTCGAGCTATAACTTCACATAGCGAACGTGGGAAATAGGACGATAAGGAAGTTTCAACGATTTTGTATAAAATCATAATTCTAAGAGTTTTAAAATTTAACAAGCCGAGCATAAACTTATTTTATCTACAAACGCTTATTTTAAATAGAAATCGCTCTTTAATTTCTTAACTTCAAACTGGGAACATGTGAAATCGAATTATAATGAAGTTTTACCCATTTTGATACAAATAATCAAACTAAGAGTTTTGAATGTAAACAAGCCGAGTATAATCATTAAGCTGTCACAAAGCTTATTATGACTATAAATTGTTGTTTTGAGCCTTAACTTCACGTATGGAACATGGGAAATAGGACGATAATGGAGTTTCAACGATTTTGTATAAAGTCATAATTGTAAGAGTTTTAAAATTTAATAAGCCCAGCATAAACCTATTCCATCTACAAACGGTTATTTTGAATAGAAATCGTTGTTTTAATCCGTAACATCATATTTGGAATGTGTGCAATAGAACTATAATGAAGTTTTGCCCATTTTGATACAAATAATCAAACTAAGAGTTTTAAAAGTAAACAAGATGAGTATAATCGTTAAGCTGTCACAAAGCTTATTATGACTAGAAATCGTTATTTTGAGCCTAAACTTCACGTAGGAAACGTGGGAAATAGGATGACAAAGAAGTTTCAACGATTTTGTATAAAATCATAAGTGTAAGTGTTTTAACTTTTAATAAGCCGAGCATAAACATATTTTATCTACAAACGATTATTTTGAATAAAAATAATGGTTTTAAGCCTTAACGTCACATTGGGAACGTGTAAAATCGAACTACAATGAAGTTTTACCCATTTTGATACAAATAATAAAAGTAAGAGTTTTGAAAGTAAACAAGCCGAGTATAATCATTAAGCTCATCACAAAGCTTATTGTGACTAGAAATCGTTATTTTGAGCCTTAAACTCACATTGGGAACGTGAAAAAAAGGAAGATAATGAAGTTTCAACGATTTTGTATAAAATCATAATTCTAAGAGTTTTAAAATTTAACAAGCCGAGCAGAAACATAATTTATCTACAAACGCATATTTTGAATAGAAATCGTTCTTTTAAGCCTTAACTTCACATTGGGAACATGTGAAATCGAACTATAATGAAGTTTTACCCATTTTGATACAAATAATCAAACTAAGAGTTTTGAAAGTAAACAAGCTGAGTATAATCATTGTGCTATCACAAAGCTTATTATGACTAGAAATCGTTATTTTGACCCTTAACTTCACGTAGGGAATATGGGAAATAGGACGATAATAAAGTTTCAATCATTTTGTATAAAATCATAATTCTAGGAGTTTTAAAATTTAACGAGCCGAGCATAAACATATTTTATCTACAAACGCTTATATTGAAAACAAATCGTTGTTTTAGGCATTAACTTCACATTGGGAACGTGGGAAATCGAACTATAATGAAGTTTTACCCATAACGATACAAATAATCAAAATAAGAGTTTTGAAAGTAAACAAGCCGAGTATAATCATTGTGTCTTTGTCGAAAGCATGTTGTGACTAGAAATCGTTATTTTGAGCCTTAACTCTTGTAGGGAACGTGGGAAATAGGTCGATAATTAAGTTTAAACTATTTTGTATAAAATCATAATTCTAAGATTTTTAAAATTTAATAAGCCGAGTATAAACATATTTTATCTACAAACGCTTATTTTGAATAGAAGTTGTTGTTTTAAGCCTTAACTTCACATTGGGAACGTGGAAATCGAACTATAATGAAATCTTACCCAATTTGATACAATTAATCAAACTAAGTGTTTTGAAAGTAAATAAGCCGAGTATAATCATTAAGCTGTCACAAAGCTTATTGTGACTAGAAATCGTTGTTTCGAGCTATAACTTCACATAGCGAATGTGGGAAATAGGACGATAAGGAAGTTTCAACGATTTTGTATAAGATCATAATTCTAAGAGTTTTAAAATTTAACAAGCCGAGTATAAACATATTTTATCTACAAACGCTTATTTTGAATATAAGTTGTTGTTTTAAGCCTAAACTTCACATTGGGAACGTGTGAAATCGAACTATAATGAAATCTTACCCAATTTTATACAATTAATCAAACTAAGTGTTTTGAAAGTAAATAAGCCGAGTATAATCATTAAGCTGTCACAAAGCTTATTGTGACTAGAAATCGTAGTTTCGAGCTATAACTTCACATAGCGAACGTGGGAAATAGGACGATAATGAAGTTTCAACGATTTTGTATCAAATCATAATTCTAAGAGTTTTAAAATTTAACAAGCCGAGCATAAACTTATTTTATCTACAAACGCTTATTTTAAATAGAAATCGCTCTTTAATGTCTTAACTTCAAACTGGGAACATGTGAAATCAAATTATAATGAAGTTTTACCCATTTTGATACAAACAATCAAACTAAGAGTTTTGAATGTAAACAAGCCGAGTATAATCATTAAGTCATCACAAAGCTTATTATGACTATAAATTGTTGTTTTGAGTCTTTACTTAACGTAGGAACATGGGAAATAGGACGATAATGGAGTTTCAACGATTTTGTATAAAGTCATAATTGTAAGAGTTTTAAAATTTAACAAGCCCAGCATAAACCTATTCCATCTACAAACGCTTATTTTGAATAGAAATCGTTGTTTTAATCCGTAACATCATATTTGAAATGTGTGGAATAGAACTATAATGAAGTTTTGCCCATTTTGATACAAATAATCAAACTAAGAGTTTTGAAAGTAAACAAGATGAGTATAATCGTTAAGCTGTCACAAAGCTTATTGTGACTAGAAATCGTTATTTTGAGCCTAAACTTCACGTAGGGAACGTGGGAAATAGGATGACAAAGAAGTTTCAACGATTTTGTATAAAATCATAAGTGTAAGTGTTTTAACTTTTAATAAGCCGAGCATAAACATATTTTATCTACAAACGATTATTTTGAATAAAAATAATGGTTTTAAGCCTTAACGTCACATTGGGAACGTGTAAAATCGAACTACAATGAAGTTTTACCCATTTTGATACAAATAATAAAAGTAAGAGTTTTGAAAGTAAACAAGCCGAGTATAATCATTAAGCTGTCACAAAGCTTATTGTGACTAGAAATCGTTATTTTGAGCCTTAACCTCACATTGGGAACATGGAAAAAAGGAAGATAATGAAGTTTCAACGATTTTGTATAAAATCATAATTCTAAGAGTTTTAAAATTTAACAAGCCGAGCAGAAACATATTTTATCTACAAACGCATATTTTGAATAGAAATCGTTCTTTTAAGCCTTAACTTCACATTGGGAACGTGTGAAATCGAACTATAATGAAGTTTTACCCATTTTGATACAAATAATCAAACTAAGAGTTTTGAAAGTAAACAAGCCATTGTGCTATAAAAGCATTATGACTAGAAATCGTTATTTTGACCCTTAACTTCAAAGCTTATTAATGACTTTTGAAAAATCATAATTCTAAGAGTTTTAAAATTTAACGAGCCGAGCTATAACTATTTTATCTACAAACGCTATATTGAAAAGAAATCGTTGTTTTAGGCATTAACTTCACATTGGGAACGTGGGAAATAATGAAGTTTTACCCATAACGACGATAATGAAGTAAACAAGTTAATCAACGATTTTGACTATAAAACCATAATTCTAAGAGTTTTAAAAACTATTTTGTAAAAATCATAATTCTAAGCCGAAAATTTAATAAGCATATAAACATATTTTATCTACAAACGCTTATTTTGAATATAGAAATCGGGAACTGTTTATAATGAAATCTTAACTTCAATCAAACTAAGGTTTTGAACAAATGTGAAAATCATTAAGAAAAGCTTATAATAAAGTTTTAACCCATTTTGATACAATAAAATCATAATTCTAAGAGTTTTAAAATTTAACAAGTAAACAAGCAAACGCTTATTTTAGAAATCGCTATAATCATTGAAATCGAATTATAATGAAGTTTTACCCATTTTGATACAAACAATCAAACTAAGAGTTTTGAATGTAAACAAGCCACAAAAAGCTTATTATGACTATAAATTGTTGTTTTGAGCCTTAACTTCACGTAGGGAACATGGGAAATAGGACGATAATGGAGTTTCAACGATTTTGTATAAAGTCATAATTGTAAGAGTTTTAAAATTTAACAAGCCCAAAGATAAACCTATTCCATCTACAAACGCTTATTTTGAATAGAAATCGTTGTTTTAATCCGTAACATCATATTTGAAATGTGTGCAATAGAACTATAATGAAGTTTTGCCCATTTTGATACAAATAATCAAACTAAGAGTTTTGAAAGTAAACAAGATGAGTATAATCGTTAAGCTGTCACAAAGCTTATTGTGACTAGAAATCGTTATTTTGAGCCTAAACTTCACGTAGGGAACGTGGGAAATAGGATGACAAAGAAGTTTCAACGATTTTGTATAAAATCATAAGTGTAAGTGTTTTAACATTTAATAAGCCAAGCATAAACATATTTTATCTACAAACGATTATTTTGAATAAAAATAATGGTTTTAAGCCTTAACGTCACATTGGGAACGTGTAAAATCGAACTACAATGAAGTTTTACCCATTTTGATACAAATAATAAAAGTAAGAGTTTTGAAAGTAAACAAGCCGAGTATAATCATTAAGTGTCACAAAGCTTATTGTGACTAGAAATCGTTATTTTGAGCCTTAACCTCACATTGGGAACATGGAAAAAAGGAAGATAATGAAGTTTCAACGATTTTGTATAAAATCATAATTCTAAGAGTTTTAAAATTTAACAAGCCGAGCGTAAACATATTTTATCTACAAACGCATATTTTGAATAGAAATCGTTCTTTTAAGCCTTAACTTCACATTGGGAACGTGTGAAATCGAACTATAATGAAGTTTTACCCATTTTGATACAAATAATCAAACTAAGAGTTTTGAAAGTAAACAAGTTTGAGTATAATCATTGTGCTATCACAAAGCTTATTATGACTAGAAATCGTTATTTTGACCCTTAACTTCACGTAGGGAATATGGGAAATAGGACGATAATGAAGTTTCAATCATTTTGTATAAAATCATAATTCTAAGAGTTTTAAAATTTAACGAGCCGAGCATAAACATATTTTATCTACAAACGCTTATATTGAAAAGAAATCGTTGTTTTAGGCATTAACTTCACATTGGGAACGTGGGAAATCGAACTATAATGAAGTTTTACCCATAACGATACAAATAATCAAAATAAGAGTTTTGAAAGTAAACAAGCCGAGTATAATCATTGTGCTGTCAGAAAGCATGTTGTGACTAGAAATCGTTATTTTGAGCCTTAACTTCTTGTAGGGAACGTGGGAAATAGGTCGATAATTAAGTTTAAACTATTTTGTATAAAATCATAATTCTAAGATTTTTAAAATTTAATAAGCCGAGTATAAACATATTTTATCTACAAACGCTTATTTTGAATAGAAGTTGTTGTTTTAAGCCTAAACTTCACATTGGGAACGTGTGAAATCGAACTATAATGAAATCTTACCCAATTTGATACAATTAATCAAACTAAGTGTTTTGAAAGTAAATAAGCCGAGTATAATCATTAAGCTGTCACAAAGCTTATTGTGACTAGAAATCGTTGTTTCGAGCTATAACTTCACATAGCGAACGTGGGAAATAGGACGATAAGGAAGTTTCAACGATTTTGTATAAAATCATAATTCTAAGAGTTTTAAAATTTAACAAGCCGAGTATAAACATATTTTATCTACAAACGCTTATTTTGAATAGAAGTTGTTGTTTTAAGCCTAAACTTCACATTGGGAACGTGTGAAATCGAACTATAATGAAATCTTACCCAATTTTATACAATTAATCAAACTAAGTGTTTTGAAAGTAAATAAGCCGAGTATAATCATTAAGCTGTCACAAAGCTTATTGTGACTAGAAATCGTTGTTTCGAGCTATAACTTCACATAGCGAACGTGGGAAATAGGACGATAATGAAGTTTCAACGATTTTGTATAAAATCATAATTCTAAGAGTTTTAAAATTTAACAAGCCGAGCATAAACTTATTTTATCTACAAACGCTTATTTTAAATAGAAATCGCTCTTTAATGTCTTAACTTCAAACTGGGAACATGTGAAATCGAATTATAATGAAGTTTTACCCATTTTGATACAAACAATCAAACTAAGAGTTTTGAATGTAAACAAGCCGAGTATAATCATTAAGCTGTCACAAAGCTTATTATGACTATAAATTGTTGTTTTGAGTCTTAACTTAACGTAGGGAACCTGGGAAATAGGACGATAATGGAGTTTCAACGATTTTGTATAAAGTCATAATTGTAAGAGTTTTAAAATTTAACAAGCCCAGCATAAACCTATTCCATCTACAAACGGTTATTTTGAATAGAAATCGTTGTTTTAATCCGTAACATCATATTTGGAATGTGTGCAATAGAACTATAATGAAGTTTTGCCCATTTTGATACAAATAATCAAACTAAGAGTTTTGAAAGTAAACAAGATAAGTATAATCGTTAAGCTGTCACAAAGCTTATTGTGACTAGAAATCGTTATTTTGAGCCTAAACTTCACGTAGGGAACGTGGGAAATAGGATAACAAAGAAGTTTCAACGATTTTGTATAAAATCATAAGTGTAAGTGTTTTAACTTTTAATAAGCCGAGCATAAACATATTTTATCTACAAACGATTATTTTGAATAAAAATAATGGTTTTAAGCCTTAACGTCACATTGGGAACGTGTAAAATCGAACTACAATGAAGTTTTACCCATTTTGATACAAATAATAAAAGTAAGAGTTTTGAAAGTAAACAAGCCGAGTATAATCATTAAGCTGTCAAAAAGCTTATTGTGACTAGAAATCGTTATTTTGAGCCTTAACCTCACATTGGGAACATGGAAAAAAGGAAGATAATGAAGTTTCAACGATTTTGTATAAAATCATAATTCTAAGAGTTTTAAAATTTAACAAGCCGAGCAGAAACATATTTTATCTACAAACGCATATTTTGAATAGAAATCGTTCTTTTAAGCCTTAACTTCACATTGGGAACGTGTGAAATCGAACTATAATGAAGTTTTACCCATTTTGATACAAATAATCAAACTAAGAGTTTTGAAAGTAAACAAGCTTAGTATAATCATTGTGCTATCACAAAACTTATTATGACTAGAAATCGTTATTTTGACCCTTAACTTCACGTAGGGAATATGGGTAATAGGACGATAATGAAGTTTCAATCATTTTGTATAAAATCATAATTCTAAGAGTTTTAAAAGTTAACGAGCCGAGCATAAACATATTTTATCTACAAATGCTTATATTGAAAAGAAATCGTTGTTTTAGGCATTAACTTCACATTGGGAACGTGGGAAATCGAACTATAATGAAGTTTTACCCATAACGATACAAATAATCAAAATAAGAGTTTTGAAAGTAAACAAGCCGAGTATAATCATTGTGCTTTGTCGAAAGTATGTTGTGACTAGAAATCGTTATTTTGAGCCTTAACTTCTTGTAGGGAACGTGGGAAATAGGTCGATAATTAAGTTTAAACTATTTTGTATAAAATCATAATTCTAAGATTTTTAAAATTTAATAAGCCGAGTATAAACATATTTTATCTACAAACGCTTATTTTGATTAGAAGTTGTTGTTTTAAGCCTTAACTTCACATTGGGAACGTGTGAAATCGAACTATAATGAAATCTTACCCATTTTGATACAATTAATCAAACTAAGTGTTTTGAAAGTAAATAAGCCGAGTATAATCATTAAGCTGTCACAAAGCTTATTGTGACTAGAAATCGTTGTTTTGAGCTATAACTTCACATAGCGAACATGGGAAATAGGACGATAATGAAGTTTCAACGATTTTGTATAAAATCATAATTCTAAGAGTTTTAAAATTTAACAAGCCGAGCATAAACTTATTTTATCTACAAACGCTTATTTTAAATAGAAATCGCTCTTTAATGTCTTAACTTCAAACTGGGAACATGTGAAATCGAATTATAATGAAGTTTTACCCATTTTGATACAAACAATCAAACTAAGAGTTTTGAATGTAAATAAGCCGAGTATAATCATTAAGCCGTCACAAAGCTTATTATGACTATAAATTGTTGTTTTAAGCCTTAACATCACGTAGGAAACATGGGAAATAGGACAATAATGGAGTTTCAACGATTTTGTATAAAGTGATAATTGTAAGAGTTTTAAAATTTAACAAGCCCAGCATAAACCTATTCCATCTACAAACGCTTATTTTGAATAGAAATCGTTGTTTTAATCCGTAACATCATATTTGGAATGTGTGCAATAGAACTATAATGAAGTTTTGCCCATTTTGATACAAATAATCAAACTAAGAGTTTTGAAAGTAAACAAGATGAGTATAATCGTTAAGCTGTCACAAAGCTTTTTGTGACTAGAAATCGTTATTTTGAGCCTAAACTTCATGTAGGGAACGTGGGAAATAGGATGACAAAGAAGTTTCAACGATTTTGTATAAAATCATAAGTGTAAGTGTTTTAACATTTAATAAGCCAAGCATAAACATATTTTATCTACAAACCATTATTTTGAATAAAAATAATGGTTTTAAGCCTTAACGTCACATTGGGAACGTGTAAAATCGAACTACAATGAAGTTTTACCCATTTTGATACAAATAATAAAAGTAAGAGTTTTGAAAGTAAACAAGCCGAGTATAATCATTAAGCTGTCACAAAGCTTATTGTGACTAGAAATCGTTATTTTGAGCCTTAAACTCACATTGGGAACGTGGAAAAAAGGAAGATAATGAAGTTTCAACGATTTTGTATAAAATCATAATTCTAAGAGTTTTAAAATTTAACAAGCCGAGCAGAAACATATTTTATCTACAAACGCATATTTTGAATAGAAATCGTTCTTTTAAGCCTTAACTTCACATTGGGAACGTGTGAAATCGAACTATAATGAAGTTTTACCCATTTTGATACAAATAATCAAACTAAGAGTTTTGAAAGTAAACAAGCTGAGTATAATCATTGTGCTATCACAAAGCTTATTATGACTAGAAATCGTTATTTTGACCCTTAAATTCACGTAGGGAATATGGGAAATAGGACGATAATGAAGTTTCAATCATTTTGTATAAAATCATAATTCTAAGAGTGTTAAAATTTAACGAGCCGAGCATAAACATATTTTATCTACAAACGCTTATATTGAAAAGAAATTGTTGTTTTAGGCATTAACTTCACATTGGGAACGTGGGAAATCGAACTATAATGAAGTTTTACCCATAACGATACAAATAATCAAAATAAGAGTTTTGAAAGTAAACAAGCCGAGTATAATCATTGTGCTGTCAGAAAGCATGTTGTGACTAGAAATCGTTATTTTGAGCCTTAACTTCTTGTAGGGAACTTGGGTAATAGGTCGATAATTAAGTTTAAACTATTTTGTATAAAATCATAATTCTAAGATTTTTAAAATTTAATAAGCCGAGTATAAACATATTTTATCTACAAACGCTTATTTTGAATAGAAGTTGTTGTTTTAAGCCTTAACTTCACATTGGGAACGTGTGAAATCGAACTATAATGAAATCTTACCCATTTTGATACAATTAATCAAACTAAGTGTTTTGAAAGTAAATAAGCCTAGTATAATCATTAAGCTGTCACAAAGCTTATTGTGACTAGAAATCGTCGTTTTGAGCTATAACATCACATAGCGAACGTGGGAAATAGGACGATAATGAAGTTTCAACGATTTTGTATAAAATCATAATTCTAAGAGTTTTAAAATTTAACAAGCCGAGCATAAACTTATTTTATCTACAAACGCTTATTTTAAATAGAAATCGCTCTTTAATGTCTTAACTTCAAACTGGGAACATGTGAAATCGAATTAAAATGAAGTTTTACCCATTTTGATACAAACAATCAAACTAAGAGTTTTGAATGTAAACAAGCCGAGTATAATCATTAAGCTGTCACAAAGCTTATTATGACTATAAATTGTTGTTTTGAGCCTTAACTTCACGTAGGGAACATGGGAAATAGTACGATAATGGAGTTTCAACGATTTTGTATAAAGTCATAATTGTAAGAGTTTTAAAATTTAACAAGCCCAGCATAAACCTATTCCATCTACAAACGCTTATTTTGAATAGAAATCGTTGTTTTAATCCGTAACATCATATTTGGAACGTGTTCAATAGAACTATAATGAAGTTTTGCCCATTTTGATACAAATAATCAAACTAAGAGTTTTGAAAGTAAACAAGATGAGTATAATCGTTATGCTGTCACAAAGCTTATTGTAACTAGAAATCGTTATTTTGAGCCTAAACTTCATGTAGGGAACGTGGGAAATAGGATGACAAAGAAGTTTCAACGATTTTGTATAAAATCATAATTTAAGTGTTTTAACATTTAATAAGCCGAGCATAAACATATTTTATCTACAAACGATTATTTTAAATAAAAATAATGGTTTTAAGCCTTTACGTCACATTGGGAACGTGTAAAATCGAACTAAAATGAAGTTTTACCCATTTTGATACAAATAATAAAAGTAAGAGTTTTGAAAGTAAACAAGCCGAGTATAATCATTAAGCTGTCACAAAGCTTATTGTGACTAGAAATCGTTGTTTTGAGCCTTAACCTCACATTGGGAACGTGAAAAAAAGGAAGATAATGAAGTTTCAACGATTTTGTATATAATCATAATTCTAAGAGTTTTAAAATTTAACAAGCCGAGCAGAAACATATTTTATCTACAACAACATATTTTGAATAGAAATCGTTCTTTTAAGCCTTAACTTCACATTGGGAACGTGTGAAATCGAACTATAATGAAGTTTTACCCATTTTGATACAAATAATCAAACTAAGAGTTTTGAAAGTAAACAAGCTGAGTATAATCATTCTGTTTTCACAAAGCTTCTTGTGACTAGAAATCGTAATTTTGAGTCTTAACTTCATGTAGGGAATATGGGAAATAGGACGATAAGGGAGTTTCAACGATTTTGTATAAAATCATAATTCTAAGAGTTTTAAAATTTAAAAAGCCGAGCATAAATATATTTCATCTACAAACGCTTATTTTCAATAGAAATCGTTGTTTTAAGCCGTAACTTCACATTGGGAACGTCTGAAATCGAACTTTAATGAAGTTTGACCCATTTTGATACAAATAATCAAAATAAGAGTTTTGAAAGAAAACAAGCCGAATATAATCATTAAGCTGGCACAAAGCTTATTGTGACTAGAAATCGTTGTTTTGAGCCTTAACTTCACGTAGGGAACATGGGAAATAGGACGATAATGAAGTTTCAATGATTTTGTTTAAAATCATAATTCTAAGAGTTTTAAAATTTAACAAGCCGAGTTGAAACATATTTTATCTACAAACGCATATTTTGAATAGAAATCGTTCTTTTAAGCCTTAACTTCACATTGGGAACGTGTGAAATCGAACTATAATGAAGTTTTACCCATTTTGATACAAATAATCAAACTAAGAGTTTTGAAAGTAAACAAGCTGAGTATAATCATTGTGCTATCACAAAGCTTATTATGACTAGAAATCGTTATTTTGACCCTTAACTTCACGTATGGAATATGGGAAATAGGACGATAATGAAGTTTCAATCATTTTGTATAAAATCATAATTCTAAGAGTTTTAAAATTTAACGAGCCGAGCATAAACATATTTTATCTACAAACGCATATATTGAAAAGAAATCGTTGTTTTAGGCATTAACTTCACATTGGGAACGTGGGAAATCGAACTATAATGAAGTTTTACCCATAACGATACAAATAATCAAAATAAGAGTTTTGAAAGTAAACAAGCCGAGTATAATCATTGTCTTTTCGAAAAGCATGTTGTGACTAGAAATCGTTATTTTGAGCCTTAACTTCTTGTAGGGAACGTGGGAAATAGGTCGATAATTAAGTTTAAACTATTTTGTATAAAATCATAATTCTAAGATTTTTAAAATTTAATAAGCCGAGTATAAACATATTTTATCTACAAACGCTTATTTTGAATAGAAGTTGTTGTTTTAAGCCTTAACTTCACATTGGGAACGTGTGAAATCGAACTATAATGAAATCTTACCCATTTTGATACAATTAATCAAACTAAGTGTTTTGAAAGTAAATAAGCCGAGTATATTCATTAATCTGTCACAAAGCTTATTGTGACTAGAAATCGTTGTTTCGAGCTATAACTTCACATAGCGAACGTGGGAAATAGGACGATAAGGAAGTTTCAACGATTTTGTATAAAATCATAATTCTAAGAGTTTTAAAATTTAACAAGCCGAGCATAAACTTATTTTATCTACAAACGCTTATTTTAAATAGAAATCGCTCTTTAATGTCTTAACTTCAAACTGGGAACATGTGAAATCGAATTATAATGAAGTTTTACCCATTTTGATACAAATAATCAAACTAAGAGTTTTGAATGTAAACAAGCCGAGTATAATCATTAAGTCTGTCACAAGCTTATTATGACTATAAATTGTTGTTTTGAGCCTTAACTTCACGTAGGGAACATGGGAAATAGGACGATAATGGAGTTTCAACGATTTTGTATAAAGTCATAATTGTAAGAGTTTTAAAATTTAACAAGCCCAAAGATAAACCTATTCCATCTACAAACGGTTATTTTGAATAGAAATCGTTGTTTTAATCCGTAACATCAAATTTGGAATGTGTGCAATAGAACTATAATGAAGTTTTGCCCATTTTGATACAAATAATCAAACTAAGAGTTTTGAAAGTAAACAAGATGAGTATAATCGTTAAGTCATGTCACAAAGCTTATTGTGACTAGAAATCGTTATTTTGAGCCTAAACTTCACGTAGGGAACGTGGGAAATAGGATGACAAAGAAGTTTCAACGATTTTGTATAAAATCATAAGTGTAAGTGTTTTAACTTTTAATAAGCCGAGCATAAACATATTTTATCTACAAACGATTATTTTGAATAAAAATAATGGTTTTAAGCCTTAACGTCACATTGGGAACGTGTAAAATCGAACTACAATGAAGTTTTACCCATTTTGATACAAATAATAAAAGTAAGAGTTTTGAAAGTAAACAAGCCGAGTATAATCATTAAGCTGTCACAAAGCTTATTGTGACTAGAAATCGTTATTTTGAGCCTTAACCTCACATTGGGAACGTGGAAAAAAGGAAGATAATGAAGTTTCAACGATTTTGTATAAAATCATAATTCTAAGAGTTTTAAAATTTAACAAGCCGAGCAGAAACATATTTTATCTACAACAACATATTTTGAATAGAAATCGTTCTTTTAAGCCTTAACTTCACATTGGGAACGTGTGAAATCGAACTATAATGAAGTTTTACCCATTTTGATACAAATAATCAAACTAAGAGTTTTGAAAGTAAACAAGCTGAGTATAATCATTCTGTTTTCACAAAGCTTATTGTGACTAGAAATCGTAATTTTGAGCCTTAACTTCATGTAGGGAATATGGGAAATAGGACGATAAGGGAGTTTCAACGATTTTGTATAAAATCATAATTCTAAGAGTTTTAAAAGTTAACGAGCCGAGCATAAACATATTTTATCTACAAATGCTTATATTGAAAAGAAATCGTTGTTTTAGGCATTAACTTCACATTGGGAACGTGGGAAATCGAACTATAATGAAGTTTTACCCATAACGATACAAATAATCAAAATAAGAGTTTTGAAAGTAAACAAGCCGAGTATAATCATTGTGCTATCAGAAAGTATGTTGTGACTAGAAATCGTTATTTTGAGCCTTAACTTCTTGTAGGGAACGTGGGAAATAGGTCGATAATTAAGTTTAAACTATTTTGTATAAAATCATAGTTCTAAGATTTTTAAAATTTAATAAGCCGAGTATAAACATATTTTATCTACAAACGCTTATTTTGAATAGAAGTTGTTGTTTTAAGCCTTAACTTCACATTGGGAACGTGTGAAATCGAACTATAATGAAATCTTACCCATTTTGATACAATTAATCAAACTAAGTGTTTTGAAAGTAAATAAGCCGAGTATAATCATTAAGCTGTCACAAAGCTTATTGTGACTAGAAATCGTTGTTTTGAGCTATAACTTCACATAGCGAACATGGGAAATAGGACGATAATGAAGTTTCAACGATTTTGTATAAAATCATAATTCTAAGAGTTTTAAAATTTAACAAGCCGAGCATAAACTTATTTTATCTACAAACGCTTATTTTAAATAGAAATCGCTCTTTAATGTCTTAACTTCAAACTGGGAACATGTGAAATCGAATTATAATGAAGTTTTACCCATTTTGATACAAACAATCAAACTAAGAGTTTTGAATGTAAATAAGCCGAGTATAATCATTAAGCCGTCACAAAGCTTGTTATGACTATAAATTGTTGTTTTAAGCCTTAACATCACGTAGGGAACATGGGAAATAGGACAATAATGGAGTTTCAACGATTTTGTATAAAGTGATAATTGTAAGAGTTTTAAAATTTAACAAGCCCAGCATAAACCTATTCCATCTACAAACGCTTATTTTGAATAGAAATCGTTGTTTTAATCCGTAACATCATATTTGGAATGTGTGCAATAGAACTATAACGAAGTTTTGCCCATTTTGATACAAATAATCAAACTAAGAGTTTTGAAAGTAAACAAGATGAGTATAATCGTTAAGCTGTCACAAAGCTTTTTGTGACTAAAAATCGTTATTTTGAGCCTAAACTTCATGCAGGGAACGTGGGAAATAGGATGACAAAGAAGTTTCAACGATTTTGTATAAAATCATAAGTGTAAGTGTTTTAACATTTAATAAGCCGAGCATAAACATATTTTATCTACAAACCATTATTTTGAATAAAAATAATGGTTTTAAGCCTTAACGTCACATTGGGAACGTGTAAAATCGAACTACAATGAAGTTTTACCCATTTTGATACAAATAATAAAAGTAAGAGTTTTGAAAGTAAACAAGCCGAGTATAATCATTAAGTCTGTCACAAAGCTTATTGTGACCGAAATCGTTATTTTGAGCCTTAAACTCACATTGGGAACGTGGAAAAAAGGAAGATAATGAAGTTTCAACGATTTTGTATAAAATCATAATTCTAAGAGTTTTAAAATTTAACAAGCCGAGCGTAAAATATATTTTATCTACAAACGCATATTTTGAATAGAAATCGTTCTTTTAAGCCTTAACTTCACATTGGGAACGTGTGAAATCGAACTATAATGAAGTTTTACCCATTTTGATACAAATAATCAAACTAAGAGTTTTGAAAGTAAACAAGCTGAGTATAATCATTGTGCTATCACAAAGCTTATTATGACTAGAAATCGTTATTTTGACCCTTAAATTCACGTAGGGAATATGGGAAATAGGACGATAATGAAGTTTCAATCATTTTATATAAAATCATAATTCTAAGAGTGTTAAAATTTAACGAGCCGAGCATAAACATATTTTATCTACAAACGCTTATATTGAAAAGAAATCGTTGTTTTAGGCATTAACTTCACATTGGGAACGTGGGAAATCGAACTATAATGAAGTTTTACCCATAACGATACAAATAATCAAAATAAGAGTTTTGAAAGTAAACAAGCCGAGTATAATCATTGTGCTGTCAGAAAGCATGTTGTGACTAGAAATCGTTATTTTGAGCCTTAACTTCTTGTAGGGAACTTGGGTAATAGGTCGATAATTAAGTTTAAACTATTTTGTATAAAATCATAATTCTAAGATTTTTAAAATTTAATAAGCCGAGTATAAACATATTTTATCTACAAACGCTTATTTTGAATAGAAGTTGTTGTTTTAAGCCTTAACTTCACATTGGGAACGTGTGAAATCGAACTATAATGAAATCTTACCCATTTTGATACAATTAATCAAACTAAGTGTTTTGAAAGTAAATAAGCCGAGTATAATCATTAAGCTGTCACAAAGCTTATTGTGACTAGAAATCGTCGTTTTGAGCTATAACTTCACATAGCGAACGTGGGAAATAGGACGATAATGAAGTTTCAACGATTTTGTATAAAATCATAATTCTAAGAGTTTTAAAATTTAACAAGACGAGCATAAACTTATTTTATCTACAAACGCTTATTTTAAATAGAAATCGCTCTTTAATGTCTTAACTTCAAACTGGGAACATGTGAAATCAAATTATAATGAAGTTTTACCCATTTTGATACAAACAATCAAACTAAGAGTTTTGAATGTAAACAAGCCGAGTATAATCATTAAGCTGTCACAAAGCTTATTATGACTATAAATTGTAGTTTTGAGCCTTAACTTCACGTAGGGAACATGGGAAATAGGACGATAATGGAGTTTCAACGATTTTGTATAAAGTCATAATTGTAAGAGTTTTAAAATTTAACAAGCCCAGCATAAACCTATTCCATCTACAAACGCTTATTTTGAATAGAAATCGTTGTTTTATTCCGTAACATCATATTTGGAACGTGTGCAATAGAACTATAATGAAGTTTTGCCCATTTTGATACAAATAATCAAACTAAGAGTTTTGAAAGTAAACAAGATGAGTATAATCGTTAAGCTGTCACAAAGCTTATTGTAACTAGAAATCGTTATTTTGAGCCTAAACTTCATGTAGGGAACGTGGGAAATAGGATGACAAAGAAGTTTCAACGATTTTGTATAAAATCATAATTTAAGTGTTTTAACATTTAATAAGCCGAGCATAAACATATTTTATCTACAAACGATTATTTTGAATAAAAATAATGGTTTGAAGCCTTAACGTCACATTGGGAACGTGTAAAATCGAACTACAATGAAGTTTTACCCATTTTGATACAAATAATAAAAGTAAGAGTTTTGAAAGTAAACAAGCCGAGTATAATCATTAAGCTGTCACAAAGCTTATTGTGACTAGAAATCGTTATTTTGAGCCTTAACCTCACATTGGGAACGTGGAAAAAAGGAAGATAATGAAGTTTCAACGATTTTGTATAAAATCATAATTCTAAGAGTTTTAAAATTTAACAAGCCGAGCAGAAACATATTTTATCTACAACAACATATTTTGAATAGAAATCGTTCTTTTAAGCCTTAACTTCACATTGGGAACGTGTGAAATCGAACTATAATGAAGTTTTACCCATTTTGATACAAATAATCAAACTAAGAGTTTTGAAAGTAAACAAGCTGAGTATAATCATTCTGTTTTCACAAAGCTTATTGTGACTAGAAATCGTAATTTTGAGCCTTAACTTCATGTAGGGAATATGGGAAATAGGACGATAAGGGAGTTTCAACGATTTTGTATAAAATCATAATTCTAAGAGTTTTAAAATTTAAAAAGCCGAGCATAAATATATTTCATCTACAAACGCTTATTTTCAATAGAAATCGTTGTTTTAAGCCGTAACTTCACATTGGGAACGTCTGAAATCGAACTTTAATGAAGTTTGACCCATTTTTGATACAAATAATCAAAATAAGAGTTTTGAAAGTAAACAAGCCGAATATAATCATTAAGCTGGCACAAAGCTTATTGTGACTAGAAATCGTTGTTTTGAGCCTTAACTTCACGTAGGGAACATGGGAAATAGGACGATAATGAAGTTTCAATGATTTTGTTTAAAATCATAATTCTAAGAGTTTTAAAATTTAACAAGCCGAGCATAAACATATTTTATCTACAAATGCTTATTATGAAAAGAAATCGTTGTTTTAAGTCTTAACATCACATTGCGAACGTCTGAAATCGAACTATAATGAAGTTTGACCCATTTTGATATAAATAATCAAACTAAGAGTTTTCAAAGTAAACAAGCCGAGTATAATCTTTAAGCTGTCACAAAGCTTATTTTGACTAGAAATAGTTATTTTGAACCTTAACTTCATGAAGGGAACGTGGAAAATAGGATGATAAAGAAGTTTCAACGATTTTGTATAAAATCATAATTCTAAGAGTTTTAACATTTAATAAACCGAGCATAAGCATATTTTATCTACAAACGATAATTTTGAATAGAAATCATGATTTTAAGACTTAACTTCACATTGCGAACGTGTGAAATCGAACTACAATGAAGTTTTACCAATTTTGATACAAATATTAAAAGTAAGAGTTTTGAAAGGAAACAAGCCGAGTATAATCATTAAGCTGTCAGAAAGCCTATTGTGACTAGAAATCGTTATTTTGATCCTTAACTTCACGTAGGGAACATAGGAAAAACGAAGATAATGAAGTTTCAACGATTTTGTATAAAATCATAATTCTAAGAGTTTTAAAATTTAACAAGCCGAGCATAAACATATTTTATCTACAACAGCTTATTTTGAATAGAAATCGTTCTTTTAAGCCTTAACTTCACATTGGGAACGTGTGAAATCGAACTATAATGAAGTTTTACCCATTTTGATACCAATAGTCAAACTAAGAGTTTTGAAAGTAAACAAGCTGAGTATAATCATTGTGCTATTACAAAGCTTATTGTGACTAGAAATCGTTATTTTGAGCCTTTACTTCACGTAGGAATACGGGAAATAGGACGATAATGAAGTTTCAATGATTTTGTATAAAATCATAATTCTAAGAGTTTTAAAATTTAACAAGCCGAGCATAAACATATTTTATCTACAAACGCTTATATTGAAAAGAAATCGTTGTTTTAGGCATTAACTTCACATTGGGAACATGGGAAATCGAACTATAATGAAGTTTTACCCATTATGATAAAAATAATAAAAATAAGAGTTTAGAAAGTAAACAAGCCGAGTATAATCATTATGCTGTCCGAAAGCATGTTGTGACTAGAAATCGTTGTTTTGAGCCTTAACTTCTTGTAGGGAACGTGGGAAATAGGTCGATAATGAAATTTAAACTATTTTGTATAAAATCATAATTCTATGAGTTTTAAAATTTAACAAGCTGAGTATAAACATATTTTATCTACAAACGCTTATTTTGAATAAAAGTCGTTGTTTTAAGTCTTAACATCACATTGGCAACGTGTGAAATTGAACTATAATGAAATTTTACCCATTTTGATACAATTAATCAAACTAAGTGTTTTGAAAGTAAACAAGCCGAGTATAATCATTAAGCTATCACAAAGCTTATTGTGACTAGAAATCGTCCTTTTGAGCTATAACTTCACGTAGGGAACGTGGGAAATAGGACGATAATGATGTTTCAACGATTTTGTATAAAATCATAATTCTAAGAGTTTTACAATTTAACAAGCCGAGCATAAACTTATTTTATCAACAAATGTTTATTTTAAATAGAAATCGCTCTTTAATGTCTTAACTTCAAACTGGGAACTTGTGAAATCGAATTATAATGAAGTTTTACCTATTTTGATACAAACAATCAAACTAAGAGTTTTGAATGTAAACAAGCCGAGTATAATCATTAAGCTGTCACAAAGCTTAATATGACTATAAATTGTTGTTTTTAGCCTTAACTTCACGTAGGGAACATGGGAAATAGGACGATAATGGAGTTTTAACGATTTTGTCTAAAATCATAATTCTAAGAGTTTTAAAATTTAACAAGCCGAGCATAAACCTATTTCATCTACAAACGCTTATTTTGAATAGAAATCGTTGTTTTAAGCCGTAACATCATATTTGGAACGTGTGCAATAGTACGATAATGAAGTTTTACGCATTTTGATACAAATAATCAAACTAAGAGTTTTGAAAGTAAACAAGCCGAGTATAATATTTAAGCTGTCACAAAGCTTATTGTGACTAGAAATCGTTATTTTGAGCCTTAACTTCATGTAGGGAACGTGGGAAATAGGATGATAAAGAAGTTTCAAAGATTTTGTATAAAATCATAATTGGAAGTGTTTTAACATTTAATAAGCCGAGCATAAACATATTTTATCTACAAACGATTATTTTGAATAGAAATAATGGTTTTAAGCCTTAACTTCACATTGGGAACGTGTAAAATCGAGCTACAAAGAAATTTTACCCATTTTGATACAAACAATAAAAGTAAGAGTTTTGAAAGTAAACAAGCCGAGTATAATCATTAAGCTGTCACAAAGCTTATTGTGACTAGAAATCGTTATTTTGAGCCTTAACCTCACGTAGGGAACGTGGAAAAAGGGAAGATAATGAAGTCTCAACGATTTTGTATAAAATCATAATTCTAAGAGTTTTAAAATTTAACAAGCCGAGCATAAACATATTTTATATACAAACGCTTATTTTGAATAGAAATCATTCTTTTAAGCCTTAACTTCACATTGGGAACGTGTGAAATTGAACTATAATGAAGTTTTACCCATTTTGATACAAATAACCAAACTAAGAGTTTTGAAAGTAAACAAGCTGAGTATAATCATTGTGTTGTCACAAAGCTTTTTGTGACTAGAAATCGTAATTTTGAGCCTTGACTTCACGTAGGGAATATGGGAAATAGGACGATAAGGGAGCTTCAACGATTTTGTATAAAATCATAATTCTTAGAGTTTTAAAATTTAACAAGCCGAGCATAAACATATTTCATCTACAAACGCTTCTTTTCAATAGAAATCGTTGTTTTAAGCCGTAACTTCACATTGGGAACGTCTGAAATCGAACTTTAATGAAGTTTTACCCATTTTGATACAAATAATCAAACTAAGAGTTTTGAAAATAAACAAGCCGAATATAATCATTAAGCTGTCACAAAGCTTATTGTGACTAGAAGTCGTTGTTTTGAGCCTTAACTTCACGTAGGGAACATGGGAAATAGGACGATAATGAAGTTTCAATGATTTTGTTTAAAATCATAATTCTAAGAGTTTTAAAATTTAACAAGCCAAGCATAAACATAATTCATCTACAAACGCTTATTATAAAAAGAAATCGTTGTTTTAAGTCTTAACATCACATTGGGAACGTCTGAAATCGAACTATAATGAAGTTTGACCCATTTTGATATAAATAATCAAACTAAGAGTTATCAAAGTAAACAAGCCGAGTATAATCTTTAAGCTGTCACAATGCTTATTTTGACTAGAAATAGTTATTTTGAGCCTTACCTTCATGTAGGGAATGTGTAAAATAGGATGATAAAGAAGTTTCAACGATTTTGTATAAAATCATAATTCTAAGAGTTTTAACATTTAATATGCCGAGCATAAGCATATTTTATCTACAAACGATAATTTTGAATAGAAATCATGATTTTAAGCCTTAACTTCACATTGGGAACATCTGAAATCGAACTACAATGAAGTTTTACCAATTTTGATACAAATAATAAAAGTAAGAGTTTTGAAAGGAAACAAGCCGAGTATAATCATTAAGCTGTCAGAAAGCTTATTGTGACTAGAAATCTTTATTTTGATCCTTAACTTCACGTAGGGAACACGGGAAAAAGGAAGATAATGAAGTTTCAACGATTTTGTATAAAAACATAATTCTAAGAGTTTTAAAATTTAACAAGCCGAGCATAAACATATTTTATCTACAAAAGCTTATTTTGAATAGAAATCGTTCTTTTAAGCCTTAACTTCACATTGGGAACGTGTGAAATCGAACTATAATGAAGTTTTACCCATTTTGATACAAATTGTCAAACTAAGAGTTTTGAAAGTAAACAAGCTAAGTATAATCATTGTGCTATCACAAAGCTTATTGTGACTAGAAATCGTTATTTTGAGCCTTAACTTCACGTAGGGAATATGGGAAATAGGACGATAATGAACTTTCAATGATTTTGTATAAAATCATAATTCTAAGAGTTTTAAAATTCAACAAGCCGAGCATAAACATATTTTATCTACAAACACTTATATTAAAAAGAAATCGTTATTTTAGGCATTAACTTCACATTGAGAACGTGGGAAATCGAACTATAATGAAGTTTTACCCATTATGATACAAATAATCAAAATAAGAGTTTTGAAAGTAAACAAGCCGAGTATAATCATTATGCAGTCAGAAAGCATGTTGTGACTAGAAATCGTTGTTTTGAGCCTTAACTTCTTGTAGGGAACGTGGGAAATAGGTCGATAATGAAGTTTAAACTATTTTGTATAAAATCATAATTCTAAGAGTTTTAAAATTTAACAAGCTGAGTACAAACATATTTTATCTACAAACGCTTATTTTGAATAGAAGTCATTGTTTTAAGTCTTAACATCACATTGGCAACGTGTGAAATCATACTATAATGAAATTTTACCCATTTTGATACAATTAATCAAACTAAGTGTTTTGAAAGCAAACAAGCCGAGTATAATCATTAAGCTGTCACAAAGCTTATTGTGACTAGAAATCGTTCTTTTGAGCTATAACTTCACGTAGGGAACGTGAGAAATAGGACGATAATGAAGTTTCAACGATTTTGTATAAAATCATAATTCTAAGAGTTTTAAAATTTAACAAGCTGAGCATAAACTTATTTTATCTACAAACGCTTATTTTAAATAGAAATCGCTCTTTAATGTCTTAACTTCAAACTGGGAACATGTGAAATCGAATTATAATGAAGTTTTACCCATTTTGATATAAACAATCAAACTAAGAGTTTTGAATGTAAACAAGTCGAGTATAATCATTAAGTTGTCACAAAGCTTATTATGACTATAAATTGTTGTTTTGAGCCTTAACTTCAAGTAGGGAACGCGGGAAATAAGGCGATAATGGAGTTTCAACAATTTTGTATAAAATCATAATTCTAAGAGTTTTAAAATTTAACAAGCCGAGCATAAACCTATTTCATCTACAAATGCTTATTTTGAATAGAAATCGTTGTTTTAAGCCGTAACTATAATGAAGGTTTACCTATTTTTCTGCAAATAATCAAACTAAGAGTTTTGAAAGTAAACAAGCCGAGTATAATCATTAAGCTGTCACAAAGCTTATTGTGACTAGAAATCATTATTTTGAGCCTTAACTTCATGTAGGGAACGAGAAAAATAGGTCGATAATGAAGTTTCAATGATTTTGTATAAAATCATAATTCTAAAAGTTTTAAAATTTAACAAGCCAAGCATAAACATATTTTATCTACAAATGCTTATTTTGAATAGAAATCATTGTTTTAAGACTTAACTTCACATTGGGAACGTTTGAAATTGAAATGTAATGAAGTTTTTCCCATTTTGATAGAAAATAATCAAACTAAGAGTTTTGGAAGTAAACAAGCCGAGTATAATCATTAAGCTGTCACAAAGCTTATTGTGACTAGAAATCGTTGTTTTGAGCCTTAACTTCACATAGGGAACAAGCTGAGAATAAACATATTTTATCAACAAACGCTTATTTTGAATAGAAATCGTTGTTTTAAGCCTTAACTTCACATTGGGAACGTGGGAATTCGATTTATAATGAAGTTTTACCCATTTTGATACAAATAATCAAGCTAAGAGTTTTGAAAGTGAAAAAGCCAATTATAATCATTGTACTATCACAAACATAATTGTGACTAGAAATCGTTATTTTGAGCCTTAACTTCATGTAGGGAACGTGGGAAATAGGACGATAATGAACTTTCAACGATTTTTTATAAAATCATAATTCTAAGAGTTTTAAAATTTAACACGACGAGCATAAACATATTTTATCTACAAACGCTTATTTTGAATAGAAATTGTTGTTTTAAGCCTTAACTTCACATTGGGAACATGTGAAATCGAAATGTAATGAAGTTGTACCCATTTTGATACAAATAATAAAACTAAGAGTTTTGAAAGTAAACAAGCCGAGTAATCAATAAGATGTTACAAAGCTTATTGTGACTAGAAATCGTTGTTTTGAACCTTAACTTCACGTAGGGAACGTGGAAAATAGGACGATAATGAAGTTTCAACGATTTTGTATAAAATCATAATTCTAAGAGTTTTAAAATTTAACAAGCCGAGCATAAACATATTTTATCTACAAACGCTTATTTTGAATAGAAATCGTTGTTTTAAGCATTAACTTTACATTGGGAACGTGGGAAATCGAACTATAATGAAGGTTTTCCAATTTTGATGCAAATAATCAAACTAATAGTTTTGAAAGTAAATAAGCCGAGTATAATCATAAAGGTGCCACAAAGCTTATTATGACTAAAAATCGTTGTTTTGAGCCTTAACTTCACGTAGGGAACATGGGAAATAGGACGATAATGAAGTTTCAACGATTTTTAATTAAATCAAAATTCTAAGAGTTTAAAATTTAACAGACCGAGTATAAACAAATTTTATCTACAAACACATATTTTAATAGAAATCGTTGTTTTAAGCATTATCTTCACATTTGGAACGTGGAAAATCGAACTATATTGAAGTTTGACCCTTTTTGATACAAATAATCAAACTAAGAGTTTTGAAAGTAAACAAGCCGAGTATAATAATTGTGCTATTACAAAGCTTATTGTTACTAGAAATCGTTGTTTTGATCCCTAACCTCACGTAGGGAACGTATGAAATGGGACGATAATGAAGTTGTAACGATTTTGTATAAAATCATAATTCTAAGAGTTTTAAAATTTAACAAGCCGAGCATAATTAAATTTTATCAACAAACACTTATTTTCTATAGAAATCGTTGTTTTAAGCATTTACTACATATTGGGAACGTGGAAATCGAGCTATAATGATGGTTTACCCCTTTTGATGCAAATAATCAAATTAAAAGTTTTAAAAGTAAACAAGCTGAGTATAATCATCGTGCTATTACAAAGCTTAATGTTACAAGAAATCGTTGTTTTGAACCTTAACCTCAAGTAGGGAATGTATGAAATAGGACGATAATGAAGTTATAACGATTTTGTATAAAATCATAATTCTAAGGGTTTTAAAATTTAAGAAGCCTTGCATAAACATATTTTATCTACAAACGCTCGTTTTGAATAGTAATCGTTGTTTTAAGCATTAACTTCACATTGGGAACGTGGGAAATCGAACTATAATGAAGGTTTACCCATTTTGATGCAAATAATGAAACTAAGAGTTTTGAAAGTAAACAAGCCGAGTATAATCATTAAGCTGTCACGAAGCTTATTGTGACTAGAAATCATTGTTTTGAGCCTTAACTTCACGTAGGGAACGTGGGAAATAGGACGATAATGAAGTTTCAACGATTTTGTATAAAATCATAATTCTAAATATTCTAAAATTTAACAAGCTGAGCATAAACATATTTTATCTACAAACGCTTATTTTGAATAGAAATCATTGTTTTAAGGATTAACTTCACATTGGGAACGTGTGAAATTGAGATTTAATGAAGTTTTACTCATTTTGATACAAATAATCAAACTAAGAGTTTTGAAAGTAAGCAAGCCAATTATAATCATTGTGCCATCCCAAACATAATTGTGACTAGAAATCTTTGTTTTTAGCCTTAACCTTAAGTAGGGAACGTATGAAATAGGACGATAATGAAGTTATAACGATTTTGTATAAAAGCATAATTCTAAGAGTTTTAAAATTTAACAAACTGAGCATAAACATATTTTATCTACAAACGCTTATTTTGAATAGAAATCGTTGTTTTAAGCAGTAACTTCACATCGGGAATGTGGCAAATCGAAGGTTTACCCATTTTTATGCAAATAATCAAACTAAGAGTTTTGAAAGTAAACAAGCCGAGTATAATCATTAAGCTGTCACAAAGCTTATTGTGACTAGAAATCATTGTTTTGAGCCTTAACTTCATGTAGGGAACGTGAAAAATAGGACGATAATGAAGTTTCAACCATGTTGTATAAAATCATAATTCTAAAAGTTTTAAAATTTATCAAGCCGAGCATAAACATATTTTATCTACAAACGCTTATTTTGAATAGAAATCATTGTTTTAAGCATTAAATTCACATTGGGAACGTGGGAAATCGAACTATAATGAAGGTTTTCCAATTTTGATGCAAATAATCAAACTAATAGTTTTGAAAGTAAATAAGCCGAGTATAATCATTAAGCTACCACAAAGCTTATTATGACTAAAAATCGTTATTTTGAGCTTTAACTTCACGTAGGGAACATGGGAAATAGGACAATAATGAAGTTTCAACAATTTTTAATAAAATCAAAATTCTAAGAGTTTAAAATTTAACTGACAGAGCATAAACATATTTTATCTACAAATGCATATTTTGAATAGAAATCGTTGTTTTAAGCATTATCTTCACATTTGGAACGTGGGAAATCGAACTATATTGAAGTTTGACCCTTTTTGATACAAATAATCAAACTAAGAGTTTTGAAAGTAAACAAGCCGAGTATAATCATTGTGCTGTTACGAAGCTTATTATTACTAGAAATCGTTGTTTTGAACCTTAACCTCACGTAGGGAACGTATGAAATAGGACGATAATGAAGTTGTAACGATTTTGTATAAAATCATAATTTTAAGAGTTTAAAAATTTAACAAGCCGAGCATAAACAAATTTTATCAACAAACACTTATTTTCAATAGAAATCGTTGTTTTAAGCATTTACTACACATTGGGAACGTGGAAAATCGAGCTATAATGATGGTTTACCCATTTTGATGCAAATAATCAAACTAAGAGTTTTAAAAGTAAACAAGCCGAGTATAATCATTGTGCTATTACAAAGCTTATTGTTTCTAGAAATCGTTTTTTTGAACCTTAACCTCACGTAGGGAACGTATGATATAGGACGATAATGAAGTTATAACGATTTTGTAAAAAATCATAATTTTAAGGGTTTTAAAATTTAACAAGCCTTGCATAAACATATTTTATCTACAAACGCTTATTTTGAATAGTAATCATTGTTTTCAGCATTAACTTCACATTGGGAACGTGGGAAATCGATCTATAGTGAAGGTTTACCCATTTTGATGCAAATAATCAAACTAAGAGTTTTGAAAGTAAACAAGCCGAGTATAATTATTATGCTGTCACAAAGCTTATTGTGACTAGAAATCGTTGTTTTGAGCCTTAACTTCACGAAGGGAACGTGGGAAATAGGACGATAATGAAGTTTCAATAATTTTGTATAAAATCATAATTCTAAATGTTTTAAAATTTCACAAGCTGAGAATAAACATATTTTATCTACAAACGCTTATTTTGAATAGAAATCATTGTTTTAAGCATTAACTTCACATTGGAAACGTGTGAAATCGAAATCTAATGAAGTTTTACTCATTTTGATACGAATAATCAAACTATGAGTTTTGAAAGTAAACAAGCCAATTATAATCATTGTGCTACCCCATACATAATTGTGACTTGAAATCATTGTTTTGAGCCTTAACTTCATTTAGGGAACGTGGAAAATAGGACGATAATGAAGTTTCAACGATTTTGTATAAAATCATATATCTAAGTGTTTTAAAATTTAACAACCCCAGCATAAACATATTTTATCTACAAACGCTTATTTTGAATAGAAATCACTGTTTTAAGCCTTAACTTCAAATTGAGAATGTGGGAAATCGAAATATATTGAAGTTTTACCCTTTTTGATACTAATAATCGAACTAAGAGTTTTGAAAGTAAACAAGCCGAGTATAATCATTGTGCTGTTACAAAGCTTATTGTAACTTGCAATCGTTGTTTTGAGCCTTAACCACACGTAGGGAACGTATGAAATAGGACGATAATGAAGTTATAACGATTTTGTAAAAAATCATAATTCTAAGAGTTTTAAAATTTAACAAGCGGAGCATAAACAAATTTTATCAACAAACACTTATTTTCAATAGAAATCGTTGTTTTAAGCATTTACTACACATTGGGAACGTGAAAAATCGAGCTATAATGATGGTTTACCCATTTTGATGCAAATAATCAAATTAAGAGTTTTAAAAGCAAACAAGCCGAGTATAATCATTGTGCTATTACAAAGCTTATTGTTACTAGAAATCGTAGTTTTGAACATTAACCTCACGTAGGGAACGTATGAAATAGGATGACAATGAAGTTATAACGATTTTGTATAAAATTATAATTCTAAGGGTTTTAAAATTTAACAAGCTTTGCATAAACATATTTTATCTACAAACGCTTATTTTGAATAGTAATCGTTGTTTTAAGCATTAACTTCACATTGGGAACATGGGAAATCGATCGATAGTGAATGTTTACCCATTTTGATGCAAATATTCAAATTAAGAGTTTTGAAAGTAAACAACCGAGTATAATTATTAAGCTGTCACAAAGCTTATTGTGACCAGAAATCATTGTTTTTAGCCTTAACTTCACGTAGGGAACGTGGAAAATAGGACGAAAGTAAAGTTTCAACAATTTTGTATAAAATCATAATTCTAAAAGTTTTTAAATTTAACAAGACGAGCATAAACATATTTTAACTACAAATGCTTATTTTGACTAGAAATCATTGTTTTAAGCATTAACTTCATATTGGGAACGTGTGTAATCGAAATGTAATGAAGTTTTACTCATTTTGATACAAATAATCAAACTAGGAGTTTTGAAAGTAAGCAAGCCAATTATAATCATTGTGCTATCACAAACATAATTGTTACTAGAAATCGTTGTTTTGAGCCTTAACTTCATGTAGGGGACGTGGGAAATAGGACGATAATAAAGTTTCAACGATTTTGTAAAAAATCAAAATTCTAAGAGTTTTAAAATTTAACAAGACAAGCATAAACATATTTTATCTACAAACCCTTATTTTGAATAGAAATCATTGTTTTAAGCCTTGACTTCAAATTGGGAACGTGGGAAATCGAACTATATTGAAGTTTTACCCTTCTTGATACAAATAATCAAACTAAGAGTTTTGAAAGTAAACAAGCCGAGTATAATCATTGTGCTGTTACAAAGCTTATTGTGACTTGCAATCGTTGTTTTGAGCCTTAACCACACGTAGGGAACGTATGAAATAGGACGATAATGGAATTATAACAATTTTACAAAAAATCATAATTCTAAGAGTTTTAAAATTTAACAAACCGAGCATCAACATATTTTATCTACAAACGCTTATTTGGAATATAAATTGTTGTTTTAAGCATTAACTTCACATTGGGAATGTGGGAAAATCGAACTATAATGATGGTTTACCTATTTTGAATCAAATAATAAAACTAAGAGTTTTGAAAAGAAACAAGCCGAGTAAAATTATTAAGTTGTCACAAAGGTTATTGTGACTAGAAATCGTTGTTTTGAGCCTTAACTTCACGTAGGGAACGTGGGAAATAAGACGATAATGAAGTTTCAACGGTTTTGTATAAAATCATAATTGTAAGAGTTTTAAAATTTAGCAAGTCGAGCATAAACATATTTTATCTACAAACGTTTATTTGAAATAGAAATCGTTGTTTTAAGACTTAACTTCACATTGGGAACGTGGGAATTCGAACTATAATGAAGTTTTACCCATTTTGATACAAATAATCAAACAATGAGTTTTGAGAGTAAACACGCCAATTATAATCGTTGGGCTATCACAACCATAATTGTGACTAGAAATCGTTCTTTTGAGCCTTAACTTCACGTAGGGAACGTGCGAAATAGGACGATAATAAAGTTTCATGGATTTTGTATAAAATCATAATTCTAAGAGTTTTAAAATTTAACAAGCCGAGAATAAACATATTTTATCTACAAAAACTTATTTTGAATAGAAATCGCTATTTCAAGCATTAACTTCACGTTAGGATCGTTGGAAATCGAACTATAATAAAGGTTTACCCATTTTGATGTAAATAATCAAACTAAGAGTTTTGAAAGTAAAAAAGCCGAGTATAATCATTATGCTGTCACAAAGCTTATGGTGACTAGAAATCGTTGTTTTGAGCCTTAACTTCACTTAGGGAACGTGGGAAATAGGACGATAATGAAGTTTCAACGATTAAATAAAATCTTAATTCTATGAATTTTAAAATTTAACAAGCCGAGTATAAACATATTTTATCTACAAACGCTTATTTGGTATAGAAATCGTTGTTTGAAGCCTTAACTTCACATTCGGAACGTGGGAATTCGAACTATAATTAAGTTTTACCCATTTTGATACAAATAATTAAACTAAGAGTTTTAAAAATAAACAAACCAAATATAATCCTTGTGCTGTCACAAAGCTAATTGTGACTAGAAATCGTTGTTTTGAGCCTTAACTTCACGTAGGGAACGTGGGAAAATAGGACGATAATGAAATTTCAACGATTTTGCATAAAATCATAATTCTAAGAGTTTTAAAATTTAACAAGCCGAGCATAAACATGTTTTATCTAAAAACACTTATTTTGAATAGAAATCGTGGTTTTAAGCCTTAAATTCACATTGGGAACGTGGAAAATCGAACTATAATATAGTTTTACCCATTTTGATAAAAATAATCAAATTAAGACTTTTGAAAGTAAACAAACCGAGTATAATCATTGTGTTGTCACAAAGCTTATTGTGAGTAGAAATCGTTGTTTTTAGCCTTAACTTCACATAGGGAATATGGAAAATAGGATAATAATGAAGTTTCAACGATTTTATATAAAATCATAATTGTATGAGTTTTAAAATTTAACAAGCCGAGCATAAATATATTTTATCTACAAACGCTTATTTTTCATAGAAATCGTTGTTTTAAGCCTTACCTTCAAATTGGGAACGTGGGAAATCGAACTATATTGAAGGTTTACCCATTTTGATGCAAATAGTCAAACTAAGAGTTTTGAAATTAAACAAGCCGAGATAGTCATTAAGCTGTCACAAAGCTTATTGTGACTAGAAATCATTGTTTTGAGCCTTAACTTCAAGTAGGGAACGTGGGAAATAGGAAGATAATGAAGTTTCAACGATTTTGTATAAAATCATAATTCTAATAGTTTTAAAATTTAACAAGCCGATCATAAATATATTTTATCTACAAACGCTTATTTTGAATAGAAATCGTTGTTTTAAGCATTAACTTCACGTTGGGAACGTGGGAAATCGAACTATAATGAATGTTTACCCATTTTGATGTAAATAATCAAACTAATAGTTTTGAAAGTAAAAAAGCCGAGTATAATCATTAAGCTGTCACAGCTTATTGTGACTAGAAATTATTGTTTTGAGCCTTAACATAGGACGATAATGATGTTTCAACGATTTTATATAAAATCTTAATTCTAAGAGTTTTAAAATTAAACAAGCTGAGCATAAACATATTTTATCTGCAAAAGCTTATTTTGAAAAGAAATCGTTATTTTAAACCTTAACTTCACAATAGGAATGTGGAAATTCGAGCTATAATTAAGTTTTACCCATTTTTATACAATTAATAAAACTAAGAGTTTTAGAAGTAAACTGGCCAAGTGTAATCATTGTGCTGTCACAAAGCTAATTGTAACTAGAAATCGTTGTTTTGAGCCTTAACTTCACGTAGGGAACATGGGAAATAGGACGATAATGTAGTTTCAACGATTTTGAATAAAATCATAATTCTAAGAGTTTTAAAATTTACAAGCAGAGCATAAACATATTTTATCTAAAAATGTTTATTTTGAATAGAAATCGTTGTTTTAAGCCTTAACTTCACATTGGGAACGTGGGAAATCGAACTATAACAAAATTTTACTCATTTTGATACAAATAATCAAACTAATAGTTTTGAAAGTAAACAAGAGTACTAATCATTGTGCTGTCACAAAGCTTATTGTGACTTAAAATCGTTGTTTTCAGCCTTAGCTTCAAATAGGGAATATGGGAAATAGGATAATAATGAAGTTTCAACGATTTTATATAAAATCATAATTGTATCAGTTTTAAAATTTAACTAGCCGAGAATAAACATATTTTATCTACAAACACTTACTTTGAATAGAAATCGTTGTTTTAAGCCTTACCTTAATATTGGGAGCGTGGGAAATTGAACTATAATTATGGTTTACCCATTTTGATGCAAATAATCAAACTAAGAGTTTTGAAAGTAAACAAGCCGAGTATAATTATTAAGCCGTCACAAAGCTTCAACGATTTTGTATAAAATCATAATTCCAATAGTTTTCAAATTTAACAAGCTGAGCATAAACATATTTTATCTACAAACGCTTATTTTGAATAGAAATCGTTGTTTTATGCATTAACTTCACATCTGGAACGTGGGAAATCGAACTATATTGAAGTTTTACCATTTTTGATACAAATAATCAAACTAAGAGTTTTGAAAGTAAACAAGCCGAGTATAATCATTGTGTTGTTACGAAGCTTATTGTGACTAGAAATCGTTATTTTGAGCCTTAACCTCACGTAAGGAATGTATAAAACAGGACCATGGTGAAGTTATAACGATTTTGTATAAAATCATAATTCTAAGAGTTTTAAAATTTAACAAGTCGAGCATAAACATATTTTATCTACAAACACTTATTTTGAATAGTAATAATTGTTTTAAGCATTAACTTCACATTGGAAACGTGAGAAATCGAATTATAATGAAGGTTTACCAATTTTGATGTAAATAATCAAACTAAGAGTTTTGAAAGTAAACATGCCTAGTATAATCATTAAGCTGTCAAAAAGCTTTTTGTGACTAGAAATTGTTGTTTTGAGCCTTAACTTCACGTAGGGAACGTGGGAAATAGGACGATAATGAAGTTTCAACGATTTTGAATAAAATCAAAATTCTAAGAGTTTTAAAATTTAAAAAGCCGAGCATAAACATATTTTATCTACAAACGCTTATTTTGAATAGAAATCATTGTTTTAAGCCTTAACTTCAAATTGGGAACGTGGGAAATCGAACTAGAATGAAGCTTTACCCTTTTTCATACAAATAATCAAACTAAGAGTTTTGAAAGTAAACAAGCCGAGTATAATCATTGTGCTGTTACAAAGCTTATTGTGACTTGCAATCGTTGTTTTCAGCCTTAGCCTCACGTAGGGAACGTATGAAATAGGACGATAATAAAGTTATAACGATTTCGTAAAAAATCATAATTCTAAGAGTTTTAAAATTTAGCAAGCCGAGCATAAACATATTTTATCTACAAACACTTATTTTGAATAGAAATCGTTGTTTTAAGCATTAACTTCGCAATGGTAATGTTGGAAATCAAACTATAATGAAGGTTTACCCATTTTGAATCAAATAATCAAACTAAGAGTTTTGAAAGTAAACAAGCCTAGTAAAATTATTAAGCTGTCACAAAGCTTATTGTGACAAGAAATCGTTGTTTTGAGCCTTAACTTCACGTAGGGAATGTCGAAAATAGTACGATAATGAAGTTTCAACAATTTTTTGTAAAATCATAATTCTAAGACTTTTAAAATTTAGCAAGCCGAGCATAAACATATTTTATCTACAAACACTTATTTTGAATAGAAATCGTTGTTTTAAGCATTAACTTCGCAATGGTAATGTTGGAAATCAAACTATAATGAAGGTTTACCCATTTTGAATCAAATAATCAAACTAAGAGTTTTGAAAGTAAACAAGCCTAGTAAAATTAGTAAGCTGTCACAAAGCTTATTGTGACAAGAAATCGTTGTTTTGAGCCTTAACTTCACGTAGGGAATGTTGAAAATAGTACGATAATGAAGTTTCAACAATTTTGTGTAAAATCATAATTCTAAGACTTTTAAAATTTAACAAGCCGAGCATAAACATATTTTATCTACAAACACTTATTTCGAATATAAATCATTCTTTTAAGCCTTAACTTCAAATTGGGAACGTAGGAATTAGAACTATAATGATGTTTTACCCTTTTTGATACAAATAATCAAACTAAGAGTTTTGAAAGTACAGAGGCCATCTATAATCATTGTGCTATCACAAACATAATTGTGACTAGAAATCGTTGTTTTGAGCTTTAACTTTATGTAGGGAACGTGGGAAATAGGACGATAATGAAGTTTCAACGATTCATAATTCTAAGAGCTTTAAAATTTAACAAGTCGAGCATAAACATATTTTACCTACAAATGCTTATTTTTAATAGAAATCGTTGTTTTATGCATTAACTTCACATTGGGAACGAGGGAAATCGAGCTATAATGAAGGTTTACCCATTTTGATGTAAATAATCAAACTAAGAGTTTTGAAAGTAAACAAGCCGAGTATAATCATTAAGCTGTCACACAGCTTTTGTGACTAGAATTCGTTGTTTTGACCCTCAACTTCACGTAGGGAACGTGGGAAATAGGACGATAATGAAGTTTTAATGATTTTGTATAAAACCAAAATTCTAAGAGTTTCAAAATTTAACAAGCCGAGCATAAACATAATTTATCTACAAACGCTTATTTTGAATATAAATCATTGTTTTAAGCCTTAACTTCAAATTGGGAATGTGGGAAATCAAACTATAATGAAGTTTTACCCTTTTTGATAAAAAATAATCAATCTGAGAGTTTTGAAAGTAAACAAGCCGAGTATAATCATTGTGCTGTTACAAAGCTTATTGTGACTTGCAATTGTTGTTTTGAGCATTAACCTTACGTAGGGAACCTATGAAATAGGACGATAATGAAGTTATAACGATTTTGTAAAAAATCATAATTCTAAGAGTTTCAAACACCTATTTTAAATAGAAATCGTTGTTTTAAGCATTAACTTCATAATGTTAATGTTGGAAATCAAACTATAATGAAGGTTTTCCCATTTTGAATCAAATAATTAAACTAAGACTTTTGAAAGTAAACAAGCCGAGTGAAATTATTAAGCAGTCACAAAGCTTATTGTGACTAGAAATCGTTGTTTCGATCCTTAAATTCACGTAGGGAACGTGGGAAATAGGACGATAATGAAGTTTCAACGATTTTGCATAAAATCATAATTCTAAGAGTTTTAAAATTTAGCAAGTCAAGCATAAACATATTTTATCTACAAACGCTTATTTTGAGTACAAATCGATGTTTTAAGACTTAACCACATTGGGAATGTGGGAATTCAAACTATAATGAAGTTTTACCCATTTTGATACAAATAATCAAACTAAGAGTTTTGAGAGTAAACAAGCCAATTATAATCATTGTGCTATCACAAACATAATTGTGACTAGAAATCGTTGTTTTGAGCCTTAACCTCACGTAGGGAACGTGGAAAATAGGATGATAATGAAGTTTCAAGGATTTTTTATAAAATCATAATTCTAAGTGCTTTGAAATTTAACAAGCTGAGCATAAACATATTTTATCTACAAACACTTATTTTGAATAGAAATCGCTGTTTTAAGCATTAACTTGACGTTGGGAACGTTGGAAATCGAACTATAATGAAGGTTTACCCATTTTGATGTAAATAATCAAACTAAGAGTTTTGAAAGTAAAAAAGTCGAGTATAATCATTAACCTGCCACAAATCTTATTGTGACTAGAAATTGTTGTTTTGAGCGTTAACTACACGTAGGGAACGTGGGAAATAGGACGATAATGAAGTTTCAACGATTTTATATAAAATTATAATTCTAAGAGTTTTAAAATTTAACAAGCCGAGCATAAACATATTTTATCTACAAAAGCTTATTTTGAATAGAAATCGTTGTTTTCAGCCTTAACCTCACATTCAGAACGTGGGAATTCGAACTCTAATTAAGTTTTACCCATTTTGCTACAAATATTTAAACTAAGAGTTTTAAAAGTAAACAAGCCAAATATAATCATTGTGCTATGACAAATCTAATTGTGACTAGAAATCGTTGTTTTGAGCATTAACTTCACGTAGGGAACATGGGAAATAGGACGATAATGAAGTTTCAACGATTTTGCATAAAATCATAATTCTAAGAGTTTTAAAATTTACAAGCAGAACATAAACATATTTTATCTACAAAAACTTATTTTGAATAGAAATCGTTGTTTTAGGCATTAACTTCACATTGGGAACGTGGGAAATCGAACTATATTGAATTTTTACTCATTTTGATACAAATAATCAAACTAATAGTTTTGAAAGTAAACAAGCCTAGTAATCATTGTGCTGTCACAAAGCTTATTGTTACTTGAAATCGTTGTTTTTAGCCTTAACTTCACATAGGGAATATGGGAAATAGGATAATAATGAAGTTTCAACGATTTTATATAAAATCATAATTGTATGAGTTTTAAAATTTAACAAGTCGAGCATAAACATATTTTATTTACAAACACTTATTTTGAATAGAAATCGTAGTTTTAAACCTTACCTTCACATTGGGAACGTGTGAAATCGAACAATAATGAAGGTTTACCCATTTTGATGCAAATAATCAAACTAAGAGTTTTGAAAGTAAACTAGTCGAGTATAATCATTAAGCTGTCACAAAGCTTATTGTGACTTGAAATCGTTGTTTTAAGCTTTAATTTCACGTAGGAAACGTGGGAAATAGGACGATAATGAAGTTTCAATGATTTTGTATAAAATTATAATTCTAATAGTTTTAAAATTTAACAAGCCGAGAATAAACATATTTTATCTACAAACGCTTATTTTGAATAGAAATTATTTTTTTAGGCATTAACTTCACATTGGGAACGTGGGAAATCGAACTATATTGATGTTTTACCCTTTTTAATACGAATAATCAAACTAAGAGTTTTGAAAGTAAACAAGCCGGGTATAATCATTGTGCTGTTATAAAGCTTATTGTGACTAGAAATCGTTATTTTGATCCTTAACCTCACGTAGGGAACGTATAAAATTGGACAATACTGAAGTTATAACGATTTTGTATAAAATCATAATTCTTAGAATTTTAAAATTTAACAAGTCGTGTATAAACAGATTTTATCTATAAACGCTTATTTTGAATAGAAATTGTTGTTTTAAGCATAAACTTCACATTAGAACGTGGGAAATCGAACTATATTGAAGTTTTACCCTTTTTGATACAAATAATCAAACTAAAAGTTTTGAAAGTAAACAAGCCGAGTATAATTACTGTGCTGTCACAAAGCTTATTGTGACTAGAAATTGTTGTTTTGTGCCTTAACTTCACTTAAGGAATATGGGAAATAGGACGATAATGAAGTTTCTACAATTTTGTATAAAATAATGATTCTAAGAGTTTGAAAATTTAACAACCCGAGCATAAAAATACTTTATCTACAAATCCTAATTTTGAATAGAAATCGTTGTTTTAAGCATTAATTTCACATTGGGAACGTGGGAAATCGAACTATATTTAAGTTTTACCCTTTTTGATACAAATAATAAAACTAAGAGTTTTGAAAGTAAACAGGCCGAGTATAATCAGTATGCTGTTACAAAGCTCATTGTGACTAGAAATCGTTGTTTTGATACTTAACCTCTCGTAGGGAACCTAAGAAATAGGACGATAATGAAGTTTCAACAATTTTGTTTCAAATAATAATTCTAAGAGTTTTATAATTTAACAAGCCGAGCATAAACATATTTTATCTACAAATGCTTATTTTAAATAGAAATCGTTGTTTTAGGCATTAACTTCACATTGGGAACGTGTGAAATCGAACTTTAATAAAGTTTTACCCATTGTGATAAATAATCAAACTAAGAGTTTTAAAAGTACACAAGCTGAATATAATCATTGTACTGTCACAAAGCATACTGTGACTAGAAATCGTTGTTTTGAGCTTTAACTTCTCGTAGGGAACGTGGGAAATAGGACGATAATGAAGTTTCAACGATTTTGCATAAAATCATAATTCTAAGAGTTTTAAAATTTAACAAGTCGAGCATAAACATATTTTATCTACAAACGCTTATTTTGAATAGAAATCATTATTTTAAGCATAAACTTCACATTAGGAACGTGGGAAATCGAACTATATTAAAGTTTTACCCTTTTTGATACAAATAATTAAACTAAGAGTTTTGAAAGTAAACAAGCTGAGTATAATCATTGTGCTGTTACAAAGCTAATTGTGACTAAAAATCATGTTATGATCCTTAACCTCACGTTGGGAACGTAAGAAATTGGACGATAATGAAGTTTCAACGATTTTGCATAAAAACATAATTCTAAGAATTTTAAAATTTAACAAGCCGAGCATAAACATATTTTATTTACAAACGCTTATTTTGAATAGAAATTGTTGTTTTAAGCATTAACTTCACATTGGAAACATGGGAAATCGAACTATCGTTAAGTTTTACCCATTTTGATACAAATAATCAAACTAAGAGTTTTGAAAGTAAACAAGATGAGTATAATCGTTGTGCTGTTACAAAGCTTATTGTGACTAGAAATCATGTTTTGATCCTTAACCTCACGTTGGGAACGTAAGAAATAGGACAATAATGAAGTTTCAACGATTTTGTATAAAATCATAATTCTAAGATTTTAACTTCACATTTGGAACGTGTTAAATCGAACTATAATGAAGTTTACCCATTTGATACAAATAATAAAGCTAAGTGTTTTGGAAGTAAACAAGCCAAGTATAATCATAGTGTTGTCACAAAGCTTATTGTGACTAGAAAGCATTGTTTAGAGCCTTAACTTCACGTAGGGAACGTGCAAAATAGGACGATAATGAAGTTTCAACGATTTTTATATAAAATCGTAATTCTAAGAGTTTTAAAATTTAAGAAGCCGAGCATAAACATATTTTATGTACAAACACTTATTTTGAATATAAATCGTTGTTCTAAGCCTTAACTTGAAATAGGGAACGTGGGAAATCGAACAATAATTAAGTTTTACCCATTTTGATACAAATAATCAAATTAAGAATTTTGAAAGTAAACAAGCCGAGTATAATCATTATGCTATCACAAAGCTAATTGTAACTAGAAATCGTTGTTTTGAGCCTTAAATTCACGTAGGGAATATGGGAAATTGGACGATAATGAAGTTTCAACGATTTTGTATAAAATCATAATTTTAAGAGTTTTACAAGCCGAGCATAAACTTATTTATCTACAAACGCTTATTTTGAATAGAAATCGTTGTTTTAAGCATTAACTTCACATTGGGAACGTGGAAAATCGAAGTATAGTGAAGGTTTACCCATTTTGGTGCAAATAATAAAACTAAGAGTTTTAAAAGTAAACAAGCCGAGTATAATCATTAAGCTGTCCCAAAGCTTATTGTGATTATAAATCGTTGTTTTGAGCCTTAACTACACATAGGGAACGTGGGAAATAGGACGATAATGAAGTTTCAATGATTTTCTATAAAATCATAATTCAAAGAGTTTTAAAATTTAACAAGCCGAGCTTAAACATATTTTTTTATATACAAACGCTTATTTTGAATAAATATCGTTGTTTTAATCCTTAACTTCTCATTGGGAACGTGGGAAATCGAACTCTAATGAAGTTTTACCCATTTTCATACAAATAATCAAACTAAGAGTTTTGAAACTAAACAAGCCGAGTATAATCATTGTGCCGTCAAAAAGCTAATTGTGACTAGAAATCATTGTTTTTAGCCTTAACATCATGTACGGAACATGAGAAATAGGACGATAATGAAGTATCAACGATTTTGTATAAAATCGTAATTCTAGGAGTTTTAAAATTTAACAAGCCGAGCATAAAAATATTTTATCTACAAACACTTATTTTGAATAGAAATCGTTGTTTTAAGCATTAACTTCACGTTGGGAATGTGAAAATCGAACTATAATGAAGGTTTACCAATTTTGATGCAAATATTAAAACTAAGAGTTTTGAAAGTAAACAAGCCGAGTATAATCATTAAGCTGTCACAAAGCTTATTATGACTAGAAATCGTTGTTTTGAGCCTTAACTTCATGTAGGGAACGGGGGAAATAGGACGATAATGAAGTGTCAACGATTTTGTATAAAATCATAATTCTAAGAGTTTTTTAATTTAACAAGCCGAGCATAAACATATTTTATCTACAAATGCTTATTTTGAATAGAAATCGTTGTTTTAAGAATTAACTTCACATTTGGAACGTATGAAATCGAACTATAATGAAGTTTACCCATTTTGATACAAATAATAAAGCTAAGTGTTTTGAAAGTAAGCAAGCCGATTATAATCATTGTGCTGTCAATAAGTTTATTATGACTAGAAATCGTTGTTTAGAGCCTTAACTTCACGTAGGGAACGTGCAAAGTAGGACGATAATGAAGTTTCAACGATTTTATATAAAATCATAATTCTAAGAGTTTTAAAATTTAACAAGCCGAGCATAAACATATTTTATCCACAAACGCTTATTTTGAATAGAAATCGTTGTTTTAAGCCTTAACTTCATATTGGGAACGTGGGAAATCGAACAATAATTAAGTTTTACCCTTTTTGATACAAATAAGCAAACTAAGAGTTTTGAAAGTAAACAAGCCGAGTATAATCATTGTGCTATCACAAAGCTTATTGTGACTAGAAATCATTGTTTTGAGCCTTAAATTCACCTAGGGAATATGGGAAATAGGACGATAATGAAGTTTCAACGATTTTGTATAAAATCATAATTCTAAGAGTTTTAAAATTTAACAAGCCGAGCATAAACATATTTATCTACAAACTCTTATTTTGAATAGAAATCGTTGTTTTAAGCATTAACTTCACATTGGGAACGTGGAAAATTGAACTATATTGAAGTTTTACCCTTTTTGATACAAATAATCAAAATAAGAGTTTTGAAAGTAAACAAGCCGAGTATAATCTTTGCGTTGTCACAAAGCTTATTGTGAGTAGAAATCGTTGTTTCGAGCCTCAACTTCACGTAGGGAATATGGGAAATAGGACGATAATTAATTTTCAACGATTTTGTATAAAATCATAATTCTAAGAGTTTTAAAATTTAACAATCCGAGCATAAACATATTTTATCTACAAACGCCTATTTTTAATAGAAATTGTTGTTTTAAGCATTAACTTCACATTCGGAACGTGGGAAATCGAACTATATTAAGTTTTACCCTTTTTTATACAAATAATCAAAATAAGAGTTTTGAAAGTAAACAAGCCGAGTATAATCTTTGCGTTGTCACAAAGCAAATTGTGACTAGAAATCGTTGTTTTGAGTCTTAACTTCATGTACGGAACATGGGAAATAGGACGATAATGAAGTTTCAATGATTTTGTATAAAATCATAATTCTAAGAGTTTTAAAATTTAACAATCCGAGCATAAACATATTTTATTTACAAACGCTTATTTTTAATAGAAATTGTTGTTTTAAGCATTAACTTCACATTGGGAACGTGGAAAATCGAACTATATTGAAGTTTTACCCTTTTTTATACAAATAATCAAAATACGAGTTTTGAAAGTAAACAAGCCGAGTATAATCATTAAGCTGTCCCAAAGCATATTGTGACTAGAAATCGTTGTTTTGAGCTTTAACTTCACATAGGGAACGTGGGAAATAGGACGATAATGAAGTTTCAACGATTTTGTGTAAAATCCTGATTCAAAGAGTTTTAAAATTTAACAAGCCGAGCATAAACATTTTTTTTTATCTACAAACACTTATTTTGAATAGAAATCGTTGTTTTAAGCCTTAGCTTCTCATTGGGAACGTGGTAAATCGAACTATAATGAAGTTTTACTCATTTTGATACAAATAATCAAACTAAGAGTTTTGAAACTAAACAAGCCGAGTATAATCATTGTGCAGTCACAAAGCAAATTGTGACTAGAAATCGTTGTTTTGAGCCTTAACTTCATGTATGGAACATGGGAAATAGGACGATAATGAAGTTTCAATGATTTTGTATAAAATCATAATTCTAAGAGTTTTATAATTTAACAAGCCGAGCATAAACAAATTTTATCTACAAACGCTTATTTTGAATAGAAATCGTTGTTCTAAGCATTAACTTCACATTGGGAACGTGTGAAATCGAACTATAATGAAGTTTACCTATTTTGATACAAATAATAAAGCTAAGTGTTTTGAAAGTAAACAAGCCGAGAATAATCATTGTGCTGTCACAAAGCTTATTGTGACTAAAAATCGTTGTTTTGAGGCTTAACTTCATGTAGGGAATAAAGGAAATAGGACGATAATGAAGTTTCAACGATTTTTTATAAAATCATAATTCTAAGAGTTTTAAAATTTAACAAGCCAAGCATAAACATATTTTATCTACAAACGCTATTTTGAATAGAAATCGTTGTTCTAAGCATTAACTTGACATTGGGAACTAGGGAAATCGAACTATATTGAAGTTTTACCCTTTTTGATACAAATAATCAAAATAAGAGTTTTGAAAGTAAACAAGCCGAGTATAATCTTTGCGTAATCACAAAGCTTATTATGACTAGAAATCGTTGTTTTGAGCCTCAACTTCACGTCGGGAATATGGGAAATAGGACGATAATGTAGTTTCAATGATTTTGAATAAAATCATAATTCTAAGAGTTTTAAAATTTAACAATTCGAGCATAAACATATTTTATCTACAAACGCCTATTTTTAATTGAAATTGTTGTTTTAAGCATTAACTTCACATTGGGAACGTGAGAAATTGAACTATATTGAAGTTTTACCCTTTTTTATACAAATAATCAAAATAAGAGTTTTGATAGTAAACAAGCCGAGTATAATCTTTGTGTTGTAACAAAGCAAATTGTGACTAGAAATCGTTGTTTTGAGCCTTAACTTCATGTACAGAACATGGGAAATAGGACGATAATGAAGTTTCAATGATTTTGTATAAAATCATAATTCTAAGAGTTTTAAAATTTAACAAGCCGAGCATAAACATATTTTATCTACAAACGCTTATTTTGAATAGAAATCGTTGTTTTATGCATTAACTTCATAATAGGAATGTGGGAAATCGAACCATATTGAAGTTTTACCCTTTTTGATACAAATAATCAAACAAAGAGTTTTGAAAGTAAACAAGCCGAGTATAATTATTGTGCTGTTACATAGCTTATTATTACTAGAAATAGTTGTTTAGAGCCTTAACTTCATGTAGGGAACGTGCAAAATAGGACGATAATGAAGTTTCAACGATTTTATAAAAAATCATAATTCTAAGAGTTTTAAAATTTAACAAGCCGAGCATAAACATATTTTACCTACAAACGTTTATTTTGAATAGAAATCGTTATTTTAAGCCTTAACTTCATATTGGGAACGTGGGAAATCGAACAATAATTAAGTTTTACCCATTTTGATACAAATAATCAAGCTAAGAGTTTTGAAAGTAAACAAGTCGAGTATAATCATTGTGCTGTTACAAAGCTTATTGTGACTAGAAATCGTTGATTTGATTCATAACCTCACATAGGGAACGTAAGAAATAGGATGATCATGAAGTTTCAATGATTTTGTATAAAATCATAATTCTAAAAGATTTAAAATTTAACAAGCCGAGCATAAACTTATTTTATCTACAAACGCTTATTTTGAATAGAAATCGTTTTTTTAAGCATTAACTTCACACTGGGAACGTGGGAAATCGAACTATAACGAAGTTTTACCCATTTTGATACAAATAATCAAACTAAGAGTTTTGGAAGTAAACAAGCTGAGTATAATCATTGTGCTGTTACAAAGCTTATTGTGACTAGAAATCGATATTTTGATCCTTAACATCACGTAAGGAACGTAAGAAATAGGACGATAATGAAGTTTCAATGATTTTGTATAAAATCATAATTCTAAGAGTTTTAAAATTTAACAAGCCGAACATAAACATATTTTATCAACAAACACTTATTTTGAATAGAAATCGTTGTTTTAAGCATTAACTTCAAATTGGGAACGTGAAAAATCAAAGTATAGTGAAGGTTTAACCATTTTGTTGCAAATAATCAAACAAAGAGATTTGAAAGTAAACAAGCCGAGTACAATCATTAAGCTGTCTCAAAGCTTATTGTGACTAGAAATCGTTGTTTTGAGCCTTAACTTCTCGTAGGGAACGTGGGAAATAGGACGATAATGAAGTTTCAACGATTTTGTATAAAATCATAATTCAAAGAGTATTAAAATTTAACAAGCCGGGCATAAACATTTTTTTTATCTACAAACGCTTATTTTGAATAGAAATCGTTGTTTTAAGCATTCACTTCACGTTGGGAACGTGGAAAATCGAACTATAACGAAGTTTTACCCATTTTGATACAAATAATCAAACTAAGAGTTTTGAATGTAAGCAAGCCAAGTATAATCATTGTGCTATCACAAAGCTTATTGTGACTAAAAATGGTTGTTTTGAGCCTTAACTTCATGTAGGGAATATGGAAAATAGGACGATAAAGAAGTTTCAACGATTTTGTATAAAATCATAATTCTAAGAGTTTTAACATTTAACAAGCCGAGCATAAACATATTTTATCTACAAATGCTTATTTTGAATAGAAATTGTTGTTTTAAGCATTAACTTCACATTGGGAACGTGGAAAATCGAAATATAGTGAAGGTTTACCTATTTTGATGCAAATAATCAAACTAAGATATTTGAAAATACACAATCCGAGTATAATCATTAAGCCTTCTCAATGATTATTGTGACTAGAAATCGTTGTTTTGAGCCTTAAATTCATGTAGGGAACGTGGGAAATAGGACGATAATGAAGTTTTAACGATTTTGTATAAAATCATAATTCTAAGAGTTTTAAAATTTAACAAGCCAAGCATAAACATATTTTATCTACAAACGCTTATTTTGAATAGAAATTGTTGTCTTAAGCATTAACTTCACATTGGGAACGTGAAAAATCGAAATATAGTGAAGGTTTACCTATTTTGATGCAAATAATCAAACTAAGAGATTTGAAAGTAAACAAGCCGAGTACAATCATTAAGCTTTCTCAAAGCTAATTGTGACTAGAAATCGTTGTTTTGAGCCTTAACTTCATGTAGGGAACATGGGAAATAGGACGATAACGAAGTTTCAACGATTTTATATAAATCATATTTCAAAGAGTTTTATAATTTAACAAGCTGAGCATAAACATATATTATCTACAAATGCTTATTTTGAATAGAAATCGTTGTTCTAAGCATTAACTTCATGTTGGGAACGTGTGACATCGAACTATAATGAAGTTTTACCCATTTTGATACAAATAATAAATCTAAGAGTTTTGAAAGTAAACAGGCCGAGTATAATCATTAGGGTGTCATGAAGCTTATTGTGACTAGAAGTCGTTGTTTTGAGCCTTAACTTCATGTAGGGAGCGTAAGAAATTGGACGATAATGAAGTTTCAACGATTTTGTATAAAATCATAATTCTAAAAGCTTTAAAATTTAACAAGCTGAGCATAAACATATTTTATCTACAAACGGTTATTTTGAATAGAAATCGTTGTTTTAAGCATTAACTTCACATTGGGAACGTGTGAAATCGAACTATAATGAAGTTTAATCCTTTTTGATACAAATAATCAACCTAAGAGTTTTGAAAGTAAACAAGCCGAGTATAATCATTGTGCTATTACAAAGTTTATTGTGACTAGAAATCGTTGCTTTGATCCTTAACCTCACATAGGAAACGTAAGAAATAGGACGATAATGAAGTTTCAATGATTTTGTATAAATTCATAATTCCAAAAGTTTTAAAATTTAACAAGCCGAGCATAAACATATTTTTTCTACAAACGCTTATTTTCTATAGAAATTGTTTTTTTAAGCATTAACTTCAAATTGGGAACGTGGAAAATCGAAGTATAGTGAAGGGTTACCTATTTTGATGCAAATAATCAAACTAAGATATTTGAAAGTAAACAAGCCGAGTATAATCATTAAGCTGTCTCAAAGCTTATTGTGACTAGAAATCGTTGTTTTGAGCCTTAATTCTCGTAGGGAACGTGGGAAATAGGACGATAATGAAGTTTCAACGATTTTGTATAAAATCATAATTCAAAGAGTATTAAAATTTAACAATCCGAGCATAAACATTTTTTTTATCTACAAACGCTTATTTTAAATAGAAATCATTGTTTTAAGCATTCACTTCACATTGGGAACGTGGGAAATCGAACTATAACGAAGTTTTACCCATTTTGATACAAATAATCAAACAAAGAGTTTTCAAAGTAAACATGCCGAGAATAAACATTAAGCTGTCACTAAGCTTATTGTGACTAAAAATCGATGTTTTGATCCTTAACCTCAGGTAGGGAACGTAAGAAATAGGACGATAATGAAGTTTCAACGATTTTGTATAAAATCGTAATTCTAAGAGTTTTAAAATTTAACAAGCCGAGCATAAACATATTTTGTCTACAAACACTTATTTTGAATATAAATCATTGTTTTAAGCATTAACTTAACATTGGGAACGTGAGAAATCGAACTATAACGAAGTTTTACCCATTTTGATACAAATAATAAAACTAAGAGTTTTGAATGTAAGCAAGCCGAGTATAATCATTGTGCTGTCACAAAGCTTATTTTGACTAAAAATGGTTGTTTTGAGCCTTAACTTCATGTAGGGAATATGGGAAATAGGACGATAATGAAGTTTCAACGATTTTGTATAAAATCATAATTCTAAGAGTTTTAAAATTTAACAAGCCGAGCATAAACATATTTTATCTACAAACGCTTATTTTGAATAGAAATTGTTGTTTTAAGCATTAATTTCACATTGGGAACGTGGAAAATCGAAATATAGTGAAGGTTTACCTATTTTGATGCAAATAATCAAACTAAGAGATTTGAAAGTATACAATCCGAGTATAATCATTAAGCTTTCTCAAAGATTATTGTGACTAGGAATCGTTGTTTTGAGCCTTACCTTCATGTAGGGAACATGGGAAATAGGACGATAATAAAGTTTCAACGATTTTGTATAAAATCATAATTCAAAGAGTTTTATAATTTAACAAGCTGAGCATAAACATATTTTAACTACAAACGCCTATTTTGAATGGAAATCGTTATTCTAAGCATTAACTACTCATTGGGAACGTGTGAAATCGAACTATAATGAAGTTTTACCCATTTTGATACAAATAATAAATCAAAGAGTTTTGAAAGTAAATAAGCCGAGTATAATCATTAGGGTTGTCATGAAGCTTATTGTGACTAGAAGTTGTTGTTTTGAGCCTTAACTTCACGTAGGGAACGTAAGAAATTAGACGATAATGAAGTTTCAACGATTTTGTATAAAATCATAATTCTAAAAGTTTTAAAATTTAACAAGCCGAGCATAAAACATATTTTAATTACAAACACTTATTTTAAATAGAAATCATGGTTTTAAGCGTTAACTTCAAATTGGGAACGTGTGAAATCGAACTATAATGAATTTTTATCCTTTTTGATACAAATAATCAACCTAAGAGTTTTTAATATAAACAAGCCGAGTATAATCATCGTGCTGTTACAAAGCTTATTGTGACTAAAAATCGTTGTTTTGATCCTTAACCTCACGTAGGGAATGTAAGAAATAGGACGATAATGAAGTTTCAACGATTTTGTATGAAATCATAATTCTAAAAGTTTTAAAATTTAACAAGCCGAGCAAAAACATATTTTATCTATAAATGCTTATTTTGAATAGAAATTGTCGTTTTAAGCATTAACTTCACATTGGAAACGTGGAAAATCGAAATATAGTGAAGGTTTACCTATTTTGATGCAAATAATCAAACTAAGAGATTTGAAAGTAAACAAGCCGAGTATAATCATTAAGCTGTCACAAAGCTTATTGTGACTAGAAATCGTTGTTTTGTGTGTTTAACTTCACGTAGGGAATATGGGAAATAGGACGATAATGAAGTTTCAACGATTTTGTATAAAATCATAATTCAAAGAGTTTTAAAATTTTACAAGCCGAGTATAAACATTTTTTTTATCTACAAACGCTTATTTTGAATTGAAATCATTGTTTTAAGCCTTAACTTCTCATTGGGAACGTGGTAAATCGAACTATAATGAAGTTTTACCCATTTTGATATAAAATAATCAAACTAAGTGTTTTGAAAGTAAACAAGCCAAGTATAATCATTGTGCTGTTACAAAGCTTATTATTAGTAGAAATCGTTGTTTAAAGCCTTAATTTCACATTGGGAACGTGCAAAATATGATGATAATGAAGTTTCGACGATTTTATATAAAATCATAATTCTAAGAGTTTTAAAATTTAACAAGCCGAGCATAAACATATTTTATCTACAAACGCTTATTTTCAATAGAAATCATTGTTTTAGGCATTAACTTCACATTTCGAACGTGGGAAATCGAACTATATTGAAGTTTTACCCTTTTTGATACAAATATTCAAACTAAGAGTTTTGAAAGTAAGCAAGCCGAGTATAATCAATGTGCTGTCACAAAGCTTATTGTGACTAGAAATTTTTGTTTTGTGCCTTAACGTCATGTAGGGAATATAGGAAATAGGACGATAATGAAGTTTCAACGATTTTGTATAAAATCGTAATTCAAAGAGTTTTAAAATTTAACAAGCCGAGCATAAACACATTTTATATACAAACGCTTATTTCTAATAGAAATCGTTGTTTTAAGCATTAACTTCACATTGGGAACGTGGGAAATCGAACTATAATGATGTTTTACCTATTTTGATACAGATAATCAAACTAAGAGTTTTGAAAGTAAACATGATGAGTATAATCATTGTGCCATAACAAAGCTTATTGTGACTAAAAATCTTTGTTTTGAGCCTTAACTTCACATAGTGATCGTGGGAAATAGGACGACAATGAAGTTTTAACGATTTTGTATTAAAATATCATTCTAAGATTTTTTAAATTCAACAATCCGAGTATAATTATATACTATCTACAAACACTTATTTTGAATAGACATCGTTGTTTTAAACATTAACTTCACTTTGGGAACGTAGGAAATCAAACTATATTGAAGTTTTACCCTTTTTGATACAAGTAATCAAACTAAGAGTTTTGAAAGTAAACAAGCCGAGTATAATCATTGTGCTGTCACAAAGCTTATTGTGACTAGAAATCGTTGTTTTGATCCTTAACCGCACGTAGGGAACATAAGAAATAAGACGATGATAAAGTTTCAATAATTTTGTATCAAATAATCATTTTAAGAGGTTTAAAATTTAGCAAGTTGCGCATAAACATATTTTATCTACAAACGCTTATTTTGAATAGAAATCGTTGTTTTAAGCATTAACATCACATTGGGAACGTAGGAAATCGAACTATATTGAAATTTTACCCTTTTTGATATAAATAATCAAACTAACAGATTTGAAAGTAAACAAACCTAGTATAATCATTAAGCCGTCTCAAAGCTTATTGTGACTAGAAATCGTTTTTTTGAGCCTTAACTTCACGTAGGGAACGTGGGAAATAGGACAATAATGAAGTTTCAACGATTTTGTATAAAGTCATAAATCAAAGAGTTTTAAAATTTAACTAGCCGAGCATAAACATTTTTTTATCTACAAACGCTTGTTTTGAATAGAAATCGTTGTTTTAAGCCTTAACTTCATATTGGGAACGTGAAAAATCGAAGTATAAAGAAGTTTTACCCATTTTGATACAAATAATCAAACTAAGAGTTTTGAAAGTAAACAAGCAGAGTATAATCATTGTGTAGTCACAATGCTAATTGTGACTAGAAATCGTTGTTTTGAGCCTTAACTTCACGTAGGGAACGTGGGAAATAGGACAATAATGAAGTTTCAACGATTTTGTATAAATTCTTAAATCAAAGAGTTTTAAAATTTAACTAGCCGAGCATAAACATTTTTTTATCTACAAACGCTTATTTTGAATAGAAATCGTTGTTTAAAGCATTAACTTGACATCGAGAACGTGGAAAATCGAACTATAACGAAGTTTTACCCATTTTGATACAAATAATCAAACTAAGAGTTTTGTAAGTAAACAAGCCGAGTATAATCATTGTGCTGTTACAAAGCTTATTGCGACTAAAAATCATTGTTTTGATCCTTAACCTCACGTAGGGAACGTAAGAAATAGGACGATAATGAAGTTTCAACGATTTTGTATAAAATAATATTTCTAAGAGTTTTCAAATTTAAAAAGCCGAGAAGAAATATATTTTATCTAAAAACGGTTATTTTGAATAGAAATCGTTTTTTTTAGCCTTAACTTCATATTGGGAACGTGGAAAATCGAAATATATTTAAGTTTTACCGATTTTGATACAAATAATCAAACTAAGAATTTTAAAAGAAAACAAGCCGAGTATAATCATTGTGCTATCACAAAGTTAATTGTGACTAGAAATCGTTGTTTTGAGCCTTAACTTCACGTAGGGTATATGGGAAATAGGACGATATTGAAGTTTCAAGAATTTTGTATAAAATCATAATTCTAAGTGTTTTAAAATTTAACAAGTCGGGCAGAAACATATTTATCAACAGACGCTTATTTTGAATAGAAATCGTTGTTTTAAGCATTAACTTCACATTGGGAACGTGGAAAATCGAAGTATAGTGAAGGTTTACCCATTTTTATGCAAATAATTAAACTAAAAGTTTTGAAAGTAAACAAGCCGAGTATAATCATTTTGCTGTCCCAAAGCTCATTGTGACTAGAAATCCTTGTTTTGAGCCTTAACTTCACATAGGGAACGTGGGAAATAGGATGATAATGAAGTTTCAACGATTTTGTATAAAATCATAATTCAAAGAGTTTTAAAATTTAACAAGCCGAGTATAAACATTTTTTTTATCTACAAATGCTTTTTTTGAATAGAAATTCTTGTTTTGAGCATTAACTTCACATTGGGAACATGGAAAATCGAAGTATAAAGCAGTTTTACCCATTTTGATACAAATAATCGAAGTAAGAGTTTTGAAAGTAGACAAGCCGAGTATAATCATTGTGCTTTCACAATGCTAATTGTGACTAGAAATCGTTGTTTTGAGGCTTAACTTCACGTAGGGAACGTGAGAATTATGACGATAATGAAGTTTCAACGATTTTGAATAAAATCATAATTCTAATAGTTTTAAAATTTAACATGCCGAGCATAAACATATTTTATATACAAACGCTTATTTTGAATAGAAATCGTTGTTTTATGCATTAACTTCTCATTGGGAACGTGGGAAATCGAACTATAATGAAGGTTTACCCATTTTGATGCAAATAATCAAACTAAGAGATTTGAAAGTAAACAAGCTAATTATAATCATTAAGCAGCCTCAAAGCTTATTGTTACTAGAAATCATTATTTTGAGCCTTAACTTCACGTAGGGAACGTCGGAAATAGGACAATAATGAACTTTCAACGATTTGGTATAAAATCATAATTAAAAGTGTTTTAAAATTTAACAAGCCGAGCATAAACATTTTTTTTTTATCTACAAACACTTATTTTAAATAAAAATCGTTATTTTAAGCCTTAACTTCACATTGGGAATGTGGGAAATCGAACTATAATGAAGTTTTACCCATTTTTTATACAAATAATCAAACTAATAGTTTTGAAACTAAACAAGTCGAGTATAATCATTGTGTTGTCACAAAGCTAATTGTGACTAGAAATCGTTGTTTTGAGTCTTAACTTCATGTACGGAACATGGGAAATAGGACGATAATAAAGATTCAACGATTTTGTATAAACTCATAATTCTAAGAGTTTTAAAATTTAACAAGCTGAGCATAAACATATTTTATCTACAAACGCTTATTTTGAATAGAAATTGTTGTTTTAAGCATTAACTTCACAATGGGAACGTGGAAAATCGAAGTATAGTGAAGGTTTACCCATTTTGATGCAAATAATCAAACTAAGAGATTTGAAAGTAAACAAGTCAAGTATAATGATTAAGCTGTCTCAAAGCTTATTGTGACTAGAAATCGTAGTTTTGATCCTAAACTTCACGTAGGGAACGTCGAAATTAGGACGATAATGAAGTTTCAACGATTTTGTATAAAATAATAATTCAAAGAGTTTTAAAATTTAACAAGCCGAGCATAAACATTTTTTTTTATCTATAAACGCTTATTTTGAATAGAAATCGTTGTTTTAATCATTAACTTCACATTGGGAACGTGGAAAATCGAAGTATAAAGAAGTTTTACCCATTTTGATACAAATAATTGAAGTAAGAGTTTTGAAAGTAGACAAGCCGAGTATAATCATTGTGTTGTCACAAGCTAATTGTGACTAGAAATTGTTGTTTTGAAGCTTAACTTCACGTAGGGAACGTGGGAATTATGACGATAATGAAGTTTCAACGATTTTGAATAAAATCATAATTCTAAGAGTTTTAAAATTTAACATGCCGAGCATAAACATATTTTATCTACAAACGCTTATTTTGAATAGAAATCGTTGTTTTAAGCATTAACTTCACATTGGGAACGTGGGAAATCGAGCTATAATGAAGGTTTACCTATTTTGATGCAAATAATCAAACTAAGAGATTTGAAAGTAAACAAGCCGAGTATAATCATTAAGCTCTCTCAAAGCTTATTGTGACTAGAAATCATTGTTTTGAGCCTTAACTTTACGTAGGGAACGTGGGAAATAGGACGATAACGAAGTTTCAATGATTTTGTATAAAATAATAATTCAAAGAGTTTTAAAATTTAACAAGCCGAGCATAAACATTTTTTTTTTATCTACAAACGCTTATTTTGAATAGAAATAATTGTTTTAAGTCTTAACTTCACATTGGGAATGTGGAAAATCAAAGTATAAAAAAGTTTTACCCATTTTGATACAAATAATAGAAGTAAGAGTTTTGAAAGTAGACAAGCCGAGTATAATCATTGTGCTGTCACAATGCTAATTGTGACTAGAAATCGTTGTTTTGAGCCTTAACTTCACGTAGGGAAATACGGGAAATAGGACGATAATGAAGTTTCAACGATTATGTATAAAATAATAATTCTAAGAGTTTTAAAATTTAACAAGCCGAGAATAAATATATTTTATCTATAAACGCTTATTTTGAATAGAAATTGTTGTTTTAAGCACTAACTTCACATTGGGAACGTGAGAAATCGAACTATATTGAAGTTTTACCCTTTTTGATACAAATATTTAGCCTAAGAGTTTTGAAAGTAGACAAGCCGAGTATAATCATTGTGCTGTCACAATGCTAATTGTGACTAGAAATCGTTGTTTTGAGGCTTAACTTCACGTAGGGAACGTGGGAATTATGACGATAATGAAGTTTCAACGATTTTGAATAAAATCATAATTCTAAGAGTTTTAAAATTTAACATGCCGAGCATAAACATATCTTATCTACAAACGCTTATTTTTAATAGAAATCGTTGTTTTATGCATTAGCTTCAGATTAGGAACGTGGGAAATTGAGCTATAATGAAGGTTTACCCATTTTGATGCAAATAATCAAACTAAGAGATTTGAAAGTAAACAAGCCGAATATAATCATTAAGCTGTATCAAAGCTTATTGTGACTAGAAATCATTGTTTTGAGCCTTAACTTCACGTAGGGAACGTCGGAAATAGGACGATAATGAAGTTTCAATGATTTTGTATAAAATAATAATTCAAAGAGTTTTAAAATTTAACAAGCCGAGCATAAACATTTTTTTTTATCTACAAACGCTTATTTTGAACAGAAATAATTGTTTTAAGCCTTAACTTCACATTGGGAACGGGGAAAATCAAAGTATAATGAAGTTTTACCCATTTTGATACAAATAATAGAAGTAAGAGTTTTGAAAGAAGACAAGCCGAGTATAATCATTGTGCTGTTACAATGCTAATTGTGACTAGAAATCGTTGTTTTGAGGCTTAACTTTACGTAGGGAACGTGGGAATTATGACGATAATGAAGTTTCAATGATTTTGAATAAAATCATAATTCTAAGAGTTTTAAAATTTAACATGCCGAGCATAAACATATCTTATCTACAAACGCTTATTTTTAATAGAAATCGTTGTTTTATGCATTAACTTCAAATTAGGAACGTGGGAAATTGAGCTATAATGAAGGTTTACCCATTTTGATGCAAATAATCAAACTAAGAGATTTGAAAGTAAACAAGCCGAATATAATCATTAAGCTGTCTCAAAGCTTATTGTGACTAGAAATCATTGTTTTGAGCCTTAACTTCACGTAGGGAACGTCGGAAATAGGACGATAATGAACTTTCAACGTTTTTGTATAAAATCATAATTCAAAGAGTTTTAAAATTTAACAAGCCGAGTATAAACATTTTTTTTATCTACAAATGCTTATTTTGAATAGAAATCGTTGTTTTAAGCATTAACTTTACATTGAGAACATGGAAAATCGAAGTATAAAGAAGTTTTACCCATTTTGATACAAATAATCGAAGTAAGAGTTTTGAAAGTAGACAAGCCGAGTATAATCATTGTGCTTTCACAATGCTAATTGTGACTAGAAATCATTGTTTTGAGGCTTAACTTCACGTAGGGAACGTGGGAATTATGACGATAATGAAGTTTCAACGATTTTGAATAAAATCATAATTCTAATAGTTTTAAAATTTAACATGCCGAGCATAAACATATTTTATATACAAACGCTTATTTTGAATAGAAATCGTTGTTTTATGCATTAACTTCTCATTGGGAACGTGGGAAATCGAACTATAATGAAGGTTTACCCATTTTGATGCAAATAATCAAACTAAGAGATTTGAAAGTAAACAAGCTAAGTATAATCCTTAAGCAGTCTCAAAGCTTATTGTGACTAGAAATCATTATTTTGAGCCTTAACTTCACGCAGGGAACGTCGGAAATAGGACAATAATGAACTATCAACGATTTGGTATAAAATCATAATTAAAAGAGTTTTCAAATTTAACAAGCCGAGCATAAACATTTTTTTTTATCTACAAACGCTTATTTTAAATAAAAATCGTTGTTTTAAGCCTTAACTTCACATAGGGAACGTGGGAAATCGAACTATAATGAAGTTTTACCCATTTTTTATACAAATAATCAAACTAATAGTTTTGAAACTAAACAAGTCGAGTATAATCATTGTGTTGTCACAAAGCTACTTGTGACTAGAAATCGTTGTTTTGAGCCTTAACTTCATGTACGGAACATGGGAAATAGGATGATAATAAAGATTCAACGATTTTGTATAAACTTATAATTCTAAGAGTTTTAAAATTTAACAAGCTGAGCATAAACATATTTTATCTAAAAACGCTTATTTTGAATAGAAATTGTTGTTTTAAGCATTAACTTCACAATGGGAACGTGGAAAATCGAAGTATAGTGAAGGTTTACCCATTTTGATGCAAATAATCAAACTAAGAGATTTGAAAGTAAACAAGCCAAGTATAATGATTAAGCTGTCTCAAAGCTTATTATGACTAGAAATCGTAGTTTTGATCCTTAACTTCACGTAGGGAACGTCGAAAATAGGACGATAATGAAGTTTCAACGATTTTGTATAAAATAATAATGCAAAGAGTTTTAAAATTTAACAAGCCGAGCATAAACATTTTTTTTTATTTACAAACGCTTATTTTGAATAGAAATCGTTGTTTTAATCATTAACTTCACATTGGGAACGTGGAAAATCGAAGTATAAAGAAGTTTTACCCATTTTGATACAAATAATTGAAGTAAGAGTTTTGAAAGTAGACAAGCCGAGTATAATCATTGTGCTGTCACAAGCTAATTGTGACTAGAAATTGTTGTTTTGAGGCTTAACTTCACGTAGGGAACGTGGGAATTATGACGATAATGAAGTTTCAACGATTTTTAATAAAATCATAATTCTAAGAGTTTTAAAATTTAACATGCCGAGCATAAACATATTTTATCTACAAACGCTTATTTTGAATAGAAATCGTTGTTTTATGCATTAACTTCACATTGGGAACGTGGGAAATCGAGCTATAATGAAGGTTTACCCATTTTGATGCAAATAATCAAACTAAGAGATTTGAAAGTAAACAAGCCGAGTATAATCATTAAGCTGTCTCAAAGCTTATTGTGACTAGAAATCATTGTTTTGAGCCTTAACTTCACGTAGGGAACGTCAGAAATAGGACGATAATGAAGTTTCAATGATTTTGTATAAAATAATAATTCAAAGAGTTTTAAAATTTAACAAGCCGAGCATAAACATTTTTTTTATCTACAAACGTTTATTTTGAATAGAAATCATTGTTTTAAGTCTTAACTTCACATTGGGAACGTGGAAAATCAAAGTATAAAAGAGTTTTACCCATTTTGATACAAATAATAGAAGTAAGAGTTTTGAAAGTAGACAAGCCGAGTATAATCATTGTGCTGTCACAATGCTAATTGTGACTAGAAATCGTTGTTTTGAGCCTTAACTTCACGTAGGGAAATACGGGAAATAGGACGATAATGAAGTTTCAACGATTATGTATAAAATGATAATTCTAAGAGTTTTAAAATTTAACAAGCCGAGAATAAATATATTTTATCTATAAATACTTATTTTGACTAGAAATTGTTGTTTTAAGCACTAACTTCACATTGGGAACGTGGGAAATCGAACTATATTGAAGTTTTACCCTTTTTGATACAAATATTTAACCTAAGAGTTTTGAAAGTAGACAAGCCGAGTATAATTATTGTGCTGTCACAATGCTAATTGTGACTAGAAATCGTTGTTTTGAGGCTTAACTTCACGTAGGGAACGTGGGAATTATGACGATAATGAAGTTTCAACGATTTTGAATAAAATCATAATTCTAAGAGTTTTAAAATTTAACATGCCGAGCATAAACATATCTTATCTACAAACGCTTATTTTTAATAGAAATCGTTGTTTTATGCATTAACTTCACATTAGGAACGTGGGAAATTGAGCTATAATGAAGGTTTACCCATTTTGATGCAAATAATCAAACTAAGAGATTTGAAAGTAAACAAGCCGAATATAATCATTAAGCTGTCTCAAAGCTTATTGTGACTAGAAATCATTGTTTTGAGCCTTAACTTCACGTAGGGAATGTCGGAAATAGGACGATAATGAACTTTCAACGATTTTGTATAAAATCATAATTCAAAGAGTTTTAAAATTTAACAAGCCGAGCATAAACATTTTTTTTATCTACAAACGCTTATTTTGAATAGAAATAATTGTTTTAAGCCTTAACTTCACATTGGGAACGGGGAAAATCAAAGTATAAAGAAGTTTTACCCATTTTGATACAAATAATAGAAGTAAGAGTTTTGAAAGAAGACAAGCCGAGTATAATCATTTTGCTGTCATAATGCTAATTGTGACTAGAAATCGCTGTTTTGAGCCTTAACTTCACGTAGGGAATATGGGAAATAGGACGATAATGAAGTTTCAACGATTTTGTATAAAATAATAATTCTAAGAGTTTAAAAATTTAACAAGCCGAGAATAAATATATTTTATCTACAAACACTTATTTTGAATGGAAATTGTTGTTTTAAGCATTAACTTCACATTGGGAACGTGGAAAATCGAACTATAATGAAGTTTTACCCATTCTGATACAAATAATCAAACTAAGAGTTTTCAATGTAAGGAAGCCGAGTATAATCATTGTGTTGTCACTAAGCTTATTTTGACTAGAAATGGCAGTTTTGAGGCTTAACTTCATGTAGGAAATATGGGAAATAGGACGATAATGAAGTTTTAACGATTTTGTATAAACTCATAATTCTAAGAGTTTTAAAATTTAACAAGCTGAGCATAAATATATTTTATCTAATAACGATTATTTTGAATAGAAATCGTTGTTTTAAGCCTTAACTTCATATTGGGAACGTGGGAAATCGAACTATAATGAAGTTTTACCCATTTTGATTCAAATAATCAAACTAAGAGTTTTAAAAGTAAACAAGCCGAACATAATCATTGTGCTATTACAAAGCTTATTGTTACTAGAAATCGATGTTTTGATCCTTAACCTCTCGTAGGGAACATAAGAAATAGGACGATAATGAAGTTTCAACGATTTTGTATAAAATCATAATTCTAAGAGTTTTAAAATTTAACAAGCTGAGCATAAACATATTTTATCTACAAACGATTATTTTGAATAGAAATCGTTGTTTTAAGCCTTAACTTCATATTGGGAACGTGGGAAATCGAACTATAATGTAGTTTTACCCATTTTGATACAAATAATCAAACTAAGAGTTTTGAAACAAAACAAGCCGAGTAGAATCATTGTGTTATCACAAAGCTCATTGTTACTAGAAATCGTTGTTTTGAGCCTTAACTTCACTTAGGGAATATGGGAAATAGGACGATAATGAAGTTTCAACGATTTTGTATAAAATCATAATTTTAAGAGTTTTAAAATTTAACAAGCCGAGCATAAACTTATTTATCTACAAACGCTTATTTTGAATAGAAATCGTTATTTTAAGCATTAACTTCACATTGGGAACGTGGAAAATCGAAGTATAGTGAAGGTTTACCCATTTTGATGCAAATAATCAAACTAAGAGTTTTGAAAGTAAACAAGCTGAGTATAATCATTAAGCTGTCCCAAAGCTTATTGTGATTATAAATCGTTGTTTTGAGCCTTAACTACACATAGGGAACGTGGGAAATAGGACGATAATGACGTTTCAATGATTTTCTATAAAATCATAATTCAAAGAGTTTTAAAATTTAACAAGCCGAGCTTAAACATTTTTTTATCTACAAACGCTTATTTTGAATAGATATCGTTGTTTTAAGCCTTAACTTCTCATTGGGAACGTAGGAAATCGAACTCTAATGAAGTTTTACCCATTTTCATACAAATAATCAAACTAAGAGTTTTGAAACTAAACATGCCTAGTATAATCATTGTGCCGTCACAAAGCTAATTGTGACTAGAAATTGTTGTTTTTAGCCTTAACATCATGTACGGAACATGAGAAATAGGACGATAATGAAGTATCAACGATTTTGTATAAAATCATAATTCTAAGAGTTTTAAAATTTAACAAGCCGAGCATAAAAATATTTTATCTACAAACACTTATTTTGAATAGAAATCGTTGTTTTAAGCATTAACCTCACATTGGGAATGTGGAAAATCGAACTATAATGAAGGTTTACCCATTTTGATGCAAATATTAAAACTAAGAGTTTTGAAAGTAAACAAGCCGAGTATAATCATTAAGCTGTCACAAAGCTAATTATGACTAGAAATCGTTGTATTGAGCCTTAACTTCATGTAGGGAACGCGGGAAATAGGACGATAATGAAGTGTCAATGATTTTGTATAAAATCATAATTCTAAGAGTTTTATTATTTAACAAGCCGAGCATAAACATATTTTATCTACAAATGCTTATTTTGAATAGAAATCGTTGTTTTAAACATTAACTTCACATTTGGAACGTGTGAAATCGAACTATAATGAAGTTTACCCGTTTTGATACAAATAATAAAGCTAAGTGTTTTGAAAGTAAACAAGCCGAGTATAATCATTGTGCTGTCACAAAGCTTTTTGTGACTAGAAATCGTAGTTTAGAGCCTTAACTTCACGTAGGGAACGTGCAAAGTAGGATGATAATGAAGTTTCAACAATTTTTTATAAAATCATAATTCTAAGAGTTTTAAAATTTAACAATCCGAGCATAAACATATTTTATTTACAAACACTTATTTTTAATAGAAATTGTTGTTTTAAGCTTTAACTTCACATTGGGAACGTAGGAAATCGAACTATATTGAAGTTTTACCGTTTTTTATACAAATAATCAAAATAAGAGTTTTGAAAGTAAACAAGCCGAGTATAATCATTAAGCTGTCCCAAAGCTTATTATGACTAGAAATCGTTGTTTTGAGCCTTAACTTCACATAGGGAATGTGGGAAATAGGATGATAATGAAGTTTCAACGATTTTGTGTAAAATCATAATTCAAAGAGTTTTAAAATTTAACAAGCCGAGCATAAACATTTTTTTTTTATCTACAAACGCTTATTTTGAATAGAAATCGTTGTTTTAAGCCTTAGCTTCTCATTGGGAACGTGGTAAATCAAACTATAATGAAGTTTTACTTATTTTGATACAAATAATCAAACTAAGAGTTTTGAAACTAAACAAGCCGAGTATAATCATTGTGCTGTCACAAAGCAAATTGTGACTAGAAATCGTTGTTTTGAGCCTTAACTTCATGTACGGAACATGGGAAATAGGACGATAATGAAGTTTCAATAATTTTGTATAAAATCAAAATTCTAAGAGTTTTATCATTTAACAAGCCGAGCATAAACAAATTTTATCTACGAACGCTTATTTTGAATAGAAATCGTTGTTCTAAGCATTAACTTCACATTGGGAACGTGTGAAATTGAACTATAATAAAGTTTTCCCATTTTGACACAAATAATAAACCTAAGTGTTTTGAAAGTAAACAAGCCGAGAATAATCATTGTGCTGTCACAAAGCTTATTGTGACTAGAAATCGTTGTTTTGAGGCTTAACTTCATGTAGGGAATATAGGAAATAGGACAATAATGAAGTTTCAACGATTTTGTATAAAATCATAATTCTAAGAGTTTTAAAATTTAACAAGGCGAGCATAAACATATTTTATCAACAAACGCTTATTTTGAATAGAAATCGTTGTTCTAAGCATTAACTTCACATTGGGAACGAGAGAAATTGAACTGTATTGATGTTTTATCCTTTTTGATACAAATAATCAAAATAAGAGTTTTGAAAGTAAACAAGCCGAGTATAATCTTTGCGTTATCACAAAGCTTATTGTGACTAGAAATCGTTGTTTTGAGCCTCAACCTCACATCGGGAATATGGGAAATAGGGCAATAATGAAGTTTCAGCGATTTTCTATAAAATCATAATTCTAAGAGTCTTAAAATTTAACAATTCGAGCATAAACATATTTTATCTACAAACGCCTATTTTTAATAGAAATTATTGTTTTAAGCATTAACTTCACATTGGGAACGTGGGAAATCGAACTATATTGAAGTTTTACCCTTTTTTATACAAATAATCAAAATAAGAGTTTTGAAAGTAAACAAGTCGAGTATAATCTTTGCGTTGTCCCAAAGCAAATTGTGACTACAAATCGTTGTTTTGAGAGTTAACTTCATGTACAGAACATGGGAAATAGGACGATAATGAAGTTTCAATGATTTTGTATAAAATCATAATTCCAAGAGTTTTAAAATTTAACAAGTCGAGCATAAATACATTTTATCTACAAACACTTATTTTGAATAGAAATCGTTGTTTTAAGCATTAACTTCACATTGGTAATGTGGGAAATCGAACTATAATGAAGGTTTACCCATTTTGATGCAAATAATAAAACTAATAGTTTTGAAAGTAAACAAGCCGAGTATAATCATTAAGCTATCACAAAGCTTATTATGACTAGAAATCGTTGTTTTGAGCCTTAACTTCATGTAGGGAATGCGGGAAATAGGACGATAATGAAGTTACAACGATTTTGTATAAAATCATAATTCTAAGAGTTTTACAATTTAACAAGCCGAGCATAAACATATTTTATCTACAAACGCTTATATTGAATAGAAATCGTTGTTTTAAGCATTAACATCACATTGGGAACGTGTGAAATCGAACTATAATGAAGTTTAACCATTTTGATACAAATAATAAAGCTAAGTGTTTTGAAAGTAAACAAGCCGAGAATAATCATTGTGCTGTCACAAAGCTCATTGTGACTAGAAATCGTTGTTTTGAGGCTTAACTTCATGTAGGGAATATAGGAAATAGGACGATAATGAAGTTTCAACGATTTTGTATAAAATCATAATTCTAAGAGTTTTAAAATTTAACAAGCCAAGCATAAACATATTTTATCTACAAACGCTTATTTTGAATAGAAATCGTTGTTTTAAGCATTAACTTCACATTGGGAACGTGGGAAATCGAACTATATTGAAGATTTACCCTTTTTGATACAAATAATCAAAATGAGAGTTTTGAAACTAAACATGTCGTGTATAATCATTGTACTGTTACAAAGCTTATTATTATTAGAAATCGTTGTTTAGAGCCTTAACTTCATGTAGGGAATGTGCAAAATAGGACGATAATGAAGTTTCAACGATTTTGTATAAAATCATAATTCTAAGAGTTTTAAAATTTAACAAGCCGAGCGTAAACATATTTTATCTACAAACACTTATTTTGAATAGAAATCGTTGTTTTATGCATTAACTTCATATTGGGAATGTGGGAAATCGAACCATATTGAAGTTTTACCCTTTTTGATACAAATAATCAAACAATGAGTTTTGAAAGTAAACAAGCCGAAAATAATCATTGTGCTGTTACAAAGCTTATTATTACTAGAAATCGTTGTTTAGAGCCTTAACTTCATGTAGGGAACGTGCAAAATAGGTCGATAATGAAGTCTCAACGATTTTATATAAAATCATAATTCCAAGAGTTTTAAAATTTAACAAGCCAAGCATAAACATATTTTATCTACAAACGCTTATTTTGAATAGAAATCGTTGTTTTAAGCCTTAACTTCATATTGGGAATGTGGGAAATCGAACAATAATTAAGTTTTACCCATTTTGATACAAATAATCAAACTAAGAGTTTTGAAAGTAAACAAGCCGAGTATAATCATAGTGCTGTTACAAAGCTTATTGTGACTAGAAATCGTTTTTTTGATCCTTAACCTCACATAGGGAATGTAAGAAATAGGATGATAATGAAGTTTCAATGATTTTGTATAAAATCATAATTCTAAAAGTTTTAAAATTTAACAAGCCGAGCATAAACATATTTTATCTACAAACGCTTATTTTGAATAAAAATCGTTGTTTTAAGCAATAACTTCACACTGGGAACGTGGGAAATCTAACTATAACGAAGTTTTACCCATTTTGATACAAATAATCAAACTAAGAGTTTTGAATGTAAACAAGCTGAGTATAATCATTGTGCTGTTACAAAGCTTATTGTGACTAGAAATCGATATTTTGATCCATAACCTCACGTAGGGAACGTAAGAAATAGGACGATAATGAAGTTTCAACAATTTTGTATAAAATCATAATTCTAAGAGTTTTAAAATTTAACAAGCCGAGCATAAACATATTTTATCAACAAACGCTTATTTTGAATAGATATCGTTGTTTTAAGCCTTAACTTCACATTGGGAACGTGGGAAATCGAACTATAATGAAGTTTTACACATTTTGATACAAAAAAATCAAACTAAGAGTTTTGAATGTAAGCAAGCCGAGTATAATCATTGTGCTGTCACAAAGCTTATTGTGACTAAAAATAGTTGTTTTGAGCCTTAACTTCATGTAGGGAATATGGAAAATAGGACGATAATGAAGTTTCAACGATTTTGTATAAAATCATAATTCTATGAGTTTTAAAATTTAACAAGCCAAGCATAAACATATTTTATCTACAAACGCTTATTTTGAATAGAAATAGTTGTTTTAAGCATTATCTTCACATTCGGAACGTGAGAAATCGAACTATATTGAAGTTTTACCCTTTTTGATACAAATAAACAAAATAAGAGTTTTGAAAGTAAACAAGCCGAGTATAATCTTTGCGTTGTGACAAAGCTTATTGTGACTAGAAATCGTTGTTTTGAGCCTCAACTTCACGTAGGGAATATGGGAAATAGGTCGATAATGAAGTTTCAACGATATTGTATAAAATCATAATTCTAAGAGTTTTAAAATTTAACAAGCCGAGCATAAACATATTTTTTCTACAAACGCTTATTTTAAATAGAAATAGTTGTTTTAAGCATTAACCTCACGTTGGGAACTTGTGAAATCGAACAATAATGAAGTTTAATCCTTTTTGATACAAATAATCAACCTAAGAGTTTTGAAAGTAAAAAAGTCGAGTATAATCATTGTGCTGTTACAATGCTTATTGTGACTAAAAATCGTTGTTTTGATCCTTAACCTCACATAGGAAACGTACGAAATAGGGCGATAATGAGGTTTCAATGATTTTGTATAAAATCATAATTCTAAAAGTTTTAAAATTTAACAAGCCGAGAAGAAACATATTTTATCTGCAAACGCTTATTTTGATTAGAAATCGTTGTTTTAAGCATTAACTTCAAATTGGGAAGGTGGAAAATCGAAGTATAGTGAAGGTTTACCCATTTTGATGCAAATAATCAAACTAAAAGATTTGAAAGTAAACAAGCCGAGTATAATCATTAAGCTATCTCAAAGCTTATTGTGACTAGAAATCGTTGTTTTGAGCCTTAACTTCTCGTAGGGAACGTGGGAAATAGGACGATAATGAAGTTTCAACGATTTTATATAAAATCATAATTCAAAGAGTATTAAAATTTAACAAGCCGAGCATAAACATTTTTTTTATCTACAAACGCTTATTTTGAATAGAAATCGTTGCTTTAAGCATTCACTTCACATTGGGAACGTGGGAAATCGAACTATAACGAAGTTTTACCAATTTTGATACAAATAATCAAACTAAGAGTTTTGAAAGTAAACAAGCTGAGTATAATCATTGTGCTGTTACAAAGCTTATTGTGACTGGAAATCGATGTTTTGATCCTTAACCTCACGTAGGGAACGTAAGAAATAGGACAATAATGAAGTTTCAACGATTTTGTATAAAATCATAATTCTAAAAGTTTTAAAATTTAACAAGCCGAGCATAAACATATTTTGTCTACAAACGCTTATTTTGAATAGAAATCGTTGTTTTAAGCATTAACTTCACATTGGGAACGTGTGAAATTGAACTATAATGAAGTTTGATCCTTTTTGATACAAATAATCAACCTAAGAGTTTTGAAAGTAAACAAGCCGAGTATAATTATTGTGCTGTTACAAAGCTTATTGCGACTAGAAATCGTTGTTTTGACCCTTAACCTCACATAGGAAACGTAAGAAATAGGACGATAATGAAGTTTCAATGATTTTGTATAAAATCATAATTCTAAAAGTTTTAAAATTTAACAACCAGGATAAACATATTTTATCTACAAACGCTTATTTTGAATAGAAATCGTTGTTTTAAGCATTCACTTCACATTGGGAACGTGGGAAATCGAACTATAACGAAGTTTTACCCATTTTGATACAAATAATCAAACTAAGAGTTTTGAATGTAAGCAAGCCAAGTATAATCATTGTGCTGTCACAAAGCTTATTGTGACTAAAAATGGTTGTTTTGAGCCTTAACTTCATGTAGGGAATATGGGAAATAGGACAATAATGAAGTTTTAACGATTTTGTATAAAATCATAATTCTAAGAGTTTTAAAATTTATCAAGCCGAGCTTAAACATATTTTATCTACAAACGCTTATTTTGAATAGAAATTGTTGTTTTAAGCATTAACTTCACATTGGGAACGTGCAAAATCGAAATATAGTGAATGTGTACCTATTTTGATGCAAATAATCAAAATAAGAGATTTGAAAGTACACAATCCGAGTATAATCATTTAGCCTTCTCATAGATTATTGTGACTAGAAATCGTTGTTTTGAGCCTTAACTTCATGTAGGGAACGTGGGAAATAGGACGATAATGAAGTTTCAACGATTTTGTATAAAATCATAATTCTAAGAGTTTTAAAATTTAACAAGCCGAGCATAAACATATTTTATCTACAAACGCTTATTTTGAATAGAAATTGTTGTTTTAAGCATTAACTTCACATTGGGAACGTGGAAAATCGAAATATAGTGAAGGTTTACCTATTTTGATGCAAATAATCAAACTAAGAGATTTGAAAGTAAACAAGCCGAGTATAATCATTAAGCTTTCTCAAAGCTTATTGTGACTAGAAATCGTTGTTTTGAGCCTGAACTTCATGTAGGGAACGTGGGAAATAGGACGATAATGAAGTTTCAACGATTTTATATAAAATCATATTTCAAAGAGTTTTATCATTTAACAAGCTGAGCATAAACATATATTATCTACAAATGCTTATTTTGAATAGAATTCGTTGTTCTAAGCATTAACTTCACGTTGGGAACGTGTGACATCGAACTATAATGAAGTTTTACCCATTTTGATGCAAATAATAAATCTATGAGTTTTGAAAGTAAACAAGCCAAGTATAATCATTAGGCTGTCATGAAGCTTATTGTGACTAGAAGTCGTTGTTTTGAGCCTTAACTTCACGTAGGGAACGTTAGAAATTGGACGATAATGAAGTTTCAACGATTTTGTATAAAATCATAATTCTAAAAGCTTTAAAATTTAACAAGCCGAGCATAAACATATTTTATCTACGAACGCTTATTTTGAATAGAAATCGTTGTTTTAAACATTAACTTCACATTGTGAACGTGTGAAATTGAACTATAATGAAGTTTGATCCTTTTTGATACAAATAATCAACCTAAGAGTTTTGAAAGTAAACAAGTCGAGTATAATTATTGTGCTGTTACAAAGCTTATTGCGACTAGAAATCGTTGTTTTGATCCTTAACCTCACATAGGAAACGTAAGAAATAGGACGATAATGAAGTTTCAATGATTTTGTATAAAATCATAATTCTAAAAGTTTTAAAATTTAACAAGCAGGATAAACATATTTTATCTACAAACGCTTATTTTGAATAGAAATCGTTGTTTTAAGCATTAACTTCAAATTGGGAACGTGGAAAATCGAAGTATAGTGAATGGCTACCTATTTTGATGCAAATAATCAAACTAAGATATTTGAAAGTAAACAAGCCGAGTATAATCATTAAGCTTTCTCAAAGCTTATTGTGACTAGAAATCGTTATTTTGAGCCTTAATTCTCGTACGGAATGTGGGAAATAGGACGATAATGATGTTTTCAACGATTTTGTATAAAATCACAATTCAAAGAGTATTAAAATTTAACAAGCCGAGCATAAACATTTTTTTTTATCTACAAACGCTTATTTTGAATAGAAATCATTGTTTTAAGCTTTCACTTCACAATGGGAACGTGGGAAATCGAACTATAACGAAGTTTTACCCATTTTGATACAAATAATCAAACTAAGAGTTTTGAAAGTAAACAAGCCAAGTATAATCATTGTGCTGTTACAAAGCTTATTGTGACTAGAAATCGATGTTTTGATCCTTAACCTCACGTAGGGAACGTAAGAAATAGGACGATAACGAAGTTTCAACGATTTTGTATAAAATCATTATTCTAAGAGTTTTAAAATTTAACAAGCCGAGCATAAACATATTTTGTCTACAAACACTTATTTTGAATAGAAATCGTTGTTTTAAGCATTAACTTAACATTGGGAATGTGAGAAATCAAACTATAACGAAGTTTTACCCATTTTGATACAAATAATCTAACTAAGAGTTTTGAATGTAAGCAAGCCGAGTATAATCATTGTGCTGTCACAAAGCTTATTGTGACTAAAAATGGTTGTTTTGAGCCTTTACTCCATGTAGGGAATATGGGAAATAGGACGATAATGAAGTTTCAAAGATTTTGTATAAAATCAAAATTCTAAGAGTTTTAAAATTTAGCAAGCCGAGCATAAGCATATTTTATCTACAAACGCTTATTTTGAATAGAAATTGTTGTTTTAAGCATTAACTTCACATTGGGAACGTCGAAAATCGAAATATAGTGAAGGTTTACCTATTTTGATGCAAATAATCAAACTAAGAGATTTGAAAGTAAACAAGCCGAGTACAATCATTAAGCTTTCTCAAAGCTTATTGTGACTAGAAATCGTTGTTTTGAGCCGTAACTTCATGTAGGGAACGTGGGAAATAGGACGATAATGAAGTTTCAACGATTTTATATAAAATCATATTTCAAAGAGTTTTATAATTTAACAAGCTGAGCATAAACATATATTATCTACAAACGCTTATTTTGAACAAAATCGTTGTTCTAAGCATTAACTTCACGTTGGGAACGTGTGACATCGATCTATAATGAAGTTTTACCCATTTTGATACAAATAATAAATCTAAGAGTTTTGAAAGTAAACAAGCCGAGTATAATCATTAAGCTGTCATGAAGCTTATTGTGACTAGAAGTCGTTGTTTTGAGCCTTAACTTCACATAGGGAACGTAAGAAATTGGACGATAATGAAGTTTCAACGATTTTGTATAAAATCATAATTCTAAAAGCTTTAAAATTTAACAAGCCGAGCATAAACATATTTTATCTATAAACTCTTATTTTGAATAGAAATCGTTGTTTTAAGCATTAACCTCACATTGGGAACGTGCGAAATCGAACTATAATGAAGTTTAATCCTTTTTTGATACAAATAATCAACCAAAGAGTTTTGAAAGTAAACAAGCCGAGTATAATCATTGTGCTGTAACAAAGCTTATTGTGACTAGAAATAGTTGTTTTGATCCTTAACCTCACATAGGAAACGTAAGAAATAGGATGATAATGTAGTTTCAATGATTTTATATAAAATCATAATTCTAAAAGTTTTAAAATTTAACAAGCCGAAAATAAACATATTTTATCTACAAACGCTTATTTTGAATAGAAATCGTTGTTTTAAGCATTAACTTCAAATTGGGAACGTGGAAAATCGAAGTATAGTGAAGGATTACCAATTTTGATGCAAATAATCAAACTAAGATATTTGAAAGTAAACAAGCCGAGTATAATCAATAAGTTGTCACAAAGCTTATTGTGACTAGAAATCGTTGTTTTGAGCCTTAATTCTCGTAGGGAACGTGGAAAATAGGAGGATAATGAAGTTTCAACGATTTTGTATAAAATCATAATTCAAAGAGTATTAAAATTTAACAAGCCAAGCATAAACATTTTTTTTATCTACAAACGCTTATTTTGAATAGAAATCATTGTTTTAAGCATTCACTTGACATTGGGAATGTCAAAAATTGAACTGTAACGAAGTTTTACCCATTTTGATACAAATAATCAAACTAAGAATTTTGAAAGTAAACAAGCCGAGTATAATCATTGTGTTGTTACAAAGCTTATTGTGAGTAGAAATCGATGTTTTGATCCTTAACCTCACGGAGGGAACGTAAGAAATAGGACGATAATGAAGTTTCAACGATTTTGTATAAAATCATAATTCTAAGAGTTTTAAAATTTAACAAGCCGAGCATAAAAATTTTTTGTCTACAAACACTTATTTTGAATAGAAATCGTTGTTTTAAGCATTAACTTAACATTGGGAACGTGAGAAATCGAACTATAACGAAGTTTTACCCATTATGATACAAATAATCAAGCTAACAGTTTTGAATGTAAGCAAGCCGAGTATAATCATTGTGCTGTCACAAAGCTTATTGTGACTAAAAATGGTTGTTTTGAGCCTTAACTTCATGTAGGGAATATGGGAAATAGGACGATAATGAAGTTTCAACGATTTTGTATAAAATCATAATTCTAAGAGTTTTAAAATTTAACAAGCCGAGCATAAACATATTTTATCTACAAACGCTTATTTTGAATAGAAATTGTTGTTTTAAGCATTAACTTCACATTGGGAACGTGGAAAATCGAAATATAGTGAAGGTTTACCTATTTTGATGCGAATAATCAAACTAAGAGATTTGAAAGTATACAATCCGAGTATAATCATTAAGCTTTCTCAAAGATTATTGTGACTAGGAATCGTTGTTTTGAGCCTTAACTTCATGTAGGGAACGTGGGAAATAGGACGATAATGAAGTTTCAACGATTTTGTATAAAATCATATTTCAAAGAGTTTTATAATTTAACAAGCTGAGCATAAACATATTTTATCTACAAATGCCTATTTTGAATGGAAATCGTTATTCTAAGCATTAACTTCACATTGGGAACGTGTGAAATCGAACTATAATGGAGTTTTACCCATTTTGATACAAATAATAAATCTAAGAGTTTTGAAAGTAAAGAAGCCGAGTATAATCATAGGGCTGTCATGAAGCTTATTGTGACTAGAAGTTGTTTTGAGCCTTAACTAAACGTAGGGAACGTAAGAAATTGGACGATAATGAAGTTTCAACGATTTTGTATAAAATCATAATTTTAAAAGTGTTAAAATTTAACAAGCCGAGCATAAACATATTTTATCTACAAACACTTATTTTGAATAGAAATCTTTTTTTAAGCGTTAACTTCACATTGGGAACGCGTGAAATCGAACTATAATGAAGTTTTATCCTTTTTGATACAAATAATCAACCTAAGAGTTTTGAAAGTAAATAAGCCAAGTATAATTATTGTGCTGTTACAAAGCTTATTGTGACTAGAAATAGTTGTTTTGATCCTTAACCTCACATAGGAAACGTAAGAAATAAGACGATAATGAAGTTTCAATGATTTTGTATAAAATCATAATTCTAAAAGTTTTAAAATTTAACAAGCTGAGCATAAACATATTTTGTCTACAAACATTTATTTTGAATAGAAATCGTTGTTTTAAGCATTAACTTAACATTGGGAACGTAAGAAATCAAACTATAACGAAGTTTTACCCATTTTGATACAAATAATCAAACTAAGAGTTTTGAATGTAAGCAAGCCGAGTGTAATCATTGTGCTGTCACAAAGCTTATTGTGACTAAAAATGGTTGTTTTGAGCTTTAACTTCATGAAGGGAATATGGGAAATAGGACGATAATGAAGTTTCAATGATTTTGTATAAAATCAAAATTCTAAGAGTTTTAAAATTTAGCAAGCCGAGTATAAGCATATTTTATCTACAAACGCTTATTTTGAATAGAAATTGTTGTTTTAAGCACTAACTTCACATTGGGAACGTTAAAAATAGAAATATAGTGAAGGTTTACCTATTTTGATGCAAATAATCAAACTAAGAGATTTGAAAGTAAACAAGCCGAGTATAATCATTAAGCTTTCTCAAAGCTTATTGTGACTAGAAATCGTTGTTTTGAGCCTTAACTTCATGTAGGGAACATGGGAAATAGGAAGATAATGAAGTTTCAACGATTTTATATAAAATCATATTTCAAAGAGTTTTATAATTTAACAAGCTGAGCATAAACATATATTATCTACAAACGCTTATTTTGAAATGAAATCGTTGTTCTAAGCATTAACTTCACGTTGGGAACGTGTGACATCGATCTATAATGAAGTTTTACCCATTTTGATACAAATAATAAATCTAAGAGTTTTGAAAGTAAACAAGCCGAGTATAATCATTAGGCTGTCATGAAGCTTATTGTGACTAGAAGTCGTTGTTTTGAGCCTCAACTTCACGTAGGGAACGTAAGAAATTGGACGATAATGAAGTTTCAACGATTTCGTATAAAATCATAATTCTAAAAGCTTTAAAATTTAACAAGCCGAGCATAAACATATTTTATCTACAAACTCTTATTTTGAGTAGAAATCGTTGTTTTAAGCATTAACTTCACATTGGGAACGTGTGAAATCGAATTATAATGAAGTTTAATCCTTTTTGATACAAATAATCAACCTAAGAGTTTTGAAAGTAAACAAGCCGAGTATAATCATTGTGCTGTTACAAAGCTTATTGTGACTAGAAATAGTTGTTTTGATCCTTAACCTCACATAGGAAACGTAAGAAATAGGACGATAATGAAGTTTCAATGATTTTGTATAAAATCATAATTCTAAAAGTTTTAAAATTTAACAAGCCGAGCATAAACATATTTTATCTACAAACGCTTATTATGAATAGAAATCGTTGTTTTAAGCATTAACTTCAAATTGGGAACGTGGAAAATCGAAGTATAGTGAAGGGTTACCTATTTTGATGCAAATAATCAAACTAAGATATTTGAAAGTAAACAAGCCGAGTATAATCATTAAGTTGTCTCAAAGCTTATTGTGACTAAAAATCGTTGTTTTGAGCCTTAATTCTCGTAGGGAACGTGGAAAATAGGACGATAATGAAGTTTCAACGATTTTGTATAAAATCATAATTCAAAGAAAATTAAAATTTAACAAGCCAAGCATAAACATTTTTTTTTATCTACAAACGCTTATTTTGAATAGAAATCATTGTTTTAAGCATTCAATTGACATTGGGAATGTCAGAAATTGAACTGTAACGAAGTTTTACCCATTTTGATATAAATAATCAAACTAAGAGTTTTGAAAGTAAACAAGCCGAGTATAATCATTGTGCTGTTACAAAGCTTATTGTGAGTAGAAATCGATGTTTTGATCCTTAACCTCACGTAGGGAACGTAAGAAATAGGACGATAATGAAGTTTCAACAATTTTGTATAAAATCATAATTCTAAGAGTTTTAAAATTTAACAAGCCGAGCATAAACATATTTTGTCTACAAACACTTATTTTGAATAGAAATTGTTGTTTTAAGCATTAACTTAACATTGGGAACGTGAGAAATCAAACTATAACGAAGTTTTACCCATTTCGATACAAATAATCAAGCTAAGAGTTTTGAATGTAAGCAAGCCGAGTATAATCATTATGCTGTCACAAAGCTTATTGTGACTAAAAATGGTTGTTTTGAGCCTTAACTTCATGTAGGGAATATGGGAAATAGGACGATATTGAAGTTTCAACGATTTTGTACAAAATCATAATTCTAAGAGTTTTAAAATTTAACAAGCCGAGCATAAACGTATTTTATCTACAAACGCTTATTTTGAATAGAAATTGTTGTTTTAAGCATTAACTTCACATTGGGAACGTGGAAAATCGAAATATAGTGAAGGTTTACCTATTTTGATGCAAATAATCAAACTAAGAGATTTGAAAGTATACAATCCGAGTATAATCATTAAGCTTTCTCAAAGATTATTGTGACTAGGAATCGTTGTTTTGAGCCTTAACTTCATGTAGGGAACGTGGGAAATAGGATGATAATGAAGTTTCAACGATTTTGTATAAAATCATAATTCAAAGAGTTTTATAATTTAACAAGCTGAGCATAAACATATTTTATGTACAAATGCCTATTTTGAATGGAAATCGTTATTCTAAGCATTAACTTCACATTGGAAACGTGTGAAATCGAACTATAATGAAGTTTTACCCATTTTGATACAAATAATAAATCTAAGAGTTTTGAAAGTAAAGAAGCAGAGTATAATCGTAGGGCTGTCATGAAGCTTACTGTGACTAGAAGTTGTTTTGAGCCTTAACTACACGTAGGGAACGTAAGAAATTGGACGATAATGAAGTTTCAACGATTTTGTATAAAATCATAATTCTAAAATTTTTAAAATTTAACAAGCCGAGCATAAACATATTTTATCTACAAACAATTATTTTGAATAGAAATCGTTGTTTTAAGCGTTAACTTCAAATTGGGAACGTGTGAAATCGAACTATAATGAAGTTTTATCCTTTTTGATACAAATAATCAACCAAAGAGTTTTGAAAGTAAATAAGCCGAGTATAATCATTGTGCTGTTACAAAGCTTATTGTGACTAAAAATCATTGTTTTGATCCTTAACCTCACGTAGGGAACGTAAGAAATAGGACGATAATTAAGTTTCAACGATTTTGTATAAAATCATAATTCTAAAAGTTTTAAAATTTAACAAGCCGAGCATGAACATATTTTATCTACAAACTCTTATTTTGAATAGAAATTGTTGTTTTAAGCATTAACTTAACATTGGGAATGTGAGAAATCAAACTATAACGAAGTTTTACCCATTTTGATACAAATAATCTAACTAAGAGTTTTGAATGTAAGCAAGCCGAGTATAATCATTGTGCTGTCACAAAGCTTATTGTGACTAAAAATGGTTGTTTTGAGCCTTTACTCCATGTAGGGAATATGGGAAATAGGACGATAATGAAGTTTCAAAGATTTTGTATACAATCAAAATTCTAAGAGTTTTAAAATTTAGCAAGCCGAGCATAAGCATATTTTATCTACAAACGCTTATTTTGAATAGAAATTGTTGTTTTAAGCATTAACTTCACATTGGGAACGTCGAAAATCGAAATATAGTGAAGGTTTACCTATTTTGATGCAAATAATCAAACTAAGAGATTTGAAAGTAAACAAGCCGAGTACAATCATTAAGCTTTCTCAAAGCTTATTGTGACTAGAAATCGTTGTTTTGAGCCTTAACATCATGTAGGGAACGTGGGAAATAGGACGATAATGAAGTTTCAACGATTTTATATAAAATCATATTTCAAAGAGTTTTATAATTTAACAAGCTGAGCATAAACATATATTATCTACAAACGCTTATTTTGAACAGAAATCGTTGTTCTAAGCATTAACTTCACGTTGGGAACGTGTGACATCGATCTATAATGAAGTTTTACCCATTTTGATACAAATAATAAATCTAAGAGTTTTGAAAGTAAACAAGCCGAGTATAATCATTAAGCTGTCATGAAGCTTATTGTGACTAGAAGTCGTTGTTTTGAGCCTTAACTTCACATAGGGAACGTAAGAAATTGGACGATAATGAAGTTTCAACGATTTTGTATAAAATCATAATTCTAAAAGCTTTAAAATTTAACAAGCCGAGCATAAACATATTTTATCTATAAACTCTTATTTTGAATAGAAATCGTTGTTTTAAGCATTAACATCACATTGGGAACGTGTGAAATCGAACTATAATGAAGTTTAATCCTTTTTGATACAAATAATCAACCAAAGAGTTTTGAAAGTAAACAAGCCGAGTATAATCATTGTGCTGTAACAAAGCTTATTGTGACTAGAAATAGTTGTTTTGATCCTTAACCTCACATAGGAAACGTAAGAAATAGGATGATAATGTAGTTTCAATGATTTTATATAAAATCATAATTCTAAAAGTTTTAAAATTTAACAAGCCGAAAATAAACATATTTTATCTACAAACGCTTATTTTGAATAGAAATCGTTGTTTTAAGCATTAACTTCAAATTGGGAACGTGGAAAATCGAAGTATAGTGAAGGGTTACCAATTTTTATGCAAATAATCAAACTAAGATATTTGAAAGTAAACAAGCCGAGTATAATCAATAAGTTGTCTCAAAGCTTATTGTGACTAGAAATCGTTGTTTTGAGCCTTAATTCTCGTAGGGAACGTGGAAAATAGGAGGATAATGAAGTTTCAACGATTTTGTATAAAATCATAATTCAAAGAGTATTAAAATTTAACAAGCCAAGCATAAACATTTTTTTTATCTACAAACGCTTATTTTGAATAGAAATCATTGTCTTAAGCATTCACTTGACATTGGGAATGTCAGAAATTGAACTGTAACGAAGTTTTACCCATTTTGATACAAATAATCAAACTAAGAGTTTTGAAAGTAAACAAGCCGAGTATAATCATTGTGCTGTTACAAAGCTTATTGTGAGTAAAAATCGATGTTTTGATCCTTAACCTCACGTAGGGAACGTAAGAAATAGGACGATAATGAAGTTTCAACGATTTTGTATAAAATCATAATTCTAAGAGTTTTAAAATTTAACAAGCCGAGCATAAACATATTTTGTCTACAAACACTTATTTTGAATAGAAATCGTTGTTTTAAGCATTAACTTAACATTGGGAACGTGAGAAATCGAACTATAACGAAGTTTTACCCATTATGATACAAATAATCAAGCTAAGAGTTTTGAATGTAAGCAAGCCGAGTATAATCATTGTGCTGTCACAAAGCTTATTGTGACTAAAAATGGTTGTTTTGAGCCTTAACTTCATGTAGGGAATTTGGAAAATAGGACGATAATGAAGTTTCAACGATTTTGTATAAAATCATAATTCTAAGAGTTTTAAAATTTAACAAGCCGAGCATAAACATATTTTATCTACAAACGCTTATTTTGAATAGAAATTGTTGTTTTAAGCATTAACTTCACATTGGGAACGTGGAAAATCGAAATATAGTGAAGGTTTACCTATTTTGATGCAAATAATCAAACTAAGAGATTTGAAAGTATACAATCCGAGTATAATCATTAAGCTTTCTCAAAGATTATTGTGACTAGGAATCGTTGTTTTGAGCCTTAACTTCATGTAGGGAACGTGGGAAATAGGACGATAATGAAGTTTCAACGATTTTGTATAAAATCATATTTCAAAGAGTTTTATAATTTAACAAGCTGAGCATAAACATATTTTATCTACAAATGCCTATTTTGAATGGAAATCGTTATTCTAAGCATTAACTTCACATTGGGAACGTGTCAAATCGAACTATAATGAAGTTTTACCCATTTTGATACAAATAATAAATCTAAGAGTTTTGAAAGTAAAGAAGCCGAGTATAATCATAGGGCTGTCATGAAGCTTATTGTGACTAGAAGTTGTTTTGAGCCTTAACTAAACGTAGGGAACGTAAGAAATTGGACGATAATGAAGTTTCAACGATTTTGTATAAAATCATAATTTTAAAAGTGTTAAAATTTAACAAGCCGAGCATAAACATATTTTATCTACAAACACTTATTTTGAATAGAAATCGTTTTTTTAAGCGTTAACTTCACATTGGGAACGCGTGAAATCGAACTATAATGAAGTTTTATCCTTTTTGATACAAATAATCAACCTAAGAGTTTTGAAAGTAAATAAGCCAAGTATAATTATTGTGCTGTTACAAAGCTTATTGTGACTAGAAATAGTTGTTTTGATCCTTAACCTCACATAGGAAACGTAAGAAATAAGACGATAATGAAGTTTCAATGGTTTTGTATAAAATCATAATTCTAAAAGTTTTAAAATTTAACAAGCTGAGCATAAACATATTTTGTCTACAAACATTTATTTTGAATAGAAATCGTTGTTTTAAGCATTAACTTAACATTGGGAACGTAAGAAATCAAACTATAACGAAGTTTTACCCATTTTGATACAAATAATCAAACTAAGAGTTTTGAATGTAAGCAAGCCGAGTATAATCATTGTGCTGTCACAAAGCTTATTGTGACTAAAAATGGTTGTTTTGAGCCTTAACTTCATGAAGGGAATATGGGAAATAGGACGATAATGAAGTTTCAACGATTTTGTATAAAATCAAAATTCTAAGAGTTTTAAAATTTAGCAAGCCGAGCATAAGCATATTTTATCTACAAACGCTTATTTTGAATAGAAATTGTTGTTTTAAGCACTAACTTCACATTGGGAACGTTAAAAATAGAAATATAGTGAAGGTTTACCTATTTTGATGCAAATAATCAAACTTAGAGATTTGAAAGTAAACAAGCCGAGTATAATCATTAAGCTTTCTCAAAGCTTATTGTGACTAGAAATCGTTGTTTTGAGCCTTAACTTCATGTAGGGAACATGGGAAATAGGAAGATAATGAAGTTTCAACGATTTTATATAAAATCATATTTCAAAGAGTTTTATAATTTAACAAGCTGAGCATAAACATATATTATCTACAAACGCTTATTTTGAAATGAAATCGTTGTTCTAAGCATTAACTTCACGTTGGGAACGTGTGACATCGATCTATAATGAAGTTTTACCCATTTTGATACAAATAATAAATCTAAGAGTTTTGAAAGTAAACAAGCCGAGTATAATCATTAGGCTGTCATGAAGCTTATTGTGACTAGAAGTCGTTGTTTTGAGCCTTAACTTCACGTAGGGAACGTAAGAAATTGGACGATAATGAAGTTTCAACGATTTCATATAAAATCATAATTCTAAAAGCTTTAAAATTTAACAAGCCGAGCATAAACATATTTTATCTACAAACTCTTATTTTGAGTAGAAATCGTTGTTTTAAGCATTAACTTCACATTGGGAACGTGTGAAATCGAATTATAATGAAGTTTAATCCTTTTTGATACAAATAATCAACCTAAGAGTTTTGAAAGTAAACAAGCCGAGTATAATCATTGTGCTGTTACAAAGCTTATTGTGACTAGAAATAGTTGTTTTGATCCTTAACCTCACATAGGAAACGTAAGAAATAGGACGATAATGAAGTTTCAATGATTTTGTATAAAATCATAATTCTAAAAGTTTTAAAATTTAACAAGCCGAGCATAAACATATTTTATCTACAAACGCTTATTTTGAATAGAAATCGTTGTTTTAAGCATTAACTTCAAATTGGGAACGTGGAAAATCGAAGTATAGTGAAGGGTTACCTATTTTGATGCAAATAATCAAACTAAGATATTTGAAAGTAAACAAGCCGAGTATAATCATTAAGTTGTCTCAAAGCTTATTGTGACTAGAAATCGTTGTTTTGAGCCTTAATTCTCGTAGGGAACGTGGAAAATAGGATGATAATGAAGTTTCAACGATTTTGTATAAAATCATAATTCAAAGAAAATTAAAATTTAACAAGCCAAGCATAAACATTTTTTTTCTCTACAAACGCTTATTTTGAATAGAAATCATTGTTTTAAGCATTCAATTGACATTGGGAATGTCAGAAATTGAACTGTAACGAAGTTTTACCCATTTTGATATAAATAATCAAACTAAGAGTTTTGAAAGTAAACAAGCCGAGTATAATCATTGTGCTGTTACAAAGCTTATTGTGACTAGAAATCGATGTTTTGATCCTTAACCTCACGTAGGGAACGTAAGAAATAGGACGATAATGAAGTTTCAACAATTTTGTATAAAATCATAATTCTAAGAGTTTTAAAATTTAACAAGCCGAGCATAAACATATTTTGTCTACAAACACTTATTTTGAATAGAAATTGTTGTTTTAAGCATTAACTTAACATTGGGAACGTGAGAAATCGAACTATAACGAAGTTTTACCCATTTTGATACAAATAATCAAGCTAAGAGTTTTGAATGTAAGCAAGCCGAGTATAATCATTATGCTGTCACAAAGCTTATTTTGACTAAAAATGGTTGTTTTGAGCCTTAACTTCATGTAGGGAATACGGGAAATAGGACGATATTGAAGTTTCAACGATTTTGTACAAAATCATAATTCTAAGAGTTTTAAAATTTAACAAGCCGAGCATAAACATATTTTATCTACAAACGCTTATTTTGAATAGAAATTGTTGTTTTAAGCATTAACTTCACATTGGGAACGTGGAAAATCGAAATATAGTGAAGGTTTACCTATTTTGATGCAAATAATCAAACTAAGAGATTTGAAAGTATACAATCCGAGTATAATCATTAAGCTTTCTCAAAGATTATTGTGACTAGGAATCGTTGTTTTGAGCCTTAACTTCATGTAGGGAACGTGGGAAATAGGATGATAATGAAGTTTCAACGATTTTGTATAAAATCATAATTCAAAGAGTTTTATAATTTAACAAGCTGAGCATAAACATATTTTATCTACAAATGCCTATTTTGAATGGAAATCATTATTCTAAGCATTAACTTCACATTGGGAACGTGTGAAATCGAACTATAATGAAGTTTTACCCATTTTGATACAAATAATAAATCTAAGAGTTTTGAAAGTAAAGAAGCAGAGTATAATCGTAGGGCAGTCATGAAGCTTACTGTGACTAGAAGTTGTTTTGAGCCTTAACTACACGTAGGGAACGTAAGAAATTGGACGATAATGAAGTTTCAACGATTTTGTATAAAATCATAATTCTAAAAGTTTTAAAATTTAACTAGCCGAGCATAAACATATTTTATCTACAAACACTTATTTTGAATAGAAATCGTTGTTTTAAGTGTTAACTTCACATTGGGAATGTGTGAAATCGAACTATAATGAAGTTTTATCCTTTTTGATACAAATAATCAACCAAAGAGTTTTGAAAGTAAATAAGCCGAGTATAATCATTGTGTTGTTACAAAGCTTATTGTGACTAAAAATCGTTGTTTTGATCCTTAACCTCACGTAGGGAACGTAAGAAATAGGACGATAATTAAGTTTCAACGATTTTGTATAAAATCATAATTCTAAAAGTTTTAAAATTTAACAAGCCGAGCATGAACATATTTTATCCACAAACTCTTATTTTGAATAGAAATTGTTGTTTTAAGCATTAACTTCACATTGGGAACGTGGAAAATTGAAATATAGTGAAGGTTTACCTATTTTGATGCAAATAATCAAACTAAGAGATTTGAAAGTAAACAAGCCGAGTATAATCATTAAGCTATCTCAAAGCTTATTGTGACTAGAAATCGTTGTTTTGTGCGTTTAACTTCACGTAGGGAATATGGGAAACAGGGCGATAATGAATTTCAACGATTTTGTATAAAATCATAATTCAAAGAGTTTTAAAATTTTACAAGCCGAGTATAAACATTTTTTTTATCTACAAACGCTTATTTTGAATCGAAATCGTTGTTTTAAGCCTTAACTTCTCATTGGGAACGTGGTAAATCAAACTAAGAGTTTTGAAAGTAAACAAGCCGAGTATAATCATTGTGCTGTTACAAAGCTTATTATTAGTAGAAGTCGTTGTTTAAAGCCTTAACTTCACGTTGGGAATGTGCAAAATAGGATGATAATGAAGTTTCGATGATTTTATATAAAATCATAATTCTAAGAGTTTTAAAATTTAACAAGCCGAGCATAAACATATTTTATCTACAAACGCTTATTTGCAATAGAAATCGTTGTTTTAGGCATTAACTTCACATTTCGAACGTGGGAAATCGAACTATATTGAAGTTTTACCCTTTTTGATACAAATATTCAAACTAAGTGTTTTGAAAGTAAACAAGCCGAGTATAATCAATGTGCTGTCACAAAGCTTATTGTGACTAGAAATTTTTGTTTTGTGCCTTAACGTCATGTAGGGAATATGGGAAATAGGACGATAATGAAGTTTCAATGATTTTGTTTAAAATCTTAATTCAAAGAGTTTTAAAATTTAACAAGCCGAGCATAAACATATTTTATCTACAAACGCTTATTTTGAATTGAAATCGTTGTTTTAAGCCTTAACTTGACATTGGGAAAGTGGGAAATCGAACTATAATGATGTTTTACCTATTTTGATACAGATAATCAAACTATGAGTTTTAAAAGTAAACAAGATGAGTATAATCGTTGTGGCATCACAAAGCTTATTGTGACTAAAAATTTTTGTTTTGAGCCTTAACTTCACATAGTGATCGTGGGAAATAGGACGATAACGAAGTTTTAACAATTTTGTATTAAAAAATCATTCTAAGATTTTTTAAATTCAACAATCCAAGCATAATTATATACTATCTACAAACGCTTATTTTGAATAAACATCGTTGTTTTAAACATTAACTTCACATTGGGAACGTAGGAAATCGATCTATATTGAAGTTTTACCCTTTTTGATACAAATAATCAAACTAAGAGTTTTGAAAGTAAATAAGCCGAGTATAATCATTGTGCTGTCATAAAGCTTATTGTGACTAGAAATCGTTGTTTTGATCCTTAAACTCACGTAGGGAACATAAGAAATAGGACGATGATGAAGTTTCAATAATTTTGTATCAAATAATCATTTTAAGAGGTTTAAAATTTAGCAAGCCGAGCATAAACATATTTTATCTACAAACGCTTATTTTGAATAGAAATCGTTGTTTTAAGCATTAACATCACATTGGGAATGTAAGAAATCGAACTATATTGAAATTTTACCCTTTTTGATATAAATAATCAAACTAAGAGATTTGAAAGTAAACAAACCTAGTATAATCATTAAGCCGTCTCAAAGCTTATTGTGACTAGAAATCGTTGTTTTGAGCCTTAACTTCACGTAAGGAACGTGGGAAATAGGACAATAATGAAGTTTCAACGATTTTGTATAAAATCATAAATCAAAGAGTTTTAAAATTTAACAAGCCAAGCATAAACATTTTTTTATCTACAAACGCTTATTTTTAATAGAAATCGTTGTTTTAAGCCTTAACTTCACATTGGGAACGTGGAAAATCGAAGTATGTAGAAGTTTTACCCATTTTGATACAAATAATCAAACTAAGAATTTTGAAAGTAAACAAGCCGAGTATAATCATTGTGCTGTCACAATGCTAATTGTGACTAGAAATCGTTGTTTTGAGCCTTAACTTCACGTAGGCAACGTGGGAAATATGACGATAATGAAGTTTTAACGATTTTGAATAAAATCATAATTCTAAGAGTTTTAAAATTTAACATGCCGAGCATAAACATATTTTATCTACATTCGCTTATTTTGAATAGAAATCGTTGTTTTAAGCATTAACTTCACATTGGGAACGTGGGAAATCGAACTATAATGAAGGTTTACCTCACTTCACATTGGGAACGTGGGAAATCGAACTATAATGAAGGTTTACCCATTTTGATGCAAATAATCAAACTAAGAGTTTTGAAAGTAAACAAGCCGAGTATAACATTAAGCTGTCACAAAGCTTATTGTGACTAAAAATCGTCTTTTTGAGCCTTAACTTCATGTAGGGAACGAGGGAAATTTGACGATAATGAAGTTTCAACGATTTTGTATAAAATCATAATTCTAAGAGTTTTATAATTTGACAAGCAGAGCATAAACATATTTTATCTACAAACGCATATTTTGAACAGAAATCGTTGTTTTAAGCATTAACTTCACATTCAGAACGAGTGAAATCGACCTATAATGAAGGTTTACCCATTTTGATACAAATTATAAATCTAAGAGTTTTGAAAGTAAACAAGCCGAGTATAATAATTTGGCTATCATGAAGCTTATTGTAACTAGAAGTCGTTGTTTTGATCCTTAACTTCACGTAGGAAATATGGGAAATAGGACAATAATAAAGTTTCAATGATTTTGTATAAAATCATAATTCTAAGAGTTTTAAAATTTAACAAGCCGAGCATAAACATAGTTTATCTATAAACGCTTATTTTGAATAGAAATCGTTGTTTTAAGCATTAACTTCACATTGAGAACGTGCGAAATTGAACTATATTAAAGTTTTACCCTTTTTGATACAAATAATCAACCTAAGAGTTTTGAAAGTAAACAAGCCGAGTATAATCATTGTGCTGTTACAAAGCTTATTGTGACTGGAAATTGTTTTTTTGTGCCTTAACTGCATGTAGGGAATATGGGAAATAGGACGATAATAAAGTTTCAACGATTTTGTATAAAATCATAATTCTAAGAGCTTTAAAATTTAACATGCCGAGCATAAACATATTTTATCTATAAATACTTATTTTAAATAGAAATCATTGTTTTAAGCAGTAACTTCATATTGGGAACGTGGGAAATCGAACTATATTTAAGTTTTACCCATTTTGATACAAATAATCAAACAGAGAGTTTCAAAAGTAAACAAGCCGAGTATAATCATTGTGTTGTTACAAAGCTTATTGTGACTAGAAATCGTTGTTTTGATCCTTTACCTCATGCAGGGAACCTAAGAAATAGGACGATAATAAATTTTCAAAAATTTTGTATCAAATAATAATTCTAAGAGGTTTAAAATTTAACAAGCCGAGCATAAACATATTTTATTTACAAACGCTTATTTTGAATTGAAATCGTTGTTTTAAGCCTTAACTTCACATTGCGAACATGGGAAATCGATCTATAATGAAGTTTTACCGATTTTGATGCAAATAATCAAACTAAGAGTTTTAAAAGTAAACAAGCCGAGTATAATCATTGTGCTGTCACAATGCTAATAGTCACTAGAAATCGTTGTTTTGAGGCTTAACTTCACGTAGGGAACGTGGGAAATATGACGATGATTAAGTTTCAACGATTTTGAATAAAATCATAATTCTAAGAGTTTTAAAATTTAACATGCTGAGCATAAACATATTTTATCTACAAACGCTTATTTTGAATAGAAATTGTTGTTTTAAGCATTAACTTCACATTGGAAACGTGGAAAATCGAAGTATAGTGAAGGTTTACCCATTTTGGTACAAATAATCAAGCTAAGAGATTTGAAAGTAAACAAGCCACTTATAATCATTAAGCTGTCTTAAAGCTTATTGTGACTAGAAATCGTTGTTTTGAGCCTTAACTTCATGTAGGGAACCTAGGAAATAGGATGATAATGAAGTTTCAATGATTTTGTATCAAATCATAATTCTAAGAGTTTTAAAATTTAACAAGTCGAGCACAAACATTTTTTTTTATCTACAAACGCTTATTTTAAAAGGAAATCGTTGTTTTATGCCTTAACTTCACATTGGGAACGTGGGAAATCGAACTATAAAGAAGTTTGACCCATTTTGATACAAATAATTAAAATAAGAGTTTTGAAAGTAAACAAGCCGAGTATAATAATTGTGCTGTCCGAAAGTTTATTGTGACTAGAAATCGTTGTTCTGAGCCTTAACTTCACGTTGGGAATATGGGAAATAGGAAGATTAGTAAGATTAAATGATTTTGTATAAAATCATAATTATCAGAGTTTTAAAATTTAACAAGCCGAGCATAAACATATTTTTCTGAAAACGTTTATTTTGAATAGAAATCGTTGTTTTTAGCACTAACTTCACATTGGTATCATGGGAAATCGAACTATAATGAAGGTTTACCCATTTTGATGCAAATAATAAAACTAAGAGTTTTGAAAGTAAACAAGCCGAGTATAATCATGAAGCTGTCACAAAGCTTATTGTGACTAGAAATCGTAGTTTTGAGCCTTAACTTCACGTAGGGAACGTGGAAAATCGGACATTAATGAAGTTTCAAATATTTTATATAAAATTATAATTAAAAGAATTATATAATTTAACAAGGCGTGCATAAACATATTTTATCTACAAACGGTTATTTTAAATAGAAATCGTTGTTTTAAGCATTAACTTCACATTGGGAACGTGTGAAATTGAACTATAATAAAGTTTTACCCATTTTGATACAAGTAATCAAACTAAGAGTTTTGAAACTAAACAAGCCGAGTATAGTCATTGCGTTGTCACAAAGCTAATTGTGACTAGAAATCGTTGTTTTGAGCCTTAACTTCATGTACAGAAAATGGGAAATAGGACGATAATGAACTTTCAACGATCTTGTATAAAATCATAATTCTAAAAGTTTTAAAATTTCACAAGCCGAGCATAAACATATTTTATCTACAAACGCTTATTTTGAATAGAAATCGTTGTTTAAAGCATTAACTTCACATTAGGAACGTGAAAAATCGAACTATAACGAAGTTTTACCCATTTTGATACAAATAATCAAACTAAGAGTTTTGAAAGTAAACAAGCCGAGTATAATCATTGTGCTATTACAAAGCTTATTACGACTAAAAATCGTTGTTTTGATCTTTAACCTCACGTAGGGAACGTAAGAAATATGACGATAATGAAGTTTCAACGATTTTGTATAAAATCATATTTCTAAGAGTTTTCAAATTTAAAAAGCCGAGCAGAAACATATTTTATCTACAAACGGTTATTTTGAATAGAAATCATTGTTTTTAGCCTTAACTTCATATTGGGAACGTGGGAAATCGAGATATAATGAAGTTTTACCGATTTTGATACAAATAATCAAACTAAGAATTTTGAAAGTAAACAAGCCGAGTATAGTCATTGTGCTATCACAAAGTTAATTGTGACTAGAAATCATTGTTTTGAGCCTTAACTTCACGTAGGGAATATGGGAAATAGGACGATAATGAAGTTTCGAGAATTTTGTATAAATTCATAATTCTAAGAGTTTTAAAATTTAACAAGTCGAGCATAAACATATTTATCAACAGACGCTTATTTTGAATAGAAGTCGTTGTCTTAAGCATTAACTTCACATTGGGAACGTGGAAAATCGAAGTATATTGAAGGTTTACCCATTTTGATGCAAATAATCAAACTAAGAGTTTTGAAAGTAAACAAGCCGAGTATAATCATTATGCTTTCCCAAAGCTCATTGTGACTAGAAATCATTGTTTTGAGCCTTAACTTCACATAGGGAATGTGGGAAATAGGATGACAATGAAGTTTCAACGATTTTGTATAAAATCATAATTCAAAGAGTTTTAAAATTTAACAAGCCGAGCATAAACATTTTTTTTTTATCTACAAACGCTTATTTTGAATAAAAATCATTGTTTTAAGCCTTAACTTCACATTGGGAACGTGGGAAATCGAACTATAATGAAGTTTTACCCATTTTTGATACAAATAATCAAACTAATAGTTTTGAAACTAAACAAGCCGAGTATAATCATTGTGTTGTCACAAAGCTAATTGTGACAAGAAATCGTTGTTTTGAGCCTTAACTTCATGTACGGAACATGGAAAATAGGACGATAATGAAGTTTCAACGATTTTGTATAAACGCATAATTCTAAGAGTTTTAAAATTTAACAAGCTGAGCATAAACATATTTTATCTACAAATGCTTATTTTGAATATAAATTATTGTTTTAAGCATTAACTTCACAATGGGAACGTGGAAAATCGAAGTATAGTGAAGGTTTACCCATTTTGATGCAAATAATCAAAGTAAGAGATTTGAAAGTAAACAAGCCGAGTATAATCATTAAGCTGTCTCAAAGCTTATTGTGACTAGAAATCGTAATTTTGAGCCATAACTTCACGTAGGAAACGTTGGAAATAGGACGATAATGAAGTTTCAACGATTTTGTATAAAATCATAATTCAAAGAGTTTTAAAATTTAACAAGCCGAGCATAAACATTTTTTTATCTACAAATGCTTATTTTGAATAGAAATCGTTGTTTTAAGCATTAACTTCACATTGGGAACGTGGAAAATCGAAGTATAAAGAAGTTTTACCCATTTTGATACAAATAATTGAAGTAAGAGTTTTGAAAGTAGAAAAGTCGAGTATAATCATTGTGCTGTCACAGGCTAATTGTGACTAGAAATTGTTGTTTTGATGCTTAACTTCACGTAGGGAATGTGGGAATTATGACGATAATGAAGTTTCAACGATTTTGAATAAAATCATAATTCTAAGAGTTTTAAAATTTAACATGCCGAGCATAAACATATTTTATCTACAAACGCTTACTTTGAATAGAAATCGTTGTTTTATGCATTAACTTCACATTGGGAACGTGGGAAATCGAGCTATAATGAAGGTTTACCCATTTTGATGCAAATAATCAAACTAAGAGATTTGAAAGTAAACAAGCCGAGTATAATCATTAAGCTGTCTCAAAGCTTATTGTGACTAGAAATCATTGTTTTGGTCCTTAACTTCACGTAGGGAATGTCGGAAATAGGACGATAATGAAGTTTCAATGATTTTGTATAAAATAATAATTCAAAGAGTTTTAAAATTTAACAAGCCGAGCATAAACATTTTTTTTATCTACAAACGCTTATTTTGAATAGAAATCATTGTTTTAAGTCTTAACTTCACATTGGGAAAGTGGAAAATCAAAGTATAAAAAAGTTTTACCCATTTTGATACAAATAATAGAAGTAAGAGTTTTGAAAGTAGACAAGCCGAGTATAATCATTGTGCTGTCACAATGCTAATTGTGACTAGAAATCGTTGTTTTGAGCCTTAACTTCACGTAGGGAATATGGGAAATAGGATGATAATGAAGTTTCTACGATTTTGTATAAAATAATAATTCTAAGAGTTTTAAAATTTAACAAGCCGAGAATAAAGATATTTTATTTACAAACACTTGTTTTGAATAGAAATTGATGTTTTAAGCACTAACTTCACATTGGGAACGAGGGAAATCGAACTATATTGAAGTTTTACCCTTTTTGATACAAATATTTAACCTAAGAGTTTTGAAAGTAAACAAGCCGAGTATAATCATTGTGCTGTTACAAAGCTTATTGTGACTAGAAATCGTTGTTTTGATACTTAACCTCACGTAGGGAACGTAAGAAATAGGATGATCATGAAGTTTCAACGATTTTGTATAAAATCCTAATTCAAAGCGTTTTAAAATTTAACAAGCCGAGCATAAACATTTTTTTTATCTACAAACGCTAATTTGAATAGAAATCATTGTTTTAAGCCTTAACTTCACATTGGGAACGTGGGAAATCGAACTATAATGAAGTTTTACCCATTTTGATACAAATAATCATACTAAGAGTTTTGAAACTAAACAAGTCGAGTATAATCATTTTGCTGTCACAAAGCTAATTGTGACTAGAAATCGTTGTTTTGAGGCTTAACTTCTAGTACGGAACATGGGAAATAGGACGATAATGAAGTTTCAACGATTTTGTATAAAATCATATTTCAAAGAGTTTTAAAATTTAACAAGCCGAGCATAAACATTTTTTTTATCTACAAATGCCTATTTTGAATAGAAATCGTTGTTTTAAGCCTTAACTTCACATTGGGAATGTGGGAAATCGAACTATAATGAAGTTTAACCCATTTTGATACAAATAATCAAACTAAGAGTTTTGAAACTAAACAAGTCGAGTATATTCATTGTGCTGGCACAAAGCTAATTGTGACTAGAAATCGTTGTTTTGAGGCTTAACTTCATGTACGGAATATGGGAAATAGGACAATAATGAAGTTTCAACGATTTTGTATAAAATTATAATTCTAAGAGTTTTAAAATTTAACAAGCCGAGCATAAACATTTTTTTTATCTACAAACGCTTATTTAGAATAGAAATCATTGTTCTAAGCATTAACTTCATATTGGGAACATGGGAAATCGAACTATAACGAAGTTTTACCCATTTTGATAAAAATAATCAAACTAAAAGTTTTGAAATTAAACAAGCCGAGTATAATCATTGTGCTGTTAGAAAGCTTATTGTTACTAGAAATCGATGTTTTGATCCTTAACCTCATGTAGGGAACGTAAGAAATAGGACGATAATGAAGTTTCAATGATTTTGTATAAAATCATAATTCTAAGAGTTTTAAAATTTAACAAGCGGAGCATATACATTTTTTTTTATCTACAAACGCTTATTTTGAATAAAAATCATTGTTTTAAGCCTTAACCTCACATTGGGAACGTGGGAAATCGAACTATAATGAAGTTTTACCCATTTTTGATACAAATAATTAAACTAATTGTTCTGAAACTAAACAAGCCGAGTATAACATTGTGTTGTCACAAAGCTAATTGTGACGAGAAATCGTTGTTTTGAGCCTTAACTTCATGTACGGAACATGGGAAATAAGACGATAATGATGTTTCAACGATTTTGTATAAACTCATAATTCTAAGAGTTTTAAAATTTAACAAGCTGAGCATAAACATAATTTATCTACAAATGCTTATTTTGAATAGAAATTGTTGCTTTAAGCATGAACTTCACAATGGGAACGTGTAAAATCGAAGTATAGTGAAGGTTTACCCATTTTGATGCAAATAATCAAACTAAGAGATTTGAAAGTAAACAAGCCGAGTATAATCATTAAGCTGTCTCAAAGCTTATTCCGACTAAAAATCGTTGTTTTGATCCTTAACCTCACGTAGGGAACGTAAGAAATAGGACGATAATGAAGTTTCAACGATTTTGTATAAAATCATATTTCTAAGAGTTTTCAAATTTAAAAAGCCGAGCAGAAACATATTTTATCTACAAACGGTTATTTTGAATAGAAATCGTTGTTTTTAGCCTTAACTTCATATTGGGAACGTGGGAAATCGAAATATAATGAAGTTTTACTAATTTCGATACAAATAATCAAACTAAGAATTTTGAAAGTAAACAAGCCGAGTATAATCATTGTGCTATCACAAAGTTAATTGTGACTAGAAATCGTTGTTATGAGCCTTAACTTCACGTAGGGAATATGGGAAATAGGACGATAATGAAGTTTCAAGAATTTTGTATAAATTCATAATTCTAAGAGTTTTAAAATTTAACAAGTCGAGCATAAACATATTTATCAACAGACGCTTATTTTGAATAGAAATCGTTGTTTTAAGCATTAACTTCACATTGGGAACGTGGAAAATCGAAGTATAGTGAAGGTTTACCCATTTTGATGCACATAATCAAAGTAAGAGTTTTGAAAGTAAACAAGCCGAGTATAATCATTATGTTGTCCCAAAGCTCATTGTGACTAGAAATCATTGTTTTGAGCCTAAACTTCACATAGGGAACGTGGGAAATAGGATGATAATAAAGTTTCAACGATTTTGTATAAAATCATAATTCAAAGAGTTTTAAAATTTAACAAGACGAGCATAAACATTTTTTTTATCTACAAATGCTTATTTTGAATAAAAATCGTTGTTTTAAGCCTTAAGTTCACATTGGAAACGTGGGAAATCGAACTATAATGAAGTTTTACCCATTTTTGATACAAATAATCAAACTAATAGTTTTGAAACTAAACAAGCCGAGTATAATCATTGTGTTGTCACAAAGCTAATTGTGACAAGAAATCGTTGTTTTTAGCCTTAACTTCATGTACGGAACATGGAAAATAGGACGATAATGAAGTTTCAACGATTTTGTATAAACTCATAATTCTAAGAGTTTTAAAATTTACAAGCTGAGCATAAACATATTTTATCTACAAATGCTTATTTTGAATAGAAATTATTGTTTTAAGCATTAACTTCACAATGGGAACGTGGAAAATTGAAGTATAGTGAAGGTTTACCCATTTTGATGCAAATAATCAAAGTAAGAGATTTGAAAGTAAACAAGCCAAGTATAATCATTAAGCTGTCTCAAAGCTTATAATGACTAGAAATCGTAGTTTTGAGCCTTAACTTCACGTAGGGAACGTCGGAAATAGGACGATAATGAAGTTTCAATGATTTTGTATAAAATCATAATTCAAAGAGTTTTAAAATTTAACAAGCCGAGCATAAACATTTTTTTTATCTACAAACACTTATTTTGAATAAAAATCGTTGTTTTAAGCCTTAACTTCACATTGGGAACGTGGCAAATCGAACTATAATGATGTTTTACCCATTTTTGATATAAATAATCAAACTAATAGTTTTGAAACTAAACAAGCCGAGTATAATCATTGTGTTGTCACAAAGCTAATTGTGACTAGAAATCGTTCTTTTGAGCCTTAACTTCATGTACCGAACATGGGAAATAGGACGATAATGAAGTTTCAACGATTTGTATAAACTCATAATTCTAAGAGTTTTAAAATTTCACAAGCTGTGCATAAACATATTTTATCTACAAACGCTTATTTTGAATAGAAATTGTTGTTTTAAGCATTAACTTCATAATGGGAACGTGGAAAATTGAAGTATAGTGAAGGTTTACCCATTTTGATGCAAATAATCAAACTAAGATATTTGAAAGTAAACAAACCGAGTATAATGATTAAGATGTCTCAAAGCTTATTGTGACTAGAAATCGTAGTTTTGAGCCTTAACTTCACGTAGGGAATGTCGGAAATAGGACGATAATGAAGTTTCAACGATTTTGTATAAAATCATAATTCAAAGAGTTTTAAAATTTAACAAGCCGAGCATAAACATTTTTTTTATCTACAAACGCTTATTTTGAATAAAAATCGTTGTTTTAAGCCTTAACTTCACATTGGGAACGTGGGAAATCGAACTATAATGAAGTTTTACCCATTTTTGATATAAATAATCAAACTAATAGTTTTGAAACTAAACAAGCCGAGTATAATCATTGTGTTGTCACAAAGCTAATTGTGACTAGAAATCATTGTTTTGAGCCTTAACTTCATGTACGGAATATGGGAAATAGGACGATAATGAAGTTTCAACGATTTGTATAAACTCATAATTCTAAGAGTTTTAAAATTTAACACGCCGAGCATAAACATATCTTATCTACAAACGCTTATTTTGAATAGAAATCGTTGTTTTATGCATTAACTTCTCATTGGGAACGTGGGAAATCGAACTATAATGAAGGTTTACCCATTTTGATGCAAATAATCAAACTAAGAGATTTGAAAGTAAACAAGCCGAGTATAATCATTAAGCTGTCTCAAAGCTTATAATGACTAGAAATCGTAGTCTTGAGCCTTAACTTCACGTAGGGAACGTCGGAAATAGGACGATAATGAAGTTTCAATGATTTTGTATAAAATCATAATTCAAAGAGTTTTAAAATTTAACAAGCCGAGCATAAACATTTTTTTTATCTACAAACACTTATTTTGAATAAAAATCGTTGTTTTAAGCCTTAACTTCACATTGGGAACGTGGCAAATCGAACTATAATGATGTTTTACCCATTTTTGATATAAATAATCAAACTAATAGTTTTGAAACTAAACAAGCCGAGTATAATCATTGTGTTGTCACAAAGCTAATTGTGACTAGAAATCGTTGTTTTGAGCCTTAACTTCATGTACCGAACATGGGAAATAGGACGATAATGAAGTTTCAACGATTTGTATAAACTCATAATTCTAAGAGTTTTAAAATTTAACATGCCGAGCATAAACATATTTTATCTACAAACGCTTATTTTGAATAGAAATCGTTATTTTATGCATTAACTTCTCATTGGGAACGTGGGAAATCGAACTATAATGAAGGTTTACCCATTTTGATGCAAATAATCAAACTAAGAAATTTGAAAGTAAACAAGCTGAGTATAATCATTAAGCTGTCTCAAAGCTTATTGTGACTGGAAATCATTATTTTGAGCCTTAACTTCACGTAGGGAAAGTCGGAAATAGGACAATAATGAACTTTCAACGATTTGGTATAAAATCATAATTCAAAGCGTTTTAAAATTTAACAAGCCGAGCATAAACATTTTTTTTATCTACAAACGCTTATTTTGAATAAAAATCGTTGTTTTAAGCCTTAACTTCACATTGGGAACGTGGGAAATCGAACAATAATGAAGTTTTACCCATTTTTGATACAAATAATCAAACTTTTAGTTTTGAAACTAAACAAGTCGAGTATAATCATTGTGTTGTCACAAAGCTAATTGTGACTTGAAATCATTGTTTTGAGCCTTAACTTCATGTATGGAACATGGGAAATAGGACGATAATGAAGTTTCAACGATTTTGTATAAACTAATAATTCTAAGAGTTTTAAAATTTAACAAGCTGAGCATAAACATATTTTATCTACAAACGTTTATTTTGAATAGAAATTGTTGTTTTAAGTATTAACTTCACAATGGGAACGTGGAAAATCGAAGTATAGTGAAGGTTTACCCATTTTGATGCAAATAATCAAATTAAGAGATTTGAAAGTAAACAAGTCGAGTATAATGATTAAGCTGTCTCAAAGCTTATTGTGACTAGAAATCGTAGTTTTGAGCCTTAACTTCACTTAGGGAACGTCAGAAATAGGACGATAATGAAGTTTCAACGATTTTGTATAAAATCATAATTCAAAGAGTTTTAAAATTTAACAAGCCGAGCATAAACATTTTTTTTATCTACAAACGCTTATTTTGAATAGAAATCGTTGTTTTAATCATTAACTTCACATTGGGAACGTGGAAAATCGAAGTATAAAGAAGTTTTACCCATTTTGATACAAATAATTGAAGTAAGAGTTTTGAAAGTAGACAAGCTGAGTATAATCATTGTGCTGTCACAAGCTAGTTGTGACTAGAAATTGTTGTTTTGAGGCTAAACTTCATGTAGGAAACGTGGGAATTATGACGATAATGAAGTTTCAACGATTTTGAATAAAATCATAATTCTAAGGGTTTTAAAATTTAACATGCCGAGTATAAACATATTTTATCTACAAACGCTTATTTTGAATAGAAATCGTTGTTTTATACATTAACTTCACATTGGGAACGTGGGAAATCGAGCTATAATGAAGGTTTACCCATTTTGATGCAAATAATCAAACTAAGAGATTTGAAAGTAAACAAGCCGAGTATAATCATTAAGCTGTCTCAAAGCTTATTGTGACTAAAAATCATTGTTTTGAGCCTTAACTTCACATAGGGAACGTCGGAAATAGGACGATAATGAAGTTTCAATGATTTTGTATAAAATAATAATTCAAAGAGTTTTAAAATTTAACAAGCCGAGCATAAACATTTTTTTTATCTACAAACGCTTATTTTGAATAGAAATCATTGTTTTAAGTCTTAACTTCACATTGGGAACGTGGAAAATCAAAGTATAAAAAAGTTTTACCCATTTTGATACAAATAATAGAAATAAGTGTTTTGAAAGTAGACAAGCCGAGTATAATCATTGTGCTGTCACAATGCTAATTGTGGCTAGAAATCGTTGTTTTGAGCCTTAACTTCACGTAGGGAATATGGGAAATAGGACGATAATGAAGTTTCAACAATTTTGTATAAAAGAATAATTCTAAGAGTTTTAAAATTCAACAAGCCGAGAATAAATATATTTTATCTACAAACACTTATTTTGAATAGAAATTGTTGTTTAAGCACTAACTTCACATTGTGAACGTGGGAAATCGAACTATATTGAAGTCTTACCCTTTTTGATACAAATATTAAACTAAGAGTTTTTAAAGTAAACAAGCCGAGCATAATCATTGTGCTATTACAAAGCATATTATGACTAGAAATCGTTGTTTTGTTACTTAAACTCACGTAGGGAACGTGAGAAATAGGATGATCATGAAGTTTAAACGATTTTGTATAAAATCCTAATTCAAAGAGTTTTAAAATATAACAAGCCGAGCATAAACATTTTTTTTTATCTACAAACGCTTATTTTGAATAGAAATCGTTGTTTTAAGCCTTAACTTCACATTGGGAACGTGGGAAATCGAACTATAATGAAGTTTTACCCATTTTGATACAAATAATCAAACTAAGAGTTTTGAAACTAAACAAGTCGTGTATAATCATTTTGCTGTCACAAAGCTAATTGTGACTAGAAATCATAGTTTTGAGGCTTAACTTCTAGTACGGAACATGGGAAATAGGACGATAATGAAGTTTCAACGATTTTGTACAAAATCATAATTCAAAGAGTTTTAAAATTTAACAAGCCGAGCATAAACATTTTTTTATCTACAAACGCTTATTTTGAATAGAAATCGTTGTTTTAAGCCTTAACTTCACATTGGGAACGTGGGAAATCAAACTATAATGAAGTTTTATCCATTTTGATACAAATAATCAAACTAAGAGTTTTGAAACTAAACAAGTCGAGTATAATCATTGTGCTGTCACAAAACTAATTGTGACTAGAAATCGTTGTTTTGAGGCTTAACTTCTTGTACGGAACATGGAAAATAGGACGATAATGAAGTTTCAACGATTTTGTTTAAAATCATAATTCTAAGAGTTTTAAAATTTAACAAGCCGAGCATAAACATTTTTTTTTTATCTACAAACGATTATTTTGAATAGAAATCGTTGTTTTAAGCCTTAACTTCACATTGGGAACGTGGGAAATCGAACTATAATGAAGTTTTACCCATTTTGATACAAATAATCAAACTAAGAGTTTTGAAACTAAACAAGTCGAGTATAATCATTGTGCTGTCACAAAGCTAATTGTGAATAGAAATCGTTGTTTTGAAGCTTAAGTTCATGTACGGAACATGGGAAATACGATAATGAAGTTTCAACGATTTTGTATAAAATCATAATTCAAAGAGTTTTAAAATTTAACAAGCCGAGCAAAAACATTTTTCTTTATCTACAAACGCTTATTTTGAATAGAAATCGTTGTTTTAAGCCTTAACCTCACATTGGGAACGTGGGAAATCGAACTATAATGAAGTTTTACCCATTTTGATAGAAATAATCAAACTAAGAGTTTTGAAACTAAACAAGTCAAGTATAATCATTGTGCTGTTACAAAGCTTATTGTGAATAGAAATCGTTGTTTTGATACTTAACCTCACGTAGGGAACGTAAGAATTAGGATGATCATGAAGTTTCAATGATTTTTTATAAAATCCTAATTCAAAGAGTTTTAAAATTTAACAAGCCGAGCATAAACATTTTTTTTATCTACAAACGCTTATTTTGAATAGAAATCGTTGTTTTAAGCCTTAACTTCACATTGGGAACGTGGGAAATCGAACTATAATGAATTATTACCCATTTTGATACAAATAATCAAACTAAGAGTTTTGAAACTAAACAAGTCGAGTATAATCATTGTGCTGTCACAAAGCTAATTGTGACTAGAAATCGTTGTTTTGAGGCTTAACTTCATGTACGGAACATGGGAAATAGGACGATAATGAAGTTTCAACGATTTTGTATAAAATCATAATTCCAAGAGTTTTAAAATATAACAAGCCAAGCATAAACATATTTGATCTACAAACACTTATTTAGAATAGAAATCGACGTTTAAGCATTAACTTCATATTGGGAACATTGGAAATCAAACTATAAGGAAGTTTTACCCATTTTGATACAAATAATCAAACTAAAAGTTTTGAATGTAAACAAGCCGAGTATAATCATTGTGCTGTTAGAAAGCTTATTGTTACTAGAAATCGATGTTTTGATCCTTAACCTCACGTAGGGAACGTAAGAAATAGAACGATAATGAAGTTTCAACGATTTTGTATAAAATCATAATTCTAAGAGTTTTAAAATTTAACAAGCGGAGCATATACGTTTTTTTATCTACAAACGCTTATTTTGAATAAAAATCGTTGTTTTAAGCCTTAACTTCACATTGGGAACGTAGAAAATCGAACTATAATGAAGTTTTACCCATTTTTGATACAAATAATTAAACTAATTGTTTTGAAACTAAACAAGCCGAGTATAATCATTGTGTTGTCACAAAGCTAATTGTGACAAGAAAACGTTGTTTTGAGCCTTAACTTCATGTACGGAACATGGGAAATAGGACGATAATGAAGTTTCAACGATTTTGTATAAACTCATAATTCTAAGAGTTTTAAAATTTAACAAGCTGAGCATAAACATATTTTATCTACAAATGCTTATTTTGAATAGAAATTGTTGTTTAAAGCATTAACTTCACAATGGGAACGTGGAAAATTGAAGTATAGTGAAGGTTTACCCATTTTGATGCAAATAATCAAACTAAGAGATTTGAAAGTAAACAAGCCGAGTATAGTCATTAAGCTGTCTCAAAGCTTATTGCGACTAAAAATCGTTGTTTTGATCCTTAACCTCATGTAGGGAACGTAAGAAATAGAACGATAATGAAGTTTCAAAGATTTTGTATAAAATCATATTTCTAATAGTTTTCAAATTTAAAAAGCCGAGCAGAAACATATTTTATCTACAAACGATTATTTTAAATAGAAATCATTGTTTTTAGCCATAACTTCATATAGGGAACGTGGGAAATCGAAATATAATGAAGTTTTACCAATTTTGATACAAATAATCAAACTAAGAATTTTGAAAGTAAACAAGCCGTGTATAATCATTGTGCTATCACAAAGTTAATTGTGAGTAGAAATCGTTGTTTTGAGCCATAACTTCACGTAGGGAATATGGGAAATAGGACGATAATGAAGTTTCAAGAATTTTGTATAAATTCATAATTCTAAGAGTTTTAAAATTTAACAAGTCGAGCATAAACATATTTATCAACAGATGCTTATTTTGAATAGAAATCGTTGTTTTAAGCATTAACTTCACATTGGGAACGTTGAAAATCGAAGTATAGTGAAGATTTACCCATTTTGATGCAAATAATCAAACTAAGAGTTTTGAAAGTAAACAAGCCGAGTATAATCATTATGCTGTCCCAAAGCTCATTGTGACTAGAAATTATTGTTTTGAGCCTTAACTTCACATAGGGAACGTGGGAAATAGGATGATAATGAAGTTTCAACGATTTTGTATAAAATCATAATTCAAAGAGTTTTAAAATTTAACAAGCCGAGCATAAATATTTTTTTATCTACAAACGCTTATTTTGAATAAAAATCGTTGTTTTAAGCCTTAACTTCACATTGGGAACGTGGGAAATCGAACAATAATGAAGTTTTACCCATTTTTGATACAAATAATCAAACTAATAGTTTTGAAACTAAACAAGCCGAGTATAATCATTGTGTTGTCACAAAGCTAATTGTGACAAGAAATCGTTGTTTTGAGCCTTAACTTCACGTATGGAACATGGAAAATAGGACGATAATGAAGTTTCAACGATTTGTATAAACTCATAATTCTAAGAGTTTTAAAATTTAACAAGCTGTGCATAAACATGTTTTATCTACAAACGCTTATTTTGAATAGAAATTGTTGTTTTAAGCATTAACTTCACAATGGGAACGTGGAAAATTGAAGTATAGTGAAGGTTTTGATGCAAATAATCAAACTAAGAGATTTGAAAGTAAACAAGCCGAGTATAATGATTAAGCTGTCTCAAAGCTTATTGTAACTAGAAATCGTAGTTTTGAGCCTTAGCTTCACGTAGGGAACGTCGGAAATAGGACGATAATGAAGTTTCAACGATTTTGTATAAAATCATAATTCAAAGAGTTTTAAAATTTAACAAGCCGAGCATAAACATTTTTTTTATCTACAAACGCTTATTTTGAATAGAAATCGTTGTTTTAAGCATTAACTTTACATTGGGAACGTGGAAAATCAAAGTATAAAGAAGTTTTACCCATTTTTATACAAATAATCGAAGTAAGTGTTTTGAAAAAAGACAAGCCGAGTATAATCATTGTGCTGTCACAATGCTAATTGTGACTAGAAATCATTGTTTTGAGGCTTAACTTCACGTAGGGAACGTGGGAATTATGACGATAATGAAGATTCAACGATTTTGAATAAAATCATAATTCTAAGAGTTTTAAAATTTAACATGCCGAGCATAAACATATTTTATCTACAAACGCTTATTTTGAATAGAAATCGTTGTTTTATGCATTAACTTCTCATTGGGAACGTGGGAAATCGAACTATAATGAAGGTTTACCTATTTTGATGCAAATAATCAAACTAAGAGATTTGAAAGTAAACAAGCGGAGTATAATCGTTAAGCTGTCTCAAAGCTTATTGTGACTAGAAATCATTATTTTGAGCCTTAACTTCACGTAGGGAACGTCGGAAATAGGACAATAATGAACTTTCAACGATTTGGAATAAAATCATAATTCAAAGAGTTTTAAAATTTAACAAGCCGAGCATAAACATTTTTTTTATCTACAAACGCTTGTTTTGAATAAAAATCGTTGTTTTAAGCCTTAACTTCACATTGGAAACGTGGGAAATCGAACTATAATGAAGTTTTACCCATTTTGATCTAAATAATAGAAGTAAGAGTTTTGAAAGTAGACTAGCCGAGTATAATCATTGTGCTGTCACAATGCTAATTGTTACTAGAAATCGTTGTTTTTAGCCTTAACTTCACATTGGGAACGTGGAAAATCAAAGTATAAAAAAGTTTTACCCATTTTGATATAAAAAATAGAAGTAAGAGTTTTGAATGTAGACAAGCCGAGTATAATCATTGTACTGTCACAATGCAAATTGTGACTAGAAATCATTGTTTTGAGCCTTAACTTCACGTAGGGAATATTGGAAATAGGACGATAATGAAGTTTTAACGATTTTGTATAAAATAATTATTCTAAGAGTTTTAAAATTTAACAAGCCGAGAATAAATATATTTTATCTACAAACACTTATTTTGAATAGAAATTGTTGTTTTAAGCACTAACTTCACATTGGGAACGTGGGAAATTGAACTATATTGAAGTTTTACCCTTTTTGATACAAATATTTAACCTAAGAGTTTTGAAAGTAAACAAGCCGAGTATAATCATTGTGCTGTTACAAAGCTTATTGTGACTAAATATCGTTGTTTTGATACTTAACCTCACGTAGGGAACGTAAGAAATAGGATGATCATGAAGTTTCAACGATTTTGTATAAAATCCTAATTCAAAGAGTTTTAAAATTTAACAAGCCGAGCATAAACATTTTTTTTATCTAGAAACGCTTATTTTGAATAGAAATCGTTGTTTTAAGCCTTAACTTCATATTGGGAACGTGGGAAATTGAACTATAATGAAGTTTTACCCATTTTGATACAAATAATCAAACTAAGAGTTTTGAAACTAAACAATTCGAGTATAATCATTGTGCTGTCACAAAGCTAATTGTGACTAGAAATCGTTGTTTTGAGGCTTAACTTCATGTACGGAACATGGGAAATAGGACGATAATGAAGTTTCAACGATTTTGTATAAAATCATAATTCAAAGAGTTTTAAAATTTAACAAGCCGAGCATAAATATTTTTTTTATCTACAAACGCTTATTTTGAATAGAAATCGTTGTTTTAAGCCTTAACTTCACAATTGGAACGTGGGAAATCGAACTATAATGAAGTTTTACCCGTTTTGATACAAATAATCAAACTAAGACTTTTGAAACTAAACAAGTCGAGTATAATCATTGTGCTGTCATAAAGCTAATTGTGACTAGAAATCGTTGTTTAGAGGCATAACTTCATGTACGGAACATGGTAAATAGGACGATAATGAAGTTTCAATGATTTTGTATAAAATCATAATTCTAAGAGTTTTAAAATTTAACAAGCCGAGCATAAACATTTTTTTTTATCTACAAACGCTTATTTTGAATAGAAATCGTTGTTTTAAGCCTTAACTTCACATTGGGAACGTGGGAAATCGAACTATAATAAAGTTTTACTCATTTTGATACAAATAATCAAACTAAGAGTTTTGAAACTAAACAAGTCGAGTATAATCATAGTGCTGTCACAAAGCTAATTGTGACTAGAAATCGTTGTTTTGAGGCTTAACTTCATGTACGGAACATGGGAAATAGGACGATAATGAAGTTTCAACGATTTTGTATAAAATCATAATTCAAAGAGTTTTAAAATTTAACAAGCCGAGCATAAGTATTTTTTTTATCTAGAAATGCTTATTTCGAATAGAAATCGTTGTTTTAAGCCTTAACTTCACATTGGGAACGTGGGAAATCGAACTATAATGAAGTTTTACCCATTTTGATACAAATAATCAAACTAAGAGTTTTGAAACTAAACAAGTCGAGTATAATCATTGTGTTGTTACAAAGCTTATTGTGACTAGAAATCGTTGTTTTGAGACTTAACCTCACGTAGGGAACGTAAGAAATAGGATGATCATGAAGTTTCAATGATTTTGTATAAAATCCTAATTCAAAGAGTTTTAAAATTGAACAAGCCGAGCATAAACATTTTTTTTATCTACAAACGCTTATTTTGAATAGAAATCGTTGTTTTAAGCCTTAACTTCACATTGGGAACGTGGGAAATCGAACTATAATAAAGTTTTACCCATTTTGATACAAATAATCAAACTAAGAGTTTTGAAACTAAACAAGTCGAGTATAATTATTGTGCTGTCATAAAGCTAATTGTGACTAGAAATCATTGTTTTGAGCCTTAACTCCACGTAGGGAACGTCGGAAATAGGACGATAATGAAGTTTCAAGGATTTTTTATAAAATCATAATTCAAAGAGTTTTAAAATTTAACAAGCCGAGCATAAACATTTTTTTTTATCTACAAACGCTTATTTTGAATAAAAATCGTTGTTTTGAGCCTTAACTTCACATTGGGAACGTGGGAAATCGAACTATAATGAAATTTTACCCTTTTTTTATATAAATAATCAAACTAATAGTTTTGAAAATAAACAAGCCGAGTATAATCATTGTGATGTCACAAAGCTAATTATGCCTAGAAATCGTTGTTTTGAGCCTAAACTTCATGTACGGAACATGGGAAATAGGACGATAATGAAGTTTCAATGATTTTGTTTAAACTCGTAATTCTAAGAGTTTTAAAATATAACAAGCTGAGCATAAATATATTTTATCTACAAACGCTTATTTTGAATAGAAATTGTTGTTTTAAGCACTAACTTCACAATGGGAACGTGGAAAATCGAAGTATAGTGAAGGTTTACCCATTTTGATGCAAATAATCAAACTAAGAGATTTGAAAGTAAACAAGCCGAGTATAATCATTAAGCTGTCTCGAACCTTATTGTGACTAGAAATCGTAGTTTTGAGCCTTAAATTCACATAGGGAACGTCGGAAATAGGACGATAATGAAGTTTCAACGATTTAGTATATAATCATAATTCAAAGATTTTTAAAATTTAACAAGTCGAGCATAAATATTTTTTTTTATCTACAAACGCTTATTTTGAATAAAAATTGTTGTTTTAAGCCTTAACTTCACATTGGGAACGTGGGAAATCGAACTATAATGAAATTTTACCCATTTTTGAAACAAATAATCAAACTAATACTTTTGAAACTTAACAAGCCGAGTATAATCATTGTGTTGTCACAAAGCTAATTGTGACAAGAAATCGTTGTTTTGAGCCTTAACTTCATGTACGGAACATGGAAAATAGGATGATAATGAAGTTTCAACGATTTTGTATAAACTCAGAATTCTGAGAGTTTTAAAATTTAACAAGCTGAGCATAAACATATTTTATCTACAAACGCTTATTTTGAATAGAAATTATTGTTTTAAGCATTAACTTCACAATGAGAACGTGGGAAATCGAAGTATAGTGAAGGCTTACCCATTTTGATGCAAATAATCAAAGTAAGAGATTTGAAAGTAAACAAGCCGAGTATAATCATTAAGCTGTCTCAAAGCTTATTGTGACTAGAAATCGTAGTTTTGAGCCTTAACTTCACGTAGGGAACGTCGGAAATAGGACGATAATGAAGTTTCAACGATTTTGTATAAAATCATAGTTCAAAGGGTTTTAAAATTTAACAAGCCGAGTATAAACATTTTTTTATCTACAAATGCTTATTTTGAATAAAAATCGTTGTTTTAAGCCTTAACTTCACATTGGGAACGTGGGAAATCGAATTATAATGAAGGTTTACCCATTTTTATACAAATAATCGAAGTAAGAGTTTGGAAAGTAGACAAGCCGAGTATAATCATTGTGCTGTCACAATGCTAATTGTGACTAGAAATCATTGTTTTGATGCTTAACTTCACGTAGGGAACGTGGGAATTATGACGATAATGAAGTTTCAACGATTTTGAATAAAATCATAATTCTAAGTGTTTTAAAATTTAACATGCCGAGCATAAACATATTTTATCTACAAACGCTTATTTTGAATAGAAATCGTTGTTTTATGCATTAACTTCTCATTGGGAACGTGGGAAATCGAACTATAATGAAGGTTTACCCATTTTGATGCAAATAATCAAATTAAGAGATTTGAAAGTAAACAAGCTGAGTATAATCATTAAGCTGTCTCAAAGCTTATTGTGACTAGAAATCAATATTTTGAGCGTCAACTTCACGTAGGGAACGTCGGAAATAGGACAATAATGAATTTTCAACGATTTGGTATAAAATCATAATTCAAAGAGTTTTAAAATTTAACAAGCCGAGCATAAACATTTTTTTTTATCTACAAACGCTTATTTTGAATAAAAATCGTTGTTTTAAGCCTTAACTTCACATTGGGAACGTGCGAAATCGAACTATAATGAAGTTTTACCCATTTTTGATACAAATAATCAAACTATTAGTTTTGAAACTAAACAAGTCGAGTATAATCATTGTGTTGTCACAAAGCTAATTTTGACTTGAAGTCGTTGTTTTGAGCCTTAACTTCATGTACGGAACAAGGGAAATAGGACGATAATGAAGTTTCAACAATTTTGTATAAACTCATAATTCTAAGAGTTTTAAAATTTAACAAGCTAAGCATAAACATATTTTATCTACAAACGTTTATTTTGAATAGAAATTGTTGTTTTAAGCATTAACTTCACAATGGGAATGTGGAAAATCGAAGTATAGTGAAGGTTTACCCTTTTTGATGCAAATAATCAAACTAGGAGATTGGAAAGTAAACAAGCCGAGTATAATCTTTAAGCTGTCTTAAAGCTTATTGTGACTATAAATCGTAGTTTTGAGCCTTAACTTCACGTAGGGAACGTCAGAAATAGGACGATAATGAAGTTTCAATGATTTTGTATAAAATCATAATTCAAAGAGTTTTAAAATTTAACAAGCCGAGCATAAACATTTTTTTTTATCTACAAACGCTTATTTTGACTAGAAATCGTTGTTTTAAGCATTAACTTCACATTGGGAATGTGGAAAATCGAAGTATAAAGGAGTTTTACCCATTTTGATACAAATAATCGAAGTAAGAGTTTTGAAAGTAGATCAGCCGAGTATAATCATTGTGTTGTCACAATGCTAATTGTGACTAGAAATTGTTGTTTTGAGGCTTAACTTCACGTAGGGAACGTGAGAATTATGACGATAATGAAGTTTCAACGATTTTGAATAAAATCATAATTTTAAGAGTTTTAAAATTTAACATGCCGAGCATAAACATATTTTATCTACAAACACTTATTTTGAATAGAAATCGTTGTTTTCTGCATTAACTTCACATTGGGAACATGGGAAATCGAGCTATAATGAAGGTTTACCCATTTTGATGCAATTAATCAAACAAAGAGATTTGAAAGTAAACAAGCTGAGTATAATCATTAAGCTGTCTCAAAGCTTATTGTGACTGGAAATCATTGTTTTGAGCCTTAACTTCACGTAGGGAACGTCGGAAATAGGACGATAATGAAGTTTCAACGATTTTGTATAAAATAATGATTCTAAGAGTTTTAAAATTAAACAAGCCGAGAATAAATATATTTTATCTACAAACACTTATTTTGAATGTAGACAAGCCGAGTATAATCAATGTGCTGTCACAATGCTAATTGTGACTAGAAATCGTTGTTTTGAGCCTTAACTTCACGTAGGGAATATGGGAAATAGGACGATAATGAAGTTTCAACGATTTTGTATAAAATAATAATTCTAAGAGTTTTAAAATTTAACAAGCCGAGAATAAATATATTTTATCTACAAACACTTATTTTGAATAGAAATTGTTGTTTTAAGCATTAATTTCACATTGGGAACGTGGGAAATCGAACTATATTGAAGTTTTACCCTTTTTGATACAAATATTTAACCTAAGAGTTTTGAAAGTAAACAAGCCGAGTATAATCATTGTGCTGTTACAAAGCTTATTGTGACTAGAAATCGTTGTTTTGATACTTAACCTCACGTAGGGAACGTAAGAAATGGGACGATCATGAAGTTTCAACGATTTTGTATAAAATCCTAATTCAAAGAGTTTTAAAATTTAACAAGCCGAGCATAAACTTTTTTTTATCTACAAACGCTTATTTTGAATAGAAATCGTTGTTTTAAGCCTTAACTTCACTTTGGAAACGTGGGAAATCCAACTATAATGAAGTTTTACCCATTCTGATACAAATAATTAAACTAAGAGTTTTGAATGTAAGCAAGCCGAGTATAATTATTGTGCTGTCACTAAGCTTATTTTGACTAAAAATGGTAGTTTTGAGGCTTAACTTCATGTAGGGAATATGGGAAATAGGACGATAATGAAGTTTCAACGATTTTGTATAAACTCATAATTCTAAGAGTTTTAAAATTTAACAAGCTGAGCATAAATATATTTTATCTACAAACGATTATTTTGAATAGAAATCGTTGTTTTAAGCCTTAACCTCATATTGGGAACGTGGGAAATCGAACTATAATGAAGTTTTACCCATTTTGATACAAATAATCAAACTATGAGTTTTGAAAGTAAACAAGCCGAGTATAATCATTGTGCTGTTACAAAGCTTATTGTTACTAGAAATCGATGTTTTGATCCTTAACCTCACGTAGGGAACGTAAGAAATAGGACGATAATGAAGTTTCATCGATTATGTATAAAATCATAATTATAAGAGTTTAAAAATTTAAAAAGCCGAGCATAAACATATTTTATCTACAAACGATTATTTTGAATAGAAATCATTGTTTTAAGCCTTAACTTCATATTGGGAACGTGGGAAATCGAACTATAATGAAGTTTTACCCATTTTGATACAAATAATCAAACTAAGAGTTTTGAAACAAAACATGCCGAGTATAATCATTGTGCTATCACAAAGCTAATTGTTACTAGAAATCGTTGTTTTGAGCCTTAACTTCACTTAGGGAATATGGGAAATAGGACGATAATGAAGTTTCTACAATTTTGTATAAAATAATGATTCTAAGAAATCGTTTTTTTAAGCATTAACTTTACATTGGGAACGTGGGAATTTGAACTATATTTAAGTTTTACCCTTTTAGATACTTAACCTCACGTAGGGAACGTAAGAAATGGGATGATCATGAAGTTTCAACGATTTTGTATAAAATCATAATTCTTAGAGTTTTAAAATTTAACAAGCCGAGCATAAATATATTTTATCACAAAATGTTTATTTTGAATAGAAATCATTGTTTTAAGCACTAACTTCACATTGGTATCGTGGCAAATCGAACTATAAAGAAGGCTTACACATTTTCATGCAAATAATAAAACTACGAGTTTTGAAAGTAAACAAGCCGAGTATAATCATTAAGCTGTCACAAAGCTTATTGAGACTAGAAATCGTTGTTTTGAGCCTTAACTTCACATAGAGAATGTGGAAAAGAGGACGATAACGAAGTTTCAACGATTTTGTATAAAATCAAAATTCAAAGAGTTTTAAAATTTAACAAGCGAGCATAAACATTTTTTTTATCTACAAACGCTTATTTTGAACAGAAATCGTTGTTTTAAGCCTTAACTTCACATTGGGAACGTGGGAAATCGAACTATAATGAAGTTTTACCCATTTTGACACAAATAATCAAACTAAGAGTTTTGAAACTAAACAAGTTGAGTATAATCATTGTGCAGTCACAAAGCTAATTGTGACTAGAAATCGTTGTTTTGAGCCTTAATTTCATGTACAAAACATGGGAAATAGGACGATAATGAAGTTTCAGCAATTTTGTATAAAATCATAATTCTAAGGGTTTTAAAATTTAACAAGCCGAGCATAAACATATTTTATCTACAAACGCTTATTTTGAATAGAAATCGTTGTTTAAAGCATTAACTTCACATTGGGAATGTGGGAAATCGAACTATAACGAAGTTTTACCCATTTTGATACAAATAATCAAATTAAGAGTTTTGAAAGTAAACAAGCCGAGTATAATCATTGTGCTGTTACAAAGCTTATTGTGACTAGAAATCGATGTTTTGATCCTTAACCTCACGTAGGGAACGTAAGAAATAGGACGATAATGAAGTTTCAACGATTTTGTATAAAATCATAATTCTAAGAGTTTTAAAATTTAACAAGCCGAGCATAAACATATTTTATCTACAAACGCTTATTTTGAATAGAAATCGTTGTTTTACGCCTTTAATTCACATTGGGAACGTGTGAAATTGAACTGTATTGAAGTTTTACACATTTTGATACAAATAATCAAACTAAAAGTTTTGAATGTAAGCAAGCCGAGTAAAATTATTGTGCTGGCACAAAGCTTATTTTGACAAAAAATGGTTGTTTTGAGCCTTAACTTCATGTAGGGAATATGGGAAATAGGACGATAATGAAGTTTCAACGATTTGTATAAAATCATAATTCTAAGAGTTTTAAAATATAACAAGCCGAGCATAAACATTTTATTTTATCTACAAACGCTTAATTTCAATAGAAATCGTTGTTTTAAGCCTTAACTTCACATTGGGAACGTGGAAAATCGAAGTATAAAGTTATTTTACCCATTTTGATACAAATAATCGAAGTAAGAGTTTTGAAAGTAGACAAACCGAGCATAATCATTGTGCTGTCACAATGCTAATTGTGACTAGAAATCGTTGTTTTGAGCCTTAACTTTACGTAGGGAACGTGGCAAATATGATGATAATGAAGTTTCAACGATTTTGAAAAAAGTCATAATTCTAAGAGTTTTAAAATTTAACATGCCGAGCATAAACATATTTTATCTACAAACGCTTATTTTGAATAGAAATCGTTGTTTTAAGCATTAACTTCATATTGGGAACGTGAGAAATCGAACTATAATGAAGGTTTACCCATTTTGATGCAAATAATCAAACTAAGAGTTTTGAAAGTAAACAAGCCGAGTATAATCATTGTGTTGTTACAAAGCTTATTGTGACTAGAAATCGATGTATTGATCCTTAACCTCATGTTGGGAACGTAAGAAATAGGACGATAATGAAGTTTCAACGATTTTGTATAAAATCATAATTCTAAGAGTTTTAAAATTTAACAAGCCGAGCATAAACATATTTTATCTACAAACGCTTATTTTGAATAGAAATCGTTGTTTTACGCCTTAACTTCACATTGGGAACGTGGGTAATCGAACTATAATGAAGTTTTACCCATTTTGATACAAACAATCAAACTAAGAGTTTTGAAAGTAAACAAGCCGAGTATAATCATTGTGCTATCACAAAGTTAATTATTACTAGAAATTGTTGTTTTGAGCCTTAACTTCACTTAGGGAAAATGGGAAATAGGACGATAATGAAGGTTCTACAATTTTGTATAAAATAATGATTCTAAGAGTTTCAAAATTTAACAAGCCGAGCATAAACATATTTTATCTACAAACGCTTATTTTGAATAGAAATCGTTGTTTTAAGCATTAACTTCACATTGGGAACGTGTGAAATCGAACTATATTGAAGTTTTACCCTTTTTTATATAAATAATCAACCTAAGAGTTTTGAAAGTAAACAAGCCGAGTATAATCATTGAGCTGTCATGAAGCTTATTGTGACTAGAAGGCATTGTTTTCAGCCTTAACTTCAAGTAGGGAATATGGGAAAAAGGACGATAATGAAGTTTCCACTTTTTATATAAAATCATAATTCTAAGAGTTTTAAAATTTAACAAGCCGAGCATAAACATATTTTATCAACAAACGCTTATTTTGGATAGAAATCGTTGTTTTTTGCATTAACTTCACATTGGGAACGTCGGAAATCGAACTATAATGAAGTTTTACCCATTTTGATGCAAATAATCAAACTAAGAGTTTTGAAAGTAAACAAGCCGAGTATAATCATTGTGCTATCACAAAGCTAATTATTACTTGAAATTGTTGTTTTGTGCCTTAACCTCGCTTAGGGAATATGGGAAATAGGACGACAATGAAGTTTCTACAATTTTGTATAAAATAATGAATCTAAGAGTTTCAAAATTAAACAAGCCGAGCATAAACATATTTTATCTACAAATGCTTATTTTGAATAGAAATCGTGGTTTTAAGCATTAACTTCACATTGGGAACGTGGGAAATCGAACTATAATGAAGGTTTACCCATTTTGATGCAAATAATCAAACAAAGAGTTTTGAAAGTAAACAAGCCGAGTATAACATTAAGCTGTCACAAAGCTTATTGTGACTAGAAATCGTTGTTTTGAGCCTTAACTTCATGTAGGGAACGTGGGAAATAGGACGATAATGAAGTTTCAACAATTTTGTACAAATAATCAAACTAAGAGTTTTGAATGTAAGCAAGCCTAGTATAATCATTGTGCTGTCACAAAGCTTATTTTGACTAAAAATGGTTCTTTTGAGACTTAACTTCATGTAGGGAATATGAGAAATAGGACGATAATGAAGTTTTAACGATTTTGTATAAAATCATAATTCTAAGAGTTTTAAAATTTAACAAGCCAAGCATAAATATATTTTATCAACAAACGCTTATTTTGAATATAAATTGTTGTTTTAAGCATTAACTTCATATTGGAATCGTGGAAAATCGAAGTATAGTGAAGGTTTTCCCATTTTGATGCAAATAATCAAACTAAGAGATTTGAAAGTAAACATGCCGAGTATAATCATTAAGCTGTCTCTAAGCTTATTGTGACTAGAAATCGTTGTTTTGAGCCTTAACTTCACAAAGGGAACGTGGAAAATAGGACGATAATGAAGTTTCAACGATTTTGTATAAAATCATAATTCAAAGAGTTTAAAAATTTAACAAGCCGAGCATAAACATTTTTTATCTGCAAACGCTTATTTTGAATAGAAATCGTTGTTTTAAGCCTTAACTTCACATTGGGAACGTGGAAAATTGAAGTATAAAGAAGTTTTACCCATTTTGATACAAATAATCAAAGTAAGAGTTTTGAAAGTAAACAAGCCGAGTATAATCATTGTGCTGTCACAATGCTAATTGTGACTAGAAATCGTTGTTTTGAGCCTTAACTTCACGTAGGGAACGTGGGTAATATGACGATAATGAAGTTTCAACGATTTTGAATAAAATCATAATTCTAAGAGTTTTAAAATTTAACATGCCAAGCATAAACATATTTTATCTACAATCGCTTATTTTGAATAGAAATCGTTGTTTTAAGCATTAACTTCACATTAGGAATGTGGGAAATCGAACTATAATGAAGGTTTACCCATTTTGATGCAAATAATCAAACTAAGAGTTATGAAAGTAAACAAGCCGAGTATAACATTAAGCTGTCACAAAGCTTATTGTGACTATAAATCATTGTTTTGAGCCTTAACTTCATGTAGGGAACGTGGGAAATAGGACAATAATTAAGTTTCAACGATTTTGTATAAAATCATAATTCAAAGAGTTTTATAATTAAACAAGCTGAGCATAAACATATTTTATCTACAAACGCTTATTTTGAATAGAAATCGTTGTTTTAAGCCTTAACTTCACATTGAAAATGTGTGAAATCGAACTATAATAAAGTTTTTCCTATTTTGATACAAATAATAAATCTAACAGTTTTGAAAGTAAACAAGCCGAGTATAATCATTGAGCTGTTATAAAGCTTATTGTGATAAGAAGTCGTTGTTTTGAGCCTTAACTTCACGTAGGGAATATGGGAAATAGGACGATAATGAAGTTTCAACGATTTTGTATAAAATCATAATTCTAAGAGTTTTAAAATTTAACAAGGCAAGCATAAACATATTTTATCTACAAACGTTTATTTTGAATAGAAATCATTATTTCAAGAATTAACTTCACATTGGGAACGTTGCAAATCGAACTATATTGAAGTTTTACCCTTTTTGACACAAATAATCAACCTAAGAGTTTTGAAAGTAAACAAGCCGAGTATAATCATTGTGCTGTTACAAATCTTATTATGACTAGAAATCGTTGTTTTGATACTTAACCTCACATAGGGAACATAAGAAATAGGACGATAATGAAGTTTCAACGATTTTGTATAAAATCATAATTCTAATAGTTTTAAAATTTAACAAGCCGAGCATAAACATATTTTATCTAGAAACGATTATTTTGAATAGAAATCGTTGTTTTAAGCCTTAACTTCATATTGTGAACGTGGGAAATCGAACTATAATGAAGTTTTACCTATTTTGATACAAATAATCAAACTAAGAGTTTTGAAAGTAAACAAGCCGAGTATAATCATTGTGCTATCACAAAGCTAATTATTACTAGAAATCGTTGTTTTGAGTTTTAACTTCACTTAGGGAATATGGGAAATGGGACGATAATGAAGTTTCTACAATTTTGTATAAAATAATGATTCTAAGAGTTTCAATATTTAACAAGCTGAGCATAAACATATTTTATCTACAAACGCTTATTTTGAATAGAAATCGTTGTTTTAAGCATTAACTTCACATTGGGAACGTGTGAAATCGAACTATATTGAAGTTTTACCCTTTTTGATACAAATAATCAACCTAAGAGTTTTGAAAGTAAACAAGCCGAGTATAATCATTGGGAATGTGGGAAATCGAACTATAATGAAGTTTTACCGATTTTGATACAAATAATCAAACGAAGAATTTTGAAAGTAAACAAGCCGAGTATAATCATTGTGCTATCACAAAATTACTTGTGACTAGAAATCGTTGTTTTGAGCCTTAACTTCATGTAGGGAATATGGGAAATAGGACGATAATGAAGTTTTAATGATTTTGTATAAAATCATAATTACAAGAGTTTTAAATTTTAACAAGCCGAGCATAAACATATTTATCAACAAACGCTTATTTTGAATAGAAATCGTTGTTTTAAGCATTAACATCACATTGGGAACGTGGAAAATTCAAGTATAGTGAAGGTTTACCCATTTTGAGGCAAATAATCTAACTAAGAGTTTTGAAAGTAAACAAGCCGAGTATAAACATTAAGCTGTTCCAAAGCATATTGTGACTAGAAATCGCTGTTTTGAGCCTTAACTTCACATAGGGAACGTGGGAAATAGGACGATAATGAAGTTTTAATAATTTTGTATAAAATCATAATTCAAAGAGTTTTAAAATTTAACAAGCCGAGCATAGAAATTTTTTTATCTACAAATGAATATTTTGAATAGAAATCGTTGTTTTAAGCATTGTCTTCACATTTGGAACGTGGGAAATCGAACTACATTGAAGTTTTACCTTTTTGATACAAATGTTCAAACTAAGAGTTTTGCAAATAAACAAGCCGAGTATAATCATTGTGCTGTCACAAAGTTTATTGTGACTGGAAATTGTTATTTTGTGCCTTAACTGCATGTAGGGATTATGGGAAATAGGACGATAATAAAGTTTCAACAATTTTGTATAAAATCATAATTCTAAGAGTTTTCAAATTTAACAAGCTGAGCATAAACATATTTTATCTACAAACGCTTACTTTTAATAGAAATCGTTGTTTTAAGCCTTAACTTCATATTGGAAATGTGGGAAATCGAACTATAATGAAGTTTTACCGATTTTGATACAAATAATCAAACTAAGAATTTTGAAAGTAAACAAGCCGAGTATAATCATTGTGCTATCACAAAATTACTTGTGACTAGAAATCGTTGTTTTGAGCCTTAACTTCATGTAGGGAATATGGGAAATAGGACGATAATGAAGTTTCAACGATTTAGTATAAAATAATAATTATAAGTGTTTTAAAATTTAACAAGCCGAGCATAAACATATTTATCAACAAACGCTTATTTTGAATAGAAATTGTTGTTTTAAGCATTAACATCACATTGGGAACGTGGAAAATCAAAGTATAGTGAAGGTTTACCCATTTTGATGCAAATAATCTAAGAGTTTTGAAAGTAAACAAGCCGAGTATAAACATTAAGCTGTCCCAAAGCTTATTGTGACTAGAAATTGTTGTTTTGAGCCTTAACTTCACATAGGGAACGTGGGAAATAGGACGATAATGAAGTTTCAATAATTTTTTATAAAATCATAATTCAAAGAGTTTTAAAATTTAACAAGCCCAGCATAAACATTTTTTTTTTATCTACAAATGCTTATTTTGAATAGAAATAGTTGTTTTAAGCCTTAACTTCACACTGGGAACGTGGGAAATCGAACTATAATGAAGTTTTACCCATTTTGATACAAATTATCAAACTAAGAGTTTTGAAACTAAACAAGCCGAGTATAATCATTGTGCTGTCACAAAGCTAATTGTGACTAGAAATCGTTGTTTCGAACCTTAACTTCATTTACAGAACATGGGAAATAGGACGATAACGAAGTTTGAACGATTTTGTATAAAATCATAATTCTAATAGTTTTAAAATTTAACAAGCCGAGCATAAACATATTTTATCAAGAAACGTATATTTTGAATCGAAATCGTTGTTTTAAGCATTAACTTCACATTGGGAATGTGGGAAATTGAACTATAATGAAGGTTTCCCCATTTTGATGCAAATAATAAAACTAAGAGTTTTGAAAGTAAACAAGCCGAATATAATCACTAAGCTGTCACAAAGCTGATTATGACTAGAAATCGTTGTATTGAGCCTTAACTTCATGTAGGGAACGTGGGAAATAGGACGATAATGAAGTTTCAACGATTTTGTACAAATCATAATTCTAAGAGTTTTATAATTTAACAAGCCGAGCATAAACATATTTTATCTACAAACGCTTATTTTGAATAGAAATCGATGTTTTAAGCATTAACTTCACATTGGGAACGTGTGAAATCGAACTATAATTCATTTTACCCATTTTGATACAGATAATAAAGCTAAGTGTTTTGAAAGTAAACAAGCCGAGTATAATCATTGTGCTGTCACAAAGCTTATTGTGACTAGAAATCGTTGCTTTGAGGCTTAACTTCACGTAAGGAATATGGGAAATAGGACGATAATGAAGTTTCAACTATTTTGTATAAAATCATAATTCTAAAAGGTTAAGAATATAGCAAACTGAGAATAAACATATTTTATCTACAAACGCTTATTTTGAATAGAAATCGTTGTTTTAAGCATTAACTTCACAATGGGAATGTGGGAAATCGAACTATATTGAAGTTTTACCCTTTTTGTTACAAATAATCAAAATAATAGTCTTGAAAGTAAACAAGCCGAGTATAATCATTGCGTTGTCACAAAGCTTATTATGACTAGAAATCGTTGTTTTGAGCCTTAACTTCACGTAGGGAATATGGGAAATAGGACGATAAAGAAGTTTCAAAGATTTTGTATAAAATCATAATTCTAAGAGTTTTAAAATTTAGCAAGCCGAGCGTAAACATATTTTATCTACAAACTCCTATTTTGAATAGAAATCGTTGTTTTAAGCATTAACTTCACATTGGGAACGTGGGAAATCGAACTATATTGAAGTTTTAATCTTTTTGATACAAATAATCAAACTGAGAGTTTTGAAAGTAAACATGCCGAGTTTCACTATTGTGCTGTCACAAAGCTTATTGTGACTACAAATAGTTCTTTTTTGCGTTTAACTTCACGTTGGGAAAATGGAAAATAGGACAATAATGTAGTTTCAACGATTTTGTATAAAATCATAATTCTATGAGTTTTTAAATTTAACAAGCCGAGCATAAACATATTTTATCTACAAACGATTATTTTTAATAGAAATCGTTGTTTTAAGCTTTAACTTCATATTGGGGATGTGGGAAATAGTACCATATTGAAGTTTTACCCTTTTTGATACAAATAATCAAACTAAGAGTTTTGAAAGTAAACAAGCCGAGTATAATCATTGTGCTGTTACAAAGCTTATTATGAATAGAAATCGTTGTTTAGAGCCTTAACTTCACAAAGGGAACGTGCAAAATAGGACGATAATGAAGTTTCAACAATTTTATATAAAATCATAATTCTAAGAGTTTTTAAATTTAACAAGCCGAGCATAAACATATTTTATCTACAAACGCTTATTTTGAATAGAAATCGTTGTTTTAAGCATTATCTTCACATTTGGAATGTGGGAAATCGAACTATATTGAAGTTTTACCCTTTTTGATACAAATATTCAAACTAAGAGTTTTGAAAGTAAACAAGCCGAGTATAATCATTGTGCTGTTACAAAGCTTATTGTGACTGGAAATTGTTTTTTTGTGCCTTAACCGCATGTAGGGAATATGGGAAATAGGACGATAATAAAGTTTCAACGATTTTGTATAAAATCATAATTCTAAGAGCTTTAAAATTTAACATGCCGAGCATAAACATATTTTATCTATAAATACTTATTTTAAATAGAAATCATTGTTTTAAGCAGTAACTTCATATTGGGAACGTGGGAAATCGAACTATATTTAAGTTTTACCCATTTTGATACAAATAATCAAACAGAGAGTTTCAAAAGTAAACAAGCCGAGTATAATCATTGTGCTGTTACAAAGCTTATTGTGACTAGAAATCGTTGTTTTGATCCTTTACCTCATGCAGGGAACCTAAGAAATAGGACGATAATAAATTTTCAAAAATTTTGTATCAAATAATAATTCTAAGAGGTTTAAAATTTAACAAGCCGAGCATAAACATATTTTATTTACAAACGCTTATTTTGAATTGAAATCGTTGTTTTAAGCCTTAACTTCACATTGCGAACATGGGAAATCGAACTATAATGAAGTTTTACCCATTTTGATACAAATAATCAAACTAAGAGTTTTGAAAGTTAACAAGCTGAGTATAATCATTGTGCTGTCACAAAGCTTATTGTGACTAAAAATCTTTGTTTTGAGCCTTAACTTCACATAGGGATCGTGGGAAATAGGACGATAATGAAGTTTTAACGATTTTGTATTAAAAAATCATTCTAAGAATTTTTAAATTCAACAAGCCGACCATAATCTTATCTTATGTACAAACGCTTATTTTGAATAGAAATCATTGTTTTAAAAATTAACTTGACATTGGAAACGTAGGAAATCGAACTATATTGAAGTTTTACCCTTTTTGATACAAATAATCAAACTAATAGTTTTGAAAGTAAACAAGCCATGTATAATCACTGTGCTGTCACAAAGCTTATTGTGACTTGAAATCATTGTTTTGATCCTTAACCTTACGTAGGGAACATAAGAAATTGGACGATAATGAAGTTTCAATTATTTTGTATCAAATAATCATTCTAAGAGGTTTAAAATTTAGCAAGCCGAGCATAAATATATTTTTTCTACAAACGCGTATTTTGAATAGAAATCGTTGTTTTAAGCATTAACTTCACGTTGGGAACATAGGAAATCGAACTATATTGAAGTTTTACCCATTTTGATGTAAATAATCAAACTAAGAGTTTTGAACGTAAGCAAGCCTAGTATAATCATTATGCTGTTACAAAGCTTATTGTGATTAGAAATCGTTGTTTTGATCTTTAACCTCACAAAGGGAACATAAGAAATAGGACGATAATGAAGTTTCGACAATTTTGTATCAAATAATCATTCTAAGAGGTTTAAAATTTAACAAGCCGAACATGAACATATTTTATCTAAAAACGCTTATTTTGAATTGAAAATCGTTGTTTTAAGCATTAACTTCACATTGGGAATGTGGGAAATTGAACTATAACGATGTTTTACCCATTTTGATACAAATAATCAAACTAAGCGTTTTGAAAGTAAACAAGCTAAGTATAATCATTGTACTGTTACAAAGCTTATTGTGACTATAAATCGATGTTTGGATCCTTAACCTCACATAGGGAACGTAAGAAATAGGACGATAATGAAGTTTCAACGATTTTGTATAAAATCATAATTCTAAGAGTTTTAAAATTTATCAAGCCGAGCATAAACATATTCTATCCACAAACGCTTATTTTTAATAGAAATCATTGTTTTTAGCCTTAACTTTACATTGGGAACGTGGTAAATCGAACTATAATGAAGTTTTACAAATTTTGATACAAATAATCAAACTAAGAGTTTTGAAAGTAAGCAAGCCGAGTATAATCATTGTGCTGTCACAAAGCTTATTGTGACTAAAAATGGTTGTTTTGAGCATTAACTTCATGTAGGGAATATGAAAAATAGGATGATAATGAAGTTTCAACGATTTTGTATAAAATCATAATTCTAAGAGTTTTAAAATATAACAAGCCGATCATAAACATATTTTATCTACAAACGCTTATTTTGAATAGAAATTGTTGTTTTAAGAAATAACTTCACATTGGGAACTTGAAAAATCGAAGTATAGTGAAGGTTTACCCATTTTGATGCAAATAATCAAACTAAGAGATTTGAAAGTAAACAAGCCGAGTATAATCATTAGGCAGTCTCAAAGCTTATTGTGACTAGAAATCGTTGTTTCAAGCCTTAACTTCATGTACGGAACGTGGGAAATAGGACGATAATGAAGTTTCAACGATTTGGTATAAAATCGTAATTCAAAGAGTTTTAAAATTTAACAAGCTCAGCATAAACATTTTTTTTAGCTACAAACGCATATTTTGAATAGAAATCGTTGTTTTAAGCCTTAACTTCACATTGGGAACGTGGAAAATCAAAATATAAAGAAGTTTTACCCATTTTGATAGAAATAATCAAACTAAGAGTTTTGAAAGTAAACAAGCCGAGTATAATCATTGTGCTATCACAACGCTTATTGTGACTAGAAATCGGGGTTTTGAGCCTTAACTTCATGTAGGGAAATAGGACGATAATGAAGTTTCAACGATTTTGAATAAAATCATAATTCTAAGAGTTTTAAAATTTAACATGCCGAGCATAAACATATTTCATCTACAAACGCTTATTTTGAATAGAAATCATTGTTTTAAGCATTAACTTCACATTGGGAACGTGAGAAATCGAACTATAATGATGGTTTACCCATTTTTATACAAATAATCAAACTAAGAGTTATGAAAGTAAATAAGCCGAGTATAACATTAAGCTGTCACAAAGCTTATTGTGACTAGAAATCGTTGTTTTGAGCCATAACTTCATGTAGGGAACGTGGGAAATAGGACGATTATGAAGTTTCAACGATTTTGTATAAAATCATAATTGTATGAGTTTTAAAATTTAACAAGACGAGCATAAATATATTTTCTCTACAAACGCTTATTTTGAATAGAAATCGTGGTTTTAAGCCTCAACTTCACATTGGGAACGTGGGAAATCGAACTATAATGAAGTTTTACCCATTTTGAAACAAATAATCAAACTAAGACTTTTGAAAGTAAACAAGCTGAGTATCATCATTGTGCTGTCACAAAGCTTATAGTGACTAGAAATCATTGTTTTGAGCCATAGCTTCACGTAGTGAATATGGGAAATAGGATCATAATGAAGTTTCAACGATTTTATAAAAAATCATAATTATATGAGTTTTAAAATTTAACAAGCCGAGCATAAATATATTTTATCTACAAACGCTTATTTTTAACCGAAATCGTTGTTTTAAGAATTACCTTCACATTGGGAACGTGGGAAATCAAATTATAATGAAGGTTTACCCATTTTGATGCCAATAATATAATGAAGGTTTACCCATCTTGATGCAAATAATTAAACTAAGAGTTTTGAAATTAAAGAAGCCGAGAATAGTCATTAAGCTGTCACAAAGCTTATTGTGACTAGAAATCATTATTTTAAGCCTTAACTTCACGTAGAGAACGTGGGAAATAGGACGATAATGATGTGTCAACGATTTTGTATAAAATCATAATTCTAATAGTTTTAAAATTTAACAAGTGGAGCATAAACATATTTTATCTACAAACGCTTATTTTGAATAGAAATCGTTGTTTTAAGCCTTACCTTCACATTGGGAACGTGGGAAATCGAACTATAATGAAGGTTTACCAATTTTGATACAAATAATCAAACTAAGAGTTTTGAAAGTAAACAAGCCGAGTATAATCATTAAGCTGTCACAAAGCTTATTGTGACTAGAAATCGTTATTTTGAGCCTTAACTTCACGTAGGGAACGTGGGAAATAGGACGATAATGAAGTTTCAATGATTTTTTATAAAATCATAATTCTAATAGTTTTAAAATTTAACAAGCCGAGCATAAACATATTTTATCTACAAATGCTTATTTATAATAGAAATTGTTGTTTTTGGCATTAACTTCACATTTGGAACGTGGTAAATCGAACTATATTGAAGTTTTACCCTTTTTGATACAAATAATCAAACTAAGAGTTTTGAAAGTAAACAAGCGAGTATAATTATTATGCTGTTACAAAGCTTGGGAACGTGGAAAATAGGACGGTAATGAAGTTTCAACGATTTTGTATAAAATTATAATTCTAAGAGTTTTAAAATTTAAAAAGCCAAGCATAAACATATTTTATCTCCAAAAGCTTATTTTGAATTGAAATCATTGTTTTAAGCATTAACTTCACATTGGGAACATGGGAAATCGAACTATATTGAAGATATACCCATTTTGATGCAAATAATCAAACTAAGTGTTTTGAAAATAAACAAGCCGAGTATAATCATTAAGCTATCACAAAGCTTATTGTGACTAGAAATCATTTTTTTGAGCCATAACTTCACATAAGGAACGTGGGAAATAGGAGGATAATGAAGTTTCAGCGATTTTGTATAAAATCAGAATTCTAAGAGTTTTAGAATTTAACAAGCTGACCATAAACAAATTTTATCTACAAAAGCTTATTTTGAATGGAAATCGTTATTTTAAGACTTAACTTCACATTGGAAATGTGTGAAATCGAACTATAATAAAGTTTTACCCATTTAGATACAAATAATCAAACTAAGAGTTTTGAAAGTAAACAAGTCGAGTGTAATCATTAAGCTGTCACAATGCTTACTGTGATTAGAATATGTTGTTTTGAGCCGTAACTTCACGTAGGGAACGTGGTAAATAGAACGGTTATGAAGTTTCAACGATTTTGAATAAAATCATAATTCTAAGTGTTTTAAAATTTAACATGCCGAGCATAAACATATTTTATCAACAAAAGCTAATTTTGAATAAAAATCGTTGTTTTAAGCATTAACTTCATATTGGGAACGTGGGAAATTGAACAATAATGAAGATTTACCCATATTGATAAAATAATCAAACTAAGAGTTTTGAAAGTAAACAAGCCGAGTATAATCATTAAGCTATCTCAAAGCTTATTGTGACTAGAAATCGTTGTTTTGAACCTTAACTTCACGTAGGGAATGAGTGAAATAGGACGATAATGAAGTTTCAACGATTTTGTATAAAATCATAATTCTAAGAGTTTTAATATTTAACAAGCCGAGCACAAACATATTTTATCTACAAACGCTTATTTTGAATTGAAATCGTTGTTTTAAGACTTAACTTCACATTGGGAACGTGGGAAATCGAACTATAATGAAGTTTTACCCATTTTAAAACAAATAATCAAACTAAGAGTTTTGAAAGTAAACAAGCCGAGTGTAATCATTAAGCTGTCACAAAGCTTATTGTGACTATAAATCGTTGTTTTGAGCCTTAACTTCACGTACAGAACGTGAAAAATTGGACGATAATGAAGTTTCAACGATTTTGTTTAAAATAATAATTCTAAGAGTTTTAAAACTTAACAAGCCGAGCATAAACATATTTTTATCTACAAAAGCATATTTTGAACAGAAATCGTTGTTTTAAGCATTAACATAACATTGGGAACGTGGGAAATCAAACTATAATGAAGATTTACCTATTTTGTTGCAAATAATCAAACAAAGAGTTTTGAAAGTACACAAGACGAGTAAAATCATTAAGCTGTCACAAAGATTATTGTGACTAGAAATCATTGTTTTGAGCCATAACTTCACGTGGGGAACGTGGAAAATAGGACGATAATGAAGTTTCAACGATATTTTATAAAATCAAAATTCAAAGAGTTTTAAAATTTAACATGCCGAGCATAAATATATTTTATTGACAAACGCTTATTTTGATTAGATATTGTCGTTTTAAGCATTAACTTCACATTGAGAACGTGGGAAATTGAACTATATTGAAGTTTTACCCTTTTTGATACAAATAATCATCCTAAGTGTTTTGAAATTAAACAAGTCGAGTATAATCATTTTTCTGTTACAAAGCTTATTGCGACGAGAAATCGTTGTTTTGATCCCTAACTTCACGAAGGGAACGTGAGAAATCGGATGATAATGAAGTTGCAACGATTTTATATAAAATCATAATTTTAAGAGTTTTAAAACTTAACAAGCCGGGCATAAACATATTTTATCGACAAACGCGTATTTTGAATAGAAATTGTTGTTTTAAGCATTAACTTCACATTGGGAACGTGAGAAGTTGACCTATAATGAAGTTTTACCTATTTTGTTACAAATAATCAAACTAAGAGTTTTGAAAGTAAACAAGCCGAGTATAATCATTAAGCTGTCACAAAGCTAATTGTGACTAGAAATTGTTGTTTTGAGCCGTAACTTCACGTAGGGAACGTGGGAAATTGGACGATAATGAAGTTTCAATGACTTTGTATAAAATCATAATTCAAAGATTTTTAAAATTTAACAAGCCGAGCATAAACATATGTTATCTACAAACGCTTATTTTGAATAGAAATCGTTGTTTAAAGCTTTAACTTCATATTAGGAATGTGGGAAGTCGACCTATAATAAAGTTTTACCCATTTTGATACAAATAATCAAACTAAGAGTTTTGAAAGTAAACATGCCGAGTATATACCATGTTCTGTCACAAAGCTTTTTGTGACTAGAAATCGTTGTCTTGAGCCTTAATTTAACATAGGGAATATGGGAAATAGGACGACAATGTAGTTTCAACCATTTTGTATAAAATCATAATTCCAAAACTTTTAAAATTTAAGAAGCTGAGCATAAACATATTTTAACTACAAACGCTGATTTTGACTAGAAATCGTTGTTTTAAGTATTAACTTCACATTTGGAACGTCGCAAATCAAACTATAATGATGGTTTACCCATTTTGATACAAATAATCAAAGTAAGAGTTTTGAAAGTAAACAAGCCAAATATAATCATTAAGCTGTCACAAAGCTTATTGTGACTAGAAATCGTTGTTTTAATCCTTAACTTCACGTAGGGAACGTGGGAAATAGGACGATAATGAAGTTTCAACGATTTTGTATAAAATCATAATTCTAAGAGTTTTAAAATTTAACAAGCCGAGCATAAACATATTTTATCTATAAACGCTTTTTTTGAATAGAAATTGTTGTTTTAAGACTTAACTTCACATTGGGAATGTGGAAAATCGAACTATAATGAAGTTTTACTTATTTTGATACAGATAATCAAACTAAGAGTTTTGAAAGTAAACAAGCCGAGTATAATCATTAAGCTGTCACAAAGCTTATTGTGACTATAAATCATTGTTTTAAACCTTAACTTCACGTAGGGAGTGTCGGAAATAAGATGATAATGAAGTTTCGACGATTTTGTATAAAATTATAATTCTAGGAGTTTTAAAATTTTACAAGCCAAGCATAAACATATTTTATCTACAAAAGCTTATTTTGAATTGAAATCGTTGTTTTAAGCGTTAGCTTCACATTGGGAACGTGGGAAATCGAACTATAATTAAGATTTACCCATTTTGATGCAAATAATCAAACAAAGAGTTTTAAAAGTACGCAAGCCGAGTATAATCATTAAGATGTCACAAAGCTTATTGTGAGTAGAAATCGTTGTTTTGAACCTTAACTTCACGTAGAGAACGTCAAAAATAGGACGATAATTAAGTTTCAACGATTTTGTTTAAAATCATAATTCTAAGAGTTTTTAAACTTAACAAGCCGAGCATAAACATATTTTTATCAACAAAAGCTTATTTTGAATAGAAATTGTTGTTTTAAGCATTAACATAACATTGGGAACGTGGGAAATCAAACTATAATGAAGATTTACCCATTTTGTTGCAAATAATCAAAGAAAGAGTTTAAAAGTACGCAAGCCGAGTATAATCATTAAGATGTCACAAAGCTTATTGTGAGTAGAAATCGTTGTTTTGAGCAATAACTTCACGTGGGGAACGTTGGAAATAGGACGATAATGAAGTTTCAATGATATTTTATAAAATCATAATTCAAAGGGTTTTAAAATTTAACAAGCCGAGCATAAACATATTTTATTGACAAACGCTTATTTTGAATAAAAATTTTTGTTTTAAGCATTAACTTCACATTGGGAACGTGGTAAATTGAACTATATAGAAGTTTTACCCTTTTTGATACAAATAATCAAACTAAGAGTTTTAAAATTAAACATGTCAAGTATAATCATTGTGCTGTTACAATGCTTATTGTGACTAGAAATCGTTGTTTTAATCCTTAACTTCACGAAGGGAACGTGGGAAATAGGACGATAACGAATTTTCAACGATTTTGTATAAAATCATAATTCTAAGAGTTTTAAAATTTAACAAGCCGAGCATAAACATATTTTATCGACAAACGCGTATTTTGAATCGAAATCGTTGTTTTAAGTCTTTACTTCACATTGGGAACGTGGGAAGTCGACCTATAATGAAGTTTTACCTATTTTCTTACAAATAATCAAACTAAGAGTTTTGAAAGTAAACAAGCCGAGTATAATCAATAAGCTATCACAAAGCTAATTGTGACTAGAAATCGTGGTTTTGAGCCATAACATCACGTAGGGAACGTGGGAAATTGGACGATAATGAAGTTTCAACGACTTTGTATAAAATCATAATTCCAAGAGTTTTAAAATTTAACAAGCCGAGCATAAACATATTTTATCTACAAACGCTTATTTTGAATAGAAATCGTCGTTTTAATCTTTAACTTCACATTAGGAATGTGGGAAGTCGACCTATAATAAAGTTTTACCCATTTTGATACAAATAATCAAACTAAAAGTTTTGAAAGTAAACAAGACGAATATAATCCTTGTTCTGTCACAAAGCTTATTGTGACTAGAAATCGTTGTCTTGAGCCTTAACTTAACGTAGGGAATATGGGAAATAGGATGACAATGAAGTTTCAACGAGTTTGTATAAAATCATAATTCTAAGAGTTTTAAAATTTAACAAGCTGAGCATAAACATATTTTATCTACAAACGCTGATTTTCAATAGAAATCGTTGTTTTAAGTATTAACTTCATATTGGGAACGTTGTAAATCGAACTATAATGATGGTTTACCCATTTTGATACAAATAATCAAAAAAGACGAGTATAATCATAAAGCTATCGCAAAGCTTATTGTGATTAGAAATCGATGTTTTGAGCCTTAACTTCACGTAGGGAACGTGGGAATTAGGACGATAATGAAGTTTCAACGATTTTGTATAAAATCATAATTCTAAAAGTTTTAAAATTTAACGAGCCGAGCATAAACATATTTTATCTACAAACCCATATTTTGATTGGAAATCGTTATTTTAAACATTAACTTCATATTGGAATGTGTGAAATTGAACTATAATGAAGTTTTACCCATTTAGATACAAATAATCAAACTAAGAATTTTGAAAGTAAACAAGCTGAGTATAATCATTAAGCTGTCACAAAGCTTATTGTGACAAGAAATCATTGTTTTGAGCCTTAACTTCACGTAGGGAACATGGAAAATAGGACGATAATGAAGTTACAATGATTTTGTATAAAATCATAATTCTAAAAGTTTCAAATTTAACAAGCCGAGCATAAACATATTTTATCTACAAACGCTTATTTTGAATAGAAATCGTTGTTTTAAGCCTTAACTTCACATTGGGAACGTGGAAATCGAACTATAATGAAGTTTTACCAGTTTTGATACAAATAATCAAACTAAGAGTTTTGAAAGGAAACAAGCCGAGTATAATCCTTGTGCTATTACAAAGCTTATTGTGACTAGAAATCATTGTTTTGAGCCTTAACTTCACATACGGAACGTGGGAAATAGGATGATAATGAAGTTTCATGAAGTTTCAATGATTTTGTATAAAATCATAATTCTAAGAGTTTTAAAATTTAACAAGCCAAGCATAAACATATTTTATCTACAAAAGCTTATTTTGAATTGAAATCGTTGTTTTAAGCATTAACTTCACTTTGAGAACGTGGGAAATCGAACTATAATGACGATTTACCCATTTTGATGCAAATAATCAAACTAAGTGTTTTGAAAGTAAACAAGCCGAGTATAATCATTAAGCTATCACAAAGCTTATTGTGACTAGAAATTGTTCTTTTGAGCCATAACTTCAAGTTGGGAACGTGAGAAATAGGATGATAATGAAGTTTCAACGATTTTGTATAAAATCATAATTCTAAGAGTTTTAAAATTTAACGAGCCGACCAGAAACATATTTTATCTACAAACGCTTATTTTGAATGGAAATCGTTATTTTAAGCCTTAACTTCACATTGGAAATGTGTGAAATCGAATTATAATGAAGTTTGACCCATTTAGATGCAAATAATCAAACTAAGAGTTTTGAAAGTAAACAAGTCGAGTATAATCATTAAGCTATCAAAAAGCTTATTATGACTAGAAATCGTTGTTTTGAGCCTTAACTTCACGTAGGAAACGTGGGAAATAGGACGATATTGAAGTTTCAACGATTTTGTATAAAATCATAATTCTAAGAATTTAAAAATTTAACAAGCCGAACAAAAACATATTTTATCTTCAAACACTTATTTTGAATGTAAATGGTTATTTTAAGCCTTAACTTCACATTGGGAATGTGTGAAATCGAACTATAATGTAGTTTTACCCATTTTGATACAAATAATCAAACTAAGAGTTTTGAAAGTAAACGAGCTGAGTATAATCATTAAGCTGTCACAAAGCTAATTGTGACTATAAATCGTTGTTTTAAACCTTAACTTCACGTAGGGAGTGTGGGAAATAGGATGATAATGAAGTTTCGACGATTTTGTATAAAATCATAATTCTAGGAGTTTTAAAATTTTACAAGCCAAGCATAAACATATTTTATCTACAAAAGCTTATTTTGAATTGAAATCGTTGTTTGAAGCATTAGCTTCACATTGGGAACGTGGGAAATCGAACTATAATTAAGATTTACCCATTTTGATGCAAATAATCAAACTATGTGTTTTGAAAGTAAACAAGCCGAGTATAATCATTAAGCTATCACAAATCTTATTGTGACTAGAAATCGTTCTTTTGAGCCATAACTTCACGTAGGGAACGTGGGAAATAGGATGATAATGATGTTTCAACGATTTTCTATAAAATCATAATTCTAAGAGTTTTAAAATTTAACAAGCCGACCAGAAACATATTTTATCTACAAACGCTTATTTTGAATGGAAATCGTTATTTTAAGCCTTGACTTCACATTGGAAATGTGTGAAATCGAACTATAATGAAGTTTTATCCATTTAGATGCAAAGAATCAATCTAAGAGTTTTGAAAGTAAACAAGCCGAGAATAATCATTAAGCTGTCACAAAGCTTATTGTGACTAGAAATCGTTGTTTTGAGCATTAAATTCACGTAGGGAACGTGGAATATATGACGATAATGAAGTTTCAACGATTTTGTATAAAATCATAATTCTAAGAGTTTTAAAATTTAACAAGCCGAGCATAAAATTTTTTTATCAATAAAAGCTAATTTTGAATAGAAATCGTTATTTTAAGCATTAACTTCACATTGGGAACGTGGGAAATCGAACTATAATGAAGATTTTCCTATTTTGAAACAAATAATCAAACTAAGAGTTATGAAAGTCAACAAGCCGAGTATAATCATTAAGCTATCACAAAGCTTATTGTGACTAGAAATCGTTGTTTTGAGCCTTAACTTCACTTAGGAAACGTGGGAAATAGGATGATAATGAAGTTTCAACGATTTAGAATAAAATTATAATTCTAAGAGTTTTAAAATTTAACAAGCCGAGCATAAACATATTTTATCTACAAACGCTTATTTTGAATGTAAATCATTATTTTAAGCCTTAACTTCACATTGGGAATGTGTGAAATCGAACTTTAATGTAGTTTTACCCATTTTTATACAAATAATCAAACTAAGAGTTTTGAAAGTAAACAAGCCGAGAATAATCATGAAGCTGTCACAAAGCTTATTGTGACTAGAAATCGTTGTTTTGAGCATTAACTTCACGTAGAGAATGTGGAAAATAGGACGATAATGAAGTTTCAACGATTTTATATAAAATAACATTTCTAAAAGTTTTAAAATTTAACAAGCCGAGCAAAAACATATTTTACCTACAAACGCTTATTTTGAATAGAAATCATTGTTTTAAGCCTTAACTTCAAATTGGGAACGTTGGAAATCGAACTATAAAGAAGTTTTACCAATTTTTATACAAATAATCAAACTAAGACTTTTGAAAGTAAACAAACCAAGTATAATCATTCTGTTGTCACAAAGCTAATTATGAATATAAATCGTTATTTTGAGCCTTAACTTCACGAATGGAACGTGGGAAATAGGACGATAATGAAGTTTCTACGATTTTGTATAAAATCATAATTCTAAGAGTTTTAAAATTTTACAAGCTGAGGATAAACATATCTTATCTACAAACGCTTATTTTGAATACAAATCATTGTTTTAAGACTTAACTTCACATTGGGAACGTGGGAAATCGAACTATAATAAAGGTTTACCTATTTTGACACAAATAATCAAACTAAGTGTTTTGAAAGTAAACAAGCCGAGTATAGTCATTAAGTTGTCACAAAGCTTATTGTGAGTAGAAATCGTTGTTTTCAACCATAACTTAACGTAGGGAATGTGGGAAATAGGACGATAATGAAGTTTCAACGATTTTGTATAAAATCCAAATTCTAAGAGTTTGAAAATTTAACAAGCCGAGCATAAATATATTTTATCTACAAATGCTTTTTTTAAATAGAAATCATTGTTTTATGACTTAACTTCACATTGGGATTGTGGAAAATCGAACTATAATTAAGTTTTACCCATTTTGATACAAGTAATCAAACTAAGAGTTTTGAAAGTAAACAAGCCGAGTATAATCATTATGCTGTGACAAAGTTTATTGTGCCTAGAAATCGTTATTTTGAGCATTAACTTCACGTAGGGAACGTGGAAAATAGGGCGATAATGATGTTTCAACGATTTTGTATAAAATCATAATTCTAAGAGTTTTAAAATTTAACAAGCCGAGCATAAACATATTTTATCAATAAAAGCTATTTTTGAATAGAAATCGTTATTTTAAGCATTATCTTCACATTGGGAACGTGGGAAATCGAACTATACTGAAAATTTTTCCATTTTGATACAAATAATCAAACTAAGAGTTATGAAAGTAAACAAGCCGAGTATAATCATTAAGCTATCACAAAGCTTATTGTGACTGGAAATCGTTGTTTTGAGCCTTAACTTCACGTAGGGAACGTGGGAAATAGGACGTTAATGAAGTTTCAACGATTTTGAATAAAATCATAATTCTAAGAGTTTTAAAATTTAACAAGCCGAGCATAAACATATTTTATCTACAAACGCTTATTTTGAATGTAAATCATTATTTTAAGCCTTAACTTCACATTGAGAATGTGTGAAATCGAACTTTAATGTAGTTTGACCTATTTTTATACAAATAATCAAACTAAGAGTTTTGAAAGTAAACAAGCCGAGAATAATCATTAAGCTGTCGCAAAGCTTATTGTGACTAGAAATCATTGTTTTGAGCATTAACTTCACGTAGGGAACGTGGAAAATAGGATGATAATGAAGTTTCAACGATTTTGTATAAAATAACAATTCTAAAAGTTTTAAAATTTAACAAGCCGAGCAAAAACATATTTTACCTACAAACGCTTATTTTGAATAGAAATCGTTGTTTTAAGCCTTAACTTCATATTGGGAACGTTGGAAATCGAATTATAAAGAAGTTTTACAAATTTTGATACAAATAATCAAACTAAGAGTTTTGAAAATAAACAAACCGAGTCTAATCATTGTGTTGTCACAAAGCTAATTATGACTATGAATCGTTATTTTGAGCCTTAACTTCACGTAGGGAACGTGGGAAATAGGACGATAATGAAGTTTTTACGATTTTGTATGAAATCATAATTCTAAGAGTCTTAAAATTTTACAAGCTGTGGATAAACATATTTTATCTACTAACGCTTATTTTGAATACAAATCATTGTTTTAAGACTTAACTTCACATTGAGAAAGTGGAAAATCGAACTATAATGAAGGTTTACCTATTTTGATACAAATAATCAAACTAAGTGATTTGAAGGTAAACAAGCCGAGTATAATCATTGTGTTATCACGGAGTTAATTGTGACAACAAATCGTTGTTTTGAGCCTTAATTTCTCGTAGGGAACGTGGGAAATAGGACGATAATGAAGTCTCAACGATTTTGTATGAAATCATAATTCTAAGAGTTTGAAAATTTAACAAGCCGAGCATAAACATATTTTATCTACAAATGTTTTTTTTGAATAGAAATCATTGTATTATGACTTAACTTCACATTGGGACTGTGGAAAATCGAACTATAATGAAGTTTTACCCATTTTGATACAAATAATCAAACTAAGAGTTTTGAAAGTAAACAAGCCGAGTATAATCATTAAGCTATCACAAAGCTTATTGTGATTAGAAATCGTTGTTTTGAACCATTAGTTCACGTAGGGAACGTGGGAAATACGACGATAATGAAGTTTCAACGATTTTGTATAAAATCATAATTCTAAGAGTTTTAAAATTTAACAAGCCGAGCATAAACATATTTTATCTACAAATGCTTTTTTTGAATAGAAATCGTTGTTTTATGACTTAACTTCACATTGGGATTGTGGAAAATCGAACTATAATGAAGTTTTACCCATTTTGATACAAATAATCAAACTAAGAGTTTTGAAAGTAAACAAGCCGAGTATAATCATTAAGCTATCACAAAGCTTATTGTGACAAAAATCGTTGTTTTGAACCATTTGTTCACATAGGTAATGTGGGAAATAGGACGATAATGAAGTTTCAACGATTTTGTATAAAATCATAATTCTAAGAGTTTTAAAATTTAACAAGCCGAGCATAAACATATTTTATCTACAAACGCTTATTTTGAAAAGAAATCGTTGTTTTAAGACTTAAATTCACATTGGGAATGTGGAAAATCGAACGATAATGAAGTTTGACCCATTTTGATACAAATAATCAAACTAAGAGTTTTGAAAGTAAACAAGCCGAGTATAATCATTAAGCTCTCACAAAGCTTTTTGTGACTAGAAATCGTTTTTTAGAGCCTTTACTTCACGTAGTGAATATAGGAAATAGGACGATAATGAAGTTTCAATAATTTTTTATAAAATCAAAATTCTAAGAGTTTTCAAATTTAACAAGCCGAGGATAAACATATTTTATCTACAAACACTTATTTGGAATAGAAATCGTTGTTTTAGGACTTAACTTCACATTGGGAACGTGGGAAATCGAATTATAATGAAGGTTTACCCATTTTGATACAAATAATAAAACTAAGAGATTTGAAAGTAAATAAGACGAGTATAATCATTGTGTTGTCACAAAGTTAATTGTGACTAGAAATCGCTGTTTTGAGCCTTAACTTCACGTAGGGAACGTGGGAAATAGGACGATAATGAAGTTTCAACGATTTTGTATAAAATCATAATTCTAAGAATTTTAAAATTTAACAAGCCGAGCATAAACATATTTTATCTACAAACGTTTATTTTGAATAGAAATCGTAGTCTAAAGACTTAACTTCACATTGGGAACGTTGGAAACCGAACTATATTGAAGTTTTACCCATTTTCATACAAATAATCAAACTAAGATTTTTGAAAGTAAACAAGCCGAGTATAATCATTAAGCAATCACAAAGCTTATTGTGACTAGAAATAGTTCTTTTGAGCCATAACTTCACGTAGGGAACATGGGAAATAGGATGATAATGAAGTTTCAACGATTTTGTATAAAATCAAAATTTAAAGAGTTTTAAAATTAAACAAGCCGACCATAAAAATATTTAATCTACAAACACTTATTTTGAATGGAAATCATTATTTTAAGCCTTAACTTCACATTGGAAATGTGTGAAATCGAACTATAATGAAGTTTTACCCATTTAGATACAAATAATCAAACTAAGAGTTTTGAAAGTAAACAAGTCGAGTATAATCATTAAGCTATCACAAAGCTTATTGTGACTAGAAATCGTTGTTTTGAGCCTTAACTTCATGTAGGGAACGTGGGAAATAGGATGATAATGAAGTTTCAACGATTTTGTATAAAATCTTAATTCTAAGAGTTTAAAAATTTAACAAGCCGAGCATAAACATATTTTATCTACAAATGCTTATTTTGAATGTAAATCATTATTTTAAGCCTTAACTTCACATTGGGAATGTGTGAAATCGAACTATAATGTAGTTTTTTCCATTTTGATACAAATAATTAAACTAAGAGTTTTGAAAGTAAACAAGCCGAGTATAATCATTAAGCTGTCACAAAGCTAATTGTGACTATAAATCGTTATTTTAAGCCTTAACTTCACGTAGGGAATGCTGGAAAGAGGATGATAATTAAGTTTCAATGATTTTGTATAAAATTAAAATTTTAAGAGTTTTAAAATTTAACAAGCCAAGCATAAACATATTTTATCTACAAAAGCTTATTTTGAATTGAAATCATTGTTTTAAGCAGTAACTTCACATTTGGAATGTGGGAAATCGAACTATAATGAAGACTTACCCATTTTGATGCAAATAATCAAACTAAGTGTTTTGAAAGTAAACAAGCCGAGAATAATCATTGTGTTGTCACAGAGTTAATTGTGACTAGAAATCGTTGAGCCTTAATTTCACGTTGGGAACGTGGGAAATAGGATGATAATGAAGTTTCAACGATTTTGTATAAAATAATAATTTTGAGAGTTTTTAAAATTTAACGAACCGAGCATAAACATATTTTATCCACAAACGCTTATTTTGAATAGAAATCGTTGTTTTAAAACTTAACTTCACATTGGGAATGTGGAAAATCGAACTGTAATGAAGTTTTACCCATTTTGATACAAATAATCAAACTAAGAGTTTTGAAAGTAAACTAGCCGAGTATAATCATTAAGCTGTCACAAAGCTTATTGTGACTAGAAATCGTTGTTTAGAGCTGTTACTTCACGTAGGGAATATGGGAAATAGGATGATATTGAAGTTTTAACGATTTTGTATAAAATCGTAATTGGATTAGTTTTAAAATTTAACAAGCCGAGCGTAAAAATAATTTATCTACAAACGCTTATTTTGAATAGAAATCGTAGTTTTAAGCCTTAACTTCACATTGGGAACGTGGGAAAAAGAAATATAATGAAGTTTTACCAATTTTCATACTTAAAATCAAACTAAGTGTTTTGAAAGTAAACAAGCCGAGTATAATCACTAAGCTGTCACAAAGCTTATGGTCACTAGAAATCAGTTATTTGAGCCTTAACTTCATGTAGGGAACGTGAAAAATAGGACGATAATGAAGTTTCAACGATTTTGTATATAATCATAATTCTAAAAGTTTTAAAATCTAACAAACCGAGCATAAACATATTTTATCTACAAACGCTTATTTTGAATAGAAATCGTTGTTTTAAGCCTTAACTTCACAATGGGAACGTGAGAAATCGAACTATAATGAAGTTTTACCAATTTTGTTACAAATAATCAAACTATGAGTTTTGAAAGTAAACAAACCGAGAATAATCATTGTGTTGTCACAAAGCTATTTATGACTAGAAATCAATATTTTGAGACTTAACTTCACGTGGGGAACATGGGAAATAGGACGATAATGAAGTTTCTACGATTTTGTATAAAATCATAATTCTAAGAGTTTTAAAATTTAACCAGCCGAGCATAAACATATTATATCTACGAACACTTATTTTGAATAGAAATAGTTGTTTAAAGACTTAACTTCACATTTGGAACGTGGGAAATCGAACTATAATGAAGCTTTACCCATTTTGATACAAATAATCAAACTAAGTGTTTTGAAAGTAAACAAGCCGAGTATAATCATTAAGCTATCGCAAAGCTTATTGTGACTACAAATCATTGTTTTGAGTTATAACTTCACGTAGGTAATGTGGGAAATAGGACGATAATGAAGTTTCAACGATTTTGTATAAAATCATAATTCTAAGAGTTTTAAATTTAACAAGCCTAGCATAAACATATTTTATCTACAAACGCGTATTTTGAATAGAAATCGTTGTTTTAAGACTTAACTTCACATTGGGAACGTGGGAAATCGAACTTTAATGTACTTTTACCCATTTTGATACAAATAATCAAAATAAGAGTTGTGAAAGTAAACAAGCCGAGAATAATCATTAAGCTGTCACAATGCTTATTGTGACTAGAAATCGTTGTTTAGAGCCTTTACATCATGTAGGGTATAAGGGAAATAGGACGATAATAAAGTTTTAACAATTTTGTATAAAATCATTTTTCTAAGAGTATTAAAATTTAACAAGCCGAGGATAAACATATTTTATCTTCAAACTTTTATTTTGAATAGAAATCATTGTTTTAAGACTTAACTTCACATTGGGAACGTGAGAAATCGAAATATAATGAAGTTTTACCCATTTAGATACAAAAAATTAAACTAAGAGTTTTGAAAGTAAACAAGCCGAGTAAAATAATTAAGCTGTCACAAAGTTTATTGTAACTAGAAATCGGTTATTTGAGCCTTAACTTCACGTAGGGAACGTGGAAAGTTAGATGATAATGAAGTTTCAACGATTTTGTATAAAATCATAATTCTAAAAGTTTTAAAATTTAGCAAACCGAGCATAAACATATTTTATCTACAAACGCTTATTTTGAATAGAAATCGTTGTTTTAAGCCTTAACTTCACATTGGGAACGTGGGAAATGGAACTATAATGAAGTTTTACCAATTTTGATACAAATAATCAAACTAAGAGTTTTGAAAATAAACAAACCGAGAATAATCATTGTGTTGTCACAAAGCTAATTATGACAAGAAATCGTTATTTTGAGCCTTAACTTCACATAGGGAACATGGGAAATAGGACGATAATGAAGTTTCAATGATTTTATATAAAATCATAATTGGATGAGTTTTAAAATTTCACAAGCCCACCATAAACATATTTTATCTACAATGCTTTTTTTGAATGGAAATCGTTATTTTAAGCCTTAACTTCACATTGGAAATGTGCGAAATCGAACTATAATGATGTTTTACCCATTTAGATACAAATAATCAAACTAAGAGTTTTGAAAGTAAACAAGTCGTGTGTAATCATTATGCTGTCATAAAGCTTATTGTGACTAGAAATCGTTGTTTTGAGCCTTAACTTCAAGTAGGGAACGTGGAAAATAGGATGATAATGAAGTTTCAACGATTTTGTATAAAATCATAATTCTAAGAGTTTTAAAATTTAACAAGCCGAGCATAAACATATTTTATCAACCAAAACTAATTTTGAATAGAAATCATTGTTTTAAGCATTAACTTCACATTGGGAACGTGGGAAATTGAACTATAATGAAGATTTACCCATTTTGATAGAAATACTCAAACTAAGAGTTTTGAAAGTAAACAAGCCGAGTATAATCATTAAGCTATCACAAAGCTTATTGTGACTATAAATCCTTATTTTGAGCCATAACTTCACGTAGGGAATGTGGGAAATAGGACGATAATGAAGTTTCAACGATTTTGTATAAAATCATAATTCTAAGAGTTTTAAAATGTAACAAGCCGAGGATAAACATATTTTATCTTCAAACGTTTATTTTGAATAGAAATCATTGTTTTAAGACTTAACTTCACATTGGGATCGTGGAAATCGAACTATAATGGAGTTTTACCAATTTTGATACAAATACTCAAACTAAGAGTTTTGAAAGTAAACAAACCGAGAATAATCATTGTGTTGTCACAAAGTTAATTATGACTCGGAATCGTTATTTTGAGCCTTAACTTCACGTACGGAACATGGGAAATAGGACGATAATGAAATTTCTACGATTTTGTATAAAATCATAATTCTAAGAGTTTTAAAATTTAACAAGTCGAGCATAAACATATTTTATCAACAAACACTTATTTTAAATAGAAATCGTTGTTTTAAGACTTAACTTCACATTTGGAATGTGGGAAATTGAACTATAATGAAGGTTTACCCATTTTGATACAAATAATCAAACTAAGAGTTTTGAAAGTAAACAAGCCGAGTATAATCATTAAGCTATCACAAAGCTTATTGTGACTAGAAATCGTTGTTTTGAGCCATAACTTCACGTACGGAATGTGGGAAATTGAACGATAATTAAGTTTCAACGATTTTCTATAAAATCATAATTCTTAGAGTTTTAAAATTTAAAAAGCCGTGCAAAAACATATTTTATCTACAAACGCTAATTTTGAAAATAAATCGTTGTTTTAAGACTTAACTTCACATTGGAAACGTGGGAAATCGAACTATAATGAAGTTTTACCCATTTTGATACAAATAATCAAACTAGGAGTTTTGAAAGTAAACAAGCCGAGTATAATCATTAAGCTGTCACAAAGCATATTGTGACTAGAAATCGTTCTTTTGAGCATTAACTTCTCGTAGGAAATGTGGCAAATAGGACGATATTGAAGTTTCAGCGATTTTGTATAAAATAACAATTCTAAAAGTTTTAAATTTAACAAGCCAAGCATAAACATATTTTATCTATAAATGCTTATTTTGAATAGAAATCGTTGTTTTAGGCCTTAACTTCAAATTGGGAATGTGGAAAATCGAACTATAAAAAAGTTTTACCAATTTCGATACAAATAATCAAACTATGAGTTTTGAAAGTAAACAAACCGAGTATAATCATTGTGTTGTCACAAAGCTAATTATAACTAGAAATCGTTATTTTGAGCCTTAACTTCACGTAGAGAATGTGGGAAATAGGACGTTAATGAAGTTTTTACGATTTTGTATAAAATAATAAATCTAAGTGTTTAAGAATTTAACAAGCCGAACGTAAACATATTTTATCTACAAACGCTTTTTTGAATAGAAATCGTTGTTTTAAGACTTAACTTCACATTGGGAATGTGGGAAATCGAACTAGAATGTACTTTTACCCGTTTTGATACAAATAATCAAAATAAGTGTTTTGAAAGTAAATAAGCCGAGTATAATCATTAAGCTGTCACAAAGCTTATTGCGACTAGAAATCGTTGTTTAGAGCCTTTACTTCATGTAGGGAATATGGGAAATGGAACGATAATGAAGTTTCAACGATTTTGTATAAAATCATAATTCTAAGAGTTTTTAAATTTTACAAGTTGAGGATCAACATATTTTATCTACAAACGCTAATTTTGAATAGAAATCGTTGTTTTAAGACTTAACTTCACATTGGGAACGTGGGAAATCGAACTATAATGAAGTTTTACCCATTTTGATACAAATAATCAAACTAAGTGTTTTGAAAGTAAACAAGCCGAGTATAATCATTAAGCTGTCACAAAGCTTATTGTGAATAGAAATCGTTATTTTTAGCCATAACTTCACGTAGGAAATGTGGGGAACAGGACGATAATGAAGTTTCCACAATTTTGTATAAAATAGTAATTCTAAGAGTTTTAAAATTTAACAAGCCGAGTATAAACATATTTTATCTTCAAACGCTTATTTTGAAAATAAATCGTTATTTTAAGACTTAACTTCACATTGGGAATGTGGGAAATCGAACTGTAATGAAGGTTTACCTATTTTGATACAAATAATCAAACTAAGTGATATGAAAGTAAACAGGCCGAGTATAATCATTGTGTTGTCACAGGGTTAATTGTGACTAGCGTTGTTTTGAGCCATAATTTCACGTAGGGAACGTGGGAAATAGGACGATAATGAAGTTTCAACGATTTTGTATAAAATCATAATTCTAAGAATTTTAAAATTTAACAAGCCGAGCATAAACATATTTATCTACAAACGCTTATTTTGAATAGAAATCGTTGTTTTAGGACTTAATTTCACATTGGGAACGTGGGAAATCAAACTATGATGATATTTTACCCATTTTAATACAAATAATAAAACTAAGAGTTTAGAAAGTAAACAAGGCGAGTATAACCATTAAGCTATCACAAAGCTTATTGTGACTAGAAATCGTTGTTTTGAGCCTTAACTTAACGTAGGGAACGTGGGAAATAGAACGATAATGAAGTTTCAACGATTTTGTATAAAACCATAATTCTAAGAGTTTTAATGTTTAACAAGCCGAGCATAAATATATTTTATCTTCAAACGCTTATTTTGAATAGAAATCATAGTTTTAAGTATTAACTTCAAATTAGTAACATAGAAATCGAACTATATTAAAGTTTTAACCTTTTTTATACAAATAATCAAACTAAGTGTTTTGAAAGTAAACAAGCCGAGTATAATTATTGTGCTGTTACAAAGCTTATTGTGACTAGAAATCGTTGTTTTGATCCTTAACCTCACGTAAGGAACCTAAGAAATAGGACGATAATAAAGTTTCAATGATTTTGTATAAAATCATAATTCTAAGAGTTTTAAAATTTAAGAAGTCTTTCTTAAATATTTTTTATTTGCAAATGCTTATTTTGAATCGAAATCGTTGATTTGAGCATTATCTTCACATTGGGAACGTGGGAAATCAAATTATAATGAAGTTTTTACCCATTTTGATACAAATAATTAAACTAAGAGTTTTGAAAGTAAACAAGCCGAGTATAATCATTGTGCTGTCACAAAGCTTATTGTGACTAGAAATCGTTATTTTGAGCCTTAACTTCACGTAGGGAATATGGGAAACAGGACAATAATGAAGTTTCAACGATTTTGTATAAAGTCATAATTTCAAGAGTTATAAAATTTAACAAGCCTAGCATAAACATATTTTATCGACAAACGCTTATTTTGAATAGAAATCGTTGTTGTAAGCATTAACTTCTTAGTGGGAACATGGGAAATCGAACTATAATGAAGGTTTACCCATTTTGATGCAAAAAATCAAACTAAGAGTTTTGAAAGTAAACAAGCCGAGTATAATCATTAAGCTATCACAATGCTTATTTTGACTAGAAATCGTTGTTTTGAGCCATAACTTCAGGTAGGGAACGTGGGAAATAGGGCAATAATGAAGTTTCAACGATTTTGTATAAAATCATAATTCTAAGAGTTTTAAAATTTAACAAGTCTAGCATAAACATATTTTTTCGACAAACGCTTATTTTGAATAGAAATAGTTGTTTTAAGCATTAACTTCACATTGGCAACCTGGGAAGTCGACCTATAATGAAGTTTTACCCAGTTTGATACGAATAATCAAACTGAGAGTTTTGAAAGTAAACAAGCCGAGTATTGTCATTGTATTGTCACAAAGCTAATTGTGACTATAAATCGTTGTTTTAAGCCTTAACTTCATGTAGGGAATGCGGGAAATAGGATGATAATGAAGTTTCAACGATTTTGTATAAAATCATAATTCTAAGAGTTTTAAAATTTAACAAGCCAAGCATAAACATATTTTATCTACAAAAGCTTATTTTGAATTGAAATCGTTGTTTTAAGCATTAACTTCACATTGGGAACATGGGAAATCGAACTATAATGAAGATTTACCCATTTTGATGCAAATAATCAAATTGAGAGTTTTGAAAGTAAACAAGCCGAGTAAAATCATTAAGCCATCACAAAGCTTATTGTGACTAGAAATCGTTTTTTTGAGCCATAACTTCACGTAGGGAACGCGGGAAATAGGATGATAATTAAGTTTCAACGATTTTGTATAAAATTATAATTCGAAGAGTTTTAAAATTTAACAAGCCGACCATAAACATATTTTATCTACAAACGCTTATTTTGAATGGAAATTGTTATTTTAAGGCATAACTTAACATTGGAAATGTGTGAAATCGAACTATAATGAAGTTTTACCCATTTAGATACAAATAATCAAACTAAGAGTTTTGAAAGTAAACAAGTCGAGTGTAATCATTAAGCTGTCACAAAGCTTATTGTGACAAGAAATCGTTGTTTTGAGCCTTAATTTCAAGCAGGGAACGTGGAAAATAGGACGATAATGAAGTTTCAACGATTTTGTATAAAATCATAATTCTAAGAGTTTTAAAATTTAACAAGCCGAGCATAAACATATTTTGTCAACAAAAGCTAATTTTGAATAGAAATCATTGTTTTAAGCATTAACTTCACATTGGAAACGTGGGAAATCGAACTATAATGAAGATTTACCCATTTTGATACAAATAATCAAACTAAGAGTTTTGAAAGTAAACAAGCCTATTATAATCATTAAGCTATCACAAAGCTTATTGTGACTAGAAATCCTTATTTTGAGCCATAACTTCACGTAGGGAATGTGGGAAATAGGACGATATTGAAGTTTCAACAATTTTGTATAAAATCATAATTCTAAGAGTTTTAAAATGTAAGAAGCCGAGGATAAACATATTTTATCTTCAAACGCTTATTCTGAATAGAAATCTTTGTTTTAAGACTTAACTTCACATTGGGAACGTGGGAAATCGGACTATAATGAAGTTTTACCAATTTTGATACAAACAATCAAACTAAGAGTTTTGAACGTAAACAAACTGAGAATAATCATTGTGTTGTCACAAAGTTAATTATGACTTGAAATCGTTATTTTGAGCCTTAACTTCGTGTACGGAACATGGGAAATAGGACGATAATGAAGTTTATACGATTTTGTATAAAATCATAATTCTAAGAGTTTTAAAATTAAACAAGCCGAGCATAAACATATTTTATCTACAAACGCTTATGTTGAATAGAAATAGCTGATTTAAGACTTAACTTCACATTTGGAACGTGGGAAATCAAACTATAATGAAGGTTTACCCATTTTGATACAAATAATCAAACTAAGAGTTTTGAAAGTAAACAAGTCGAGTATAATCATTTAGCTATCACAAAGCTTATTGTGACTAGAAATTGTTGTTTTGAGCCATAACTTCACGTAGGGAATATGGGAAATTGGACGATAATGAAGGTTCAACGATTTTGTAAAAAATCATAATTCTTAGAGTTTTAAAATTTAAAAAGACGAGCATAAACATATTTTATCTACAAACGCTAATTTTGAAAATAAATCGTTGTTTTAAGACTTAACTTAACATTGGGAACGTGGGAAATCGAACTATAATGAAGTTTTACCTATTTTAATACAAATAATCAAACTAAGAGTTTTGAAAGTAAACAAGCCGAGTATAATCATTGTGTTGTCACAAAGTTAATTGTGACTAGAAATCGTTGTTTTGAGCCTTAACTTCACGTAGAGAATGTGGAAAATTGGAAGATAATGAAGTTTCAACGATTTTGAATAAAATCATAATTCTAAAAGTTTTAAAATTTAACAAGCCGAGCATAAACATACTTTATCTACAAACGCTTATTTTGAGTAGAAATCGTTGTTTAAAGACTTAACTTCACATTGGGAACGTGGCAAATCGAACTATAATGAAGTTTCACCCATTTTGATACAAATAATCAAACTTAAGAGTTTTGAAAGTAAACAAGCCGAGTATAATCATTAAGCTATCACAAAGCTTATTGTGACTAGAAATCATTATTTTGAGCCATAACTTCATGTAGGTAATGTGGAAAATAGGACGATAATGAAGTTTCAACGATTTTGTATAAAATCATAATTTTAAGAGTTTTAAAATTTAACAAGCCGAGCATAAACATATTTTATCTACAAACGCTAATTTTGAATAGAAATCATTGTTTTAAGACTTAACTTCACATTGGGAACGTGTGAAATCGAACTATAAGGATGTTTTACCCATTTTGATACAAATAATCAAACTAGGAGTTTTGAAAGTAAACAAGCCAAGTATAATCATTAAGCTGTCACAAAGCTTATTGTGGCTAGAAATCGTTCTTTTGAGCATTAACTTCACGTAGGAAACGCGGAAAATAGGACGATAATGAAGTTTCTGTGATTTTTTTATAAAATATCAATTCTACAAGTTTGAAAATTTAACAAGCCGAGCATAAAAGTATTTTATCTACAAACGCTTATTTTGAATAGAAATCGTTATTTTAAGCCTTAACTTCAAATTGGGAACGTGGGAAATCGAACTACAAAGAAATTTTACCAATTTTGATACAAATAATAAAACTAAGAGTTTTGAAAGTAAACAAACCGAGTATAATCATTGTGTTGTCAAAAAGCTAATTATAACTAGAAATCGTTATTTTGAGCCTTAACTTCACGTAGGGAATGTGGGAAATAGGACGATATTGAAGTTTCTACGATTTTGTATAAAATCAGAAATCTATGAATTTTAAAATTTAACAAGCCGAACATAAACATATTTTATCTACAAATGCTTTTTTGAATAGAAATCGTTGTTTTAAGACTTAACTTCACATTGGGAACGTGAAAAATCGAACTAGAATGTACTTTTACCCATTTTGATACAAATAATCAAAATAAGTGTTTTGAAAGTAAATAAGCCGAGTATAATCATTAAGCTGTCACAAAGCTTATTGTGACTAGAAATCGTTGTTTAGAGCATTTAATTCACGTAGGGAATATGGGAAATAGGACGATAATGAAGTTTCAACGATTTTGTATAAAATCATAATTCTAAGAGTTTTTAAATTTTACAAGCTGAGGATAAACATATTTTATCTACAAACGCTAATTTTGAATAGAAATCGATGTTTTAAGACTTAACTTCACATTGGGAACATGGGAAATCGAACTATAACGAAGTTTTACCCATTTTGATACAAATAATCAAACTAAGAGTTTTGAAAGTAAACAAGCCGAGTATAATCATTAAGCCGTCACAAAGCTTATTGTGACTAGAAATCGTTATTTTTAGCCATATCTTCACGTAGGAAATGTGGGGAAAAGGATGATAATGAAGTCTCAACGATTTTGTATAAAATCGTAATTCTAAGAGTTTTAAAATTGAACAAGCCGAGTATAAACATATTTTATCTTCAAACGCTTATTTTGAATAGAAATCATTGTTTTAAGACTTAACTTCACATTGGGAACGTGGGAAATCAAACTATAATGAAGGTTTACCTATTTTGATACAAATAATCAAACTAAGTGATATGAAAGTAAACAAGCCGAGTATAATCATTGTGTTGTCACAGAGTTAATTGTGACTAGAAATCGTTGTTTTGAGCCATAATTTCACGTAGGGAACGTGGGAAATAGGACGATAATGAAGTTTCAACGATTTTGTATAAAATCATAATTCTAAGAATTTTAAAATTTAACAAGCCGAGCATAAACATATTTATCTACAAACGCTTATTTTGAATAGAAATCGTTGTTTTAGGACTTAACTTCACATTGGGAACGTGGAAAATCAAACTATAATGATATTTTACCCATTTTAATACAAATAATAAAACTAAGAGTTTAGAAAGTAAACAAGCCAAGTATAACCATTAAGCTATCACAAAGCTTATTGTGACTAGAAATCGTTGTTTTGAGCCTTAACTTAACGTAGGGAACGTGAGAAATAGGACGATAATGAAGTTTCAACGATTTTGTATAAAACCATAATTCTAAGAGTTTTAATGTTTAACAAGCCGAGCATAAATATATTTTATCTTCAAACGCTTATTTTGAATAGAAATCGTAGTTTTAAGCAGTAACTTCAAATTAGTAGCGTAGGAAATCGAACTATATTAAAGTTTTAACCTTTTTGATACAAATAAGCAAACTAAGTGTTTTGAAAGTAAACAAGCCGAGTATAATCATTGTGCTGTTACAAAGCTTATTGTGACTAGAAATCATTGTTTTGATCCTTAACCTCATGTAGGGAACCTAAGAAATAGGACGATAATGAAGTTTCAACGATTTTGTGTAAAATCATAATTCTAAGAGTTTTAAAATTTAACAAGCCGATCTTAAATACTTTTTATTTGCAAACGCCTATTTTGAATAGAAATCGTTGTTTTGAGCATTATCTTCACATTGGGAACGTGGGAAATCTAATTATAATGAAGTTTTTACCCATTTTGATACAAATAATTAAACTAAGAGTTTTGAAAGTAAACAAGCCGCGTATAATCATTGTGCTGTCACAAAGCTTATTGTGACTAGAAATCGTTATTTTGAGCCTTAACTTCACGTAGGGAATATGGGAAATAGGACAATAATGAAGTTTCAACGATTTTGTATAAAGTCATAATTTCAAGAGTTTTAAAATTTAACAAGCCGAGTATAAACATATTTTATCGACAAACGCTTATTTTGAATAGAAATCGTTGTTTTAAGCATTAACTTCATAGTGGAACATGGGAAATCGAACTATAATGAAGGTTTACCCATTTTGATGCAAAAAATCAAACTAAGAGTTTTGAAAGTATACATGCCGAGTATAATCATTAAGCTATCACAAAGCTTATTGTGACTAGAAATCGTTCTTTTGAGCCATAACTTCACGTAGGAAACGTGGGAAATAGGATGATAATGAAGTTTCAACGATTTTGTATAAAATCATAATTCTAAAAGTTTTAAAATTTAACAAGACGAGCATAAACATATTTTATCTACAAACGCTTATTTTGAATTGAAATCGTTGTTTGAAGCATTAGCTTCACATTGGGAACGTGGGAAATCGAACTATAATGAAGTTTTACCAATTTTGATACAAATAATCAAACTAAGAGTTTTGAACGTAAACAAACTGAGAATAATCATTGTGTTGTCACAAAGTTAATTATGACTCGAAATCGTTATTTTGAGCCTTAACTTCGAGTACGGAACATGGGAAATAGGCCGATAATGAAGTTTATACGATTTTGTATAAAATCATAAGTCTAAGAGTTTTAAAATTAAACAAGCCGAGCATAAACATATTTTATCTACAAACGCTAATTTTGAATAGAAATCGCTTATTTAAGACTTAACTTCACATTTGGAACATGGGAAATCAAACTATAATGAAGGTTTACCCATTTTGATACAAATAATCAAACTAAGAGTTTTGAAAGTAAACAAGCCGAGTATATTCATTTAGCTATCACAAAGCTTATTGTGACTAGAAATCGTTGTTTTGAGCCATAACTTCACGTAGGGAATGTGGGAAATTGGACGATAATGAAGGTTCAACGATTTTGTATAAAATCATAATTCTTAGAGTTTTAAAATTTAAAAAGACGAGCATAAACATATTTTATCAACAAACGCTAATTTTGAAAATAAATCGTTGTTTTAAGACTTAACTTCACATTGGGAACGTGGGAAATCGAACTATAATGAAGTTTTACCCATTTTAATACAAATAATCAAACTAAGAGTTTTGAAAGTAAACAAGCCGAGTATAATCATTGTGTTGTCACAAAGTTAATTGTGACTAGAAATCGTTGTTTTGAGCCTTAACTTCACGTAGGGAACGTGGGAAATTGGAAGATAATGAAGTTTCAACGATTTTGAATAAAATCATAATTCTAAAAGTTTTAAAATTTAACAAGCCGAGCATAAACATATTTTATCTACAAACGCTTATTTTGAGTAGAAATCGTTGTTTAAAGACTTAACTTCACATTGGGAACGTGGCAAATCGAACTATAATGAAGTTTCACCCATTTTGATACAAATAATCAAACTTAAGAGTTTTGAAAGTAAACAAGCCGAGTATAATCATTAAGCTATCACAAAGCTTATTGTGACTAGAAATCGTTATTTTGAGCCATAACTTCATGTAGGTAATGTGGAAAATAGGACGATAATGAAGTTTCTACGATTTTGTATAAAATCATAATTTTAAGAGTTTTAAAATTTAACAAGCCGAGCATAAACATATTTTATCTACAAACGCTAATTTTGAATAGAAATCATTGTTTTAAGACTTAACTTCACATTGGGAACATGTGAAATCGAACTATAATGATGTTTTACCCATTTTGATACAAATAATCAAACTAGGAGTTTTGAAAGTAAACAAGCCAAGTATAATCATTAAGCTGTCACAAAGCTTATTGTGGCTAGAAATCGTTCTTTTGAGCATTAACTTCACGTAGGAAACGCGGAAAATAGGACGATAATGAAGTTTCTGTGATTTTTTATAAAATATCAATTCTACAAGTTTGAAAATTTAACAAGCCGAGCATAAAAGTATTTTATCTACAAACGCTTATTTTGAATAGAAATCGTTATTTTAAGCCTTAACTTCAAATTGGGAACGTGGGAAATCGAACTACAAAGAAATTTTACCAATTTTGATACAAATAATAAAACTAAGAGTTTTGAAAGTAAACAAACCGAGTATAATCATTGTGTTGTCAAAAAGCTAATTATAACTAGAAATCGTTATTTTGAGCCTTAACTTCACGTAGGGAATGTGGGAAATAGGACGATATTGAAGTTTCTACGATTTTGTATAAAATCATAAATCTATGAATTTCAAAATTTAACAAGCCGAACATAAACATATTTTATCTACAAATGCTTTTTTTGAATAGAAATCGTTGTTTTAAGACTTAACTTCACATTGGGAACGTGGAAAATCGAACTAGAATGTACTTTTACCCATTTTGATACAAATAATCAAAATAAGTGTTTTGAAAGTAAATAAGCCGAGTATAATCATTAAGCTGTCACAAAGCTTATTGTGACTAGAAATCGTTGTTTAGAGCCTTTACTTCACGTAGGGAATATGGGAAATAGGACGATAATGAAGTTTCAACGATTTTGTATAAAATCATAATTCTAAGAGTTTTTAAATTTTACAAGCTGAGGATAAACATATTTTATCTACAAACACTAATTTTGAATAGAAATCGATGTTTTAAGACTTAACTTCACATTGGGAACGTGGGAAATCGAACTATAACGAAGTTTTACCCATTTTGATACAAATAATCAAACTAAGAGTTTCGAAAGTAAACAAGCCGAGTATAATCATTAAGCCGTCACAAAGCTTATTGTGACTAGAAATCATTATTTTTAGCCATATCTTCACGTAGGAAATGTGGGGAATTGGATGATAATGAAGTCTCAACGATTTTGTATAAAATCGTAATTCTAAGAGTTTTAAAATTTAACAAGCCGAGTATAAACATATTTTATCTTCAAACGCTTATTTCGAATAGAAATCATTGTTTTAAGACTTAAATTCACATTGGGAACGTGGGAAATCAAACTATAATGAAGGTTTACCTATTTTGACACAAATAATCAAACTAAGTGATATGAAAGTAAACAAGCCGAGTATAATAATTGTGTTGTCAAAGAGTTAATTGTGACTAGAAATCGTTGTTTTGAGCCATAATTTCACGTAGGGAACGTGGGAAATAGGACGATAATGAAGTTTAAATGATTTTGTATAAAATCTTAATTCTAAGAATTTTAAAATTTAACAAGCCGAGCATAAACATATTTATCTACAAACGCTTATTTTGAATAGAAATCGTTGTTTTAGGACCTAACTTTACATTGGGAACGTGGGAAATCAAACTATAATGATATTTTACCTATTTTAATACAAATAATAAAACTAAGAGTTTAGAAAGTAAACAAGCCAAGTATAACCATTAAGATATCACAAAGCTTATTGTGACTAGAAATCGTTGTTTTGAGCCTTAACTTAACGTAGGGAACGTGGGAAATAGGACGATAATGAAGTTTCAACGATTTTGTATAAAACCATAATTCTAAGAGGTTTAATGTTTAACAAGCCGAGCATAAATATATTTTATCTTCAAACGCTTATTATGAATAGAAATCGTAGTTTTAAGCATTAACTTCAAATTAGTAGCGTAGGAAATCGAACTATATTAATGTTTTAACCTTTTTGATACAAATAAGCAAACTAAGTGTTTTGAAAGTAAACAAGCCGAGTATAATCATTGTGCTGTTACAAAGCTTATTGTGACTAGAAATCATTGTTTTGATCCTTAACCTCATGTAGGGAACCTAAGAAATAGGATGATAATGAAGTTTCAACGATTTTGTGTAAAATCATAATTCTAAGAGTTTTAAAATTTAACAAGCCGATCTTAAATACTTTTTATTTGCAAACGCCTATTTTGAATAGAAATCGTTTTTTTGAGCATTATCTTCACATTGGGAACGTGGAAAATCTAATTATAATGAAGTTTTTACCCATTTTGATACAAATAATTAAACTAAGAGTTTTGAAAGTAAACAAGCCGCGTATAATCATTGTGCTGTCACAAAGCTTATTGTGACTAGAAATCGTTATTTTGAGCCTTAACTTCACGTAGGGAATATGGGAAATAGGACAATAATGAAGTTTCAACGATTTTGTATAAAGTCATAATTTCAAAAGTTTTAAAATTTAACAAGCCGAGTATAAACATATTTTATCGACAAACGCTTATTTTGAATAGAAATCGTTGTTTTAAGCATTAACTTCATAGTGGGAACATGGGAAATCGAACTATAATGAAGGTTTACCATTTTGATGCAAAAAATCAAACTAAGAGTTTTGAAAGTAAACATGCCGAGTGTAATCATTAAGCTATCACAAAGCCTATTGTGACTAGAAATCGTTCTTTTGAGCCATAACTTCACGTAGGGAACGTGGGAAATAGGATGATAATGAAGTTTCAACGATTTTGTATAAAATCATAATTCTAAGAGTTCTTAAAATTTAACAAGCCGACCATAAACATATTTTATCTACAAACGCTTATTTTGAATGGAAATCGTTATTTTAAGCCTTAACTTAACATTGGAAATGTGTGAAATCGAACTATAATGAAGTTTTACCCATTTAGATAGAAATAATCAAACTAAGATTTTTGAAAGTAAACAAGTCGAGTGTAATCATTAAGCTGTCACAAAGCTTATTGTGACTAGAAATCGTTGTTTTGAGCCTTAACTTCCTGCAGGGAACGTGGAAAATAGGACGATAATGAAGTTTCAACGATTTTGTATAAAATCATAATTCTAAGAGTTTTAAAATTTAACAAGCCGAGAATAAACATATTTTATCAACAAAAGCTAATTTTGAATAGACATCATTGTTTTAAGCATTAACTTCACATTAGGAACGTGGAAAATCGAACTGTAATGAAGATTTACCCATTTTGATACAAATAATCAAACTAAGAGTTTTGAAAGTAAACAAGCCTATTATAATCATTAAGCTATCACAAAGCTTATTGTGACTAGAAATCCTTATTTTGAGCCAAAACTTCACGTAGGGAATGTGGGAAATAGGACGATAATGAAGTTTCAACGATTTTGTATAAAATCATAATTCTAAGAGTTTTAAAATGTAACAAGCCGAGGATAAACATATTTTATCTTCAAACACTTATGTTGAATAGAAATCATTGTTTTAAGACTTAACTTCACATTGGGAACGTGGGAAATCGAACTATAATGAAGTTTTACCCATTTTGATACAAATAATCAAACTAAGAGTTTTGAAAGTAAACAAGCCGAGTATAATCATTGTGTTGTCACAAAGTTAATTGTGACTAGAAATCGTTGTTTTGAGCTTTAACTTCACGTAGGAAACGTGGGAAATAGGACGATAATTAAGTTTCAACGATTTTGTATAAAATCATAATTCTAAAAGTTTTAAAATTTAACAAGCCGAGCATAAACATATTTTATCTACAAACGCTTATTTTGAATAGAAATCGTTGTTTAAAGACACAACTTCACATTGGGAACGTGACAAATCTAACTATAATGAAGTTTTACCCATTTTGATACAAATAATCAAACTTAAGAGTTTTGAAAGTAAACAAGCCGAGTATAATCATTAAACTATCACAAAGCTTATTGTGACTAGAAATTGTTATTTTGAGCCATAACTTCACGTAGGGAATGTGGAAAATAGGACGATAATGAAGTTTCAACGATTTTGTATAAAATCATAATTCTAAGAGTTTTAAAATTTAACAAGTCGAGCATAAACATATTTTATCTACAAACGCTAATTTTGAATAGAAATCATTATTTTAAGATTTAACTTCACATTGGGAACGTGGGAAATCGAACTATAATGAAGTTTTACCCATTTAGATACAAATAATCAAACTAGGAGTTTTGAAAGTAAACAAGCCGAGTATAATCATTAAGCTATCACAAAGCTTATTGTGACTAGAAATAGTTCTTTTGAGCATTAACTTCACGTAGGAAACGCGGAAAATAGGACAATAATGAAGTTTCAGCGATTTTGTATAAAATAACAATTCTAAAAGTTTTAAAATTTAACAAGCCAAGCATAAACATATTTTATCCACAAACACTTATTTTGAATAGAAATCGTTGTTTTAAGCCTTAACTTCAAATTGGGAACGTGGGAAATCGAACTATAAAGAAGTTTTACCAATTTTGATACAAATAATAAAACTAAGAGTTTTGAAAGTAAACAAACCGAGTATTATCATTGTGTTGTCAAAAAGCTAATTATAACTAGAAATCGTTATTTTGAGCCTTAACTTCACGTAGGGAATGTGGGAAATAGGATGATAATGAAGTTTCTACGATTTTGTATAAAATCATAAATTTAAGAGTTTTAAAATTTAACAAGCCGAACATAAACATATTTTATCTACAAACGCTTTTTTTGAATAGAAATAGTTGTTTTAAGACTTAACTTCACATTGGGAACATGGGAAATCGAACTAGAATGAAGTTTTACCCATTTAGATAGAAAAAATAAATTTAAGAGTTTTTAAAGTAAACAAGCCGAGTAAAATAATTAAGCTGTTACAAAGTTTATTGTAACTAGAAATCGGTTATTTGAGCCTTAACTTCACGTAGGGAACGTGGAAAGTTAGATGATAATGAAGTTTCAACGATTTTGTATAAAATCATAATTCTAAAAGTTTTAAAATTTAGCAAACCGAGCATAAACATATTTTATCTACAAACGCTTATTTTTAATATAAATCGTTGTTTTAAGCCTTAACTTCACATTGGGAACGTGGGAAATGGAACTATCATGAAGTTTTACCAATTTTGATACAAATAATCAAACTAAGAGTTTTGAAAATAAACAAACCGAGAATAATCATTGTGTTGTCACAAAGCTAATTATGACAAGAAATCGTTATTTTGAGGCTTAACTTCACGTAGGGAACATGGGAAATAAGACGATAATGAAGTTTCAACGATTTTGTATAAAATCATAATTCTAAGAGTTTTAAAATTTCACAAGCCGACCATAAACATATTTTATCGACAAATGCTTTTTTTGAATGGAAATCGTTATTTTAAGCCTTAACTTCACATTAGAAATGTGTGAAATCGAACTATAATGATCTTTTACCCATTTAGATACAAATAATCAAACTAAGAGTTTTGAAAGTAAACAAATCGAGTGTAATCATTAAGCTGCCACAAAGCTTATTGTGACTTGAAATCGTTGTTTTGAGCCTTAACTTCACGTAGGGAACGTGGAAAATAGGATGATAATGAAGTTTCAACGATTTTTTATAAAATCATAATTCTACGAGTTTTAAAATTTAACAAGCCGAGCATAAACATATTTTATCAACAAAAACTAATTTTGAATAGAAATCATTGTTTTAAGCATTAACTTCACATTGGCAGAGTGGGAAATCGAACTATAATGAAGATTTACCTATTTTGATACAAATAATCAAACTAAGAGTTTTGAAAGTAAACAAGCCGAGTATAATCATTAAGCTATCACAAAGCTTATAGTGACTATAAATCCTTATTTTGAGCCATAACTTCACGTAGGGAATGTGGGAAATAGGACGATAATGAAGTTTCAACGATTTTGTATAAAATCATAATTCTAAGAGTTTTAAAATGTAACAAGCTGAGGATAAACATATTTTATCTTCAAACGCTTATTTTGAATAGAAATCATTGTTTTAAGACTTAACTTCACATTGGGAACTTGGGAAATCGAACTATAATGAAGTTTTACCAATTTTGATACAAATAATCAAACTAAGAGTTTTGAAAGTAAACAAACCGAGAATAATCATTGTGTTATCACAAAGTTAATTATGACTCGAAATCGTTATTTTGAGCCTTAACTTCACGTACGGAACATGGGAAATAGGACGATAATGAAATTTCTACGATTTTGCTTAAAATCATAATTCTAAGAGTTTTAAAATTTAACAAGCCGAGCATAAACATATTTTATCTACAAACACTTATTTTGAATAGAAATCGTTGTTTTAAGACTTAACTTCACATTTTGAATGTGGGAAATCGAACTATAATGAAGGTTTACCCATTTTGATACAAATAATCAAACTAAGAGTTTTAAAAGTAAACAAACCGAGTATAATCATTAAGAGCCGAGTATAATCATTAAGCTGTCACAAAGCATATTGTGACTAGAAATCGTTCTTTTGAGCATTAACTTCTCGTAGGAAACGTGGAAAATAGGACGATAATGAAGCTTCAGCGATTTTGTATAAAATAACAATTCTAAAAGCTTTAAAATTTAAGAAGCCGAGCATAAACATATTTTATCTACGAACGCTTATTTTGAATAGAAATCGTTGTTTTAAGCCTTAACTTCAAATTGGGAACGTGGGAAATCGAACTATAAAAAAGTTTTACCAATTTCGATACAAATAATCAAACTAAGAGTTTTGAAAGTAAACAAACCGAGTATAATCATTGTGTTGTCACAAAGCTAATTGTAACTAGAAATCGTTATTTTGAGCCTTAACTTCACGTAGGGATTGTGGGAAATAGGACGTTAATGAAGTTTCTACAATTTTGTATAAAATAATAAATCTAAGAGTTTTAGAATTTAACAAGCCGAACATAAACGTATTTTATCTACAAACGCTTTGTTGAATAGAAATCGTTGTTTTAAGACTTAAATTCACATTAGTAACGTGGGAAATCGAACTAGAATGTACTTTTACCCATTTTAATACAAATAATCAAAATAAGTGTTTTGAAAGTAAACAAGTCGAGTGTAATCATTAAGATGTCACAAAGCTTATTGTGACTAGAAATCGTTGTTTTGAGCCTTAATTTCACATAGGGAACGTGGAAAATAGGATGATAATGAAGTTTCAACGATTTTGTATAAATCATAATTCTAAGAGTTTTAAAATTTAACAAGCCGAGCATAAACATATTTTATCAACAAAAACTAATTTTGAATAGAAATCATTGTTTTAAGCATTAACTTCACATTGGCAACGTGGGAAATCGAACTATAATAAAGATTTACCTATTTTGATACAAATAATCAAACTAAGAGTTTTGAAAGTAAACAAGCCGAGTATAATCATTAAGCTATCACAAAGCTTATTGTGACTATAAATCCTTATTTTGAGCCATAACTTCACGTAGGGAATGTGGGAAATAGGACGATAATGAAGTTTCAACGATTTTGTATAAAATCATAATTCAAAGAGTTTTAAAATGTAACAAGCCGAGGATAAACATATTTTATCTTCAAACGCTTATTTTGAATAGAAATCATTGTTTTAAGACTTAACTTCACATTGGGAACTTGGGAAATCGAGCTATAATGAAGTTTTACCAATTTTTATACAAATAATCAAACTAAGAGTTTTGAAAGTAAACAAACCGAGAATAATCATTGTGTTGTCACAAAGTTAATTATGACTCGAAATCGTTATTTTGAGCCTTAACTTCACGTACGGAACATGGGAAATAGGACGATAATGAAATTTCTACGATTTTGCTTAAAATCATAATTCTAAGAATTTTAAAATTTAACAAGCCGAGCATAAACATATTTTATCTACAAACACTTATTTTGAATAGAAATCGTTGTTTTAAGACTTAACTTCACATTTTGAATGTGGGAAATCAAACTATAATGAAGGTTTACCCATTTTGATACAAATAATCAAACTTAAGAGTTTTGAAAGTAAACAAGCCGAGTATAATCATTAAGCTATCACAAAGCTTATTGTGACTAGAAATCATTGTTTTGAGCCATAACTTCACGTAGGGAATGTGGGAAATCGGACGATAATGGAGTTTCAACGATTCAGTATAAAATCATAATTATTAGAGTTTTAAAATTTAAAAAGCCGAACAAAAACATATTTTATCTACAAATGCTAATTTTGAAAATAAATCGTTGTTTTAAGACTTAACTTCACATTGGGAACGTGGGAAATCGAACTAGAATGTACTTTTACCCATTTTGATACAAATAATCAAAATAAGTGTTTTGAAAGTAAATAAGCCGAGTATAATCATTAAGTTGTCACAAAGCATATTGTGACTAGAAATCGTTCTTTTGAGCATTAACTTCTCGTAGGAAACGTGGAAAATAGGACGATAATGAAGTTTCAGCGATTTTGTATAAAGTAACAATTCTAAAAGTTTTAAAATTTAACAAGCCGAGCATAAACATATTTTATCTACAAACGCTTATTTTGAATAGAAATCGTTGTTTTAAGCCTTAACTTCAAATTGGGAACGTGGGACATCGAACTATAAAAAAGTTTTACCAATTTCAATACAAATAATCAAACTAAGAGTTTTGAAAGTAAACAAACCGAGTATAATCATTGTGTTGTCACAAAGCTAATTGTAACTAGAAATCGTTATTTTGAGCCTTAACTTCACGTAGGGAATGTGGGAAATAGTACGTTAATGAAGTTTCTACGATTTTGTATAAAATAATAAATCTAAGAGTTTTAGAATTTAACAAGCCGAACGTAAACATATTTTATCTACAAACGCTTTTTTGAAAAGAAATCGTTGTTTTAAGACTTAACTTCACATTGGGAACGTGGGAAATCGAACTAGAATGTACTTTTACCCATTTTGATACAAATAATCAAAATAAGTGTTTTGAAAGTAAATAAGCCGAGTATAATCCTTAAGCTGTCACAAAGCTTATTGCGACTAGAAATCGTTGTTTAGAGCCATTACTTCACGTAGGGAATATGGGAAATGGGACGATAATGAAGTTTCAACGATTTTGTATAAAATCATAATTCTAAGAGTTTTTAAATTTTACAAGCTGAGGATAAACATATTTTATCTACAAACGCTAATTTTGAATAGAAATCGTTGTTTTAAGACTTAACTTCACATTGGGAACGTGGGAAATCGAACTATAATGAAGTTTTACCCATTTTGATACAAATAATCAAACTAAGAGTTTTGAAAGTAAACAAGCCGAGTATAATCATTAAGCTGTCACAAAGCTTATTGTGACTAGAAATCGTTGTTTTGAGCCTTAACTTCATGCAGGGAACATGGAAAATAGGACGATAATGAAGTTTCAACGATTTTGTATAAAATCATAATTTAAGAGTTTTAAAATTTAACAAGTCGAGCATAAACATATTTTGTCAACAAAAGCTAATTTTGAATAGAAATCATTGTTTTAAGCATTAACTTCACATTGGGAACGTGGGAAATCGAACTATAATGAAGATTTACCCATTTTGATACAAATAATCAAACTAAGAGTTTTGAAAGTAAACAAGCCTATTATAATCATTAAGCTATCACAAAGCTTATTGTGACTAGAAATCCTTAGTTTGAGCCATAACTTCACGTAGGGAATGTGGGAAATAGGACGATAATGAAGTTTCAACGATTTTGTATAAAATCATAATTCTAAGAGTTTTAAAATGTAAGAAGCCGAGGATAAACATATTTTATCTTCAAACACTTATTTTGAATAGAAATCATTGTTTTAAGACTTAACCTCACATTGGGAACGTGGGAAATCGAACTATAATGAAGTTTTACCAATTTTGATACAAATAATCAAACTAAGAGTTTTGAACGTAAACAAACCAAGAATAATCATTGTGTTGTCACAAAGTTAATTACGACTAGAAATCGTTATTTTGAGCCTTAACTTCACGTACGGAACATGGGAAATAGGACGATAATGAAGTTTCTACGATTTTGTATAAAATCATAATTCTAAGAGTTTTAAAATTAAACAAGCCGAGCATAAACATAATTTATCTTCAAACGATTATTTTGAATTGAAATTGTTGTTTTAAGACTTAACTTCACATTTGGAACATGGGAAATCAAACTATAATGAAGGTTTACCCATTTTGATACAAATAATCAAACTAAGAGTTTTGAAAGTAAACAAGCCGAGTATAATCATTTAGCTATCACAAAGCTTATTGTGACTAGAAATCGTTGTTTTCAACCATAACTTCACGTAGGGAATGTGGGAAATTGGACGATAATGAAGTTTCAACGATTTTGTATAAAATCATAATTCTTAGAGTTTCAAAATTTAAAAAGATGAGCATAAACATATTTTATCTACAAACGCTAATTTTGAAAATAAATCGTTGTTTTAAGACTAAACTTCACATTGGGAACGTGGGAAATCGAACTATAATGAAGGTTTACCTATTTTGATACAAATAATCAAACTAAGTGATATGAAAGTAAACAAGCCGAGTATAATCATTGTGTTGTCACAGGGTTAATTGTGACTAGAAATCGTTGTTTTAAGCCATAATTTCACGTAGGGAACGTGGGAAATAGGACGATAATGAAGTTTCAACGATTTTGTATAAAATCATAATTCTAAGAATTTTAAAATTTAACAAGCCGAGCATAAACATATTTATCTACAAACGCTTATTTTGAATAGAAATCGTTGTTTTAGGACTTAACTTCTCATTGGGAACGTGGGAAATCAAACTAGGATGATATTTTACCCATTTTAATACAAATAATAAAACTAAGAGTTTAGAAAGTAAACAAGCCGAGTATAACCATTAAGCTATCACAAAGCTTATTGTGACTAGAAATCGTTGTTTTGAGCCTTAACTTAACGTAGGGAACGTCGAAAATTGGACGATAATGAAGTTTCAACGATTTTGTATAAAACCATAATTCTAAGAGTTTTAATGTTTAACAAGCTGAGCATAAATATATTTTATCTTCGAACGCTTATTTTGAATAGAAATCATAGTTTTAAGTATTAACTTCAAATTAGTAACGTAGGAAATCGAACTATATTAAAGTTTTAAGCTTTTTTATACAAATAATCAAACTAAGTGTTTTGAAAGTAAACAAGCCGAGTATAATCATTGTGCTGTTACAAAGCTTATTGTGACTAGAAATCGTTGTTTTGATCCTTAACCTCACGTAGGGAACCTAAGAAATAGGACGATAATGAAGTTTCAATGATTTTGTATAAAATCATAATTCTATGAGTTTTAAAATTTAAGAAGTCGATCTTAAATATTTTTTATTTGCAAATGCTTATTTTGAATAGAAATCGTTGATTTGAGCATTATCTTCACATTGGGAACGTGGGAAATCAAATTATAATGAAGTTTTTACCCATTTTGATACAAATAATTAAACTAAGAGTTTTGAAGTAAACAAGCCGAGTATAATCATTGTGCTGTTACAAAGCTTATTGTGACTAGAAATCGTTATTTTGAGCCTTAACTTCACGTAGCGAATATGGGAAATAGGGCTATAATGAAGTTTCAACGATTTTGTATAAAGTCATAATTTCAAGAGTTATAAAATTTAACAAGCCTAGTATAAAAATATTTTATCGACAAACGCTTATTTTGAATAGAAATTGTTGTTGTAAGCATTAACTTCATAGTGGGAACATGGCAAATCGAACTATAATGAAGGTTTACCCATTTTGATGCAAAAAATCAAACTAAGAGTTTTGAAAGTAAACAAGCCGAGTATAATCATTAAGCTATCACAATGCTTATTTTGACTAGAAATCGTTGTTTTGAGCCATAACTTCACGTACGGAACGTGGGAAACAGGGCTATAATGAAGTTTTAACGATTTTGTATAAAATCATAATTCTAAGAGTTTTAAAGTTTAACAAGTCTGGCATAAACATATTTTATCGACAAACGCTTATTTTGAATAGAAATAGTTGTTTTAAGCATTAACTTCACATTGGAAACGTGGGAAGTCGACCTATAATGAAGTTTTGAAAGTAAACAAACCAAGAATAATCAAACTAAGAGTTTTGAAAGTAAACAAGCCGAGTATTGTCATTGTATTGTCACAAAGCTAATTGTGACTATAAATCGTTGTTTTAAGCCTTAACTTCATGTAGGGTGTCACAAAGCTAATTGTGACTATAAATCGTTGTTTTAAGCCTTAACTTCATGTAGGGAATGTGGGAAATAGGATGATAATGAAGTTTCAACGATTTTGTATAAAATCATAATTCTAAGAGTTTTAAAATTTAACTAGCCAAGCATAAACATATTTTATCTACAAAATCTTATTTTGAATTGAAATCGTTGTTTTAAGCATTAACTTCACATTGGGAACATGAATAATCGAACTATAATGAAGATTTACCCATTTTGATGCAAATAATCAAATTAACAGTTTTGAAAGTAAACAAGCCAAGTAAAATCAGTAAGCTATCACAAAGCTTATTGTGACTAGAAATCGTTCTTTTGAGCCATAACTTCATGTAGGGAACGCGGGAAATAGGATATTAATGAAGTTTCAACGATTTTGTATAAAATCAAAATTCTATGAGTTTTAAAATTTAACAAGCCGACCATAAACATATTTTATCTACAAACGCTTATTTTGAATGGAAATCGTTATTTTAAGCCATTAACTTAACATTGGAAATGTGTGAAATCGAACTATAATGAAGTTTTACCCATTTAGATACAAATAATCAAACTAAGAGTTTTGAAAGTAAACAAGTCGAGTGTAATCATTAAGCTGTTACAAAGCTTATTGTGACTAGAAATCGTTGTTTTGAGCCTTAACTTCATGCAGGGAACGTGGAAAATAGGACGATAATGATGTTTCAACGATTTTGTATAAAATCATAATTCTAAAAGTTTTAAAATTTAACAAGCCGAGCATAAACATATTTTGTCAACAAAAGCTAATTTTGAATAGAAATCATTGTTTTAAGCATTAACTTCACATTGGGAACGTGGGAAATCGAACTATAATGAAGATTTACCCATTTTGATACAAATAATCAAACTAAGAGTTTTGAAAGTAAACAAGCCTATTATAATCATTAAGCTATCACAAAGCTTATTGTGACTAGAAATCCTTATTTTGAGCCATAACTTCACGTAGGGAATGTGGGAAATAGGACGATAATGAAGTTTCAACGATTTTGTATAAGATCATAATTCTAAGAGTTTTAAAATGTAACAAGCCAAGGATAAACATATTTTATCTTCAAACACTTATTTTGAATAGAAATCATTGTTTTAAGACTTAACTTCACATTGGGAACGTGGGAAATCGAACTATAATGAAGTTTTACCAATTTTGATACAAATAATCAAACTAAGAGTTTTGAACGTAAACCATCCAAGAATAATCATTGTGTTGTCACAAAGTTAATTACGACTAGAAATCGTTATTTTGAGCCTTAACTTCACGTACGGAACATGGGAAATAGGACGATAATGAAGTTTCTACGATTTTGTATAAAATCATAACTCTAAGAGTTTTAAAATTAAACAAGCCGAGCATAAACATATTTTATCTTCAAACGCTTATTTTGAATAGAAATCGCTGTTTTAAGACTTAACTTCACATTTGGAACGTGGGAAATCAAACTATAATGAAGGTTTACCCATTTTGATACAAATAATCAAACTAAGAGTTTTGAAAGTAAACAAGCCGAGTGTAATCATTTAGCTATCACAAAGCTTATCGTGACTAGAAATCGTTGTTTTGAGCCATAACTTCACGTAGGGAATGTGGGAAATTGGACGATAATGAAGTTTCAACGATTTTGTATAAAATCATAATTCTTAGAGTTTTAAAATTTAAAAAGACGTGCATAAACATATTTAATCTACAAACGCTAATTTTGAAAATAAATCGTTGTTTTAAGACTAAACTTCACATTGGGAACGTGGGAAATCGAACTATAATGAAGTTTTACCCATTTTGATACAAATAATCAAACTAAGAGTTTTGAAAGTAAACAAGCCGAGTATAATCATTGTGTTGTCACAAAGTTAATTGTGACTAGAAATTGTTGTTTTGGACTTTAACATCACGTAGGGAACGTGGAAAATTGGAAGATAATGAAGTTTCAACGATTTTGTATAAAGTCATAATTCTAAAAGTTTTAAAATTTAACAAGCCGAGCATACACATATTTTATCTACAAACGCTTATTTTTAGTAGAAATCGTTGTTTAAAGACTTAACTTCACATTGGGAACGTGGCAAATCGAACTATAATGAAGTTTCACCCATTTTGATACAAATAATCAAACTTAAGAGTTTTGAAAGTAAACATGCCGAGTATAATCATTAAGCTATCACAAAGCTTATTGTGACTAGAAATCGTTATTTTGAGCCATAACTTCATGTAGGGAATGTGGAAAATAGGACGATAATGAAGTTTCAACAATTTTGTATAAAATCATAATTTTAAGAGTTTTAAAATTTAACAAGCCGTGCATAAACATATTTTATCTACAAACGATAATTTTGAATAGAAATCATTGTTTTAAGACTTAACTTCACATTGGGAACATGCAAAATCGAACTATAACGAAGTTTTACCCATTTTGATACAAATAATCAAACTAGGAGTTTTGAAAGTAAACAAGCCGAATATAATCATTAAGCTGTCACAAAGCTTATTGTGGATAGAAATCGTTCTTTTGAGCATTAACTTCACGTAGGAAACGCGGAAAATAGGACGATAATGAAGTTTCAGCGATTTTTTATAAAATAACAATTCTACAAGTTTTAAAATTTAACAACCCGAGCATAAAAGTATTTTATCTACAAACGCTTATTTTGAATAGAAATCGTTGTTTTAAGCCTTAACTTCAAATTGGGAACGTGGGAAATCGAACTACAAAGAAGTTTTACCAATTTTGATACAAATAATAAAACTAAGAGTTTTGAAAGTAAACAAACCGAATATAATCATTGTGTTGTCAAAAAGCTAATTATAACTAGAAATCGTTATTTTGAGCCTTAACTTCACGTAGGGAATGTGGGAAATAGGACGATAATGAAGTTTTTACGATTTATTATAAAATCGTAAATCTAAGAGTTTTAAAATTTAACAAGCCGAACATAAACATATTTTATCTACAAACGCTTTTTTTGAATAGAAATCGTTGTTTTACGACTTAACTTCACATTGGGAACGTGGGAAATCGAACTAGAATGTACTCTTACCCATTTTGATACAAATAATCAAAATAAGTGTTTTGAAAGTAAATAAGTCGAGTATAATCATTAAGCTGTCACAAAGCTTATTGTGACTAGAAATCGTTGTTTAGAGCCTTTACTTCACGTAGGGAATGTGGGAAATAGGACGATAATGAAGTTTCAACGATTTTGTATAAAATCGTAATTCTAAGAGTTTTTAAATTTTACAAGCTGAGGATAAACATATTTTATCTACAAACGCTAATTTTGAATAGAAATCGATGTTTTAAGACTTAACTTTACATTGGGAACGTGGGAAATTGAACTATAATGAAGTTTTACCCATTTTGATACAAATAATCAAACTAAGAGTTTTGAAACTAAACAAGCCGAGTATAATCATTAAGCTGTCACAAAGCTTATTGTGAATAGAAATCGTTATTTTTAGCCATAACTTCATGTAGAAAATGTGGGGAATAGGACGATAATGAAGTTTCCACGATTTTGTATAAATCGTAATTCTAAGAGTTTTAAAATTTAACAAGCCGAGTATAAACATATTTTATCTTCAAACGCTTATTTTGAAAAAAATCATTGTTTTAAGACTTAACTTCACATTGGGAACGTGGGAAATCGAACTATAATGAAGGTTTACCTATTTTGATACAAATAATCAAACTAAGTGATATGAAAGTAAACAAGCCGAGTATAATTATTGTGTTGTCACAGGGTTAATTGTGACTAGAAATCGTTGTTTTGAGCCATAATTTCACGTAGAGAACGTGGGAAATAGGACGATAATGAAGTTTCAACGATTTTGTATAAAATCATAATTCTAAGAATTTGAAAATTTAACAAGCAGAGCATAAATATATTTATCTACAAACGCTTATTTTGAATAGAAATCGTTGTTTTAGGACTTAACTTCACATTGGGAACGTGGAAATCAAACTAGGATGATATTTTACCCATTTTAATACAAATAATAAAACTAAGAGTTTAGAAAGTAAACAAGCCGAGTATAACCATTAAGCTATCACAAAGCTTATTGTGACTAGAAATCGTTGTTTTGAGACTTAACTTCACATTGGGAACGTGCGAAATCGAACTATGATGAAGTTTTACCCATTTTGATACAAATAATCAAACTAGGAGTTTTGAAAGTAAACAAGCCGAGTAAAATCATTAAGCTGTCACAAAGCTTATTGTGGCTAGAAATCGTTCTTTTGAGCATTAACTTCACGTAGGAAACGCGGAAAATAGGACGATAATGAAGTTTCAGCGATTTTTTATAAAATAACAATTCTACAAGTTTTAAAATTTAACAAGCCGAGCATAAAAGTATTTTATCTACAAACGCTTATTTTGAATAGAAATCGTTGTTTTAAGCCTTAACCACAAATTGGGAACGTGGGAAATCGAACTACAAAGAAGTTTTACCAATTTTGATACAAATAATAAAACAAAGAGTTTTGAAAGTAAACAAACCGAGTATAATCATTGTGTTGTCAAAAAGCTAATTATAACTAGAAATCGTTATTTTGAGCCTTAACTTTGCGTAGGGAATGTGGGAAATAGGACGATAATGAAGTTTTTACGATTTTATATAAAATCATAAATCTAGGAGTTTTAAAATTTAACAAGCCGAACATAAACATATTTTATCTACAAACGCTTTTTTTGAATAGAAATCGTTGTTTTAAGACTTAACTTCACATTGGGAACGTGAGAAATCGAACTAGAATGTACTTCTACCCATTTTGATACAAATAATCAAAATAAGTGTTTTGAAAGTAAATAAGTCGAGTATAATCATTAAGCTGTCACAAAGCATATTGTGACTAGAAATCGTTGTTTAGAGCCTTTACTTCACGTAGGGAATATGGGAAATAGGACGATAATGAAGTTTCAACGATTTTGTATAAAATCATTAATCTAAAAGTTTTTAAATTTTACAAGCTGAGGATAAACATATTTTATCTACAAACGCTAATTTTGAATAGAAATCGATGTTTTAAGACTTAACTTCACATTGGGAACATGGGAAATCAAACCATAATGAAGTTTTACCCATTTTGATACAAATAATCAAACTAAGAGTTTTGAAAGTAAACAAGCCGAGTATAATCATTAAGTTGTCACAAAGCTTATTGTGAATAGAAATCGTTATTTTTAGCCATAACTTCACGTAGGAAATGTGGGGAATAAGACGATAATGAAGTTTCCACGATTTTGTATAAAATCATAATTCTAAGAGTTTTAAAATTTAACAAGCCGAGTATAAACATATTTTATCTTCAAACGCTTATTTTGAAAATAAATCATTGTTTTAAGACTTAACTTCACATTGGGAACGTGGGAAATCGAACTATAATGGAGGTTTACCTATTTTGATACAAATAATCAAACTAAGTGATATGAAAGTAAACAAGCCGAGTGTAATCATTGTGTTGTCACAGGGTTAATTGTGACTAGAAATCGTTGTTTTGAGCCATAATTTCAAGTAGGGAACGTGGGAAATAGGACGATAATGAAGTTTCAACGATTTTGTATAAAATCATAATTCTAAGAATTTTAAAATTTAACAAGCCGAGCATAAACATATTTATCTACAAACGCTTATTTTGAATAGAAATCGTTGTTTTAGGACTTAACTTCACATTGGGAACGTGGGAAATCAAACTAGGATGATATTTTACCCATTTTAATACATATAATAAAACTAAGAGTTTAGAAAGTAAACAAGCCGAGTATAACCATTAAGCTATCACAAAGCTTATTGTGACTAGAAATCGTTGTTTTGAGCCTTAACTTAACGTAGGGAACGTGGGAAATAGGACGATAATGAAGTTTCAACGATTTTGTATAAAACCATAATTCTAAGAGTTTTAATGTTTAACAAGCCGAGCATAAATATAGTTATCTTCAAATGCTTGTTTTGAATAGAAATCATAGTTTTAAGTATTAACTTCAAATTAGTAACGTAGGAAATCGAACTATATTAAAGTTTTAACCTTTTTTATACAAATAATCAAACTAAGTGTTTTGAAAGTAAACAAGCCGAGTATAATCATTGTGCTGTTACAAAGCTTATTGTGACTAGAAATCATTGTTTTGATCCTTAACCTCACGTAGGGAACCTAAGAAATAGGACGATAATGAAGTTTCAACGATTTTGTATAAAATCATAATTCTAAGAGTTTTAAAATTTAAGAAGTCGATCTTAAATATTTTTTATTTGCAAATGCTTATTTTGAATAGAAATCGTTGATTTGAGCATTATCTTCATATTGGGAATGTGGGAAATAAAATTATAATGAAGTTTTTACCCATTTTGATACAAATAATTAAACTAAGAGTTTTGAAAGTAAACAAGCCGAGTATAATCATTGTGCTGTCACAAAGCTTATAATGACTAGAAATCGTTATTTTGAGCCTTAACTTCACGTAGGGAATATGGGAAACAGGACAATAATGAAGTTTCAACGATTTTGTATAAAGTCATAATTTCAAGAGTTATAAAATTTAACAAGCCTAGTATAAACATATTTTATCGACAAACGCTTATTTTGAATAGAAATCGTTATTGCAAGCATTAACTTCATAGTGGGAACATGGCAAATCGAACTATAATGAAGGTTTACCCATTTTGATGCAAAAAATCAAACTAAGAGTTTTGAAAGTAAACAAGCCGAGTATAATCATTAAGCTATCACAATGCTTATTTTGACTAGAAATCATTGTTTTGAGCCATAACTTCACGTAGGGAACGTGGGAAATAGGGCTATAATGAAGTTTCAACGATTTTGTATAAAATCATAATTCCAAGAGTTTTAAAATTGAACAAGTCTAGCATAAACATATTTTATCGACAAACGCTTATTTTGAATAGAAATAGTTGTTTTAAGCATTAACTTCACATTGGCAACGTGGGAAGTCGACCTATAATGAAGTTTTACCCAGTTTGATACGAATAATCAAACTAATAGTTTTGAAAGTAAACAAGCCGAGTATTGTCATTGTATTGTCACAAAGCTAATTGTGACTATAAATCGTTGTTTTAAGCCTTAACTTCATGTAGGGAATGTGGGAAATAGGATGATAATGTAGTTTCAACGATTTTGTATAAAATCATAATTCTAAGAGTTTTAAAATTTAACAAGCCAAGCATAAACATATTTTATCTACAAAAGCTTATTTTGAATTGAAATCGTTGTTTTAAGCATTAACTTCACATTGGGAACATGGGAAATCGAACTATAATGAAGATTTACCCATTTTGATGCAAATAATCAAATTAAGAGTTTTGAAAGTAAACAAGCCGAGTAAAATCATTAAGCTATCACAAAGCTTATTGTGACTAGAAATCGTTCTTTTGAGCCATAACTTCACGTAGGGAACGCGGGAAATAGGATGTTAATGAAGTTTCAACGATTTTGTATAAAATCATAATTCTATGAGTTTTAAAATTTAACAAGCCGACCATAAACATATTTTATCTACAAACGCTTATTTCGAATGGAAATCGTTATTTTTAGCCTTAACTTAACATTGGAAATGTGTGAAATCGAACTATAATGAAGTTTTACCCATTTAGATACAAATAATCAAACTAAGAGTTTTGAAAGTAAACAAGTCGAGTGTAATCATTAAGCTGTAACAAAGCTTATTGTGACTAGAAATCGTTGTTTTGAGCCTTAACTTCACGCAGGGAACGTGGAAAATAGGACGATAATGAAGTTTCAACGATTTTGTATAAAATCATAATTCTAAGAGTTTTAAAATTTAACAAGCCGAGCATAAACATATTTTGTCAACAAAAGCTAATTTGGAATAGAAATCATTGTTTTAAGCATTAACTTCACATTGGGAACGTGGGAAATCGAACTATAATGAAGATTTACCCATTTTGATACAAATAATCAAACTAAGAGTTTTGAAAGTAAACAAGCATATTATAATCATTAAGCTATCACAAAGCTTATTGTGACTAGAAATCCTTATTTTGAGCCATAACTTCACGTAGGGAATGTGGGAAATAGGACGATAATGAAGTTTCAACGATTTTGTATAAAATCATAATTCTAAGAGTTTTAAAATGTAACAAGCCGAGGATAAACTTATTTTATCTTAAAACGCTTATTTTGAATAAAAATCATTGTCTTAAGACTTAACTTCACATTGCGATCGTGGGAAATCGAACTATAATGAAGTTTTACCAATTTTGATACAAATAATCAAACTAAGAGTTTTGAACGTAAACAAACCAAGAATAATCATTGTGTTGTCAGAAAGTTAATTACGACTAGAAATCGTTATTTTGAGCCTTAACTTCACGTACGGAACATGGGAAATAGGACGATAATGAAGTTTCTACGATTTTGTATAAAATCATAATTCTAAGAGTTTTAAAATTAAACAAGCCGAGCATAAACATATTTTATCTTCAAACACTTATTTTGAATAGAAATCGCTGTTTTAAGACTTAACTTCACATTTGGAACGTGGGAAATCAAACTATAATGAAGGTTTACCCATTTTGATACAAATAATCAAACTAAGAGTTTTGAAAGTAAACAAGCCGAGTATGATCATTTAGCTATCACAAAGCTTATTGTGACTAGAAATCGTTGTTTTGAGCCATAACTTCACGTAGGGAATGTGGGAAATTGGACGATAATGAAGTTTCAACGATTTTGTATAAAATCATAATTCTTAGAGTTTTAAAATTTAAAAAGACGAGCATAAACATATTTTATCTACAAACGCTAATTTTGAAAATAAATCGTTGTTTTAAGACTAAACTTTACATTGGGAACGTGGGAAATCGAACTATAATGAAGTTTTACCCATTTTGATACAAATAATCAAACTAAGAGTTTTGAAAGTAAACAAGCCGAGTATAATCATTGTGTTGTCACAAAGTTAATTGTGACTAGAAATCGTTGTTTCGAGCCTTAACTTCACGTAGGGAATGTGGGAAATTGGAAGATAATGAAGTTTCAACGATTTTCTATAAAATCATGATTCTAAAAGTTTTAAAATTTAACAAGCCGAGCATACATATATTTTATCTACAAACACTTATTTTGAGTAGAAATCGTTGTTTTAAGACTTAACTTCATATTGGGAACGTGGCAAATCGAACTATAATGAAGTTTCACCCATTTTGATACAAATAATCAAACTTAAGAGTTTTGAAAGTAAACAAGCCGAGTATAATCATTAAGCTGTCACAAAGCTTATTGTGGCTAGAAATCGTTCTTTTGAGCATTAACTTCACGTAGGAAACGCGGAAAATAGGACGATAATGAAGTTTCAGCGATTTTTTATAAAATAACAATTCTACAAGTTTTAAAATTTAACAAGCCGAGTATAAAAGTATTTTATCTACAAACGCTTATTTTGAATAGAAATCGTTGTTATAAGCCTTAACTTCAAATTGGAAACGTGAGAAATCGAACTACAAAGAAGTTTTACCAATTTTGAAACAAATAATAAAACTAAGAGTTTTGAAAGTAAACAAACCGAGTATAATCATTGTGTTGTCAAAAAGCTAATTATAACTAGAAATCGTTATTTTGAGCCTTAACTTCACGTAGGGAATGTGGGAAATAGGACGATAATGAAGTTTTTACGATTTTGTATAAAATCATAAATCTAAGAGTTTTAAAATTTAACAAGCCGAACATAAACATATTTTATCTACAAACGCTTTTTTTCAATAGAAATCGTTGTTTTAAGACTTAACTTCACATTGGGAATGTGGGAAATCGAACTAGAATGTACTTTTACCCATTTTGATACAAATAATCAAAATAAGTGTTTTGAAAGTAAATAAGTCGAGTATAATCATTAAGCAGTCACAAAGCTTATTGTGACTAGAAATCGTTGTTTAGAGCCTTTACTTCACGTAGGGAATATGGGAAATAGGACGATAATGAAGTTTCAACGATTTTGTATAAAATCATAATTCTAAGAGTTTTTAAATTTTACAAGCTGAGGATAAACATATTTTATCTACAAACGCTAATTTTGAATAGCAAACGATGTTTTAAGACTTAACATCACATTGGGAACGTGAGAAATCGAACTATAATGAAGTTTTACCCATTTTGATACAAATAATCAAACTAAGAGTTTTGAAAGTAAACAAGTCGAGTATAATCATTAAGCTGTCACAAAGCTTATTGTGAATAGAAATCGTTATTATTAGACATAACTTCACGTAGGAAATGTGGGGAATAGGACGATAATGAAGTTTCCACGATTTTGTATAAAATCGTAATTCTAATAGTTTTAAAATTTAACAAGCCGAGTATAAACATATTTTATCTTCAAACGCTCATTTTGAAAATAAATCATTGTTTTAAGACTTAACTTCACATTGGGAACGTGGGAAATCGAACTATAATGAAGGTTTACCTATTTTGATACAAATAATCAAACTAAGTGATATGAAAGTAAACAAGCCGAGAATAATCATTGTGTTGTCACAAGGTTAATTATGACTAGAAATCGTTGTTTTGAGCCATAATTTCACAAAGGGAACGTGGGAAATAGGACGATAATGAAGCTTCAACGATTTTGTATAAAATCATAATTTTAAGAATTTTAAAATTTAACAAGCCGAGCATAAACATATTTATCTACAAACGCTTATTTTGAATAGAAATCGTTGTTTTAGGACTTAACTTCACATTGGGAACATGGGAAATCAAACTAGGATGATATTTTATCCATTTTAACACAAATAATAAAACTAAGAGTTTAGAAAGTAAACAAGCCGAGTATAACCATTAAGCTATCACAAAGCTTATTGTGACTAGAAATCGTAGTTTTGAGCCTTAACTTAACGTAGGGAACGTGGGAAATAGGACGATAATGAAGTTTCAACGATTTTATATAAAACCATAATTCTAAGAGTTTTAATGTTTAACAAGCCGAGCATAAATATATTTTATCTTCAAACGCTTATTTTGAATAAAAATCATAGTTTTAAGTATTAACTTCAAATTAGTAACGTAGGAAATCGAACTATATTAAAGTTTTAACCTTTTTTATACAAATAATCAAACTAAGTGTTTTGAAAGTAAACAAGCCGAGTATAATCATTGTGCTGTTACAAAGCTTATTGTGACTAGAAATCGTTGTTTTGATACTTAACCTCACGTAGGGAACCTAAGAAATAGGCCGATAATGAAGTTTCAACGATTTTGTATAAAATCACAATTCTAAGAGTTTTAAAATTTAAGAAGTCGATCTTAAATATTTTTTATTTGCAAATGCATATTTTGAATATAAATCATTGATTTGAGCATTATCTTCATATTGGGAACGTGGGAAATCAAATTATAATGAAGTTTTTACCAATTTTGATACAAATAATTAAACTAAGAGTTTTGAAAGTAAACAAGCCGAGTATAATCATTGTGCTGTCACAAAGCTTATTGTGACTTGAAATCGTTATTTTGAGTCTTAACTTCACGTAGGGAATATGGGAAACAGGACAATAATGAAGTTTCAACGATTTTGTATAAAGTCATAATTTCAAGAGTTATAAAATTTAACAAGCCTAGTATAAACATATTTTATCGACAAACACTTATTTTGAATAGAAATCATTGTTGTAAGCATTAACTTCATAGTGGGAACATGGCAAATCGAACTATAATGAAGGTTTACCCATTTTGATGCAAAAAATCAAACTAAGAGTTTTGAAAGTAAACAAGCCGAGTATAATCATTAAGCTATCACAATGCTTATTTTGACTAGAAATCGTTGTTTTGAGCCATAACTTCACGTAGGGAACGTGGGAAATAGGGCTATAATGAAGTTTCAACGATTTTGTATAAAATCATAATTCTAAGAGTTTTAAAATTTAACAAGTCTAGCATAAACATATTTTATCGACAAACGCTTATTTTGAATAGAAATAGTTGTTTTAAGCATTAACTTCACATTGGCAACGTGGGAAGTTGACCTATAATGAAGTTCTACGCAGTTTGATACGAATAATCAAACTAAGCGTTTTGAAAGTAAACAAGCCGAGTATTGTCATTGTATTGACACAAAGCTAATTGTGACTATAAATCGTTGTTTTAAGCCTTAACTTCATGTAGGGAATGTGGGAAATAGGATGATAATGAAGTTTCAACGATTTTGTATAAAATCATAATTCTAAGAGTTTTAAAATTTAACAAGCCAAGCATAAACATATTTTATCTACAAAATCTTATTTTGAATTGAAATCGTTGTTTTAAGCATTAACTTCACATTGGGAACATGGGAAATCAAACTATAATGAAGATTTTCCCATTTTGATGCAAATAATCAAATTAAGAGTTTTGAAAGTAAACAAGCCGAGTAAAATCATTAAGCTATCACAAAGTTTATTGTGACTAGAAATCGTTCTTTTGAGCCATAACTTCACGTAGGGAACATAGGAAATCGAACTATAATGCAGTTTTATCAATTTTGATACAAATAATCAAACTACGAGTTTTGAACGTAAACAAACCAAGAATAATCATTGTGTTGTCACAAAGTTAATTACGACTAGAAATCGTTATTTTGACCCTTAACTTCACGTACGGAACATGGGAAATAGGACGATAATGAAGTTTCTACGATTTTGTATAAAATCATAATTCTAAGAGTTTTAAAATTAAACAAGCCGAGCATAAACATATTTTATCTTCAAACGCTTATTTTCAAACTATAATGAAGGTTTACCTATTTTGATACAAATAATCAAACTAAGAGTTTTGAAAGTAAACAAGTTGAGTATAATCATTTAGCTATCACAAATCTTATTGTGACTAGAAATCGTTGTTTTGAGCCGTAACTTCACGTAGGGAATGTGGGAAATTGGACGATAATGAAGTTTCAACGATTTTGTATAAAATCATAATTCTTAGAGTTTTAAAATTTAAAAAGACGAGCATAAACATATTTTATCTACAAACGCTAATTTTGAAAATAAATCGTTGTTTTAAGACTAAACTTCACATTGGGAACGTGGGAAATCGAACTATAATGAAGTTTTACCCATTTTGATACAAATAATCAAACTAAGAGTTTTGAAAGTAAACAAGCCGAGTATAATCATTGTGTTGTCACAAAGTTAATTGTGACTAGAAATCGTTGTTTTGAGCCTTAACTTCACGTAGGGAACGTGGGAAATTGGAAGATAATGAAGTTTCAACGATTTTGTATAAAATCATAATTCTAAAAGTTTTAAAATTTAACAAGCCGAGCATACACATATTTTATCTACAAACGCTTATTTTGAGTAAAAATCGTTGTTTAAAGACTTAACTTCACATTGGGAACGTGGCAAATTGAACTATAATGAAGTTTCACCCTTTTTGATACAAATAATCAAACTTAAGAGTTTTGAATGTAAACAAGCCGAGTATAATCATTAAGCTATCACAAAGCTTATTGTGACTAGAAATCGTTATTTTGAGCCATAACTTCACGTAGGGAATGTGGAAAATAGGACGATAATGAAGTTTCAACGATTTTGTATAAAATCATAATTTTAAGAGTTTTAAAATTTAACAAGCCGAGCATAAACATATTTTATCTACAAACGCTAATTTTGAATAGAAATCATTGTTTTAAGACTTAACTTCATATTAGGAACGTGCGAAATCGAACTATAATGAAGTTTTACCCATTTTGATACAAATAATTAAACTAGGAGTTTTGAAAGTAAACAAGCCGAGTATAATCATTAAGCTGTCACAAAGCTTATTGTGGCTAGAAATCGTTCTTTTGAGCATTAACTTCACGTAGGAAACGCGGAAAATAGGACGATAATGAAGTTTCAATGATTTTTTATAAAATAACAATTCTACAAGTTTTAAAATTTAACAAGCCGAGCATAAAAGTATTTTATCTACAAACGCTTATTTTGAATAGAAATCGTTGTTTTAAGCCTTAACTTCAAATTGGGAACGTGGGAAATCGAACTACAAAGAAGTTTCACCAATTTTGATACAAATAATAAAACTAAGAGTTTTGAAAGTAAACAAACCGAGTATAATCATTGTGTTGTCAAAAAGCTAATTATAACTAGAAATTGTTATTTTGAGCCTTAACTTCACGTAGGGAATGTGGGAAATAGGACGATAATGAAGTTTTTACGATTTTGTATAAAATCATAAATCTAAGAGTTTTAAAATTTAACAAGCCGAACATAAACATATTTTATCTACAAACGCTTTTTTTGAATAGAAATCGTTGTTTTAAGACTTAACTTCACATTGGGAACGTGGGAAATCGAACTAGAATGTACTTTTACCCATTTTGATACAAATAATCAAAATAAGTGTTTTGAAAGTAAATAAGCCGAGTATAATCATTAAACTGTCACAAAGCTTATTGTGACTAGAAATCGTTGTTTAGAGCCTTTACTTCACGTAGGGAATATGGGAAATAGGACGATAATGAAGTTTCAACGATTTTGTATAAAATCATAATTCTAAGAGTTTTTAAAGTTTACAAGCTGAGGATAAACATATTTTATCTACAAACGCTAATTTTGAATAGAAATCGATGTTTTAAGACTTAACTTCACATTGGAAATGTGGGAAATCGAACTATAATGAAGTTTTACCCATTTTGATACAAATAATCAAACTAAGTGTTTCGAAAGTAAACATGTCGAGTATAATCATTAAGCTGTCACAAAGCTTATTGTGACTAGAAATCGTTATTTTTGGCCATAACTTCACATAGGAAATGTGGGGAATAGGATGATAATGAAGTTTCAACGATTTTGTATAAAATTGTAATTCTAAGAGTTTTAAAATTTAACAAGCCGAGTATAAATATATTTTATCTTCAAACGCTTATTTTGAATAGAAATCATTGTTTTACAACTTAACTTCACATTGGGAACGTCGGAAATCAAACTATAATGAAGGTTTACCTATTTTGATACAAATAATCAAACTAAGTGATATGAAAGTAAACAAGCCGAGTATAATCATTGTGTGGTCACAGAGTTAATTGTGACTAGAAATCGTTATTTTGAGCCATAATTTCACGTAGGGAACGTGGGAAATAGGACGATAATGAAGTTTCAACGATTTTGTATAAAATCATAATTCTAAGAATATTAAAATTTAACAAGCCGAGCATAAACATATTTATCTACAAATGCTTATTTTGAATAGAAATCGTTGTTTTAGGACTTAACTTCACATTGGGAACGTGGGAAATCAAACTATAAGAATATTTTACCCATTTTAATACAAATAATAAAACTAAGAGTTTAGAAAATAAACCAGCCGAGTATAACCATTAAGCTATATCAAAGCTTATTGTGACTAGAAATCGTTGTTTTGAGCCTTAACTTAACGTAGGAAACGTGGGAAATAGGACGATAATGAAGGTTCAACGATTTTGTATAAAACCATAATTCTAAGAGTTTTAATGTTTAACAAGCTGAGCATAAATATATTTTATCTTCAAACGCTTATTTTGAATAGAAATCGTAGTTTCAATCATTAACTTCAAATTAGTAACGTAGGAAATCGAACTATATTAAAGTTTTAACCTTTTTGATACAAATAATCAAACTAAGTGTTTTGAAAGTAAACAAGCCGAGTATAATCATTGTGCTGTTACAAAGCTTATTGTGACTAGAAATCATTGTTTTGATCCTTAACCTCACGTAGGGAACCTAAGAAATAGGGCGATAATGAAGTTTCAACGATTTTGTGTAAAATCATAATTCTAAGAGTTTTAAAATTTAACAAGCCGATCTTAAATATTTTTTATTTGTAAACGCTTATTTTGAATAAAAATCGTTGTTTTGAGCATTATCTACACATTGGGAACGTGGGAAATCTAATTATAATGAATTTTTTACCCATTTTGATACAAATAATTAAACTAAGAGTTTTGAAAGTAAACAAACCACGTATAATCATTGTGCTGTCAAAAAGCTTATTGTGACTAGAAATTGTTATTTTGAGCCTTAACTTCACGTAGGGAATATTGGAAACAGGACAATAATGAAGTTTCAACAATTTTGTATAAAGTCATAATTTCAAGAGTTTTAAAATTTAACAAGCCGAGTATAAAAATATTTTATCGACAAACGCTTATTTTGAATAGAAATCGTTGTTTTAAGCCTTAACTTCATAGTGGGAACATGGGAAATCGAACTATAATGAAGGTTTACCCATTTTGATGCAAAAAATCAAACTAAGAGTTTTGAAAGTAAACATGCTGAGTATAATCATTAAGCTATCACAAAGCTTATTGTGACTAGAAATCGTTCTTTTGAGCCATAACTTCACGTAGGGAACGTGGGAAATAGGATGATAATGAAGTTTCAACGATTTTGTATAAAATCATAATTCTAAGCGTTTTAAAATTTAACAAGCCGACCATAAACATATTTTATCTACAAACGCTTATTTTGAATGGAAATCGTTATTTTAAGCCTTAACTTAACATTGGAAATGTGTGAAATCGAACTATAATAAAGTTTTACCCATTTAGATAGAAATAATCAAACTAAGATTTTTTAAAGTAAACAAGTCGAGTTTAATCATTAAGCTGTCACAAAGCTTATTGTGACTAAAAATCGTTGTTTTGAGCCTTAACTTCCCGCAGGGAACGTGGAAAATAGGACAATAATGAAGTTTCAACGATTTTGTATAAAATCTTAATTCTAAGAGTTTTAAAATTTAACAAGCCGAGAATAAACATATTTTAGCAACAAAAGCAAATTTTGAATAGACATCATTGTTTTAAGCATTAACTTCACATTGGGAACGTGGGAAATCGAACAATAATGAAGATTTACCCATTTTGATACAAATAATCAAACTAAGAATTTTGAAAGTAAAAAAGCCTATTATAATCATTAAGCTATCACAAAGCTTATTGTGACTAGAAATCCTTATTTTGAGCCATAACATCACGTAGGGAATGTGGGAAATAGGACGATAATGAAGTTTCAACTATTTTGTATAAAATCATAATTCTAAAAGTTTTAAAATGTAACAAGCCGAGGATAAACATATTTTATCTTCAAACGCATATTTTGAATAGAAATCATTGTTTTAACACTTAACTTCACATTGGGAACGTGGGAAATCGAACTATAATGAAGTTTTACCAATTTTGATACAAATAATCAAACTAAGAGTTTTTAAAGTAAACAAACCGAAAATAATCATTGTGTTGTCACAAAGTTAATTATGACTAGAAATCGTTATTTTGAGCCTTAACTTCACGTACGGAACATGGGAAATAGGACGATAATGAAGTTTCTACGATTTTGTATAAAATCATAATTCTAAGAGTTTGAAAATTTAACAAGCCGAGCATAAACATATCTTATCTACAAACACTTATTTTGAATAGAAATCGTTGTTTTAAGAGTTAACTTCACATTTGGAACGTGGGAAATCAAACTATAATGAAGGTTTACCCATTTTGATACAAATAATCAAACTAAGAGTTTTGAAAGTAAACAAGCCGAGTATAATCATTAAGCTATCACAAAGCTTATTGTGACTAGAAAACGTTGTTTTGAGCCATAACTTCACGTAGGGAATGTGGGAAATTGGACGATAATGAAGTTTTAATGATTTTGTATAAATTCATAATTCTTAGAGTTTTAAAATTTAAAAAGCCGAGCAAAAACATATTTTATCTACAAACGCTAATTTTGAAAATAAATCGTTGTTTTAAGACTTAACTTCCCATTGGGAACGTGGGAAATCGAACTATAATGAAGTTTTACCCATTTTGATACAAATAATCAAACTAAGAGTTTTGAAAGTAAACAAGCCGAGTATAATCATTGTGTTGTCACAAAGTTAATTGTGACAAGAAATCGTTGTTTTGAGCCTTAACTTCACGTAAGGAACGTGGGAAATAGGACGATAATGAGATTTCAACGATTTTGTATAAAATAATAATTCTAAAAGTTTTAAAATTTAACAAGACGAGCATAAACATATTTTATTTACAAACGCTTATTTTGAATAGAAATCGTTGTTTAAAGACTTAACTTCACATTGGAAACGTGGCAAATCTAACTATAATGAACTTTTACCCATTTTGATACAAATAATCAAACTTAAGAGTTTTGAAAGTAAACAAGTCGAGTATAATCATTAAGCTATCACAAAGCTTATTGTGACTAGAAATTGTTATTTTGAGCAATAACTTCACGTAGGGAATGTGGAAAATAGGACGATATTGAAGTTTCAATGATTTTGTATAAAATCATAATTCTAAGAGTTTTAAAATTTAACAAGCCGAACATAAACATATTTTATCTACAAACGCTAATTTTGAATAGAAATCATTGTTTTAAAACTTAACTTCACATTGGGAACGTGGGAAATCGAACTATAATGAAGTTTTACCCATTTAGATACAAATAATCAAACTAGGAGTTTTGAAAGTAAACAAGCCGAGTATAATCATTAAGCTCTCACAAAGCTTATTGTGACTAGAAATCGTTCTTTTGAGCATTAACTTCACGTAGGAAACGCGGAAAATAGGACGATAATGAAGTTTCAGCGATTTTCTATAAAATAACAATTCTAAAAGTTTTAAAATTTAACAAGCCAAGCATAAATATATTTTATCTACAAACGCTTATTTTGAATAGAAATCATTGTTTTAAGCCTTAACTTCAAATTGGGAACGTGGGAAATCGAACTATAAAGAAGTTTTACCAATTTTGATACAAATAATAAAACTAAAAGTTTTGAAAGTAAACAAACCGAGTATAATCATTGTGTTGTCAAAAAGCTAATTATAACTAGAAATCGTTATTTTGAGCCTTAACTTCACTTAGGGAATGTGGGAAATAGGACGATAATGAAGTTTCTACGATTTTGTGTAAAATCATAAATTTAAGAGTTTTAAAATTTAACAAGCCGAACATAAACATATTTTATCTACAAACACTTTTTTTGAATAGAAATCGTCGTTTTAAGACTTAACTTCACATTGGGAACGTGAGAAATCGAACTAGAATGAAGTTTTACCCATTTAGATAGAAATAATCAAACTAAGATTTTTGAAAGCAAACAAGTCGAGAGTAATCATTAAGTTGTCACAAAGCTTATTGTGACTAGAAATCGTTGTTTTGGACCTTAACTTCCCGCAGGGTACGTGGAAAATAGGACGATAATGAAGTTTCATCGATTTTGTATAAAATCATAATTCTAAGAGTTTTAAAATTTAACAAGCCGAGAATTAACATATTTTATCAACAAAAGCTAATTTTGAATACACATCATTGTTTTAAGCATTAACTTCACATTGGGAACGTGGGAAATCGAACTATAATGAAGATTTACCCATTTTGATACAAATAATCAAACTAAGAGTTTTGAAAGTAAACAAGCCTATTATAATCATTAAGCTATCACAAAGCTTATTGTGACTAGAAATCCTTATTTTGAGCCATAACTTCACGTAGGGAATGTGGGTAATAGGACGATAATGAAGTTTCAACGATTTTGTATAAAATCATAATTCTAAGAGTTTTAAAATGTAACAAGCCGAGGATAAACATATTTTAACTTCAAACGCTTATTTTGAATAGAAATCATTGTTTTAAGACTTAACTTCACATTGGGAACTTGAGAAATCGAACTATAATGAAGTTTTACCAATTTTGATACAAATAATCAAACTAAGAGTTTTGTAAGTAAACAAACCGAGAATAATCATTGTGTTGTCACAAAGGTAATTATGACTAGAAATCGTTATTTTGAGCCTTAACTTCACGTACGGAACATGGGAAATAGGACGATTAAGAAGTTTCTACGATCTTGTATAAAATCATAATTCTAAGAGTTTTAAAATTTTACAAGCCGAGCATAAACATATTTTATCTTCAAACGCTTATTTTCAATAGAAATCGTTGTTTTAAGACTTAACTTCACATTTGGAACGTGGGAAATCAAACTATAATGAAGGTTTACCCATTTTGATACAAATAATCAAACTAAGAGTTTTGAAAGTAAACAAGCTGAGTATAATCATTTAGCTATCACAAAGCTTATTGTGACTAGAAATCGTTGTTTTGAGCCATAACTTCACGTAGGGAATGTGGGAAATTGGACGATAATGAAGTTTCAACGATTTTGTATAAAATCATAATTCTTAGAGTTTTACAATTTAAAAAGACGAGCATAAACATATTTTATCTACAAACGCTAATTTTGAAAATAAATCGTTGTTTTAAGACTAAACTTCACATTGGGAATGTAAGAAATCGAACTATAATGAAGTTTTACCCATTTTGATACAAATAATCAAACTAAGAGTTTTGAAAGTAAACAAGCCGATTATAATCATTGTGTTGTCACAAAGTTAATTGTGACTAGAAATCGTTGTTTTGAGCCTTAACTTCACGTAGGGAACGTGGGAAATTGGAAGATAATGAAGTTTCAACGATTTTGTATAAAATCATAATTCTAAAAGTTTTAAAATTTAACAAGCCGAGCATACACATATTTTATCTACAAACGCTTATTTTGAGTAGAAATCTTTGTTTAAAGACTTAACTTCACATTGGGAATGTGGCAAATCGAACTATAATGAAGTTTCACCCATTTTGATACAAATAATCAAACTTAAGAGTTTTGAAAGTAAACAAGCCGAGTATAATCATTAAGCTATCACAAAGCTTATTGTGACTAGAAATCGTTATTTTGAGCCATAACTTCACGTAGGGAATGTGGAAAATAGGACGATAATGAAGTTTCAACGATTTTGTATAAAATCATAATTTTAAGAGTTTTAAAATTTAACAAGCCGAGAATAAACATATTTTATCTACAAACGCTAATTTTGAATAGAAATCATTGTTTTAAGACTTAACTTCACATTGGGAACGTGCGAAATCGAACTATAATGAAGTTTTACCCATTTTGATACAAATAATCAAACTAGGAGTTTTGAAAGAAAACAAGCCGAGTATAATCATTAAGCTGTCACAAAGCTTATTGTGGCTAGAAATCGTTCTTTTGAGCATTAACTTCAAGTAGGAAACGCGGAAAATGGGACGATAATGAAGTTTCATCGATTTTTTATAAAATAACAATTCTATAAGTTTTAAAATTTAACAAGCCGAGCATGAAAGTATTTTATCTACAAACGCTTATTTTGAATAGAAATCGTTATTTTAAGCCTTAACTTCAAATTGGGAACGTGGAAAATCGAACTACAAAGAAGTTTCACCAATTTTGATACAAATAATAAAACTAAGAGTTTTGAAAGTAAACAAACCGAGTATAATCATTGTGTTGTCAAAAAGCTAATTATAACTAGAAATCGTTATTTTGAGCCTTAACTTCACGTAGGGAATGTGGGAAATAGAACGATAATGAAGTTTTTACGATTTTGTATAAAATCAAAAATCTAAGAGTTTTAAAATTTAACAAGCCGAACATAAACATATTTTATCTACAAACGCTTTTTTTGAATAGAAATCGTTGTTTTAAGACTTAACTTCACATTAGGAACGTGGGAAATCGAACTAAAATGTACTTTTACCCATTTTGATACAAATAATCAAAATAAGTGTTTTGAAAGTAAATAAGCCGAGTATAATCATTAAACTGTCACAAAGCTTATTGTGACTAGAAATCGTTGTTTAGAGCCTTTACTTCACGTAGGGAATATGGGAAATAGGACAATAATGAAGTTTCAACGATTTTGTATAAAATCATAATTCTAAGAGTTTTTAAAGTTTACAAGCTGAGGATAAACATATTTTATCTACAAACGCTAATTTTGAATAGAAATTGATGTTTTAAGACTTAACTTCACATTGAAAACGTGGGAAATCGAACTATAATGAAGTTTTACCCATTTTGATACAAATAATCAAACTACGTGTTTCGAAAGTAAACATGCCGAGTATAATCATTAAGCTGTCACAAAGCTTATTGTGACTAGAAATCGTTATTTTTAGCCCTAACTTCACATAGGAAATGTGGGGAATAGGATGATAATGAAGTTTCAACGATTTTGTATAAAATCGTAATTCTAAGAGTTTTAAAATTTAACAAGCTGAGTATAGATATATTTTATCTTCAAACGCTTATTTTGAATAGAAATCATTGTTTTAAAACTTAACTTCACATTGGGAACGTGGGAAATCAAACTATAATGAAGGTTTACCTATTTTGATACAAATAATCAAACTAAGTGATATGAAAGTAAACAAACTGAGTATAATCATTGTGTGGTCACAGAGTTAATTGTGACTAGAAATCGTTATTTTGAGCCATAATTTCACGTAGGGAACGTGGGAAATAGGACGATAATGAAGTTTCAACGATTTTGTATAAAATCATAATTCTAAGAATTTTAAAATTTAACAAGCCGAGCATAAACATATTTATCTACAAACGCTTATTTTGAATAGAAATCGTTGTTTTAGGACTTAACTTCACATTGGGAACGTGGGAAATCAAACTATAATGATATTTTACCCATTTTAATACAAATAATAAAACTAAGAGTTTAGAAAATAAACAAGCCGAGTATAACCATTAAGCTATCACAAAGCTTATTGTGACTAGAAATCGTTGTTTTGAGCCTTAACTTAACGTAGGGAACGTGGAAAATAGGACGATAATGAAGGTTCAACGATTTTGTATAAAACCATAATTCTAAGAGTTTTAATGTTTAACAAGCCGAGCATAAATATATTTTATCTTCAAACGCTTATTTTGAATAGAAATCGTAGTTTTAATCATTAACTTCAAATTAGTAACGTAGGAAATCGAACTATATTAAAGTTTTAACCTTTTTGATACAAATAATCAAACTAAGTGTTTTGAAAGTAAACAAGCCGAGTATAATCATTGTGCTGTTACAAAGCTTATTGTGACTAGAAATCATTGTTTTGATCCTTAACCTCACGTAGGGAACCTAAGAAATAGGGCGATAATGAAGTTTCAACGATTTTGTGTAAAATCATAATTCTCAGAGTTTTAAAATTTAACAAGCCGATCTTAAATATTTTTTATTTGTAAACGCTTATTTTGAATAAAAATCGTTGTTTTGAGCATTATCTACACATTGGGAACGTGGGAAATCTAATTATAATGAAGTTTTTACCCATTTTGATACAAATAATTAAACTAAGAGTTTTGAAAGTAAACAAGCCGCGTATAATCATTGTGCTGTCACAAAGCTTATTGTGACTAGAAATTGTTATTTTGAGCCTTAACTTCACGTAGAAATTGTTATTTTGAACCTAAGAAATAGGGCTATAATGAAGTTTCAACGATTTTGTATAAAGTCATAATTTCAAGAGTTTTAAAATTTAACAAGCCGAGAATAAACATATTTTAGCAACAAAAGCAAATTTTGAATAGACATCATTGTTTTAAGCATTAACTTCACATTGGGAACATGGGAAATCGAACTATAATGAAGATTTACCCATTTTGATACAAATAATCAAACTAAGAATTTTGAAAGTAAACAAGCCTATTATAATCATTAAACTATCACAAAGCTTATTGTGACTAGAAATCCTTATTTTGAGCCATAACATCACGTAGGGAATGTGGGAAATAGGACGATAATGAAGTTTGAATGATTTTGTATAAAATCATAATTCTAAAAGTTTTAAAATGTAACAAGCCGAGGATAAACATATTTTATCTTCAAACGCATATTTTGAATAGAAATCATTATTTTAAGACTTAACTTCACATTGGGAACGTCGGAAATCGAACTATAATGAAGTTTTACCAATTTTGATATAAATAATCAAACTAAGAGTTTTGAAAGTAAACAAACCGAAAATAATCATCGTGTTGTCACAAAGGTAATTATGACTAGAAATCGTTATTTTGAGCCTTAACTTCACGTACGGAACATGGGAAATAGGACGATTAAGAAGTTTCTACGATTTTTTATAAAATCATAATTCTAAGAGTTTTAAAATTTAACAAGCCGAGCATAAATATATTTTATCTACAAACGCTTATTTTGAATAGAAATCGTTGTTTTAAGAGTTAACTTCACATTAGGAACGTGGGAAATCAAACTATAATGAAGGTTTACCCATTTTGATACAAATAATCAAACTAAGAGTTTTGAAAGTAAACAAGCCGAGTATAATAATTATGCTATCACAAAGCTTATTGTGACTAGAAATCGTTGTTTTGAGCCATAACTTCACGTGGGGAATGTGGGAAATTGGACAATAATGAAGTTTCAACGATTTTGTATAAATTCATATTTCTTAGAGTTTTAAAATTTAAAAAGCCGAGCAAAAACATATTTTATCTACAAACGCTAATTTTGAAAATAAATCGTTGTTTTAAGACTTAACTTCACATTCGGAACGTAGGAAATCGAACTATAATGAAGTTTTACCCATTTTGATACAAATAATCAAACTAAGAGTTTTGAAAGTAAACAAGCCGAGTATAATCATTGTGTTGTCACAAAGTTAATTGTGACTAGAAATCGTTGTTTTGAGCCTTAACTTCAGGTAGGGAACGTGGGAAATAGGACGATAATGAGGCTTCAACGATTTTGTATAAAATCATAATTCTAAAAGTTTTAAAATTTAACAAGCCGAGCATAAACATATTTTATCTACAAACGCTTATTTTGAATAGAAATCGTTGTTTTAGGACTTAACTTCACATTGGGAACGTGGGAAATCAAACTATAATGATATTTTACCCATTTTAATACAAATAATAAAACTAATAGTTTAGAAAATAAACAAGCCGAGTATAACCATTAAGCTATCACAAAGCTTATTGTGACTAGAAATCGTTGTTTTGAGCCTTAACTTAACGTAGGGAACGTGGAAAATAGGACGATAATGAAGGTTCAACGATTTTGTATAAAACCATAATTCTAAGAGTTTTAATGTTTAACAAGCCGAGCATAAATATATTTTATCTTCAAACGCTTATTTTGAATAGAAATCGTAGTTTTAATCATTAACTTCAAATTAGTAACGTAGGAAATCGAACTATATTAAAGTTTTAACCTTTTTGATACAAATAATCAAACTAAGTGTTTCGAAAGTTAACAAGCCGAGTATAATCATTGTGCTGTTACAAAGCTTATTGTGACTAGAAATCATTGTTTTGATCCTTAACCTCACGTAGGGAACCTAAGAAATAGGGCGATAATGAAGTTTCAACAGTTTTGTGTAAAATCATAATTCTAAGAGTTTTAAAATTTAACAAGCCGATCTTAAATATTTTTTATTTGTAAACGCTTATTTTGAATAAAAATCGTTGTTTTGAGCATTATCTATACATTGGGAACGTGGGAAATCTAATTATAATGAAGTTTTTACCCATTTTGATACAAATAATTAAACTAAGAGTTTTGAAAGTAAACAAGCCGCATATAATCATTGTGCTGTCACAAAGCTTATTGTGACTAGAAATTGTTATTTTGAGCCTTAACTTCACGTAGAAATTGTTATTTTGAACCTAAGAAATAGGGCTATAATGAAGTTTCAAGGATTTTGTATAAAGTCATAATTTCAAGAGTTTTAAATTTAACAAGCCGAGTATAAACATATTTTATTGACAAACGCTTATTTTGAATAGAAATCGTTGTTTTAAGCCTTAACTTCATAGTGGGAACATGGGAAATCGAACTATAATGAAGGTTTACCCATTTTGATGCAAAAAATCAAACTAAGAGTTTTGAAAGTAAACATGCTGAGTATAATCATTAAGCTATCACAAAGCTTATTGTGACTAGAAATCGTTCTTTTGAGCCATAACTTAACGTAGGGAACGTGGGAAATAGGATGATAATGAAGTTTCAACGATTTTGTATAAAATCATAATTCTAAGAGTTTTAAAATTTAACAAGCCGACCATAAACATATTTTATCTACAAACGCTTATTTTGAATCGAAATCGTTATTTTAAGCCTTAACTTAACATTGGAAATGTGTGAAATCGAACTATAATGAAGTTTTACCCATTTAGATAGAAATAATCAAACTAAGATTTTTTAAAGTAAACAAGTCGAGTTTAATCATTAAGCTGTCACAAAGCTTATTGTGACTAGAAATCGTTGTTTTGAGCCTTAACTTCCCGCAGGGAACGTGGAAAATAGGACAATAATAAAGTTTCAGCGATTTTGTATAAAATCATAATTCTAAGAGTTTTAAAATTTAACAAGCCGAGAATAAACATATTTTAGCAACAAAAGCAAATTTTGAATAGACATCATTGTTTTAAGCATTAACTTCACATTGGGAACGTGGGAAATCGAACTATAATTAAGATTTACCCATTTTGATACAAATAATCAAACTAAGAATTTTGAAAGTAAACAAGCCTATTATAATCATTAAGCTATCACAAAGCTTATTGTGACTAGAAATCCTTATTTTGAGCCATAACATCACGTAGGGAATGTGGGAAATAGGACGATAATGAAGTTTCAACAATTTTGTATAAAATTATAATTCTAAAAGTTTTAAAATGTAACAAGCCGAGGATAAACATATTTTATCTTCAAACGCATATTTTGAATAGAAATCATTATTTTAAGACTTAACTTCACAGTGGGAACGTGGGAAATCGAACTATAATGAAGTTTTACCAATTTTGATATAAATAATCAAACTAAGAGTTTTGAAAGTAAACAAATCGAAAATAATCATTGTGTTGTCACAAAGGTAATTATGACTAGAAATCGTTGTTTTGAGCCTTAACTTCATGTAGGGAACGTGGGAAATAGGACGATAATGAGGTTTTAACGATTTTGTATAAAATCATAATTCTAAGAGTTTTAAAATTTAACAAGCCGAGCATAAATATATTTTATCCACAAACGCTTATTTTGAATAGAAATCGTTGTTTAAAGACTTAACTTCACATTGGGAACGTGGGAAATCGAACTATAATGAAGTTTTACCCATTTTGATACAAATAATAAAACTAAGAGTTTTGAAAGTAGACAAGCCGAGTATAATCATTAAGCTATCACAAAGCTTATTATGACTTGAAATCTTTGTTTTGAGCCATAACTTCACGTAGGGATTGTGGGAAATAGGACGATAATGAAGTTTCAACGATTTTGTATAAAATCATAATTCTAAGAGTTTTAAACTTTAACAAGCCGAGCATAAACATATTTTATCTACAAATGCTTATTTTGAATGTAAATCGTTATTTTAAGCCTTAACTTCATATTTGGAATGTGTGAAATTGAACTATAATGTAGTTTTACCCATTTTGATACAAATAATCAAACTAGGAGTTTTGAAAGTAAACAAGCCGAGTATAATCATTGTGCTGTCACAAGCTTATTGTGAATAGAAATCGTGGTTTTGAGCATTAACTTCACGTAGGGAATGTGGAAAATAGGACGATAATGAAGTTTCAACGATTTTATATAAAATAACAATTCTAAAAGTTTTAAAATTTAACAAGCCGAGCATAAACATATTTTATCTACAAACGATTATTTTGAATAGAAATCATTGTTTTAAGCCTTAACTTCAAATTGGGAACGTGGGAAATCGAACTATAAAGAAGTTTTACCAATTTTGAAACAAATAATAAAACTAAGAGTTTTGAAAGTAAACAAACCGAGTATAATCATTGTGTTGTCACAAAGCTAATTATAACTAGAAATCGTTATTTTGAGCCTTAACTTCACGTAGGGAATGTGGGAAATAGGACGATAATGAAGTTTCTACGATTTTGTATAAAATCATAATTCTAAGAGTTTTAAAATTAACAAGTCGAGCATAAACATATTTTATCTACGAACAATTTTTTTGAATAGAAATTGTTGTTTTAAGACTTAACTTCACATTGGGAACGTGGAAAATCGAACTAGAATGTACTTTTACCCATTATGATACAAATAATCAAAATAAGAGTTTTGAAAGTAAACAAGCCGAGTATAATCATTAAGCTGTCACAAAGCATATTGTGACTAGAAATCGTTGTTTAGAGCCTTTACTTCACGTAGGGAATATGGGAAATAGGGCGATAATGAAGTTTCAACGATTTTGTATAAAATCATAATTCTAAGAGTTTTAAAATATTACAAGCTGAGGATAAACATATTTTATCTACACACGCTTATTTTGAATAGAAATCATTGTTTTAAGACTTAACTTCACATTGGGATCGTGGGAAATCGAACTATAATGAAAGTTTACCTATTTTGATACAAATAATCAAACTAAGAGATTTGAAAGTAAACAAGACGAGTATAATCATTATGTTCTCACAAAGCTAATTGTGACTAGAAATCGTTGTTTTCGGCCTCAACTTCTCGTAGGGAACGTGGGAAATAGGACGATAATGAAGTTTCAACGATTTTGTATAAAATCATAATTCTAAGAGTTTTAAAGTTCAACAAGCCGAGCAGAAAAATATTTTATCTACAAACGCTTATTTTGAATAGAAATCGTTGTTTAAAGACTAAGCATCACATTGGGAACGTGGGAAATCGAACTATAATGAAGTTTTACCCATTTTGATACAAATTATCGAACTAAGAGTTTAGAAGGTAAACAAGCCGAGTATAATCATTAAGCTATCACAAAGCTTATTGTGACTAGAAATCGTTATTTTTGAGCCATAACTTCACGCAGGGAATATGGGAAATAGGACGATAATGAAGTTTCAACGATTTTGTATAAAATCATAATTCTAAGAGTTTTAAAATTAACAAGTCGAGCATAAACATATTTTATCTACGAACACTTTTTTTGGATAGAAATTGTTGTTTTAAGACTTAACTTCACATTGGGAACGTGAAAAATCGAACTAGAATGTACTTTTACCAATTTTGATACAAATAATCAAAATAAGAGTTTTGAAAGTAAACAAGCCGAGTATAATCATTAAGCTGTCACAAAGCATATTGTGACTAGAAATCGTTGTTTAGAGCCTTTACTTCACGTAGGGAATATGGGAAATAGGGCGATAATGAAGTTTCAACGATTTTGTATAAAATCATAATTCTAAGAGTTTTAAAATATTACACGCTGAGGATAAACATATTTTATCTACAAACGCTAATTTTGAATAGAAATCATTGTTTTAAGACTTAACTTCACATTGGGAACGTGGAAAATCGAACTATAATGAAGGTTTACCTATTTTGATACAAATAATCAAACTAAGTGATTTGAAAGTAAACAAGCCGAGTATAATCATTGTGTTGTCACAGAGTTAATTGTGACTAGAAATCGTTGTTTTGAGCCTTAATTTCACGTAGGGAACGTGGAAAATAGAACGATAATGAAGTTTCAACGATTTTGTACAAAATCATAATTCTAAGAATTTAAAAATTTAACAAGCCGAGCATAAACATATTTTATCTACAAACGCTTATTTTGAATGTAAATCGTTATTTTAAGCCTTAAGTTCACATTGGGAATGTGTGAAATCGAACTATAATGTAGTTTTACCCATTTTGATACAAATAATCAAACTAAGAGTTTTGAAAGTAAACAAGCCGAGTATGATCATTAAGCTGTCACAAAACTTATTGTGACTAGAAATCGTTGTTTTGAGCATTAACTTCACGTAGGGAACGTGGAAAATAGGACGATAATGAAGTTTCAATGATTTTGTATAAAATAACAATTCTAAAAGTTTTAAAATTTAACAAGCCGAGCATAAACATATTTTATCTACAAACGCTTATTTTGAATAGAAATTGTTGTTTTAATCCTTAACTTAAAATTGCGAACGTGGGAAATGGAACTATAAAGAAGTTTTACCAATTTTGTTACAAATAATCAAACTAAGAGTTTTGAAAGTAAACAAACCAAGTATAATCATTGTGTTGGCACAAAAGCTAATTATATCTAGAAATCGTTATTTTGAGCCTTAACTTCACGTAGGGAACGTGGGAAATAGGACGGTAATGAAGTTTTTACGATTTTGTATAAAATCGTAATTCTAAGAGTTTTAAAATTTAACAAGCCAAGCATAAACATATTTTATCTACAAATGCTTTTTTTGAATAGAAATCGTTGTTTTAAGACTTAACTTCACATTGGGAACGTGGGAAATGGAACTAGAAAGTACTTTTACCCATTTTGATATAAATAGTCAAAATAAGAGTTTTGAAAGGAAACAAGCCGAGTATAATCAATAAGCTGTCACAAAGCATATTGTGACTACAAATCGTTGTTTAGAGCCGTTATTTCACGTAGGGAATATGGGAAATAGGACGATAATGAAATTTCAACGATTTTGTATAAAATCATAATTCTAAGAGTTTTAAAATTTTACAAGCTGTGGATAAACATAATTTATCTACAAACGGTTATTTGGAAAAGAAATCGTTGTTTTAAGACTTAACTTCACATTGGGAACGTGGGAAATCGAACTATAATAATGGTTTACCCATTTTGATACAAATAATAAAACTAAGAGTTTTGAAAGTAAATAAGCCGAGTATAATCATTAAGCTCTCACAAAGTTTTTTGTGACTAGAAATCGTTTTTTAGAGCCTTTACTTCACGTATGGTATATAGGAAATAGGACGATAATGAAGTTTCAACGAGTTTGTATAAAATCATAATTCTAAGAGTTTTAAAATTTAACAAGCCGAGGATAAACATAATTTATCTACAAACGCTTATTTGGAAAAGAAATCCTTGTTTTTAGACTTAACTTCACATTGGGAACATGGGAAATCGAACTATAATAAAGGTTTACCCATTTTGATATAAATAATCAAACTAAGTGCTTTGAAAGTAAACAAGACGAGTATAATCATTGTGTTGTCACAAAGTTAATTGTGACTAGAAATCGTTGTTTTGAGCCTAAATTTCACGATGGGAATGTGGGAAATAGGACAATAATGAAGTTTCAACGATTTTGTATAAAATCATAATTCTAAGAGTTTTAAAAATTAAAAAACCGAGCATAAACATATTTTGTCTTCAAACGCTAATTTTGAATAGAAATCGTTGTTTTAAGACTTAACTTCACATTGGGAACGTGGGAAATCGAACTATAATGAAAATTTTTCCATTTTGATACAAATAATCAAATAAGAGTTTTGAAAGTAAACAAGACGAGTATAATCATTAAGCTATCACAAAGCTTATTGTGACTAGAAATCAGTTATTTAAGCCTTAACTTCATGTAGGGAACGTGGAAAATAGGACGATAATGAAGTTTCAACGATTTTGAATAAAATCATAATTCTAAAAGTTTTAAAATTTAACATACCGAGCATAAACATATTTTATCTACAAAAGCTTATTTTGAATAGAAATCGTTGTTTTAAGCCTTAACTTCACATTGGGAACGTGGGAAATCGAACTATAATGAAGTTTTACCAATTTTGATACAAATAATCAAACTAAGAGTTTTAAAAGTAAACAAACCGAGAATAATCATTGTGTTGTCACAAGGCTAATTATGAATAGAAATCGTTATTTTTAGCCTTCACTTCACGAAGGGAACATGGAAAATAGGACGATAATGAAGTTACTACCATTTTGCATAAAATCGTAATTCTAAGAGTTTTAAAATTTAACAAGCCGAGCATAAAAGTATTTTATCTACAAACGCTTATTTTGAATAGAAATTGTTGTTTTAAGACTTAACTTCATATTGGAAACGTGGGAAATCGAACTATAATAAGGGCTTACCCATTTTGATACAAATAATCAAACTAAGAGTTTTTAAAGTAAACAAGCCGAGTAAATCATTAAGCTATCACAAAGCTTATTGTGACTAGAAATCGTTGTTTTGAGCCATAACTTCACGTAGGGAATGTGGGAAATAGGAGGATAATGAAGTTTCAACGATTTTGTATAAAATCATAATTCTAAGAGTTTTAAAATTAAAAAAGCCGAGCATAAACATATTTTATCAACAAACGCCAATTTTGAATAAAAATCGTTGTTTTAAGGCTTAACTTTACATTTGGAATGTGGAAATCAAACTATAATGAAGTTTTACCCATTTTGATACAAATAATCAAACTAATAATTTTGAAAGTAAACATGCCGAGTATAATCATTGTGTTGTCACAAAGTTCGTTGTGACTAGAAATCGTTGTTTTGAGCCTTAACTTCATGTAGGGAACGTGGGAAATAGGACAATAATGAAGTTTCAACGATTTGTATAAAATCATAATTCTAAGGGTTTTAAAATTTAACAAGCCGAGCATAAACATATTTTATCTACAAACGCTTATTTTGAATAGAAATTATTTTTTAAAGACTTAACTTCACATTGGGAACGTGAGAAATCGAACTATAATGAAGTTTTACCCATTTTGATACAAATAATGAAACTAAGAGTTTTGAAAGTAAACAAGCCGTGTATAATCATTAAGCTATCACAAAGCTTATTGTGGCTAGAAATTGTTGTTTTGAGTCATAACTTCACGTAGGGAAGGTGGGAAATAGGAAGATAATGAAGTTTCAACGATTTTGTATAAAATCATAAGTCTAAGAGTTTTAAAATTTAACAAGCCGAGCATAAACATATTTTACCTACAAACGCTTATTTTGAATAGAAATCGGTTTTTTAAGACTTTACTTCACATTGAGAACGTGGGAAATCAAACTATAATGACGTTTTACCCATTTTGATATAAGTAATCAAACTAATAGTTATGAAAGTAAACAAGTCGAGTATAATCATTAAGCTGTCAAAAAGCTTATTATGACTAGAAATCGTTGTTTTGAGTCTTAACTTCACGTAGGGAACATGGGAAATAGGACGATAATGAAGTTTCAACGATTTTGTATAAAATCATAATTCTAAGAGTTTTAAAATTTAACAAGATGAGCATAAAATTTTGAATAGAAATATTTACTTTAAGCATTAACTTCACATTGGGAACTTGTGAAATCAAACTATAAGGAAGTTTTATCTATTTTGATACAAATAATCAAACTAAGAGTTTTGAAAGTAAACAAGCCGAGTATAATCATTTAGTTATCACAAAGGTTATTGTGACTAGAAATCATTGTTTTGAGCATTAACTTCACGTAGGGAATAAGGGAAATAGGACGACAATGAAGTTTCAAAGACTTTGTATAAAATCATAATTCTCAGAGTTTTAAAATTTAACAAGCCGAGCATAAACATATTTTATAAACAAACGCTTATTTTGAATAGAAATCGTTATATTAGGTATTTACTTCACATTGGTAACGTCAGAAATCAAACTATAATGAAGGTTTACCCATTTTGAAGTAAATAATCAAACTAAGAGTTTTGAAAGTAAACAAGTCGAGTAAAATCATTAAACTGTCAAAAAGCTTATTGTGACTAGAAATCGTTGTTTTGAGCTTTAACTTCACGTAGGGAACGTGGGAAAAAGGACGATAATGTAGTTTCAACGATTTTGCATAAAATCATAATTCTAAGAGTTTTAAAATTTAACAAGCCGAGCATAAACATATTTTATCTACAAACGCTTATTTTGAATAGAAATCGTTGTTTCAACACTTAACTTCACATTGGGAACGTGGAAAATAGAACTATAATGAAGTTTTGCCCATTTTGATAAAAATAATCAAACTAAAAGTTTTGAAAGTAAACAAGCCGAGTATAATCATTAAGCTATCACAAAGCTTATTGTGACAAGAAATCGTTATTTTTATCCATAACTTCACGTAGTGAATGTGGGAAATAGGACGATAATGAAGTTTCAACGATTTAGTATAAAATCGTAATTCTAAGAGTTTTAAAATTTAACAAGCCGAGCATAAACATATTTTATATACAAACGCTTATTTTGAATAGAAATCGTTGCTTTAGGACTTAACTTCACATTGGGAACGTGGGAAATCGAACTATAATAAAGTTTTATCCATTTTGATACAAATAATCAAACTAAGTGTTTTGAAAGTATCCAAGCCAAGTATAATCATTTAGTTATCACAAAGCTTATTGTGACTAGAAATCGTTGTTTTCAGCCATAACTTCATGTTGGGAATGTGGGAAATAGGACGATAATGAAGTTTCGACGATTTTCTATAAAATCATAATTCTAAGAGTTTTAAAATTTAACAAGCCGAGCATAAACATATTTTACCTACAAACGATTATTTTGAATAGAAATCTTTGTTTTAAGATTTAACTTCACATTGAGAACGTGGGAAATCGAACAATAATGAAGTTTTACCCATTTTGATACAAATAATAAAACTAAGAGTTTTGAAAGTAAAAAAAGCCGAGTATAATCATTAAGCTGTCACAAAGCTTATTGTGACTAGAAATCGTTGTTTAGAGCCGTTACTTCACGTAGGGAATATAGGAAATAGTACGATAATGACGTTTCAACGATTTTTTATAAAATCATAATTCTAAGAGTTTTAAAATTTAACAAGCCGAGCATAAACATATTTTATCTGCAAACACTTATTTTGAATAGAAATCGTTGTTTTAAGCCTTAACTTCACATTGGGAATGTGGGAAATCGAACTATAATGAAGTTTTACCAATTTTGATACAAATAATCAAACTAAGAGTTTTGAAAATAAACAAACCGAGAATAATCATTGTGTTGTCACAAAGCTAATTATGACAAGAAATCGTTATTTTGAGCCTTAACTTCACATAGGGAACATGGGAAATAGGACGATAATGAAGTTTCAACGATTTTGTATAAAATCATAATTGGATGAGTTTTAAAATTTCACAAGCCCACCATAATCATATTTTATCTACAATGCTTTTTTTGAATGGAAATCGTTATTTTAAGCCTTAACTTCACATTGGAACTTGTGAAATCAAACTATAATGAAGTTTAATCTATTTTGATACAAATAATCAAACTAAGTGTTTTGAAAGTAAACAAGCCGAGTATAATCTTTTTGTTATCACAAAGCTTATTGTGACTAGAAATCGTTGTTTTGATCCTTAACTTCACGTAGGGAATAAGGGAAATAGGACGACAATGAAGTTTCAACGACTTTGTATAAAATCATAATTCTCAGAGTTTTAAAATTTAACAAGCCGAGCATAAACATATTTTATCTACAAACGCTAATTTTGAATAGAAATCGTTGTTTTAAGACTTTACTTCACATTGGGAACGTGGGAAATCGAACTATAATAAAGTTTTATCCATTTTGATACAAATAATCAAACTAAGAGTTTTGAAAGTAAACAAGCCGAGTATAATCCTTGTGCTGTCACAAAGCTTATTGTGACTAGAAATCGTTGTTTTGAGCCTTAACTTCACGTAGGGAATATGGAAAATAGGACGATAATGATGTTTCAACGATTTTGTATAAAATCATAATTCTAAGAGTTTTAAAATTTAACAAGCCGAGCATAAACATATTTTATCTACAAACGCTTATTTTGAATAGAAATCGTTGTTTTAAGACTTAACTTCACATTGGGAACGTGGGAAATCGAACTATAATAAAGTTTTACCTATTTTGATACAAATAATCAAACTAAGAGTTTTGAAAGTAAATAAGCCGAGTATAATCATTAAGCTCTCACAAAGCTTTTTGTGACTAGAAATCGTTTTTTAGAGCCTTTACTTCACCTATGGAATATAGGAAATAGGACGATAATGAAGTTTCAATGATTTTGTATAAAATAATAATTCTAAGATTTTTAAAATTTAACAAGCCGAGCATAAACATATTTTATCGACAAACGCATATTTTGAATAGAAATCGTGGTTTTAAGCATTTATTCACATTGGGAACGTGGGAAGTCGACCTATAATGAAGTTTTACCCATTTTGATACAAGTAATCAAACTAAGTGTTTTGAAAGTAAACAAGCGGAGTATAATCATTAAGCAATCACAAAGCTTATTGTGAGTAGAAATCGTTATTTTGAGCCATAACTTCACGTAGGAAATGTGGGAAATAGGACGATAATGAAGTTTCAACGATTTTGTATAAAATCGTAATTCTAAGAGTTTTAAAATTTAACGAGCCGAGCATAAACATATTTTATCCACAAATGCTTATTTTGAATAGAAATTATTGTTTTAAGGCTTAACTTCACATTCGAAACGTGGGAAATCGAAATATAATGAAGTTTTACCAATTTTGATGCAAATGATCAAACTAAGAGTTTGAAAGTAAACAAGGCGAGTATAATCATTGTGTTGTTATAAAGCTATTTGTGACTAGAAATCGTTGTTGTGAGCCATAACTTCACCTAGGGAACGTGGAAAATAGAACGATAATGAAGTTTCAATGATTTTGTATAAAATCATAAATCTAAGAGTTTTATAATTTAACAAGCCAAGCATAAACATATTTTATCTACAAACGCTTATTTTGAATAGAAATCGTTGTTTGAAGCCTTAACTTCACATTGGGAACGTGGGAAATCGAACTATAATAAAGTTTTACCCATTTTGATACAAATAATCAAACTAGGAGTTTTGAAAGTAAACAAGCCAAGAATAAACATTAAGCTATCACAAAGCTTATTATGACTAAAAATCGTTCTTTTGAGCAATAACTTCACGTAGGAAACGTGGAAAATAAGTCGATAAGGAGGTTTCAACGATTTTATATAAAATAACAATTCTAAAAGTTTTAAAATTTAACAAGCCAAGCATAAACATATTTTATCCACAAAGCTTATTTTGAATAGAAATCGTTGTTTTAAGCCTTTACTTCAAATTGGGAACGTGGGAAATCGAACTATCACGAAGTTTTACCAATTTTGATACAAATAATCAAACTAAGAGTTTTGAAAGTAAACAAACCGAGTATAATCATTATGTTGTCACAAAGCTAATTATAACTAGAAATCGTTATTTTGAGCCTTCACTTCACGTAGGGAACGTGTGAAATAGGACGATAATGAAGTTTCTACGATTTTGTATAAAATCATAATTCTAAGAGTTTTAAAATTTAACAAGTCGAGTATAAACATATTTTATCTACAAGCACTTTTTTCAATAGAAATCGTTGTTTTAAGACTTAACTTCACTTGGGAACGTGGGAAATCGAACTAGAATGTACTTTTACCCATTTTGATACAAATAATCAAAATAAGTGTTTTGAAAGTAAACAAGCCGTGTATAATCATTAAGCTGTCACTAAGTTTATTGTGACTAGAAATTGTTGTTTAGAGCCTTTACTTCACGTAGGGAATATGGGAAATAGGACGATAATGAAGTTTCCACGATTTTGTATAAAATCCAAATTCTAAGAGTTTTTAAATTTTACAAGCTAAGGATAAACATATTTTATCTACAAACGCTAATTTTGAATAGAAATCGTTGTTTTAAGACTTAGCTTCACATTGGGAACGTGGGAAATCGAACAATAATGAAGGTTTATCTATTTTGATACAAATAATCAAACTAAGTGAAATGAAAGTAAACTAGCCGAGTATAATCATTGTGTTGATACAGAGTTAATTGCGACTAGAAATCGTTGTTTTGAGCCATAATTTCACGTAGGAAACGTGGGAAATAGGACGATAATGAAGTTTCAATGATTTTATATAAAATCATAATTCTAAGAATTTAAAAATTTCACAAGCCGAGCATAAACATACTTTATCTACAAACGCTTATTTTGAATAGAAATCGTTGTTTTAGGACTTAACTTCACATTGAGAACGTGGGAAATCGACCTATAATGAAGTTTTACCCATTTTGATACAAATAATAACACTAAGAGTTTTGAAAGTAAGCAGTAAAATGAGTATAATCAATAAGCTACCAAAAAGCTTATTGTGACCAAAAATCGTTGTTTTGAGCTATAACTTCACGTTGGGAATGTGGAAAAGAGGACGATAAGGAAGTTTCAACGATTTTGTATAAAATCATAATTCTAAGAGTTTTAAAATTTAATAAGCCGAGCATAAACATATTTTATCTATAAACGCTTATTTTGAATGTAAATCATTATTTTAAGCTTTAACTTCACATTGGGAATGTGTGAAATCGAACTATAATGTAGTTTTACCCATTTTAATACAAATAATCAAACTAGGAGTTTTGAAAGTAAACAAGCCGAGTATAATCATTAAGCTGTCACAAAGTTTATTATGACTAGAAATCGTTGTTTTGAGCATTAACTTCACGTAGGAACGTGGAAAATATGACGATAATGAACTTTCAATGATTTTGTATAAAATAACAATTCTAAAAGTTTTAAAATTTAACAAGCCGAGCATAAACATATTTTATCTACAAACGCTTATTTTGAATCGAAATCGTTGTTTTAAGCCTTAACTTCAAATTGAGAACGTGGGAAATCGAACTATAAAGAAGTTTTACAAATTTTGATACAAATAATCAAACTAAGAGTTTCAAAAGTAAACAAACTGAGTATAATTATTGTGTTGTCACAAAGCTAATTATAACTAGAAATCGTTATTTTGAGCCTTAACTTCACGTAGGGAACGTGGAAAATAGGACGATAATGAAGTTTCAACGATTTTGTATAAAATCATAATTCTAAGAGTTTTAAAATTTAACAAGACAAGAATAAACATATTTTATCTACAAACGCTTATTTTGTATAGAAATATTTATTTTAAGCCTTACTTCACATTGGGAACTTGTGAAATCTACTATAATGAAGTTTAATCTATTTTGATACAAATAATCAAACTAAGAGTTTTGAAAGTAAACAAGCCGAGTATAATCTTTTAGTTATCACAAAGCTTATTGTGACTAGAAATCGTTGTTTTGATCCTTAACTTCACGTAGGGAATAAGGGAAATAGGACGACAATGAAGTTTCAACGACTTTGTATAAAATAATAATTCTCAGAGTTTTAAAATTTAACAAGCCGAGCATAAACATATTTTATCTACAAACGCTAATTTTGAGTAGAAATCGTTGTTTTAAGACTTAACTTTACATTGGGAACGTGGGAAATCGAACTATAATGAAGTTTTATCCATTTTGATACAAATAATCAAACTAAGAGTTTTGAAAGTAAACAAGCCGAGTATAATCCTTGTCTTTGTCACAAAGCTTATTGTGACTAGAAATCGTTGTTTTGAGCCTTAACTTCACGTAGAGAATATGGAAAATAGGACGATAATGAAGTTTCAAGGACTTTGTTTAAAATCATAATTCTAAGAGTTTTAAAATTAAACAAGCCGAGCATAAACATATTTTATCTACAAATGTTTATTTTGAATAGAAATCGTTGTTTTAAGACTTAACATCACAAAGGGGAACGTGGGAAATTGAACTATAATGAAGTTTTACCCATTTTGATACAAATAATCAAACTAAGAGTTTTGAAAGTAAATAAGCCGAGTATAATTATTAAGCTCTCACAAAGCTTTTTGTGACTAGAAATCGTTTTTTAGAGCCTTTACTTCACGTATGGAATATAGGAAATAGGACGATAATGAAGTTTCAACGATTTTGTATAAAATCATAATTCTAAGAGTTTTAAAATTTAACAAGCCGAGCCTAAACATATTTTATCGACAAAGCATATTTTGAATAGAAATCGTGGTTGTAAGCATTAAATTCACATTGGGAACGTGGGAAGTTGACCTATAATGAAGTTTTACCCATTTTGATACAAATAATCAAACTAAGAGTTTTGAAAGTAAACAAGCGGAGTATAATCATTAAGTAGTCACAAAAGCTGATTGTGACTAGAAATCGTTATTTTGAGCCATAACTTCACGTAGGAAATGTGGGAAATAGGACGATAATGAAGTTTCAATGATTTTGTATAAAATCGTAATTCTAAGAGTTTTAAAATTTAACGAGCTGAGCATAAACATATTTTATCCACAAATGCTTATTTTGAATAGAAATTGTTGTTTTAAGCCTTAACTTCACATTGGGAACGTGGGAAATCGAAATATAATGAAATTTTACCAATTTTGATGCAAATGATCAAACTAAGTGTTTTGAAAGTAAACAAGCCGAGTATAATCATTGTGTTGTCATAAAGCTAATTGTGACTAGAAATCGTTGTTTTGAGCCATAACTTCACGTAGGGAACGTGGAAAATAGAACGATAATGAAGTTCGATGATTTTGTATAAAAATCATAAATATAAGAGTTTTATTATTTACCAAGCCGAGCATAAACATATTTTATCTACAAACGCTTATTTTAAATATAAATCGGTGTTTTAAGCCTTAACTTCACTTTGGGAACGTGGGAAATCGAACTATAATAAAGTTTTACCCATTGTGATACAAATAATCAAACTAGGAGTTTTGAAAGAAAGAAACCGAGTATAATCATTAAGCTGTCACAAAGCTTATTGTGACAAGAAATCGTTGTTTTGAGCATTAACTTCACGTTGGAAACGTGGAAAATAGGACGATATTGAAGTTTCAGCGATTTTGTATAAAATAACAATTCTAAAAGTTTTAAAATTTAACAAGCCGAGCATAAACATATTTTATCTACAAACGCTTATTTTTAATAGAAATCGTTGTTTTAAGCCGTAACTTCAAATTTGGAACGTGGGAAATCGAACTATAACGAATTTTAACAATTTTGATACAAATAATCAAACAAAGAGTTTTGAAAGTAAACAAACCGAGTATAATCATTGTGTTGTCACAAAGCTAATTATAACTAGAATGTGGGAAATCGAACTAGAATGTACTTTTACCCATTTTGATACAAATAATCAAAATAAGTATTTTGAAAGTAAACAAGCCGAGTATAATCATTAAGTCATCACAAAGCTTATTATGACTAGAAATCGTTGTTTAGAGCCTTTACTTCACGTTGGGAATATGGGAAATAGGACGATAATGAAGTTTCAACAATTTTGTACAAAATCATAATTCTAAAAGTTTTTAAATTTTACAAGCTGAGGATAAACATATTTTATCTACAAATGCTAATTTTGAATAGAAATCGTTGTTTTAAGACTTAACTTCACATTGGGAACGTAGGAAATCAAACTATAATGAATTTTTACCCATTTTGATACAAATAATCAAACTAAGAGTTTTGAAAGTAAACAAGTCGAGTATAATCATTAAGCTGTCACAAAGCTTATTGTGACAAGAAATCGTTATTTTGAGCCATAACTTCACGTAGAAAATGTGGGAAATAGGTCGATAATGAACTTTCAACGATTTTGTATAAAATCATAATTCTAAGAGTTTTAAAATTTAACATGCCGAGTAGAAACATATTTTATCTTCAAACGCTTATTTTGAATAGAAATCATTGTTTTAAGACTTAACTTCACATTGGAAACGTGGGAAATCGAACTATAATGAAGGTTTACCTATTTTGATACAAATAACCAAACTATGTGAAATGAAAGTAAACAAGCCGAGTATAATCATTGTGTTGTCACGAGTTAATTGTGACTAGAAATCGTTGTTTTGAGCCATAATTTCACGTAGGAAATGTGAGAAATAGGACGATAATGAAGTTTCAATGATTTTGAATAAAATCATAATTCTAAGAATTTTAAAATTTCACAAGCCGAGCATAAACATATTTTATCTACAAATGCTTATTTTGAATAGAAATAGTTGTTTTAGGACTTAACTTCACATTGAGAACGTGGGAAATCGAACTATAATGAAGTTTTACCCATTTTGATACAAATAATAAAACTAAGAGTTTTGAAAGTAAACAAGCCGAGTATAATCATTAAGCTATCAAAAAGCTTATTGTGACCAGAAATCGTTGTTTTGAGTCATAACTTCACGTAGGGAATGTGGGAAAGAGGACGATAAGGAAGTTTCAACGATTTTGTATAAAATCATAATTCTAAGAGTTTTAAAATTTAACAAGCCGAGCATAAACATATTTTATCTATAAACGCTTATTTTGAATGAAAATCATTATTTTAAGCCTTAACTTCACATTGGGAATGTGTGAAATTGAACTATAATGTAGTTTTATGCATTTTGATACAAATAATCAAACTAGGAGTTTTGAAAGAAAACAAGCCGAGTATAATCATAAAGCTGTCACAAAGCTTATTGTTACTAGTAATCGTTGTTTTGAGCATTAACTTCACGTAGGAATGTGGAAAATAGGACGATAATGAAGTTTCAACGATTTTGTATAAAATAACAATTCTAAAAGTTTTAAAATTTAACAAGCCGAGCATAAACATATTTTATCTACAAACACTTATTTTGAATCGAAATCATTGTTTTAAGCCTTAACTTCAAATTGAGAACGTGGGAAATCGAACTATAAAGAAGTTTTACCAATTTTGATACAAATAATCAAACTAAGAGTTTCGAAAGTAAACAAACTGAGTATAATCATTGTGTTGTCACAAAGCTAATTATAACTAGAAATCGTTATTTTGAGCCTTAACTTCACGTAGGGAACGTGGGAAATAGGACGATAATGAAGTTTCAACGATTTTGTATAAAATCATAATTCTAAGAGTTTTAAAATTTAACAAGCCAAGCATAAACGTATTTATCTAGAAACGTTTATTTTGAATAGAAATATTTATTTTAAGCCTTTACTTCACAATGGGAACTTGTGAAATCAAACTATAATGAAGTTTAATCTATTTTGATACAAATAATCAAACTAAGAGTTTTGAAAGTAAATAAGCCGAGTATAATCTTTTGGTTATCACAAAGCTTATTGTGACTAGAAATCGTTGATTTGATCCTTAACTTCACGTAGGGAATAAGGGAAATAGGACGACAATGAAGTTTCAATGACTTTGTATAAAATAATAATTCTCAGAGTTTTAAAATTTAACGAGTCGAACATAAACATATTTTATCTACAAACACTAATTTTGAATAGAAATCGTTGTTTTAAGACTTAACTTCACATTGGGAACGTGGGAAATTGAACTATAATGAAGTTTTATCCATTTTGATACAAATAATCAAACTAAGAGTTTTGAAAGTAAACAAGCCGAGTATAATCCTTGTGCTATCACAAAGCCTATTGTGACTAGAAATCGTTGTTTTGAGCCTAACTTCACGTAGGGTATATGGAAAATGGGACAATAATGAAGTTTCAAGGATTTTGTATAAAATCATAATCCTAAGAATTTTAAAATTTAACAAGGCGAGCATAAACATATTTTATCTAGAAAGGCTTATTTTGAATAGAAATCGTTGTTTTAAGACTTAACTTCACAGTGGGAACATGGGAAATCGAACTATAATGAAGTTTTACCCATTTTGATACAAATAATCAAACTAAGAGTTTTGAAAGTAAATAAGCCGTGTATAATTATTAAGCTCTCACAAAGCTTTTTGTGACTAGAAATCGTTTTTTAGAGCCTTTACTTCACGTATGGAATATAGGAAATAGGACGATAATGAAGTTTCAACGATTTTGTATAAAATAATAATTCTAAGAGTTTTAAAATTTAACAAGCCGAGCATAAACATATTTTATGGACAAGCGCATATTTTGAATAGAAATCGTGGTTTTAAGCATTAAATTCACATTGGGAACGTGGGAAGTCGACCTATAATGAAGTTTTACCCATTTTGATACAAATAATCAAACTAAGAGTTTTGAAAGTAAACAAGCGGAGTATAATCATTAAGCAGTCACAAAAGCTTATTGTGACTAGAAATCGTTATTTTGAGCCATTACTTCACGTAGGAAATGTGGGAAATAGGACGATAATGAAGTTTCAACAATTTTGTATAAAATCGTAAGTTTAAGAGTTATAAAATTTAACGAGCCGAGCATAAACATATTTTATCCACAAATGCTTATTTTGAATGGAAATTGTTTTTTTAAGACTTAACTTCACATTGGGAACGTGGGAAATCGAAATATAATGAAATATTACCAATTTTGATGCAAATGATCAAACTAAGTGTTTTGAAAGTAAACAAGCCGAGTATAATCATTGTGTTGTCATAAAGCTAATTGTGACTTGAAATCGTTGTTTTGAGCCATAACTTCACGTAAGGAACGTGGAAAATAGAACGATAATGAAGTTTCAATGATTTTGTATAAAATCATAAATATAAGAGTTTTATAATTTAACAAGCCGAGCATAAACATATTTTATCTACAAACGCTTATTTTGAATATAAACCTTTGTTTTAAGCCTTAACTTCACATTGGAAATGTGGGAAATCGAACTATAATAAAGTTTTACCCATTGTGATACAAATAATCAAACTAGGAGTTTTGAAGGTAAACAAACCGAGTATAATCATTAAGCTATCACAAAGCTTATTGTGACTAGAAATCGTTCTTTTGAGCATTAACTTCACGTAGGAAACGTGGAAAATAGGACGATAATGAAGTTTCAGCGATTTTGTATAAAATAACAATTCTAAAAGTCTTAAAATTTAACAAGCCGAGCATAAACATATTTTATCTACAAACGCTTATTTTTAATAGAAATCGTTGTTTTAAGCCATAACTTCAAATTGGGAACGTTGAAAATCGAACTATAACGAATTTTTACCAATTTTGACACAAATAATCAAACTAAGAGTTTTGAAAGTAAACAAACCGAGTATAATCATTGTGTTGTCACAAAGCTAATTATAACTAGAAATTGTTATTTTGAGCCTTCACTTCACGTAGGGAACGTGGGAAATAGGACGATAATGAAGTTTCTACGATTTTGTATAAAATCATAATTCTAAGAGTTTTAAAATTTAACAAGTCGAGCATAAACATATTTTATCTACAAACACTTTTTTTGAATAGAAATCGTTGTTTTAAGACTTAACTTCACATTGGGAACGTGGGAAATCGAACTATAATAAAGTTTTACCTATTTTGATACAAATAATCAAACTAAGAGTTTTGAAAGTAAATAAGCCGAGTATAATCATTAAGCTCTCACAAAGCTTTTTGTGACTAGAAATCGTTTTTTAGAGCCTTTACTTCACCTATGGAATATAGGAAATAGGACGATAATGAAGTTTCAATGATTTTGTATAAAATAATAATTCTAAGATTTTTAAAATTTAACAAGCCGAGCATAAACATATTTTATCGACAAACGCATATTTTGAATAGAAATCGTGGTTTTAAGCATTTATTCACATTGGGAACGCTGGGAAGTCGACCTATAATGAAGTTTTACCCATTTTGATACAAGTAATCAAACTAAGTGTTTTGAAAGTAAACAAGCGGAGTATAATCATTAAGCAATCACAAAGCTTATTGTGAGTAGAAATCGTTATTTTGAGCCATAACTTCACGTAGGAAATGTGGGAAATAGGACGATAATGAAGTTTCAACGATTTTGTATAAAATCGTAATTCTAAGAGTTTTAAAATTTAACGAGCCGAGCATAAACATATTTTATCCACAAATGCTTATTTTGAATAGAAATTATTGTTTTAAGGCTTAACTTCACATTCGAAACGTGGGAAATCGAAATATAATGAAGTTTTACCAATTTTGATGCAAATGATCAAACTAAGAGTTTGAAAGTAAACAAGCCGAGTATAATCATTGTGTTGTTATAAAGCTATTTGTGACTAGAAATCGTTGTTTTGAGCCATAACTTCACCTAGGGAACGTGGAAAATAGAACGATAATGAAGTTTCAATGATTTTGTATAAAATCATAAATCTAAGAGTTTTATAATTTAACAAGCCAAGCATAAACATATTTTATCTACAAACGCTTATTTTGAATAGAAATCGTTGTTTGAAGCCTTAACTTCACATTGGGAACGTGGGAAATCGAACTATAATAAAGTTTTACCCATTTTGATACAAATAATCAAACTAGGAGTTTTGAAAGTAAACAAGCCAAGAATAAACATTAAGCTATCACAAAGCTTATTATGACTAAAAATCGTTCTTTTGAGCAATAACTTCACGTAGGAAACGTGGAAAATAAGTCGATAAGGAGGTTTCAACGATTTTATATAAAATAACAATTCTAAAAGTTTTAAAATTTAACAAGCCAAGCATAAGCATATTTTATCCACAAAGCTTATTTTGAATAGAAATCGTTGTTTTAAGCCTTTACTTCAAATTGGGAACGTGGGAAATCGAACTATCACGAAGTTTTACCAATTTTGATACAAATAATCAAACTAAGAGTTTTGAAAGTAAACAAACCGAGTATAATCATTATGTTGTCACAAAGCTAATTATAACTAGAAATCGTTATTTTGAGCCTTCACTTCACGTAGGGAACGTGTGAAATAGGACGATAATGAAGTTTCTACGATTTTGTATAAAATCATAATTCTAAGAGTTTTAAAATTTAACAAGTCGAGTATAAACATATTTTATCTACAAGCACTTTTTTTCAATAGAAATCGTTGTTTTAAGACTTAACTTCACATTGGGAACGTGGGAAATCGAACTAGAATGTACTTTTACCATTTTGATACAAATAATCAAAATAAGTGTTTTGAAAGTAAACAAGCCGTGTATAATCATTAAGTTTGTCACTAAGTTTATTGTGACTAGAAATTGTTGTTTAGAGCCTTTACTTCACGTAGGGAATATGGGAAATAGGACGATAATGAAGTTTCCACGATTTTGTATAAAATCAAAATTCTAAGAGTTTTTAAATTTTTCAAGCTAAGGATAAACATATTTTATCTACAAACGCTAATTTTGAATAGAAATCGTTGTTTTAAGACTTAGCTTCACATTGGGAACGTGGGAAATCGAACAATAATGAAGGTTTATCTATTTTGATACAAATAATCAAACTAAGTGAAATGAAAGTAAACTAGCCGAGTATAATCATTGTGTTGATACAGAGTTAATTGCGACTAGAAATCGTTGTTTTGAGCCATAATTTCACGTAGGAAACGTGGGAAATAGGACGATAATGAAGTTTCAATGATTTTATATAAAATCATAATTCTAAGAATTTAAAAATTTCACAAGCCGAGCATAAACATACTTTATCTACAAACGCTTATTTTGAATAGAAATCATTGTTTTAGGACTTAACTTCACATTGAGAACGTGGGAAATCGACCTATAATGAAGTTTTACCCATTTTGATACAAATAATAACACTAAGAGTTTTGAAAGTAAACAGCCGAGTATAATCAATAAGCTACCAAAAAGCTTATTGTGACCAAAAATCATTGTTTTGAGCTATAACTTCACGTTGGGAATGTGGAAAAGAGGACGATAAGGAAGTTTCAACGATTTTGTATAAAATCATAATTCTAAGAGTTTTAAAATTTAATAAGCCGAGCATAAACATATTTTATCTATAAACGCTTATTTTGAATGTAAATCATTATTTTAAGCCTTAACTTCACATTGGGAATGTGTGAAATCGAACTATAATGTAGTTTTACCCATTTTAATACAAATAATCAAACTAGGAGTTTTGAAAGTAAACAAGCCGAGTATAATCATTAAGTCATCACAAAGTTTATTGTGACTAGAAATCGTTGTTTTGAGCATTAACTTCACGTAGGAACGTGGAAAATATGACGATAATGAACTTTCAATGATTTTGTATAAAATAACAATTCTAAAAGTTTTAAAATTTAACAAGCCGAGCATAAACATATTTTATCTACAAACGCTTATTTTGAATCGAAATCGTTGTTTTAAGCCTTAACTTCAAATTGAGAACGTGGGAAATCGAACTATAAAGAAGTTTTACAAATTTTGATACAAATAATCAAACTAAGAGTTTCAAAAGTAAACAAACTGAGTATAATTATTGTGTTGTCACAAAGCTAATTATAACTAGAAATCGTTATTTTGAGCCTTAACTTCACGTAGGGAACGTGGAAAATAGGACGATAATGAAGTTTCAACGATTTTGTATAAAATCATAATTCTAAGAGTTTTAAAATTTAACAAGACAAGAATAAGCATATTTTATCTACAAACGCTTATTTTGTATAGAAATATTTATTTTAAGCCTTTACTTCACATTGGGAACTTGTGAAATCTACTATAATGAAGTTTAATCTATTTTGATACAAATAATCAAACTAAGAGTTTTGAAAGTAAACAAGCCGAGTATAATCTTTTAGTTATCACAAAGCTTATTGTGACTAGAAATCGTTGTTTTGATCCTTAACTTCACGTAGGGAATAAGGGAAATAGGACGACAATGAAGTTTCAACGACTTTGTATAAAATAATAATTCTCAGAGTTTTAAAATTTAACAAGCCGAGCATAAACATATTTTATCTACAAACGCTAATTTTGAGTAGAAATCGTTGTTTTAAGACTTAACTTTACATTGGGAACGTGGGAAATCGAACTATAATGAAGTTTTATCCATTTTGATACAAATAATCAAACTAAGAGTTTTGAAAGTAAACAAGCCGAGTATAATCCTTGTCTTTGTCACAAAAGCTTATTGTGACTAGAAATCGTTGTTTTGAGCCTTAACTTCACGTAGAGAATATGGAAAATAGGACGATAATGAAGTTTCAAGGACTTTGTTTAAAATCATAATTCTAAGAGTTTTAAAATTAAACAAGCCGAGCATAAACATATTTTATCTACAAATGTTTATTTTGAATAGAAATCGTTGTTTTAAGACTTAACATCACAAGGGAACGTGGGAAATTGAACTATAATGAAGTTTTATCCATTTTGATACAAATAATCAAACTAAGAGTTTTGAAAGTAAACAAGCCGAGTATAATCCTTGTGCTATCACAAAGCCTATTGTGACTAGAAATCGTTGTTTTGAGCCTAACTTCACGTAGGGTATATGGAAAATGGGACAATAATGAAGTTTCAAGGATTTTGTATAAAATCATAATTCTAAGAATTTTAAAATTTAACAAGGCGAGCATAAACATATTTTATCTACAAAGGCTTATTTTGAATAGAAATCGTTGTTTTAAGACTTAACTTCACAAAGGGGAACATGGGAAATCGAACTATAATGAAGTTTTACCCATTTTGATACAAATAATCAAACTAAGAGTTTTGAAAGTAAATAAGCCGTGTATAATTATTAAGCTCTCACAAAGCTTTTGTGACTAGAAATCGTTTTTTAGAGCCTTTACTTCACGTATGGAATATAGGAAATAGGACGATAATGAAGTTTCAACGATTTTGTATAAAATAATAATTCTAAGAGTTTTAAAATTTAACAAGCCGAGCATAAACATATTTTATGGACAAGCGCATATTTTGAATAGAAATCGTGGTTTTAAGCATTAAATTCACATTGGGAACGTGGGAAGTCGACCTATAATGAAGTTTTACCTATTTTGATACAAATAATCAAACTAAGAGTTTTGAAAGTAAACAAGCGGAGTATAATCATTAAGCAGTCACAAAAGCTTATTGTGACTAGAAATCGTTATTTTGAGCCATTACTTCACGTAGGAAATGTGGGAAATAGGACGATAATGAAGTTTCAACAATTTTGTATAAAATCGTAAGTTTAAGAGTTATAAAATTTAACGAGCCGAGCATAAACATATTTTATCCACAAATGCTTATTTTGAATGGAAATTGTTTTTTAAGACTTAACTTCACATTGGGAACGTGGGAAATCGAAATATAATGAAATATTACCAATTTTGATGCAAATGATCAAACTAAGTGTTTTGAAAGTAAACAAGCCGAGTATAATCATTGTGTTGTCATAAAGCTAATTGTGACTTGAAATCGTTGTTTTGAGCCATAACTTCACGTAGGGAACGTGGAAAATAGAACGATAATGAAGTTTCAATGATTTTGTATAAAATCATAAATATAAGAGTTTTATAATTTAACAAGCCGAGCATAAACATATTTTATCTACAAACGCTTATTTTGAATATAAACCTTTGTTTTAAGCCTTAACTTCACATTGGAAATGTGGGAAATCGAACTATAATAAAGTTTTACCCATTGTGATACAAATAATCAAACTAGGAGTTTTGAAGGTAAACAAACCGAGTATAATCATTAAGCTATCACAAAGCTTATTGTGACTAGAAATCGTTCTTTTGAGCATTAACTTCACGTAGGAAACGTGGAAAATAGGACGATAATGAAGTTTCAGCGATTTTGTATAAAATAACAATTCTAAAAGTCTTAAAATTTAACAAGCCGAGCATAAACATATTTTATCTACAAACGCTTATTTTTAATAGAAATCGTTGTTTTAAACCATAACTTCAAATTGGGAACGTTGAAAATCGAACTATAACGAATTTTTACCAATTTTGACACAAATAATCAAACTAAGAGTTTTGAAAGTAAACAAACCGAGTATAATCATTGTGTTGTCACAAAGCTAATTATAACTAGAAATTGTTATTTTGAGCCTTCACTTCACGTAGGGAACGTGGGAAATAGGACGATAATGAAGTTTCTACGATTTTGTATAAAATCATAATTCTAAGAGTTTTAAAATTTAACAAGTCGAGCATAAACATATTTTATCTACAAACACTTTTTTTGAATAGAAATCGTTGTTTTAAGACTTAACTTCACATTGGGAACGTGGGAAATCGAACTATAATAAAGTTTTACCTATTTTGATACAAATAATCAAACTAAGAGTTTTGAAAGTAAATAAGCCGAGTATAATCATTAAGCTCTCACAAAGCTTTTTGTGACTAGAAATCGTTTTTTAGAGCCTTTACTTCACCTATGGAATATAGGAAATAGGACGATAATGAAGTTTCAATGATTTTGTATAAAATAATAATTCTAAGATTTTTAAAATTTAACAAGCCGAGCATAAACATATTTTATCGACAAACGCATATTTTGAATAGAAATCGTGGTTTTAAGCATTTATTCACATTGGGAACGTGGGAAGTCGACCTATAATGAAGTTTTACCCATTTTGATACAAGTAATCAAAGTAAGTGTTTTGAAAGTAAACAAGCGGAGTATAATCATTAAGCAATCACAAAGCTTATTGTGAGTAGAAATCGTTATTTTGAGCCATAACTTCACGTAGGAAATGTGGGAAATAGGACGATAATGAAGTTTCAACGATTTTGTATAAAATCGTAATTCTAAGAGTTTTAAAATTTAACGAGCCGAGCATAAACATATTTTATCCACAAATGCTTATTTTGAATAGAAATTATTGTTTTAAGGCTTAACTTCACATTCGAAACGTGGGAAATCGAAATATAATGAAGTTTTACCAATTTTGATGCAAATGATCAAACTAAGAGTTTGAAAGTATACAAGCCGAGTATAATCATTGTGTTGTTATAAAGCTATTTGTGACTAGAAATCGTTGTTTTGAGCCATAACTTCACCTAGGGAACGTGGAAAATAGAACGATAATGAAGTTTCAATGATTTTGTATAAAATCATAAATCTAAGAGTTTTATAATTTAACAAGCCAAGCATAAACATATTTTATCTACAAACGCTTATTTTGAATAGAAATCGTTGTTTGAAGCCTTAACTTCACATTGGGAACGTGGGAAATCGAACTATAATAAAGTTTTACCCATTTTGATACAAATAATCAAACTAGGAGTTTTGAAAGTAAACAAGCCAAGAATAAACATTAAGCTATCACAAAGCTTATTATGACTAAAAATCGTTCTTTTGAGCAATAACTTCACGTAGGAAACGTGGAAAATAAGTCGATAAGGAGGTTTCAACGATTTTATATAAAATAACAATTCTAAAAGTTTTAAAATTTAACAAGCCAAGCATAAGCATATTTTATCCACAAAGCTTATTTTGAATAGAAATCGTTGTTTTAAGCCTTTACTTCAAATTGGGAACGTGGGAAATCGAACTATCACGAAGTTTTACCAATTTTGATACAAATAATCAAACTAAGAGTTTTGAAAGTAAACAAACCGAGTATAATCATTATGTTGTCACAAAGCTAATTATAACTAGAAATCGTTATTTTGAGCCTTCACTTCACGTAGGGAACGTGTGAAATAGGACGATAATGAAGTTTCTACGATTTTGTATAAAATCATAATTCTAAGAGTTTTAAAATTTAACAAGTCGAGTATAAACATATTTTATCTACAAGCACTTTTTTTCAATAGAAATCGTTGTTTTAAGACTTAACTTCACATTGGGAACGTGGGAAATCGAACTAGAATGTACTTTTACCCATTTTGATACAAATAATCAAAATAAGTGTTTTGAAAGTAAACAAGCCGTGTATAATCATTAAGCTGTCACTAAGTTTATTGTGACTAGAAATTGTTGTTTAGAGCCTTTACTTCACGTAGGGAATATGGGAAATAGGACGATAATGAAGTTTCCACGATTTTGTATAAAATCAAAATTCTAAGAGTTTTTAAATTTTTCAAGCTAAGGATAAACATATTTTATCTACAAACGCTAATTTTGAATAGAAATCGTTGTTTTAAGACTTAGCTTCACATTGGGAACGTGGGAAATCGAACAATAATGAAGGTTTATCTATTTTGATACAAATAATCAAACTAAGTGAAATGAAAGTAAACTAGCCGAGTATAATCATTGTGTTGATACAGAGTTAATTGCGACTAGAAATCGTTGTTTTGAGCCATAATTTCACGTAGGAAACGTGGGAAATAGGACGATAATGAAGTTTCAATGATTTTATATAAAATCATAATTCTAAGAATTTAAAAATTTCACAAGCCGAGCATAAACATACTTTATCTACAAACGCTTATTTTGAATAGAAATCATTGTTTTAGGACTTAACTTCACATTGAGAACGTGGGAAATCGACCTATAATGAAGTTTTACCCATTTTGATACAAATAATAACACTAAGAGTTTTGAAAGTAAACAAATAGAGTATAATCAATAAGCTACCAAAAAGCTTATTGTGACCAAAAATCATTGTTTTGAGCTATAACTTCACGTTGGGAATGTGGAAAAGAGGATGATAAGGAAGTTTCAACGATTTTGTATAAAATCATAATTCTAAGAGTTTTAAAATTTAATAAGCCGAGCATAAACATATTTTATCTATAAACGCTTATTTTGAATGTAAATCATTATTTTAAGCCTTAACTTCACATTGGGAATGTGTGAAATCGAACTATAATGTAGTTTTACCCATTTTAATACAAATAATCAAACTAGGAGTTTTGAAAGTAAACAAGCCGAGTATAATCATTAAGTTTGTCACAAAGTTTATTGTGACTAGAAATCGTTGTTTTGAGCATTAACTTCACGTAGGAACGTGGAAAATATGACGATAATGAACTTTCAATGATTTTGTATAAAATAACAATTCTAAAAGTTTTAAAATTTAACAAGCCGAGCATAAACATATTTTATCTACAAACGCTTATTTTGAATCGAAATCGTTGTTTTAAGCCTTAACTTCAAATTGAGAACGTGGGAAATCGAACTATAAAGAAGTTTTACAAATTTTGATACAAATAATCAAACTAAGAGTTTCAAAAGTAAACAAACTGAGTATAATTATTGTGTTGTCACAAAGCTAATTATAACTAGAAATCGTTATTTTGAGCCTTAACTTCACGTAGGGAACGTGGAAAATAGGACGATAATGAAGTTTCAACGATTTTGTATAAAATCATAATTCTAAGAGTTTTAAAATTTAACAAGACAAGAATAAGCATATTTTATCTACAAACGCTTATTTTGTATAGAAATATTTATTTTAAGCCTTTACTTCACATTGGGAACTTGTGAAATCTACTATAATGAAGTTTAATCTATTTTGATACAAATAATCAAACTAAGAGTTTTGAAAGTAAACAAGCCGAGTATAATCTTTTAGTTATCACAAAGCTTATTGTGACTAGAAATCGTTGTTTTGATCCTTAACTTCACGTAGGGAATAAGGGAAATAGGACGACAATGAAGTTTCAACGACTTTGTATAAAATAATAATTCTCAGAGTTTTAAAATTTAACAAGCCGAGCATAAACATATTTTATCTACAAACGCTAATTTTGAGTAGAAATCGTTGTTTTAAGACTTAACTTTACATTGGGAACGTGGGAAATCGAACTATAATGAAGTTTTATCCATTTTGATACAAATAATCAAACTAAGAGTTTTGAAAGTAAACAAGCCGAGTATAATCCTTGTGCTGTCACAAAGCTTATTGTGACTAGAAATCGTTGTTTTGAACCTTAACTTCACGTAGAGAATATGGAAAATAGGACTATAATGAAGTTTCAAGGACTTTGTTTAAAATCATAATTCTAAGAGTTTTAAAATTAAACAAGCCGAGCATAAACATATTTTATCTACAAATGTTTATTTTGAATAGAAATCGTTGTTTTAAGACTTAACATCACAAAGGGGAACGTGGGAAATTGAACTATAATGAAGTTTTATCCATTTTGATACAAATAATCAAACTAAGAGTTTTGAAAGTAAACAAGCCGAGTATAATCCTTGTGCTATCACAAAGCCTATTGTGACTAGAAATCGTTGTTTTGAGCCTAACTTCACGTAGGGTATATGGAAAATGGGACAATAATGAAGTTTCAAGGATTTTGTATAAAATCATAATTCTAAGAATTTTAAAATTTAACAAGGCGAGCATAAACATATTTTATCTACAAAGGCTTATTTTGAATAGAAATCGTTGTTTTAAGACTTAACTTCACAGTGGGAACATGGGAAATCGAACTATAATGAAGTTTTACCCATTTTGATACAAATAATCAAACTAAGAGTTTTGAAAGTAAATAAGCCGTGTATAATTATTAAGCTCTCACAAAGCTTTTTGTGACTAGAAATCGTTTTTTAGAGCCTTTACTTCACGTATGGAATATAGGAAATAGGACGATAATGAAGTTTCAACGATTTTGTATAAAATAATAATTTTAAGAGTTTTAAAATTTAACAAGCCGAGCATAAACATATTTTATGGACAAGCGCATATTTTGAATAGAAATCGTGGTTTTAAGCATTAAATTCACATTGGGAACGTGGGAAGTCGACTTATAATGAAGTTTTACCTATTTTGATACAAATAATCAAACTAAGAGTTTTGAAAGTAAACAAGCGGAGTATAATCATTAAGCGAGTCACAAAAGCTTATTGTGACTAGAAATCGTTATTTTGAGCCATTACTTCACGTAGGAAATGTGGGAAATAGGACGATAATGAAGTTTCAACAATTTTGTATAAAATCGTAAGTTTAAGAGTTATAAAATTTAACGAGCCGAGCATAAACATATTTTATCCACAAATGCTTATTTTGAATGGAAATTGTTTTTTAAGACTTAACTTCACATTGGGAACGTGGGAAATCGAAATATAATGAAATATTACCAATTTTGATGCAAATGATCAAACTAAGTGTTTTGAAAGTAAACAAGCCGAGTATAATCATTGTGTTGTCATAAAGCTAATTGTGACTTGAAATCGTTGTTTTGAGCCATAACTTCACGTAGGGAACGTGGAAAATAGAACGATAATGAAGTTTCAATGATTTTGTATAAAATCATAAATATAAGAGTTTTATAATTTAACAAGCCGAGCATAAACATATTTTATCTACAAACGCTTATTTTGAATATAAACCTTTGTTTTAAGCCTTAACTTCACATTGGAAATGTGGGAAATCGAACTATAATAAAGTTTTACCCATTGTGATACAAATAATCAAACTAGGAGTTTTGAAGGTAAACAAACCGAGTATAATCATTAAGCTATCACAAAGCTTATTGTGACTAGAAATCGTTCTTTTGAGCATTAACTTCACGTAGGAAACGTGGAAAATAGGACGATAATGAAGTTTCAACGATTTTGTATAAAATAACAATTCTAAAAGTCTTAAAATTTAACAAGCCGAGCATAAACATATTTTATCTACAAACGCTTATTTTTAATAGAAATCGTTGTTTTAAGCCATAACTTCAAATTGGGAACGTTGAAAATCGAACTATAACGAATTTTTACCAATTTTGACACAAATAATCAAACTAAGAGTTTTGAAAGTAAACAAACCGAGTATAATCATTGTGTTGTCACAAAGCTAATTATAACTAGAAATTGTTATTTTGAGCCTTCACTTCACGTAGGGAACGTGGGAAATAGGACGATAATGAAGTTTCTACGATTTTGTATAAAATCATAATTCTAAGAGTTTTAAAATTTAACAAGTCGAGCATAAACATATTTTATCTACAAACACTTTTTTTGAATAGAAATCATTGTTTTAAGACTTAACTTCACATTGGGAACGTGGGAAATCGAACTATAATAAAGTTTTACCTATTTTGATACAAATAATCAAACTAAGAGTTTTGAAAGTAAATAAGCCGAGTATAATCATTAAGCTCTCACAAAGCTTTTTGTGACTAGAAATCGTTTTTTAGAGCCTTTACTTCACCTATGGAATACAGGAAATAGGACGATAATGAAGTTTCAATGATTTTGTATAAAATAATAATTCTAAGATTTTTAAAATTTAACAAGCCGAGCATAAACATATTTTATCGACAAACGCATATTTTGAATAGAAATCGTGGTTTTAAGCATTTATTCACATTGGGAACGTGGGAAGTCGACCTATAATGAAGTTTTACCCATTTTGATACAAGTAATCAAAGTAAGTGTTTTGAAAGTAAACAAGCGGAGTATAATCATTAAGCAATCACAAAGCTTATTGTGAGTAGAAATCGTTATTTTGAGCCATAACTTCACGTAGGAAATGTGGGAAATAGGACGATAATGAAGTTTCAACGATTTTGTATAAAATCGTAATTCTAAGAGTTTTAAAATTTAACGAGCCGAGCATAAACATATTTTATCTACAAACACTTTTTTTGAATAGAAATCGTTGTTTTAAGACTTAACTTCACATTGGGAACGTGGGAAATCGAACTATAATAAAGTTTTACCTATTTTGATACAAATAATCAAACTAAGAGTTTTGAAAGTAAATAAGCCGAGTATAATCATTAAGCTCTCACAAAGCTTTTTGTGACTAGAAATCGTTTTTTAGAGCCTTTACTTCACCTATGGAATATAGGAAATAGGACGATAATGAAGTTTCAATGATTTTGTATAAAATAATAATTCTAAGATTTTTAAAATTTAACAAGCCGAGCATAAACATATTTTATCGACAAACGCATATTTTGAATAGAAATCGTGGTTTTAAGCATTTATTCACATTGGGAACGTGGGAAATCGACCTATAATGAAGTTTTACCCATTTTGATACAAGTAATCAAAGTAAGAGTTTTGAAAGTAAACAAGCGGAGTATAATCATTAAGCAATCACAAAGCTTATTGTGAGTAGAAATCGTTATTTTGAGCCATAACTTCACGTAGGGAACGTGGGAAATAGGACGATAATGAAGTTTCTACGATTTTGTATAAAATCATAATTCTAAGAGTTTTAAAATTTAACAAGTCGAGCATAAACATATTTTATCTACAAACACTTTTTTGAATAGAAATCATTGTTTTAAGACTTAACTTCACATTGGGAACGTGGGAAATCGAACTATAATAAAGTTTTACCTATTTTGATACAAATAATCAAACTAAGAGTTTTGAAAGTAAATAAGCCGAGTATAATCATTAAGCTCTCACAAAGCTTTTTGTGACTAGAAATCGTTTTTTAGAGCCTTTACTTCACCTATGGAATATAGGAAATAGGACGATAATGAAGTTTCAATGATTTTGTATAAAATAATAATTCTAAGATTTTTAAAATTTAACAAGCCGAGCATAAACATATTTTATCGACAAACGCATATTTTGAATAGAAATCGTGGTTTTAAGCATTTATTCACATTGGGAACGTGGGAAGTCGACCTATAATGAAGTTTTACCCATTTTGATACAAGTAATCAAAGTAAGTGTTTTGAAAGTAAACAAGCGGAGTATAATCATTAAGCAATCACAAAGCTTATTGTGAGTAGAAATCGTTATTTTGAGCCATAACTTCACGTAGGAAATGTGGGAAATAGGACGATAATGAAGTTTCAACGATTTTGTATAAAATCGTAATTCTAAGAGTTTTAAAATTTAACGAGCCGAGCATAAACATATTTTATCCACAAATGCTTATTTTGAATAGAAATTATTGTTTTAAGGCTTAACTTCACATTCGAAACGTGGGAAATCGAAATATAATGAAGTTTTACCAATTTTGATGCAAATGATCAAACTAAGAGTTTGAAAGTATACAAGCCGAGTATAATCATTGTGTTGTTATAAAGTATTTGTGACTAGAAATCGTTGTTTTGAGCCATAACTTCACCTAGGGAACGTGGAAAATAGAACGATAATGAAGTTTCAATGATTTTGTATAAAATCATAAATCTAAGAGTTTTATAATTTAACAAGCCAAGCATAAACATATTTTATCTACAAACGCTTATTTTGAATAGAAATCGTTGTTTGAAGCCTTAACTTCACATTGGGAACGTGGGAAATCGAACTATAATAAAGTTTTACCCATTTTGATACAAATAATCAAACTAGGAGTTTTGAAAGTAAACAAGCCAAGAATAAACATTAAGCTATCACAAAGCTTATTATGACTAAAAATCGTTCTTTTGAGCAACTTCACGTAGGAAACGTGGAAAATAAGTCGATAAGGAGGTTTCAACGATTTTATATAAAATAACAATTCTAAAAGTTTTAAAATTTAACAAGCCAAGCATAAGCATATTTTATCCACAAAGCTTATTTTGAATAGAAATCGTTGTTTTAAGCCTTTACTTCAAATTGGGAACGTGGGAAATCGAACTATCACGAAGTTTTACCAATTTTGATACAAATAATCAAACTAAGAGTTTTGAAAGTAAACAAACCGAGTATAATCATTATGTTGTCACAAAGCTAATTATAACTAGAAATCGTTATTTTGAGCCTTCACTTCACGTAGGGAACGTGTGAAATAGGACGATAATGAAGTTTCTACGATTTTGTATAAAATCATAATTCTAAGAGTTTTAAAATTTAACAAGTCGAGTATAAACATATTTTATCTACAAGCACTTTTTTGAATAGAAATCGTTGTTTTAAGACTTAACTTCACATTGGGAACGTGGGAAATCGAACTAGAATGTACTTTTACCCATTTTGATACAAATAATCAAAATAAGTGTTTTGAAAGTAAACAAGCCGTGTATAATCATTAAGTTATGTCACTAAGTTTATTGTGACTAGAAATTGTTGTTTAGAGCCTTTACTTCACGTAGGGAATATGGGGGAATAGGACGATAATGAAGTTTCCACGATTTTGTATAAAATCAAAATTCTAAGAGTTTTAAATTTTTCAAGCTAAGGATAAACATATTTTATCTACAAACGCTAATTTTGAATAGAAATCGTTGTTTTAAGACTTAGCTTCACATTGGGAACGTGGGAAATCGAACAATAATGAAGGTTTATCTATTTTGATACAAATAATCAAACTAAGTGAAATGAAAGTAAACTAGCCGAGTATAATCATTGTGTTGATCACAAAGTTAATTGCGACTAGAAATCGTTGTTTTGAGCCATAATTTCACGTAGGAAACGTGGGAAATAGGACGATAATGAAGTTTCAATGATTTTATATAAAATCATAATTCTAAGAATTTAAAAATTTCACAAGCCGAGCATAAACATACTTTATCTACAAACGCTTATTTTGAATAGAAATCATTGTTTTAGGACTTAACTTCACATTGAGAACGTGGGAAATCGAACCTATAATGAAGTTTTACCCATTTTGATACAAATAATAACACTAAGAGTTTTGAAAGTAAACAGCCGAGTATAATCAATAAGCTACCAAAAAGCTTATTGTGACCAAAAATCATTGTTTTGAGCTATAACTTCACGTTGGGAATGTGGAAAAGAGGACGATAAGGAAGTTTCAACGATTTTGTATAAAATCATAATTCTAAGAGTTTTAAAATTTAATAAGCCGAGCATAAACATATTTTATCTATAAACGCTTATTTTGAATGTAAATCATTATTTTAAGCCTTAACTTCACATTGGGAATGTGTGAAATCGAACTATAATGTAGTTTTACCCATTTTAATACAAATAATCAAACTAGGAGTTTTGAAAGTAAACAAGCCGAGTATAATCATTAAGCTGTCACAAAGTTTATTGTGACTAGAAATCGTTGTTTTGAGCATTAACTTCACGTAGGAACGTGGAAAATATGACGATAATGAACTTTCAATGATTTTGTATAAAATAACAATTCTAAAAGTTTTAAAATTTAACAAGCCGAGCATAAACATATTTTATCTACAAACGCTTATTTTGAATCGAAATCGTTGTTTTAAGCCTTAACTTCAAATTGAGAACGTGGGAAATCGAACTATAAAGAAGTTTTACAAATTTTGATACAAATAATCAAACTAAGAGTTTCAAAAGTAAACAAGCCGAGTATAATTATTGTGTTGTCACAAAGCTAATTATAACTAGAAATCGTTATTTTGAGCCTTAACTTCACGTAGGGAACGTGGAAAATAGGACGATAATGAAGTTTCAACGATTTTGTATAAAATCATAATTCTAAGAGTTTTAAAATTTAACAAGACAAGAATAAGCATATTTTATCTACAAACGCTTATTTTGTATAGAAATATTTATTTTAAGCCTTTACTTCACATTGGGAACTTGTGAAATCTACTATAATGAAGTTTAATCTATTTTGATACAAATAATCAAACTAAGAGTTTTGAAAGTAAACAAGCCGAGTATAATCTTTTAGTTATCACAAAGCTTATTGTGACTAGAAATCGTTGTTTTGATCCTTAACTTCACGTAGGGAATAAGGGAAATAGGACGACAATGAAGTTTCAACGACTTTGTATAAAATAATAATTCTCAGAGTTTTAAAATTTAACAAGCCGAGCATAAACATATTTTATCTACAAACGCTAATTTTGAGTAGAAATCGTTGTTTTAAGACTTAACTTTACATTGGGAACGTGGGAAATCGAACTATAATGAAGTTTTATCCATTTTGATACAAATAATCAAACTAAGAGTTTTGAAAGTAAACAAGCCGAGTATAATCCTTGTGCTGTCACAAAGCTTATTGTGACTAGAAATCGTTGTTTTGAACCTTAACTTCACGTAGAGAATATGGAAAATAGGACGATAATGAAGTTTCAAGGACTTTGTTTAAAATCATAATTCTAAGAGTTTTAAAATTAAACAAGCCGAGCATAAACATATTTTATCTACAAATGTTTATTTTGAATAGAAATCGTTGTTTTAAGACTTAACATCACAGTGGGAACGTGGGAAATTGAACTATAATGAAGTTTTATCCATTTTGATACAAATAATCAAACTAAGAGTTTTGAAAGTAAACAAGCCGAGTATAATCCTTGTGCTATCACAAAGCCTATTGTGACTAGAAATCGTTGTTTTGAGCCTAACTTCACGTAGGGTATATGGAAAATGGGACAATAATGAAGTTTCAAGGATTTTGTATAAAATCATAATTCTAAGAATTTTAAAATTTAACAAGGCGAGCATAAACATATTTTATCTACAAAGGCTTATTTTGAATAGAAATCGTTGTTTTAAGACTTAACTTCACAGTGGGAACATGGGAAATCGAACTATAATGAAGTTTTACCCATTTTGATACAAATAATCAAACTAAGAGTTTTGAAAGTAAATAAGCCGTGTATAATTATTAAGCTCTCACAAAGCTTTTTGTGACTAGAAATCGTTTTTTAGAGCCTTTACTTCACGTATGGAAATATAGAAATAGGACGATAATGAAGTTTCAACGATTTTGTATAAAATAATAATTTTAAGAGTTTTAAAATTTAACAAGCCGAGCATAAACATATTTTATGGACAAGCGCATATTTTGAATAGAAATCGTGGTTTTAAGCATTAAATTCACATTGGGAACGTGGGAAGTCGACTTATAATGAAGTTTTACCTATTTTGATACAAATAATCAAACTAAGAGTTTTGAAAGTAAACAAGCGGAGTATAATCATTAAGCAGTCACAAAAGCTTATTGTGACTAGAAATCGTTATTTTGAGCCATTACTTCACGTAGGAAATGTGGGAAATAGGACGATAATGAAGTTTCAACAATTTTGTATAAAATCGTAAGTTTAAGAGTTATAAAATTTAACAGCCGAGCATAAACATATTTTATCCACAAATGCTTATTTTGAATGGAAATTGTTTTTTTAAGACTTAACTTCACATTGGGAACGTGGGAAATCGAAATATAATGAATATTACCAATTTTGATGCAAATGATCAAACTAAGTGTTTTGAAAGTAAACAAGCCGAGTATAATCATTGTGTTGTCATAAAGCTAATTGTGACTTGAAATCGTTGTTTTGAGCCATAACTTCACGTAGGGAACGTGGAAAATAGAACGATAATGAAGTTTCAATGATTTTGTATAAAATCATAAATATAAGAGTTTTATAATTTAACAAGCCGAGCATAAACATATTTTATCTACAAACGCTTATTTTGAATATAAACCTTTGTTTTAAGCCTTAACTTCACATTGGAAATGTGGGAAATCGAACTATAATAAAGTTTTACCCATTGTGATACAAATAATCAAACTAGGAGTTTTGAAGGTAAACAAACCGAGTATAATCATTAAGCTATCACAAAGCTTATTGTGACTAGAAATCGTTCTTTTGAGCATTAACTTCACGTAGGAAACGTGGAAAATAGGACGATAATGAAGTTTCAACGATTTTGTATAAAATAACAATTCTAAAAGTCTTAAAATTTAACAAGCCGAGCATAAACATATTTTATCTACAAACGCTTATTTTTAATAGAAATCGTTGTTTTAAGCCATAACTTCAAATTGGGAACGTTGAAAATCGAACTATAACGAATTTTTACCAATTTTGACACAAATAATCAAACTAAGAGTTTTGAAAGTAAACAAACCGAGTATAATCATTGTGTTGTCACAAAGCTAATTATAACTAGAAATTGTTATTTTGAGCCTTCACTTCACGTAGGGAACGTGGGAAATAGGACGATAATGAAGTTTCTACGATTTTGTATAAAATCATAATTCTAAGAGTTTTAAAATTTAACAAGTCGAGCATAAACATATTTTATCTACAAACACTTTTTTGAATAGAAATCATTGTTTTAAGACTTAACTTCACATTGGGAACGTGGGAAATCGAACTATAATAAAGTTTTACCTATTTTGATACAAATAATCAAACTAAGAGTTTTGAAAGTAAATAAGCCGAGTATAATCATTAAGCTCTCACAAAGCTTTTGTGACTAGAAATCGTTTTTTAGAGCCTTTACTTCACCTATGGAATACGGGAAATAGGACGATAATGAAGTTTCAATGATTTTGTATAAAATAATAATTCTAAGATTTTTAAAATTTAACAAGCCGAGCATAAACATATTTTATCGACAAACGCATATTTTGAATAGAAATCGTGGTTTTAAGCATTTATTCACATTGGGAACGTGGGAAGTCGACCTATAATGAAGTTTTACCCATTTTGATACAAGTAATCAAAGTAAGTGTTTTGAAAGTAAACAAGCGAGTATAATCATTAAGCAATCACAAAGCTTATTGTGAGTAGAAATCGTTATTTTGAGCCATAACTTCACGTAGGAAATGTGGGAAATAGGACGATAATGAAGTTTCAACGATTTTGTATAAAATCGTAATTCTAAGAGTTTTAAAATTTAACGAGCCGAGCATAAACATATTTTATCTACAAACACTTTTTTGAATAGAAATCGTTGTTTTAAGACTTAACTTCACATTGGGAACGTGGGAAATCGAACTATAATAAAGTTTTACCTATTTTGATACAAATAATCAAACTAAGAGTTTTGAAAGTAAATAAGCCGAGTATAATCATTAAGCTCTCACAAAGCTTTTGTGACTAGAAATCGTTTTTTTGAGCCTTTACTTCACCTATGGAATATAGGAAATAGGACGATAATGAAGTTTCAATGATTTTGTATAAAATAATAATTCTAAGATTTTTAAAATTTAACAAGCCGAGCATAAACATATTTTATCGACAAACGCATATTTTGAATAGAAATCGTGGTTTTAAGCATTTATTCACATTGGGAACGTGGGAAGTCGACCTATAATGAAGTTTTACCCATTTTGATACAAGTAATCAAAGTAAGAGTTTTGAAAGTAAACAAGCGGAGTATAATCATTAAGCAATCACAAAGCTTATTGTGAGTAGAAATCGTTATTTTGAGCCATAACTTCACGTAGGGAACGTGGGAAATAGGACGATAATGAAGTTTCTACGATTTTGTATAAAATCATAATTCTAAGAGTTTTAAAATTTAACAAGTCGAGCATAAACATATTTTATCTACAAACACTTTTTTTGAATAGAAATCATTGTTTTAAGACTTAACTTCACATTGGGAACGTGGGAAATCGAACTATAATAAAGTTTTACCTATTTTGATACAAATAATCAAACTAAGAGTTTTGAAAGTAAATAAGCCGAGTATAATCATTAAGCTCTCACAAAGCTTTTTGTGACTAGAAATCGTTTTTTAGAGCCTTTACTTCACCTATGGAATATAGGAAATAGGACGATAATGAAGTTTCAATGATTTTGTATAAAATAATAATTCTAAGATTTTAAAATTTAACAAGCCGAGCATAAACATATTTTATCGACAAACGCATATTTTGAATAGAAATCGTGGTTTTAAGCATTTATTCACATTGGGAACGTGGGAAGTCGACCTATAATGAAGTTTTACCCATTTTGATACAAGTAATCAAAGTAAGTGTTTTGAAAGTAAACAAGCGGAGTATAATCATTAAGCAATCACAAAGCTTATTGTGAGTAGAAATCGTTATTTTGAGCCATAACTTCACGTAGGAAATGTGGGAAATAGGACGATAATGAAGTTTCAACGATTTTGTATAAAATCGTAATTCTAAGAGTTTTAAAATTTAACGAGCCGAGCATAAACATATTTTATCCACAAATGCTTATTTTGAATAGAAATTATTGTTTTAAGGCTTAACTTCACATTCGAAACGTGGGAAATCGAAATATAATGAAGTTTTACCAATTTTGATGCAAATGATCAAACTAAGAGTTTGAAAGTATACAAGCCGAGTATAATCATTGTGTTGTTATAAAGCTATTTGTGACTAGAAATCGTTGTTTTGAGCCATAACTTCACCTAGGGAACGTGGAAAATAGAACGATAATGAAGTTTCAATGATTTTGTATAAAATCATAAATCTAAGAGTTTTATAATTTAACAAGCCAAGCATAAACATATTTTATCTACAAACGCTTATTTTGAATAGAAATCGTTGTTTGAAGCCTTAACTTCACATTGGGAACGTGGGAAATCGAACTATAATAAAGTTTTACCCATTTTGATACAAATAATCAAACTAGGAGTTTTGAAAGTAAACAAGCCAAGAATAAACATTAAGCTATCACAAAGCTTATTATGACTAAAAATCGTTCTTTTGAGCAATAACTTCACGTAGGAAACGTGGAAAATAAGTCGATAAGGAGGTTTCAACGATTTTATATAAAATAACAATTCTAAAAGTTTTAAAATTTAACAAGCCAAGCATAAGCATATTTTATCCACAAAGCTTATTTTGAATAGAAATCGTTGTTTTAAGCCTTTACTTCAAATTGGGAACGTGGGAAATCGAACTATCACGAAGTTTTACCAATTTTGATACAAATAATCAAACTAAGAGTTTTGAAAGTAAACAAACCGAGTATAATCATTATGTTGTCACAAAGCTAATTATAACTAGAAATCGTTATTTTGAGCCTTCACTTCACGTAAGGAACGTGTGAAATAGGACGATAATGAAGTTTCTACGATTTTGTATAAAATCATAATTCTAAGAGTTTTAAAATTTAACAAGTCGAGTATAAACATATTTTATCTACAAGCACTTTTTTTCAATAGAAATCGTTGTTTTAAGACTTAACTTCACATTGGGAACGTGGGAAATCGAACTAGAATGTACTTTTACCCATTTTGATACAAATAATCAAAATAAGTGTTTTGAAAGTAAACAAGCCGTGTATAATCATTAAGCTTGTCACTAAGTTTATTGTGACTAGAAATTGTTGTTTAGAGCCTTTACTTCACGTAGGGAATATGGGAAATAGGACGATAATGAAGTTTCCACGATTTTGTATAAAATCAAAATTCTAAGAGTTTTAAATTTTTCAAGCTAAGGATAAACATATTTTATCTACAAACGCTAATTTTGAATAGAAATCGTTGTTTTAAGACTTAGCTTCACATTGGGAACGTGGGAAATCGAACAATAATGAAGGTTTATCTATTTTGATACAAATAATCAAACTAAGTGAAATGAAAGTAAACTAGCCGAGTATAATCATTGTGTTGATACGAGTTAATTGCGACTAGAAATCGTTGTTTTGAGCCATAATTTCACGTAGGAAACGTGGGAAATAGGACGATAATGAAGTTTCAATGATTTTATATAAAATCATAATTCTAAGAATTTAAAATTTCACAAGCCGAGCATAAACATACTTTATCTACAAACGCTTATTTTGAATAGAAATCATTGTTTTAGGACTTAACTTCACATTGAGAACGTGGGAAATCGACCTATAATGAAGTTTTACCCATTTTGATACAAATAATAACACTAAGAGTTTTGAAAGTAAACAAGTAGAGTATAATCAATAAGCTACCAAAAAGCTTATTGTGACCAAAAATCATTGTTTTGAGCTATAACTTCACGTTGGGAATGTGGAAAAGAGGACGATAAGGAAGTTTCAACGATTTTGTATAAAATCATAATTCTAAGAGTTTTAAAATTTAATAAGCCGAGCATAAACATATTTTATCTATAAACGCTTATTTTGAATGTAAATCATTATTTTAAGCCTTAACTTCACATTGGGAATGTGTGAAATCGAACTATAATGTAGTTTTACCCATTTTAATACAAATAATCAAACTAGGAGTTTTGAAAGTAAACAAGCCGAGTATAATCATTAAGTCGTCATCACAAAGTTTATTGTGACTAGAAATCGTTGTTTTGAGCATTAACTTCACGTAGGAACGTGGAAAATATGACGATAATGAACTTTCAATGATTTTGTATAAAATAACAATTCTAAAAGTTTTAAAATTTAACAAGCCGAGCATAAACATATTTTATCTACAAACGCTTATTTTGAATCGAAATCGTTGTTTTAAGCCTTAACTTCAAATTGAGAACGTGGGAAATCGAACTATAAAGAAGTTTTACAAATTTTGATACAAATAATCAAACTAAGAGTTTCAAAAGTAAACAAACTGAGTATAATTATTGTGTTGTCACAAAGCTAATTATAACTAGAAATCGTTATTTTGAGCCTTAACTTCACGTAGGGAACGTGGAAAATAGGACGATAATGAAGTTTCAACGATTTTGTATAAAATCATAATTCTAAGAGTTTTAAAATTTAACAAGACAAGAATAAGCATATTTTATCTACAAACGCTTATTTTGTATAGAAATATTTATTTTAAGCCTTTACTTCACATTGGGAACTTGTGAAATCTACTATAATGAAGTTTAATCTATTTTGATACAAATAATCAAACTAAGAGTTTTGAAAGTAAACAAGCCGAGTATAATCTTTTAGTTATCACAAAGCTTATTGTGACTAGAAATCGTTGTTTTGATCCTTAACTTCACGTAGGGAATAAGGGAAATAGGACGACAATGAAGTTTCAACGACTTTGTATAAAATAATAATTCTCAGAGTTTTAAAATTTAACAAGCCGAGCATAAACATATTTTATCTACAAACGCTAATTTTGAGTAGAAATCGTTGTTTTAAGACTTAACTTTACATTGGGAACGTGGGAAATCGAACTATAATGAAGTTTTATCCATTTTGATACAAATAATCAAACTAAGAGTTTTGAAAGTAAACAAGCCGAGTATAATCCTTGTGCTGTCACAAAGCTTATTGTGACTAGAAATCGTTGTTTTGAGCCTTAACTTCACGTAGAGAATATGGAAAATAGGACGATAATGAAGTTTCAAGGACTTTGTTTAAAATCATAATTCTAAGAGTTTTAAAATTAAACAAGCCGAGCATAAACATATTTTATCTACAAATGTTTATTTTGAATAGAAATCGTTGTTTTAAGACTTAACATCACAGTGGGAACGTGGGAAATTGAACTATAATGAAGTTTTATCCATTTTGATACAAATAATCAAACTAAGAGTTTTGAAAGTAAACAAGCCGAGTATAATCCTTGTGCTATCACAAAGCCTATTGTGACTAGAAATCGTTGTTTTGAGCCTAACTTCACGTAGGGTATATGGAAAATGGGACAATAATGAAGTTTCAAGGATTTTGTATAAAATCATAATTCTAAGAATTTTAAAATTTAACAAGGCGAGCATAAACATATTTTATCTACAAAGGCTTATTTTGAATAGAAATCGTTGTTTTAAGACTTAACTTCACATGGGAACATGGGAAATCGAACTATAATGAAGTTTTACCCATTTTGATACAAATAATCAAACTAAGAGTTTTGAAAGTAAATAAGCCGTGTATAATTATTAAGCTCTCACAAAGCTTTTTGTGACTAGAAATCGTTTTTTAGAGCCTTTACTTCACGTATGGAATATAGGAAATAGGACGATAATGAAGTTTCAACGATTTTGTATAAAATAATAATTCTAAGAGTTTTAAAATTTAACAAGCCGAGCATAAACATATTTTATGGACAAGCGCATATTTTGAATAGAAATCGTGGTTTTAAGCATTAAATTCACATTGGGAACGTGGGAAGTCGACCTATAATGAAGTTTTACCTATTTTGATACAAATAATCAAACTAAGAGTTTTGAAAGTAAACAAGCGGAGTATAATCATTAAGCGTCACAAAAGCTTATTGTGACTAGAAATCGTTATTTTGAGCCATTACTTCACGTAGGAAATGTGGGAAATAGGACGATAATGAAGTTTCAACAATTTTGTATAAAATCGTAAGTTTAAGAGTTATAAAATTTAACGAGCCGAGCATAAACATATTTTATCCACAAATGCTTATTTTGAATGGAAATTGTTTTTTAAGACTTAACTTCACATTGGGAACGTGGGAAATCGAAATATAATGAAATATTACCAATTTTGATGCAAATGATCAAACTAAGTGTTTTGAAAGTAAACAAGCCGAGTATAATCATTGTGTTGTCATAAAGCTAATTGTGACTTGAAATCGTTGTTTTGAGCCATAACTTCACGTAGGGAACGTGGAAAATAGAACGATAATGAAGTTTCAATGATTTTGTATAAAATCATAAATATAAGAGTTTTATAATTTAACAAGCCGAGCGATAAACATATTTTATCTACAAACGCTTATTTTGAATATAAACCTTTGTTTTAAGCCTTAACTTCACATTGGAAATGTGGGAAATCGAACTATAATAAAGTTTTACCCATTGTGATACAAATAATCAAACTAGGAGTTTTGAAGGTAAACAAACCGAGTATAATCATTAAGCTATCACAAAGCTTATTGTGACTAGAAATCGTTCTTTTGAGCATTAACTTCACGTAGGAAACGTGGAAAATAGGACGATAATGAAGTTTCAACGATTTTGTATAAAATAACAATTCTAAAAGTCTTAAAATTTAACAAGCCGAGCATAAACATATTTTATCTACAAACGCTTATTTTTAATAGAAATCGTTGTTTTAAGCCATAACTTCAAATTGGGAACGTTGAAAATCGAACTATAACGAATTTTTACCAATTTTGACACAAATAATCAAACTAAGAGTTTTGAAAGTAAACAAACCGAGTATAATCATTGTGTTGTCACAAAGCTAATTATAACTAGAAATTGTTATTTTGAGCCTTCACTTCACGTAGGGAACGTGGGAAATAGGACGATAATGAAGTTTCTACGATTTTGTATAAAATCATAATTCTAAGAGTTTTAAAATTTAACAAGTCGAGCATAAACATATTTTAGCTACAAACACTTTTTTTGAATAGAAATCATTGTTTTAAGACTTAACTTCATATTGGGAACGTGGGAAATCGAACTATAATAAAGTTTTACCTATTTTGATACAAATAATCAAACTAAGAGTTTTGAAAGTAAATAAGCCGAGTATAATCATTAAGCTCTCACAAAGCTTTTGTGACTAGAAATCGTTTTTTAGAGCCTTTACTTCACCTATGGAATATAGGAAATAGGACGATAATGAAGTTTCAATGATTTTGTATAAAATAATAATTCTAAGATTTTTAAAATTTAACAAGCCGAGCATAAACATATTTTATCGACAAACGCATATTTTGAATAGAAATCGTGGTTTTAAGCATTTATTCACATTGGGAACGTGGGAAGTCGACCTATAATGAAGTTTTATCCATTTTGATACAAGTAATCAAAGTAAGTGTTTTGAAAGTAAACAAGCGGAGTATAATCATTAAGCAATCACAAAGCTTATTGTGAGTAGAAATCGTTATTTTGAGCCATAACTTCACGTAGGAAATGTGGGAAATAGGACGATAATGAAGTTTCAACGATTTTGTATAAAATCGTAATTCTAAGAGTTTTAAAATTTAACGAGCCGAGCATAAACATATTTTATCCACAAATGCTTATTTTGAATAGAAATTATTGTTTTAAGGCTTAACTTCACATTCGAAACGTGGGAAATCGAAATATAATGAAGTTTTACCAATTTTGATGCAAATGATCAAACTAAGAGTTTGAAAGTATACAAGCCGAGTATAATCATTGTGTTGTTATAAAGCTATTTGTGACTAGAAATCGTTGTTTTGAGCCATAACTTCACCTAGGGAACGTGGAAAATAGAACGATAATGAAGTTTCAATGATTTTGTATAAAATCATAAATCTAAGAGTTTTATAATTTAACAAGCCAAGCATAAACATATTTTATCTACAAACGCTTATTTTGAATAGAAATCGTTGTTTGAAGCCTTAACTTCACATTGGGAACGTGGGAAATCGAACTATAATAAAGTTTTACCCATTTTGATACAAATAATCAAACTAGGAGTTTTGAAAGTAAACAAGCCAAGAATAAACATTAAGCTATCACAAAGCTTATTATGACTAAAAATCGTTCTTTTGAGCAATAACTTCACGTAGGAAACGTGGAAAATAAGTCGATAAGGAGGTTTCAACGATTTTATATAAAATAACAATTCTAAAAGTTTTAAAATTTAACAAGCCAAGCATAAGCATATTTTATCCACAAAGCTTATTTTGAATAGAAATCGTTGTTTTAAGCCTTTACTTCAAATTGGGAACGTGGGAAATCGAACTATCACGAAGTTTTACCAATTTTGATACAAATAATCAAACTAAGAGTTTTGAAAGTAAACAAACCGAGTATAATCATTATGTTGTCACAAAGCTAATTATAACTAGAAATCGTTATTTTGAGCCTTCACTTCACGTAGGGAACGTGTGAAATAGGACGATAATGAAGTTTCTACGATTTTGTATAAAATCATAATTCTAAGAGTTTTAAAATTTAACAAGTCGAGTATAAACATATTTTATCTACAAGCACTTTTTTTCAATAGAAATCGTTGTTTTAAGACTTAACTTCACATTGGGAACGTGGGAAATCGAACTAGAATGTACTTTTACCCATTTTGATACAAATAATCAAAATAAGTGTTTTGAAAGTAAACAAGCCGTGTATAATCATTAAGTTTGTCACTAAGTTTATTGTGACTAGAAATTGTTGTTTAGAGCCTTTACTTCACGTAGGGAATATGGGAAATAGGACGATAATGAAGTTTCCACGATTTTGTATAAAATCAAAATTCTAAGAGTTTTTAAATTTTACAAGCTAAGGATAAACATATTTTATCTACAAACGCTAATTTTGAATAGAAATCGTTGTTTTAAGACTTAGCTTCACATTGGGAACGTGGGAAATCGAACAATAATGAAGGTTTATCTATTTTGATACAAATAATCAAACTAAGTGAAATGAAAGTAAACTAGCCGAGTATAATCATTGTGTTGATACAGTTAATTGCGACTAGAAATCGTTGTTTTGAGCCATAATTTCACGTAGGAAACGTGGGAAATAGGACGATAATGAAGTTTCAATGATTTTATATAAAATCATAATTCTAAGAATTTAAAAATTTCACAAGCCGAGCATAAACATACTTTATCTACAAACGCTTATTTTGAATAGAAATCATTGTTTTAGGACTTAACTTCACATTGAGAACGTGGGAAATCGACCTATAATGAGGTTTTACCCATTTTGATACAAATAATAACACTAAGAGTTTTGAAAGTAAACAACCGAGTATAATCAATAAGCTACCAAAAAGCTTATTGTGACCAAAAATCTTTGTTTTGAGCTATAACTTCACGTTGGGAATGTGGAAAAGAGGACGATAAGGAAGTTTCAACGATTTTGTATAAAATCATAATTCTAAGAGTTTTAAAATTTAATAAGCCGAGGATAAACATATTTTATCTATAAACGCTTATTTTGAATGTAAATCATTATTTTAAGCCTTAACTTCTCATTGGGAATGTGTGAAATCGAACTATAATGTAGTTTTACCCATTTTAATACAAATAATCAAACTAGGAGTTTTGAAAGTAAACAAGCTGAGTATAATCATTAAGCTGTCACAAAGTTTATTGTGACTAGAAATCGTTGTTTTGAGCATTAACTTCACGTAGGAACGTGGAAAATATGACGATAATGAACTTTCAATGATTTTGTATAAAATAACAATTCTAAAAGTTTTAAAATTTAACAAGCCGAGCATAAACATATTTTATCTACAAACGCTTATTTTGAATCGAAATCGTTGTTTTAAGCCTTAACTTCAAATTGAGAACGTGGGAAATCGAACTATAAAGAAGTTTTACAAATTTTGATACAAATAATCAAACTAAGAGTTTCAAAAGTAAACAAACTGAGTATAATTATTGTGTTGTCACAAAGCTAATTATAACTAGAAATCGTTATTTTGAGCCTTAACTTCACGTAGGGAACGTGGAAAATAGGACGATAATGAAGTTTCAACGATTTTGTATAAAATCATAATTCTAAGAGTTTTAAAATTTAACAAGACAAGAATAAGCATATTTTATCTACAAACGCTTATTTTGTATAGAAATATTTATTTTAAGCCTTTACTTCACATTGGGAACTTGTGAAATCTACTATAAAGAAGTTTAATCTATTTTGATACAAATAATCAAACTAAGAGTTTTGAAAGTAAACAAGCCGAGTATAATCTTTTAGTTATCACAAAGCTTATTGTGACTAGAAATCGTTGTTTTGATCCTTAACTTCACGTAGGGAATAAGGGAAATAGGACGACAATGAAGTTTCAACGACTTTGTATAAAATAATAATTCTCAGAGTTTTAAAATTTAACAAGCCGAGCATAAACATATTTTATCTACAAACGCTAATTTTGAGTAGAAATCGTTGTTTTAAGACTTAACTTTACATTGGGAACGTGGGAAATCGAACTATAATGAAGTTTTATCCATTTTGATACAAATAATCAAACTAAGAGTTTTGAAAGTAAACAAGCCGAGTATAATCCTTGTCTTTGTCACAAAGCTTATTGTGACTAGAAATCGTTGTTTTGAACCTTAACTTCACGTAGAGAATATGGAAAATAGGACGATAATGAAGTTTCAAGGACTTTGTTTAAAATCATAATTCTAAGAGTTTTAAAATTAAACAAGCCGAGCATAAACATATTTTATCTACAAATGTTTATTTTGAATAGAAATCGTTGTTTTAAGACTTAACATCACAAAGGGGAACGTGGGAAATTGAACTATAATGAAGTTTTATCCATTTTGATACAAATAATCAAACTAAGAGTTTTGAAAGTAAACAAGCCGAGTATAATCCTTGTGCTATCACAAAGCCTATTGTGACTAGAAATCGTTGTTTTGAGCCTAACTTCACGTAGGGTATATGGAAAATGGGACAATAATGAAGTTTCAAGGATTTTGTATAAAATCATAATTCTAAGAATTTTAAAATTTAACAAGGCGAGCATAAACATATTTTATCTACAAAGGCTTATTTTGAATAGAAATCGTTGTTTTAAGACTTAACTTCACAAAGTGGGAACATGGGAAATCGAACTATAATGAAGTTTTACCCATTTTGATACAAATAATCAAACTAAGAGTTTTGAAAGTAAATAAGCCGTGTATAATTATTAAGCTCTCACAAAGCTTTTTGTGACTAGAAATCGTTTTTTAGAGCCTTTACTTCACGTATGGAATATAGGAAATAGGACGATAATGAAGTTTCAACGATTTTGTATAAAATAATAATTCTAAGAGTTTTAAAATTTAACAAGCCGAGCATAAACATATTTTATGGACAAGCGCATATTTTGAATAGAAATCGTGGTTTTAAGCATTAAATTCACATTGGGAACGTGGGAAGTCGACCTATAATGAAGTTTTACCTATTTTGATACAAATAATCAAACTAAGAGTTTTGAAAGTAAACAAGCGGAGTATAATCATTAAGCAGTCACAAAAGCTTATTGTGACTAGAAATCGTTATTTTGAGCCATTACTTCACGTAGGAAATGTGGGAAATAGGACGATAATGAAGTTTCAACAATTTTGTATAAAATCGTAAGTTTAAGAGTTATAAAATTTAACGAGCCGAGCATAAACATATTTTATCCACAAATGCTTATTTTGAATGGAAATTGTTTTTTTAAGACTTAACTTCACATTGGGAACGTGGGAAATCGAAATATAATGAAATATTACCAATTTTGATGCAAATGATCAAACTAAGTGTTTTGAAAGTAAACAAGCCGAGTATAATCATTGTGTTGTCATAAAGCTAATTGTGACTTGAAATCGTTGTTTTGAGCCATAACTTCACGTAGGGAACGTGGAAAATAGAACGATAATGAATTTTCAATGATTTTGTATAAAATCATAAATATAAGAGTTTTATAATTTAACAAGCCGAGCAGAAACATATTTTATCTACAAACGCTTATTTTGAATATAAACCTTTGTTTTAAGCCTTAACTTCACATTGGAAATGTGGGAAATCGAACTATAATAAAGTTTTACCCATTGTGATACAAATAATCAAACTAGGAGTTTTGAAGGTAAACAAACCGAGTATAATCATTAAGCTATCACAAAGCTTATTGTGACTAGAAATCGTTCTTTTGAGCATTAACTTCACGTAGGAAACGTGGAAAATAGGACGATAATGAAGTTTCAGCGATTTTGTATAAAATAACAATTCTAAAAGTCTTAAAATTTAACAAGCCGAGCATAAACATATTTTATCTACAAACGCTTATTTTTAATAGAAATCGTTGTTTTAAGCCATAACTTCAAATTGGGAACGTTGAAAATCGAACTATAACGAATTTTTACCAATTTTGACACAAATAATCAAACTAAGAGTTTTGAAAGTAAACAAACCGAGTATAATCATTGTGTTGTCACAAAGCTAATTATAACTAGAAATTGTTATTTTGAGCCTTCACTTCACGTAGGGAACGTGGGAAATAGGACGATAATGAAGTTTCTACGATTTTGTATAAAATCATAATTCTAAGAGTTTTAAAATTTAACAAGTCGAGCATAAACATATTTTAGCTACAAACACTTTTTTTGAATAGAAATCATTGTTTTAAGACTTAACTTCATATTGGGAACGTGGGAAATCGAACTATAATAAAGTTTTACCTATTTTGATACAAATAATCAAACTAAGAGTTTTGAAAGTAAATAAGCCGAGTATAATCATTAAGCTCTCACAAAGCTTTTTGTGACTAGAAATCGTTTTTTAGAGCCTTTACTTCACCTATGGAATATAGGAAATAGGACGATAATGAAGTTTCAATGATTTTGTATAAAATAATAATTCTAAGATTTTTAAAATTTAACAAGCCGAGCATAAACATATTTTATCGACAAACGCATATTTTGAATAGAAATCGTGGTTTTAAGCATTTATTCACATTGGGAACGTGGGAAGTCGACCTATAATGAAGTTTTACCCATTTTGATACAAGTAATCAAAGTAAGTGTTTTGAAAGTAAACAAGCGGAGTATAATCATTAAGCAATCACAAAGCTTATTGTGAGTAGAAATCGTTATTTTGAGCCATAACTTCACGTAGGAAATGTGGGAAATAGGACGATAATGAAGTTTCAACGATTTTGTATAAAATCGTAATTCTAAGAGTTTTAAAATTTAACGAGCCGAGCATAAACATATTTTATCCACAAATGCTTATTTTGAATAGAAATTATTTTTTTAAGGCTTAACTTCACATTCGAAACGTGGGAAATCGAAATATAATGAAGTTTTACCAATTTTGATGCAAATGATCAAACTAAGAGTTTGAAAGTATACAAGCCGAGTATAATCATTGTGTTGTTATAAAGCTATTTGTGACTAGAAATCGTTGTTTTGAGCCATAACTTCACCTAGGGAACGTGGAAAATAGAACGATAATGAAGTTTCAATGATTTTGTATAAAATCATAAATCTAAGAGTTTTATAATTTAACAAGCCAAGCATAAACATATTTTATCTACAAACGCTTATTTTGAATAGAAATCGTTGTTTGAAGCCTTAACTTCACATTGGGAACGTGGGAAATCGAACTATAATAAAGTTTTACCCATTTTGATACAAATAATCAAACTAGGAGTTTTGAAAGTAAACAAGCCAAGAATAAACATTAAGCTATCACAAAGCTTATTATGACTAAAAATCGTTCTTTTGAGCAATAACTTCACGTAGGAAACGTGGAAAATAAGTCGATAAGGAGGTTTCAACGATTTTATATAAAATAACAATTCTAAAAGTTTTAAAATTTAACAAGCCAAGCATAAGCATATTTTATCCACAAAGCTTATTTTGAATAGAAATCGTTGTTTTAAGCCTTTACTTCAAATTGGGAACGTGGGAAATCGAACTATCACGAAGTTTTACCAATTTTGATACAAATAATCAAACTAAGAGTTTTGAAAGTAAACAAACCGAGTATAATCATTATGTTGTCACAAAGCTAATTATAACTAGAAATCGTTATTTTGAGCCTTCACTTCACGTAGGGAACGTGTGAAATAGGACGATAATGAAGTTTCTACGATTTTGTATAAAATCATAATTCTAAGAGTTTTAAAATTTAACAAGTCGAGTATAAACATATTTTATCTACAAGCACTTTTTTTCAATAGAAATCGTTGTTTTAAGACTTAACTTCACATTGGGAACGTGGGAAATCGAACTAGAATGTACTTTTACCCATTTTGATACAAATAATCAAAATAAGTGTTTTGAAAGTAAACAAGCCGTGTATAATCATTAAGTTTGTCACTAAGTTTATTGTGACTAGAAATTGTTGTTTAGAGCCTTTACTTCACGTAGGGAATATGGGAAATAGGACGATAATGAAGTTTCCACGATTTTGTATAAAATCAAAATTCTAAGAGTTTTTAAATTTTACAAGCTAAGGATAAACATATTTTATCTACAAACGCTAATTTTGAATAGAAATCGTTGTTTTAAGACTTAGCTTCACATTGGGAACGTGGGAAATCGAACAATAATGAAGGTTTATCTATTTTGATACAAATAATCAAACTAAGTGAAATGAAAGTAAACTAGCCGAGTATAATCATTGTGTTGATACGAGTTAATTGCGACTAGAAATCGTTGTTTTGAGCCATAATTTCACGTAGGAAACGTGGGAAATAGGACGATAATGAAGTTTCAATGATTTTATATAAAATCATAATTCTAAGAATTTAAAAATTTCACAAGCCGAGCATAAACATACTTTATCTACAAACGCTTATTTTGAATAGAAATCATTGTTTTAGGACTTAACTTCACATTGAGAACGTGGGAAATCGACCTATAATGAGGTTTTACCCATTTTGATACAAATAATAACACTAAGAGTTTTGAAAGTAAACAAATAGAGTATAATCAATAAGCTACCAAAAAGCTTATTGTGACCAAAAATCTTTGTTTTGAGCTATAACTTCACGTTGGGAATGTGGAAAAGAGGACGATAAGGAAGTTTCAACGATTTTGTATAAAATCATAATTCTAAGAGTTTTAAAATTTAATAAGCCGAGGATAAACATATTTTATCTATAAACGCTTATTTTGAATGTAAATCATTATTTTAAGCCTTAACTTCTCATTGGGAATGTGTGAAATCGAACTATAATGTAGTTTTACCCATTTTAATACAAATAATCAAACTAGGAGTTTTGAAAGTAAACAAGCCGAGTATAATCATTAAGTGTCACACAAAGTTTATTGTGACTAGAAATCGTTGTTTTGAGCATTAACTTCACGTAGGAACGTGGAAAATATGACGATAATGAACTTTCAATGATTTTGTATAAAATAACAATTCTAAAAGTTTTAAAATTTAACAAGCCGAGCATAAACATATTTTATCTACAAACGCTTATTTTGAATCGAAATCGTTGTTTTAAGCCTTAACTTCAAATTGAGAACGTGGGAAATCGAACTATAAAGAAGTTTTACAAATTTTGATACAAATAATCAAACTAAGAGTTTCAAAAGTAAACAAACCGAGTATAATTATTGTGTTGTCACAAAGCTAATTATAACTAGAAATCGTTATTTTGAGCCTTAACTTCACGTAGGGAACGTGGAAAATGGACGATAATGAAGTTTCAACGATTTTGTATAAAATCATAATTCTAAGAGTTTTAAAATTTAACAAGACAAGAATAAGCATATTTTATCTACAAACGCTTATTTTGTATAGAAATATTTATTTTAAGCCTTTACTTCACATTGGGAACTTGTGAAATCTACTATAAAGAAGTTTAATCTATTTTGATACAAATAATCAAACTAAGAGTTTTGAAAGTAAACAAGCCGAGTATAATCTTTTAGTTATCACAAAGCTTATTGTGACTAGAAATCGTTGTTTTGATCCTTAACTTCACGTAGGGAATAAGGGAAATAGGACGACAATGAAGTTTCAACGACTTTGTATAAAATAATAATTCTCAGAGTTTTAAAATTTAACAAGCCGAGCATAAACATATTTTATCTACAAACGCTAATTTTGAGTAGAAATCGTTGTTTTAAGACTTAACTTTACATTGGGAACGTGGGAAATCGAACTATAATGAAGTTTTATCCATTTTGATACAAATAATCAAACTAAGAGTTTTGAAAGTAAACAAGCCGAGTATAATCCTTGTCTTGTCACAAAGCTTATTGTGACTAGAAATCGTTGTTTTGAACCTTAACTTCACGTAGAGAATATGGAAAATAGGACGATAATGAAGTTTCAAGGACTTTGTTTAAAATCATAATTCTAAGAGTTTTAAAATTAAACAAGCCGAGCATAAACATATTTTATCTACAAATGTTTATTTTGAATAGAAATCGTTGTTTTAAGACTTAACATCACATGGGGGAACGTGGGAAATTGAACTATAATGAAGTTTTATCCATTTTGATACAAATAATCAAACTAAGAGTTTTGAAAGTAAACAAGCCGAGTATAATCCTTGTGCTATCACAAAGCCTATTGTGACTAGAAATCGTTGTTTTGAGCCTAACTTCACGTAGGGTATATGGAAAATGGGACAATAATGAAGTTTCAAGGATTTTGTATAAAATCATAATTCTAAGAATTTTAAAATTTAACAAGGCGAGCATAAACATATTTTATCTACAAAGGCTTATTTTGAATAGAAATCGTTGTTTTAAGACTTAACTTCACAGTGGGAACATGGGAAATCGAACTATAATGAAGTTTTACCCATTTTGATACAAATAATCAAACTAAGAGTTTTGAAAGTAAATAAGCCGTGTATAATTATTAAGCTCTCACAAAGCTTTTTGTGACTAGAAATCGTTTTTTAGAGCCTTTACTTCACGTATGGAATATAGGAAATAGGACGATAATGAAGTTTCAACGATTTTGTATAAAATAATAATTCTAAGAGTTTTAAAATTTAACAAGCCGAGCATAAACATATTTTATGGACAAGCGCATATTTTGAATAGAAATCGTGGTTTTAAGCATTAAATTCACATTGGGAACGTGGGAAGTCGACCTATAATGAAGTTTTACCTATTTTGATACAAATAATCAAACTAAGAGTTTTGAAAGTAAACAAGCGGAGTATAATCATTAAGCGATGTCACAAAAGCTTATTGTGACTAGAAATCGTTATTTTGAGCCATTACTTCACGTAGGAAATGTGGGAAATAGGACGATAATGAAGTTTCAACAATTTTGTATAAAATCGTAAGTTTAAGAGTTATAAAATTTAACGAGCCGAGCATAAACATATTTTATCCACAAATGCTTATTTTGAATGGAAATTGTTTTTTAAGACTTAACTTCACATTGGGAACGTGGGAAATCGAAATATAATGAAATATTACCAATTTTGATGCAAATGATCAAACTAAGTGTTTTGAAAGTAAACAAGCCGAGTATAATCATTGTGTTGTCATAAAGCTAATTGTGACTTGAAATCGTTGTTTTGAGCCATAACTTCACGTAGGGAACGTGGAAAATAGAACGATAATGAAGTTTCAATGATTTTGTATAAAATCATAAATATAAGAGTTTTATAATTTAACAAGCCGAGCATAAACATATTTTATCTACAAACGCTTATTTTGAATATAAACCTTTGTTTTAAGCCTTAACTTCACATTGGAAATGTGGGAAATCGAACTATAATAAAGTTTTACCCATTGTGATACAAATAATCAAACTAGGAGTTTTGAAGGTAAACAAACCGAGTATAATCATTAAGCTATCACAAAGCTTATTGTGACTAGAAATCGTTCTTTTGAGCATTAACTTCACGTAGGAAACGTGGAAAATAGGACGATAATGAAGTTTCAACGATTTTGTATAAAATAACAATTCTAAAAGTCTTAAAATTTAACAAGCCGAGCATAAACATATTTTATCTACAAACGCTTATTTTTAATAGAAATCGTTGTTTTAAGCCTTAACTTCAAATTGGGAACGTTGAAAATCGAACTATAACGAATTTTTACCAATTTTGACACAAATAATCAAACTAAGAGTTTTGAAAGTAAACAAACCGAGTATAATCATTGTGTTGTCACAAAGCTAATTATAACTAGAAATTGTTATTTTGAGCCTTCACTTCACGTAGGGAACGTGGGAAATAGGACGATAATGAAGTTTCTACGATTTTGTATAAAATCATAATTCTAAGAGTTTTAAAATTTAACAAGTCGAGCATAAACATATTTTAGCTACAAACACTTTTTTTGAATAGAAATCATTGTTTTAAGACTTAACTTCATATTGGGAACGTGGGAAATCGAACTATAATAAAGTTTTACCTATTTTGATACAAATAATCAAACTAAGAGTTTTGAAAGTAAATAAGCCGAGTATAATCATTAAGCTCTCACAAAGCTTTTTGTGACTAGAAATCGTTTTTTAGAGCCTTTACTTCACCTATGGAATATAGGAAATAGGACGATAATGAAGTTTCAATGATTTTGTATAAAATAATAATTCTAAGATTTTTAAAATTTAACAAGCCGAGCATAAACATATTTTATCGACAAACGCATATTTTGAATAGAAATCGTGGTTTTAAGCATTTATTCACATTGGGAACGTGGGAAGTCGACCTATAATGAAGTTTTACCCATTTTGATACAAGTAATCAAAGTAAGTGTTTTGAAAGTAAACAAGCGGAGTATAATCATTAAGCAATCACAAAGCTTATTGTGAGTAGAAATCGTTATTTTGAGCCATAACTTCACGTAGGAAATGTGGGAAATAGGACGATAATGAAGTTTCAACGATTTTGTATAAAATCGTAATTCTAAGAGTTTTAAAATTTAACGAGCCGAGCATAAACATATTTTATCCACAAATGCTTATTTTGAATAGAAATTATTGTTTTAAGGCTTAACTTCACATTCGAAACGTGGGAAATCGAAATATAATGAAGTTTTACCAATTTTGATGCAAATGATCAAACTAAGAGTTTGAAAGTATACAAGCCGAGTATAATCATTGTGTTGTTATAAAGCTATTTGTGACTAGAAATCGTTGTTTTGAGCCATAACTTCACCTAGGGAACGTGGAAAATAGAACGATAATGAAGTTTCAATGATTTTGTATAAAATCATAAATCTAAGAGTTTTATAATTTAACAAGCCAAGCATAAACATATTTTATCTACAAACGCTTATTTTGAATAGAAATCGTTGTTTGAAGCCTTAACTTCACATTGGGAACGTGGGAAATCGAACTATAATAAAGTTTTACCCATTTTGATACAAATAATCAAACTAGGAGTTTTGAAAGTAAACAAGCCAAGAATAAACATTAAGCTATCACAAAGCTTATTATGACTAAAAATCGTTCTTTTGAGCAATAACTTCACGTAGGAAACGTGGAAAATAAGTCGATAAGGAGGTTTCAACGATTTTATATAAAATAACAATTCTAAAAGTTTTAAAATTTAACAAGCCAAGCATAAGCATATTTTATCCACAAAGCTTATTTTGAATAGAAATCGTTGTTTTAAGCCTTTACTTCAAATTGGGAACGTGGGAAATCGAACTATCACGAAGTTTTACCAATTTTGATACAAATAATCAAACTAAGAGTTTTGAAAGTAAACAAACCGAGTATAATCATTATGTTGTCACAAAGCTAATTATAACTAGAAATCGTTATTTTGAGCCTTCACTTCACGTAGGGAACGTGTGAAATAGGACGATAATGAAGTTTCTACGATTTTGTATAAAATCATAATTCTAAGAGTTTTAAAATTTAACAAGTCGAGTATAAACATATTTTATCTACAAGCACTTTTTTTCAATAGAAATCGTTGTTTTAAGACTTAACTTCACATTGGGAACGTGGGAAATCGAACTAGAATGTACTTTTACCCATTTTGATACAAATAATCAAAATAAGTGTTTTGAAAGTAAACAAGCCGTGTATAATCATTAAGTTTGTCACTAAGTTTATTGTGACTAGAAATTGTTGTTTAGAGCCTTTACTTCACGTAGGGAATATGGGAAATAGGACGATAATGAAGTTTCCACGATTTTGTATAAAATCAAAATTCTAAGAGTTTTTAAATTTTACAAGCTAAGGATAAACATATTTTATCTACAAACGCTAATTTTGAATAGAAATCGTTGTTTTAAGACTTAGCTTCACATTGGGAACGTGGGAAATCGAACAATAATGAAGGTTTATCTATTTTGATACAAATAATCAAACTAAGTGAAATGAAAGTAAACTAGCCGAGTATAATCATTGTGTTGATACGAGTTAATTGCGACTAGAAATCGTTGTTTTGAGCCATAATTTCACGTAGGAAACGTGGGAAATAGGACGATAATGAAGTTTCAATGATTTTATATAAAATCATAATTCTAAGAATTTAAAAATTTCACAAGCCGAGCATAAACATACTTTATCTACAAACGCTTATTTTGAATAGAAATCATTGTTTTAGGACTTAACTTCACATTGAGAACGTGGGAAATCGACCTATAATGAGGTTTTACCCATTTTGATACAAATAATAACACTAAGAGTTTTGAAAGTAAACAAATAGAGTATAATCAATAAGCTACCAAAAAGCTTATTGTGACCAAAAATCTTTGTTTTGAGCTATAACTTCACGTTGGGAATGTGGAAAAGAGGACGATAAGGAAGTTTCAACGATTTTGTATAAAATCATAATTCTAAGAGTTTTAAAATTTAATAAGCCGAGGATAAACATATTTTATCTATAAACGCTTATTTTGAATGTAAATCATTATTTTAAGCCTTAACTTCTCATTGGGAATGTGTGAAATCGAACTATAATGTAGTTTTACCCATTTTAATACAAATAATCAAACTAGGAGTTTTGAAAGTAAACAAGCTGAGTATAATCATTAAGCTGTCACAAAGTTTATTGTGACTAGAAATCGTTGTTTTGAGCATTAACTTCACGTAGGAACGTGGAAAATATGACGATAATGAACTTTCAATGATTTTGTATAAAATAACAATTCTAAAAGTTTTAAAATTTAACAAGCCGAGCATAAACATATTTTATCTACAAACGCTTATTTTGAATCGAAATCGTTGTTTTAAGCCTTAACTTCAAATTGAGAACGTGGGAAATCGAACTATAAAGAAGTTTTACAAATTTTGATACAAATAATCAAACTAAGAGTTTCAAAAGTAAACAAACTGAGTATAATTATTGTGTTGTCACAAAGCTAATTATAACTAGAAATCGTTATTTTGAGCCTTAACTTCACGTAGGGAACGTGGAAAATAGGACGATAATGAAGTTTCAACGATTTTGTATAAAATCATAATTCTAAGAGTTTTAAAATTTAACAAGACAAGAATAAGCATATTTTATCTACAAACGCTTATTTTGTATAGAAATATTTATTTTAAGCCTTTACTTCACATTGGGAACTTGTGAAATCTACTATAAAGAAGTTTAATCTATTTTGATACAAATAATCAAACTAAGAGTTTTGAAAGTAAACAAGCCGAGTATAATCTTTTAGTTATCACAAAGCTTATTGTGACTAGAAATCGTTGTTTTGATCCTTAACTTCACGTAGGGAATAAGGGAAATAGGACGACAATGAAGTTTCAACGACTTTGTATAAAATAATAATTCTCAGAGTTTTAAAATTTAACAAGCCGAGCATAAACATATTTTATCTACAAACGCTAATTTTGAGTAGAAATCGTTGTTTTAAGACTTAACTTTACATTGGGAACGTGGGAAATCGAACTATAATGAAGTTTTATCCATTTTGATACAAATAATCAAACTAAGAGTTTTGAAAGTAAACAAGCCGAGTATAATCCTTGTCTTTGTCACAAAGCTTATTGTGACTAGAAATCGTTGTTTTGAACCTTAACTTCACGTAGAGAATATGGAAAATAGGACGATAATGAAGTTTCAAGGACTTTGTTTAAAATCATAATTCTAAGAGTTTTAAAATTAAACAAGCCGAGCATAAACATATTTTATCTACAAATGTTTATTTTGAATAGAAATCGTTGTTTTAAGACTTAACATCACAGTGGGAACGTGGGAAATTGAACTATAATGAAGTTTTATCCATTTTGATACAAATAATCAAACTAAGAGTTTTGAAAGTAAACAAGCCGAGTATAATCCTTGTGCTATCACAAAGCCTATTGTGACTAGAAATCGTTGTTTTGAGCCTAACTTCACGTAGGGTATATGGAAAATGGGACAATAATGAAGTTTCAAGGATTTTGTATAAAATCATAATTCTAAGAATTTTAAAATTTAACAAGGCGAGCATAAACATATTTTATCTACAAAGGCTTATTTTGAATAGAAATCGTTGTTTTAAGACTTAACTTCACAAAGGGGAACATGGGAAATCGAACTATAATGAAGTTTTACCCATTTTGATACAAATAATCAAACTAAGAGTTTTGAAAGTAAATAAGCCGTGTATAATTATTAAGCTCTCACAAAGCTTTTTGTGACTAGAAATCGTTTTTTAGAGCCTTTACTTCACGTATGGAATATAGGAAATAGGACGATAACGAAGTTTCAACGATTTTGTATAAAATAATAATTTTAAGAGTTTTAAAATTTAACAAGCCGAGCATAAACATATTTTATGGACAAGCGCATATTTTGAATAGAAATCGTGGTTTTAAGCATTAAATTCACATTGGGAACGTGGGAAGTCGACCTATAATGAAGTTTTACCTATTTTGATACAAATAATCAAATTAAGAGTTTTGAAAGTAAACAAGCGGAGTATAATCATTAAGCAGTCACTAAAGCTTATTGTGACTAGAAATCGTTATTTTGAGCCATTACTTCACGTAGGAAATGTGGGAAATAGGACGATAATGAAGTTTCAACAATTTTGTATAAAATCGTAAGTTTAAGAGTTATAAAATTTAACGAGCCGAGCATAAACATATTTTATCCACAAATGCTTATTTTGAATGGAAATTGTTTTTTAAGACTTAACTTCACATTGGGAACGTGGGAAATCGAAATATAATGAAATATTACCAATTTTGATGCAAATGATCAAACTAAGTGTTTTGAAAGTAAACAAGCCGAGTATAATCATTGTGTTGTCATAAAGCTAATTGTGACTTGAAATCGTTGTTTTGAGCCATAACTTCACGTAGGGAACGTGGAAAATAGAACGATAATGAAGTTTCAATGATTTTGTATAAAATCATAAATATAAGAGTTTTATAATTTAACAAGCCGAGCATAAACATATTTTATCTACAAACGCTTATTTTGAATATAAACCTTTGTTTTAAGCCTTAACTTCACATTGGAAATGTGGGAAATCGAACTATAATAAAGTTTTACCCATTGTGATACAAATAATCAAACTAGGAGTTTTGAAGGTAAACAAACCGAGTATAATCATTAAGCTATCACAAAGCTTATTGTGACTAGAAATCGTTCTTTTGAGCATTAACTTCACGTAGGAAACGTGGAAAATAGGACAATAATGAAGTTTCAGCGATTTTGTATAAAATAACAATTCTAAAAGTCTTAAAATTTAACAAGCCGAGCATAAACATATTTTATCTACAAACGCTTATTTTTAATAGAAATCGTTGTTTTAAGCCATAACTTCAAATTGGGAACGTTGAAAATCGAACTATAACGAATTTTTACCAATTTTGACACAAATAATCAAACTAAGAGTTTTGAAAGTAAACAAACCGAGTATAATCATTGTGTTGTCACAAAGCTAATTATAACTAGAAATTGTTATTTTGAGCCTTCACTTCACGTAGGGAACGTGGGAAATAGGACGATAATGAAGTTTCTACGATTTTGTATAAAATCATAATTCTAAGAGTTTTAAAATTTAACAAGTCGAGCATAAACATATTTTATCTACAAACACTTTTTTTGAATAGAAATCGTTGTTTTAAGACTTAACTTCACATTGGGAACGTGGGAAATCGAACTATAATAAAGTTTTACCTATTTTGATACAAATAATCAAACTAAGAGTTTTGAAAGTAAATAAGCCGAGTATAATCATTAAGCTCTCACAAAGCTTTTTGTGACTAGAAATCGTTTTTTAGAGCCTTTACTTCACCTATGGAATATAGGAAATAGGACGATAATGAAGTTTCAATGATTTTGTATAAAATAATAATTCTAAGATTTTTAAAATTTAACAAGCCGAGCATAAACATATTTTATCGACAAACGCATATTTTGAATAGAAATCGTGGTTTTAAGCATTTATTCACATTGGGAACGTGGGAAGTCGACCTATAATGAAGTTTTACCCATTTTGATACAAGTAATCAAACTAAGTGTTTTGAAAGTAAACAAGCGGAGTATAATCATTAAGCAATCACAAAGCTTATTGTGAGTAGAAATCGTTATTTTGAGCCATAACTTCACGTAGGAAATGTGGGAAATAGGACGATAATGAAGTTTCAACGATTTTGTATAAAATCGTAATTCTAAGAGTTTTAAAATTTAACGAGCCGAGCATAAACATATTTTATCCACAAATGCTTATTTTGAATAGAAATTATTGTTTTAAGGCTTAACTTCACATTCGAAACGTGGGAAATCGAAATATAATGAAGTTTTACCAATTTTGATGCAAATGATCAAACTAAGAGTTTGAAAGTATACAAGCCGAGTATAATCATTGTGTTGTTATAAAGCTATTTGTGACTAGAAATCGTTGTTTTGAGCCATAACTTCACCTAGGGAACGTGGAAAATAGAACGATAATGAAGTTTCAATGATTTTGTATAAAATCATAAATCTAAGAGTTTTATAATTTAACAAGCCAAGCATAAACATATTTTATCTACAAACGCTTATTTTGAATAGAAATCGTTGTTTGAAGCCTTAACTTCACATTGGGAACGTGGGAAATCGAACTATAATAAAGTTTTACCCATTTTGATACAAATAATCAAACTAGGAGTTTTGAAAGTAAACAAGCCAAGAATAAACATTAAGCTATCACAAAGCTTATTATGACTAAAAATCGTTCTTTTGAGCAATAACTTCACGTAGGAAACGTGGAAAATAAGTCGATAAGGAGGTTTCAACGATTTTATATAAAATAACAATTCTAAAAGTTTTAAAATTTAACAAGCCAAGCATAAGCATATTTTATCCACAAAGCTTATTTTGAATAGAAATCATTGTTTTAAGCCTTTACTTCAAATTGGGAACGTGGGAAATCGAACTATCACGAAGTTTTACCAATTTTGATACAAATAATCAAACTAAGAGTTTTGAAAGTAAACAAACCGAGTATAATCATTATGTTGTCACAAAGCTAATTATAACTAGAAATCGTTATTTTGAGCCTTCACTTCACGTAGGGAACGTGTGAAATAGGACGATAATGAAGTTTCTACGATTTTGTATAAAATCATAATTCTAAGAGTTTTAAAATTTAACAAGTCGAGTATAAACATATTTTATCTACAAGCACTTTTTTTCAATAGAAATCGTTGTTTTAAGACTTAACTTCACATTGGGAACGTGGGAAATCGAACTAGAATGTACTTTTACCCATTTTGATACAAATAATCAAAATAAGTGTTTTGAAAGTAAACAAGCCGTGTATAATCATTAAGTCGTCACTAAGTTTATTGTGACTAGAAATTGTTGTTTAGAGCCTTTACTTCACGTAGGGAATATGGGAAATAGGACGATAATGAAGTTTCCACGATTTTGTATAAAATCAAAATTCTAAGAGTTTTTAAATTTTACAAGCTAAGGATAAACATATTTTATCTACAAACGCTAATTTTGAATAGAAATCGTTGTTTTAAGACTTAGCTTCACATTGGGAACGTGGGAAATCGAACAATAATGAAGGTTTATCTATTTTGATACAAATAATCAAACTAAGTGAAATGAAAGTAAACTAGCCGAGTATAATCATTGTGTTGATACAGAGTTAATTACGACTAGAAATCGTTGTTTTGAGCCATAATTTCACGTAGGAAACGTGGGAAATAGGACGATAATGAAGTTTCAATGATTTTATATAAAATCATAATTCTAAGAATTTAAAAATTTCACAAGCCGAGCATAAACATACTTTATCTACAAACGCTTATTTTGAATAGAAATCATTGTTTTAGGACTTAACTTCACATTGAGAACGTGGGAAATCGACCTATAATGAAGTTTTACCCATTTTGATACAAATAATAACACTAAGAGTTTTGAAAGTAAACAGCCGAGTATAATCAATAAGCTACCAAAAAGCTTATTGTGACCAAAAATCATTGTTTTGAGCTATAACTTCACGTTGGGAATGTGGAAAAGAGGACGATAAGGAAGTTTCAACGATTTTGTATAAAATCATAATTCTAAGAGTTTTAAAATTTAATAAGCCGAGCATAAACATATTTTATCTATAAACGCTTATTTTGAATGTAAATCATTATTTTAAGCCTTAACTTCACATTGGGAATGTGTGAAATCGAACTATAATGTAGTTTTACCCATTTTAATACAAATAATCAAACTAGGAGTTTTGAAAGTAAACAAGCCGAGTATAATCATTAAGTTTGTCACAAAGTTTATTGTGACTAGAAATCGTTGTTTTGAGCATTAACTTCACGTAGGAACGTGGAAAATATGACGATAATGAACTTTCAATGATTTTGTATAAAATAACAATTCTAAAAGTTTTAAAATTTAACAAGCCGAGCATAAACATATTTTATCTACAAACACTTATTTTGAATCGAAATCGTTGTTTTAAGCCTTAACTTCAAATTGAGAACGTGGGAAATCGAACTATAAAGAAGTTTTACAAATTTTGATACAAATAATCAAACTAAGAGTTTCAAAAGTAAACAAACTGAGTATAATTATTGTGTTGTCACAAAGCTAATTATAACTAGAAATCGTTATTTTGAGCCTTAACTTCACGTAGGGAACGTGGAAAATAGGACGATAATGAAGTTTCAACGATTTTGTATAAAATCATAATTCTAAGAGTTTTAAAATTTAACAAGACAAGAATAAGCATATTTTATCTACAAACACTTATTTTGTATAGAAATATTTATTTTAAGCCTTTACTTCACATTGGGAACTTGTGAAATCTACTATAATGAAGTTTAATCTATTTTGATACAAATAATCAAACTAAGAGTTTTGAAAGTAAACAAGCCGAGTATAATCTTTTAGTTATCACAAAGCTTATTGTGACTAGAAATCGTTGTTTTGATCCTTAACTTCACGTAGGGAATAAGGGAAATAGGACGACAATGAAGTTTCAACGACTTTGTATAAAATAATAATTCTCAGAGTTTTAAAATTTAACAAGCCGAGCATAAACATATTTTATCTACAAACGCTAATTTTGAGTAGAAATCGTTGTTTTAAGACTTAACTTTACATTGGGAACGTGGGAAATCGAACTATAATGAAGTTTTATCCATTTTGATACAAATAATCAAACTAAGAGTTTTGAAAGTAAACAAGCCGAGTATAATCCTTGTCTTTGTCACAAAGCTTATTGTGACTAGAAATCGTTGTTTTGAGCCTTAACTTCACGTAGAGAATATGGAAAATAGGACGATAATGAAGTTTCAAGGACTTTGTTTAAAATCATAATTCTAAGAGTTTTAAAATTAAACAAGCCGAGCATAAACATATTTTATCTACAAATGTTTATTTTGAATAGAAATCGTTGTTTTAAGACTTAACATCACAAAGGTGGGAACGTGGGAAATTGAACTATAATGAAGTTTTATCCATTTTGATACAAATAATCAAACTAAGAGTTTTGAAAGTAAACAAGCCGAGTATAATCCTTGTGCTATCACAAAGCCTATTGTGACTAGAAATCGTTGTTTTGAGCCTAACTTCACGTAGGGTATATGGAAAATGGGACAATAATGAAGTTTCAAGGATTTTGTATAAAATCATAATTCTAAGAATTTTAAAATTTAACAAGGCGAGCATAAACATATTTTATCTACAAAGGCTTATTTTGAATAGAAATCGTTGTTTTAAGACTTAACTTCACAAAGTGGGAACATGGGAAATCGAACTATAATGAAGTTTTACCCATTTTGATACAAATAATCAAACTAAGAGTTTTGAAAGTAAATAAGCCGTGTATAATTATTAAGCTCTCACAAAGCTTTTTGTGACTAGAAATCGTTTTTTAGAGCCTTTACTTCACGTATGGAATATAGGAAATAGGACGATAATGAAGTTTCAACGATTTTGTATAAAATAATAATTCTAAGAGTTTTAAAATTTAACAAGCCGAGCATAAACATATTTTATGGACAAGCGCATATTTTGAATAGAAATCGTGGTTTTAAGCATTAAATTCACATTGGGAACGTGGGAAGTCGACCTATAATGAAGTTTTACCTATTTTGATACAAATAATCAAACTAAGAGTTTTGAAAGTAAACAAGCGGAGTATAATCATTAAGCAATCACAAAAGCTTATTGTGACTAGAAATCGTTATTTTGAGCCATTACTTCACGTAGGAAATGTGGGAAATAGGACGATAATGAAGTTTCAACAATTTTGTATAAAATCGTAAGTTTAAGAGTTATAAAATTTAACGAGCCGAGCATAAACATATTTTATCCACAAATGCTTATTTTGAATGGAAATTGTTTTTTTAAGACTTAACTTCACATTGGGAATGTGGGAAATCGAAATATAATGAAATATTACCAATTTTGATGCAAATGATCAAACTAAGTGTTTTGAAAGTAAACAAGCCGAGTATAATCATTGTGTTGTCATAAAGCTAATTGTGACTTGAAATCGTTGTTTTGAGCCATAACTTCACGTAGGGAACGTGGAAAATAGAACGATAATGAAGTTTCAATGATTTTGTATAAAATCATAAATATAAGAGTTTTATAATTTAACAAGCCGAGCATAAACATATTTTATCTACAAACGCTTATTTTGAATATAAACCTTTGTTTTAAGCCTTAACTTCACATTAGAAATGTGGGAAATCGAACTATAATAAAGTTTTACCCATTGTGATACAAATAATCAAACTAGGAGTTTTGAAGGTAAACAAACCGAGTATAATCATTAAGCTATCACAAAGCTTATTGTGACTAGAAATCGTTCTTTTGAGCATTAACTTCACGTAGGAAACGTGGAAAATAGGACGATAATGAAGTTTCAGCGATTTTGTATAAAATAACAATTCTAAAAGTCTTAAAATTTAACAAGCCGAGCATAAACATATTTTATCTACAAACGCTTATTTTTAATAGAAATCGTTGTTTTAAGCCATAACTTCAAATTGGGAACGTTGAAAATCGAACTATAACGAATTTTTACCAATTTTGACACAAATAATCAAACTAAGAGTTTTGAAAGTAAACAAACCGAGTATAATCATTGTGTTGTCACAAAGCTAATTATAACTAGAAATTGTTATTTTGAGCCTTCACTTCACGTAGGGAACGTGGGAAATAGGACGATAATGAAGTTTCTACGATTTTGTATAAAATCATAATTCTAAGAGTTTTAAAATTTAACAAGTCGAGCATAAACATATTTTATCTACAAACACTTTTTTTGAATAGAAATCGTTGTTTTAAGACTTAACTTCACATTGGGAACGTGGGAAATCGAACTATAATAAAGTTTTACCTATTTTGATACAAATAATCAAACTAAGAGTTTTGAAAGTAAATAAGCCGAGTATAATCATTAAGCTCTCACAAAGCTTTTTGTGACTAGAAATCGTTTTTTAGAGCCTTTACTTCACCTATGGAATATAGGAAATAGGACGATAATGAAGTTTCAATGATTTTGTATAAAATAATAATTCTAAGATTTTTAAAATTTAACAAGCCGAGCATAAACATATTTTATCGACAAACGCATATTTTGAATAGAAATCGTGGTTTTAAGCATTTATTCACATTGGGAACGTGGGAAGTCGACCTATAATGAAGTTTTACCCATTTTGATACAAGTAATCAAACTAAGTGTTTTGAAAGTAAACAAGCGGAGTATAATCATTAAGCAATCACAAAGCTTATTGTGAGTAGAAATCGTTATTTTGTGCCATAACTTCACGTAGGAAATGTGGGAAATAGGACGATAATGAAGTTTCAACGATTTTGTATAAAATCGTAATTCTAAGAGTTTTAAAATTTAACGAGCCGAGCATAAACATATTTTATCCACAAATGCTTATTTTGAATAGAAATTATTGTTTTAAGGCTTAACTTCACATTCGAAACGTGGGAAATCGAAATATAATGAAGTTTTACCAATTTTGATGCAAATGATCAAACTAAGAGTTTGAAAGTAAACAAGCCGAGTATAATCATTGTGTTGTTATAAAGCTATTTGTGACTAGAAATCGTTGTTTTGAGCCATAACTTCACCTAGGGAACGTGGAAAATAGAACGATAATGAAGTTTCAATGATTTTGTATAAAATCATAAATCTAAGAGTTTTATAATTTAACAAGCCAAGCATAAACATATTTTATCTACAAACGCTTATTTTGAATTGAAATCGTTGTTTGAAGCCTTAACTTCACATTGGGAACGTGGGAAATCGAACTATAATAAAGTTTTACCCATTTTGATACAAATAATCAAACTAGGAGTTTTGAAAGTAAACAAGCCAAGAATAAACATTAAGCTATCACAAAGCTTATTATGACTAAAAATCGTTCTTTTGAGCAATAACTTCACGTAGGAAACGTGGAAAATAAGTCGATAAGGAGGTTTCAACGATTTTATATAAAATAACAATTCTAAAAGTTTTAAAATTTAACAAGCCAAGCATAAGCATATTTTATCCACAAAGCTTATTTTGAATAGAAATCGTTGTTTTAAGCCTTTACTTCAAATTGGGAACGTGGGAAATCGAACTATCACGAAGTTTTACCAATTTTGATACAAATAATCAAACTAAGAGTTTTGAAAGTAAACAAACCGAGTATAATCATTATGTTGTCACAAAGCTAATTATAACTAGAAATCGTTATTTTGAGCCTTCACTTCACGTAGGGAACGTGTGAAATAGGACGATAATGAAGTTTCTACGATTTTGTATAAAATCATAATTCTAAGAGTTTTAAAATTTAACAAGTCGAGTATAAACATATTTTATCTACAAGCACTTTTTTTCAATAAAAATCGTTGTTTTAAGACTTAACTTCACATTGGGAACGTGGGAAATCGAACTAGAATGTACTTTTACCCATTTTGATACAAATAATCAAAATAAGTGTTTTGAAAGTAAACAAGCCGTGTATAATCATTAAGCTGTCACTAAGTTTATTGTGACTAGAAATTGTTGTTTAGAGCCTTTACTTCACGTAGGGAATATGGGAAATAGGACGATAATGAAGTTTCCACGATTTTGTATAAAATCAAAATTCTAAGAGTTTTTAAATTTTACAAGCTAAGGATAAACATATTTTATCTACAAACGCTAATTTTGAATAGCAATCGTTGTTTTAAGACTTAGCTTCACATTGGGAACGTGGGAAATCGAACAATAATGAAGGTTTATCTATTTTGATACAAATAATCAAACTAAGTGAAATGAAAGTAAACTAGCCGAGTATAATCATTGTGTTGATACAGAGTTAATTGCGACTAGAAATCGTTGTTTTGAGCCATAATTTCACGTAGGAAACGTGGGAAATAGGACGATAATGAAGTTTCAATGATTTTATATAAAATCATAATTCTAAGAATTTAAAAATTTCACAAGCCGAGCATAAACATACTTTATCTACAAACGCTTATTTTGAATAGAAATCATTGTTTTAGGACTTAACTTCACATTGAGAACGTGGGAAATCGACCTATAATGAAGTTTTACCCATTTTGATACAAATAATAACACTAAGAGTTTTGAAAGTAAACAAATAGTATAATCAATAAGCTACCAAAAAGCTTATTGTGACCAAAAATCATTGTTTTGAGCTATAACTTCACGTTGGGAATGTGGAAAAGAGGACGATAAGGAAGTTTCAACGATTTTGTATAAAATCATAATTCTAAGAGTTTTAAAATTTAATAAGCCGAGCATAAACATATTTTATCTATAAACGCTTATTTTGAATGTAAATCATTATTTTAAGCCTTAACTTCACATTGGGAATGTGTGAAATCGAACTATAATGTAGTTTTACCCATTTTAATACAAATAATCAAACTAGGAGTTTTGAAAGTAAACAAGCCGAGTATAATCATTAAGCTGTCACAAAGTTTATTGTGACTAGAAATCGTTGTTTTGAGCATTAACTTCACGTAGGAACGTGGAAAATATGACGATAATGAACTTTCAATGATTTTGTATAAAATAACAATTCTAAAAGTTTTAAAATTTAACAAGCCGAGCATAAACATATTTTATCTACAAACGCTTATTTTGAATCGAAATCGTTGTTTTAAGCCTTAACTTCAAATTGAGAACGTGGGAAATCGAACTATAAAGAACTTTTACAAATTTTGATACAAATAATCAAACTAAGAGTTTCAAAAGTAAACAAACTGAGTATAATTATTGTGTTGTCACAAAGCTAATTATAACTAGAAATCGTTATTTTGAGCCTTAACTTCACGTAGGGAACGTGGAAAAAGGAGACGATAATGAAGTTTCAACGATTTTGTATAAAATCATAATTCTAAGAGTTTTAAAATTTAACAAGACAAGAATAAGCATATTTTATCTACAAACGCTTATTTTGTATAGAAATATTTATTTTAAGCCTTTACTTCACATTGGGAACTTGTGAAATCTACTATAATGAAGTTTAATCTATTTTGATACAAATAATCAAACTAAGAGTTTTGAAAGTAAACAAGCCGAGTATAATCTTTTAGTTATCACAAAGCTTATTGTGACTAGAAATCGTTGTTTTGATCCTTAACTTCACGTAGGGAATAAGGGAAATAGGACGACAATGAAGTTTCAACGACTTTGTATAAAATAATAATTCTCAGAGTTTTAAAATTTAACAAGCCGAGCATAAACATATTTTATCTACAAACGCTAATTTTGAGTAGAAATCGTTGTTTTAAGACTTAACTTTACATTGGGAACGTGGGAAATCGAACTATAATGAAGTTTTATCCATTTTGATACAAATAATCAAACTAAGAGTTTTGAAAGTAAACAAGCCGAGTATAATCCTTGTCTTTGTCACAAAGCTTATTGTGACTAGAAATCGTTGTTTTGAGCCTTAACTTCACGTAGAGAATATGGAAAATAGGACGATAATGAAGTTTCAAGGACTTTGTTTAAAATCATAATTCTAAGAGTTTTAAAATTAAACAAGCCGAGCATAAACATATTTTATCTACAAATGTTTATTTTGAATAGAAATCGTTGTTTTAAGACTTAACATCACAAAGGGGGAACGTGGGAAATTGAACTATAATGAAGTTTTATCCATTTTGATACAAATAATCAAACTAAGAGTTTTGAAAGTAAACAAGCCGAGTATAATCCTTGTGCTATCACAAAGCCTATTGTGACTAGAAATCGTTGTTTTGAGCCTAACTTCACGTAGGGTATATGGAAAATGGGACAATAATGAAGTTTCAAGGATTTTGTATAAAATCATAATTCTAAGAATTTTAAAATTTAACAAGGCGAGCATAAACATATTTTATCTACAAAGGCTTATTTTGAATAGAAATCGTTGTTTTAAGACTTAACTTCACAAAGTGGGAACATGGGAAATCGAACTATAATGAAGTTTTACCCATTTTGATACAAATAATCAAACTAAGAGTTTTGAAAGTAAATAAGCCGTGTATAATTATTAAGCTCTCACAAAGCTTTTTGTGACTAGAAATCGTTTTTTAGAGCCTTTACTTCACGTATGGAATATAGGAAATAGGACGATAATGAAGTTTCAACGATTTTGTATAAAATAATAATTCTAAGAGTTTTAAAATTTAACAAGCCGAGCATAAACATATTTTATGGACAAGCGCATATTTTGAATAGAAATCGTGGTTTTAAGCATTAAATTCACATTGGGAACGTGGGAAGTCGACCTATAATGAAGTTTTACCCATTTTGATACAAATAATCAAACTAAGAGTTTTGAAAGTAAACAAGCGGAGTATAATCATTAAGCGTCACAAAAGCTTATTGTGACTAGAAATCGTTATTTTGAGCCATAACTTCACGTAGGAAATGTGGGAAATAGGACGATAATGAAGTTTCAACAATTTTGTATAAAATTGTAAGTCTAAGAGTTATAAAATTTAACGAGCCGAGCATAAACATATTTTATCCACAAATGCTTATTTTGAATAGAAATTGTTTTTTTAAGCCTTAACTTCACATTGGGAACGTGGGAAATCGAAATATAATGAAATATTACCAATTTTGATGCAAATGATCAAACTAAGTGTTTTGAAAGTAAACAAGCCGAGTATAATCATTGTGTTGTCATAAAGCTAATTGTGACTTGAAATCGTTGTTTTGAGCCATAACTTCACGTAGGGAACGTGGAAAATAGAACGATAAAGAAGTTTCAATGATTTTGTATAAAATCATAAATATAAGAGTTTTATAATTTAACAAGCCGAGCATAAACATATTTTATCTACAAACGCTTATTTTGAATATAAACCTTTGTTTTAAGCCTTAACTTCACATTGGAAATGTGGGAAATCGAACTATAATAAAGTTTTACCCATTGTGATACAAATAATCAAACTAGGAGTTTTGAAGGTAAACAAACCGAGTATAATCATTAAGCTATCACAAAGCTTATTGTGACTAGAAATCGTTCTTTTGAGCATTAACTTCACGTAGGAAACGTGGAAAATAGGACGATAATGAAGTTTCAATGATTTTGTATAAAATAACAATTCTAAAAGTCTTAAAATTTAACAAGCCGAGCATAAACATATTTTATCTACAACCGCTTATTTTTAATAGAAATCGTTGTTTTAAGCCATAACTTCAAATTGGGAACGTTGAAAATCGAACTATAACGAATTTTTACCAATTTTGACACAAATAATCAAACTAAGAGTTTTGAAAGTAAACAAACCGAGTATAATCATTGTGTTGTCACAAAGCTAATTATAACTAGAAATTGTTATTTTGAGCCTTCACTTACACGTAGGGAACGTGGGAAATAGGACGATAATGAAGTTTCTACGATTTTGTATAAAATCATAATTCTAAGAGTTTTAAAATTTAACAAGTCGAGCATAAACATATTTTATCTACAAACACTTTTTTTGAATAGAAATCGTTGTTTTAAGACTTAACTTCACATCGGGAACGTGGGAAATCGAACTACAATGAAGTTTTACCCATTTTGATACAAATAATCGAACTAAGAGTTTTGAACGTAAACAAGCCGAGTATAATCATTAAGCTGTCACAAAGTTTATTGTGACTAGAAATCGTTGTTTTGAGCATTAACTTCACATAGGAACGTGGAAAATATGACGATAATGAACTTTCAATGATTTTGTATAAAATAACAATTCTAAAAGTTTTAAAATTTAACAAGCCGAGCATAAACATATTTTATCTACAAACGCTTATTTTGAATCGAAATCGTTGTTTTAAGCCTTAACTTCAAATTGAGAACGTGGGAAATCGAACTATAAAGAAGTTTTACAAATTTTGATACAAATAATCAAACTAAGAGTTTCAAAAGTAAACAAACTGAGTAAAATTATTGTGTTGTCACAAAGCTAATTATAACTAGAAATCGTTATTTTGAGCCTTAACTTCACGTAGGGAACGTGGAAAATAGGACGATAATGAAGTTTCAACGATTTTGTATAAAATCATAATTCTAAGAGTTTTAAAATTTAACAAGACAAGAATAAGCATATTTTATCTACAAACGCTTATTTTGTATAGAAATATTTATTTTAAGCCTTTACTTCACATTGGGAACTTGTGAAATCTACTATAATGAAGTTTAATCTATTTTGATACAAATAATCAAACTAAGAGTTTTGAAAGTAAACAAGCCGAGTATAATCTTTTAGTTATCACAAAGCTTATTGTGACTAGAAATCGTTGTTTTGATCCTTAACTTCACGTAGGGAATAAGGGAAATAGGACGACAATGAAGTTTCAACGACTTTGTATAAAATAATAATTCTCAGAGTTTTAAAATTTAACAAGCCGAGCATAAACATATTTTATCTACAAACGCTAATTTTGAGTAGAAATCGTTGTTTTAAGACTTAACTTTACATTGGGAACGTGGGAAATCGAACTATAATGAAGTTTTATCCATTTTGATACAAATAATCAAACTAAGAGTTTTGAAAGTAAACAAGCCGAGTATAATCCTTGTGCTGTCACAAAGCTTATTGTGACTAGAAATCGTTGTTTTGAGCCTTAACTTCACGTAGAGAATATGGAAAATAGGACGATAATGAAGTTTCAAGGACTTTGTTTAAAATCATAATTCTAAGAGTTTTAAAATTAAACAAGCCGAGCATAAACATATTTTATCTACAAATGTTTATTTTGAATAGAAATCGTTGTTTTAAGACTTAACATCACAGTGGGAACGTGGGAAATTGAACTATAATGAAGTTTTACCCATTTTGATACAAATAATCAAACTAAGAGTTTTGAAAGTAAATAAGCCGAGTATAATTATTAAGCTCTCACAAAACTTTTTGTGACTAGAAATCATTTTTTAGAGCCTTTACTTCACGTATGGAATATAGGAAATAGGACGATAATGAAGTTTCAACGATTTTGTATAAAATCATAATTCTAAGAGTTTTAAAATTTAACAAGCCGAGCCTAAACATATTTTATCGACAGGCGCATATTTTGAATAGAAATCGTGGTTGTAAGCATTAAATTCACATTGGGAACGTGGGAAGTTGACCTATAATGAAGTTTTACCCATTTTGATACAAATAATCAAACTAAGAGTTTTGAAAGTAAACAAGCGGTGTATAATCATTAAGTAGTCACAAAAGCTGATTGTGACTAGAAATCGTTATTTTGAGCCATAACTTCACGTAGGAAATGTGGGAAATAGGACGATAATGAAGTTTCAATGATTTTGTATAAAATCGTAATTCTAAGAGTTTTAAAATTTAACGAGCTGAGCATAAACATATTTTATCCACAAATGCTTATTTTGAATAGAAATTGTTGTTTTAAGCCTTAACTTCACATTGGGAACGTGGGAAATCGAAATATAATGAAATTTTACCAATTTTGATGCAAATGATCAAACTAAGTGTTTTGAAAGTAAACAAGCCGAGTATAATCATTGTGTTGTCATAAAGCTAATTGTGACTAGAAATCGTTGTTTTGAGCCATAACTTCACGTAGGGAACGTGGAAAATAGAACGATAATGAAGTTTCGATGATTTTGTATAAAAATCATAAATATAAGAGTTTTATTATTTACCAAGCCGAGCATAAACATATTTTATCTACAAACGCTTATTTTAAATATAAATCGGTGTTTTAAGCCTTAACTTCACTTTGGGAACGTGGGAAATCGAACTATAATAAAGTTTTACCCATTGTGATACAAATAATCAAACTAGGAGTTTTGAAAGAAAGAAACCGAGTATAATCATTAAGCTGTCACAAAGCTTATTGTGACAAGAAATCGTTGTTTTGAGCATTAACTTCACGTTGGAAACGTGGAAAATAGGACGATATTGAAGTTTCAGCGATTTTGTATAAAATAACAATTCTAAAAGTTTTAAAATTTAACAAGCCGAGCATAAACATATTTTATCTACAAACGCTTATTTTTAATAGAAATCGTTGTTTTAAGCCGTAACTTCAAATTGGGAACGTGGGAAATCGAACTATAACGAATTTTAACCAATTTTGATACAAATAATCAAACAAAGAGTTTTGAAAGTAAACAAACCGAGTATAATCATTGTGTTCTCACAAAGCTAATTATAACTAGAATGTGGGAAATCGAACTAGAATGTACTTTTACCCATTTTGATACAAATAATCAAAATAAGTATTTTGAAAGTAAACAAGCCGAGTATAATCATTAAGTTTGTCACAAAGCTTATTATGACTAGAAATCGTTGTTTAGAGCCTTTACTTCACGTTGGGAATATGGGAAATAGGACGATAATGAAGTTTCAACGATTTTGTACAAAATCATAATTCTAAAAGTTTTTAAATTTTACAAGCTGAGGATAAACATATTTTATCTACAAATGCTAATTTTGAATAGAAATCATTGTTTTAAGACTTAACTTCACATTGGGAACGTAGGAAATCAAACTATAATGAATTTTTACCCATTTTGATACAAATAATCAAACTAAGAGTTTTGAAAGTAAACAAGTCGAGTATAATCATTAAGTCATCACAAAGCTTATTGTGACAAGAAATCGTTATTTTGAGCCATAACTTCACGTAGAAAATGTGGGAAATAGGTCGATAATGAACTTTCAACGATTTTATATAAAATCATAATTCTAAGAGTTTTAAAATTTAACATGCCAAGTAGAAACATATTTTATCTTCAAACGCTTATTTTGAATAGAAATCATTGTTTTAAGACTTAACTTCACATTGGAAACGTGGGAAATCGAACTATAATGAAGGTTTACCTATTTTGATACAAATAACCAAACTATGTGAAATGAAAGTAAACAAGCCGAGTATAATCATTGTGTTGTCACGAGTTAATTGTGACTAGAAATCGTTGTTTTGAGCCATAATTTCACGTAGGAAATGTGAGAAATAGGACGATAATGAAGTTTCAATGATTTTGAATAAAATCATAATTCTAAGAATTTTAAAATTTCACAAGCCGAGCATAAACATATTTTATCTACAAACGCTTATTTTGAATAGAAATAGTTGTTTTAGGACTTAACTTCACATTGAGAACGTGGGAAATCGAACTATAATGAAGTTTTACCCATTTTGATACAAATAATAAAACTAAGAGTTTTGAAAGTAAACAAGCCGAGTATAATCATTAAGCTATCAAAAAGCTTATTGTGACCGAAATCGTTGTTTTGAGTCATAACTTCACGTAGGGAATGTGGGAAAGAGGACGATAAGGAAGTTTCAACGATTTTGTATAAAATCATAATTCTAAGAGTTTTAAAATTTAACAAGCCGAGCATAAACATATTTTATCTATAAACGCTTATTTTGAATGGAAATCATTATTTTAAGCCTTAACTTCACATTGGGAATGTGTGAAATTGAACTATAATGTAGTTTTATGCATTTTGATACAAATAATCAAACTAGGAGTTTTGAAAGAAAACAAGCCGAGTATAATCATAAAGCTGTCACAAAGCTTATTGTTACTAGAAATCGTTGTTTTGAGCATTAACTTCACGTAGGAATGTGGAAAATAGGACGATAATGAAGTTTCAACGATTTTGTATAAAATAACAATTCTAAAAGTTTTAAAATTTAACAAGCCGAGCATAAACATATTTTATCTACAAACACTTATTTTGAATCGAAATCATTGTTTTAAGCCTTAACTTCAAATTGAGAACGTGGGAAATCGAACTATAAAGAAGTTTTACCAATTTTGATACAAATAATCAAACTAAGAGTTTCGAAAGTAAACAAGCCGAGTATAATCATTGTGTTGTCACAAAGCTAATTATAACTAGAAATCGTTATTTTGAGCCTTAACTTCACGTAGGGAACGTGGGAAATAGGACGATAATGAAGTTTCAACGATTTTGTATAAAATCATAATTCTAAGAGTTTTAAAATTTAACAAGCCAAGCATAAACGTATTTATCTAGAAACGTTTATTTTGAATAGAAATATTTATTTTAAGCCTTTACTTCACAATGGGAACTTGTGAAATCAAACTATAATGAAGTTTAATCTATTTTGATACAAATAATCAAACTAAGCGTTTTGAAAGTAAATAAGCCGAGTATAATCTTTTGGTTATCACAAAGCTTATTGTGACTAGAAATCGTTGATTTGATCCTTAACTTCACGTAGGGAATAAGGGAAATAGGACGACAATGAAGTTTCAATGACTTTGTATAAAATAATAATTCTCAGAGTTTTAAAATTTAACAAGCCGAACATAAACATATTTTATCTACAAACACTAATTTTGAATAGAAATCGTTGTTTTAAGACTTAACTTCACATTGGGAACGTGGGAAATCGAACTATACTGAAGTTTTATCCATTTTGATACAAATAATCAAACTAAGATTTTTGAAAGTAAACAAGCCGAGTATAATCCTTGTGCTATCACAAAGCCTATTGTGACTAGAAATCGTTGTTTTGAGCCTAACTTCACGTAGGGTATATGGAAAATGGGACAATAATGAAGTTTCAAGGATTTTGTATAAAATCATAATTCTAAGAGTTTTAAAATTTAACAAGGCGAGCATAAACATATTTTATCTACAAAGGCTTATTTTGAATAGAAATCGTTGTTTTAAGACTTAACTTCACAGTGGGAACATGGGAAATCGAACTATAATGAAGTTTTACCCATTTTGATACAAATAATCAAACTAAGAGTTTTGAAAGTAAATAAGCCGTGTATAATTATTAAGCTCTCACAAAGCTTTTTGTGACTAGAAATCGTTTTTTAGAGCCTTTACTTCACGTATGGAATATAGGAAATAGGACGATAATGAAGTTTCAACGATTTTGTATAAAATAATAATTCTAAGAGTTTTAAAATTTAACAAGCCGAGCATAAACATATTTTATGGACAAGCGCATATTTTGAATAGAAATCGTGGTTTTAAGCATTAAATTCACATTGGGAACGTGGGAAGTCGACCTATAATGAAGTTTTACCCATTTTGATACAAATAATCAAACTAAGAGTTTTGAAAGTAAACAAGCGGAGTATAATCATTAAGCAATCACAAAAGCTTATTGTGACTAGAAATCGTTATTTTGAGCCATAACTTCACGTAGGAAATGTGGGAAATAGGACGATAATGAAGTTTCAACAATTTTGTATAAAATTGTAAGTCTAAGAGTTATAAAATTTAACGAGCCGAGCATAAACATATTTTATCCACAAATGCTTATTTTGAATAGAAATTGTTTTTTTAAGCCTTAACTTCACATTGGGAACGTGGGAAATCGAAATATAATGAAATATTACCAATTTTGATGCAAATGATCAAACTAAGTGTTTTGAAAGTAAACAAGCCGAGTATAATCATTGTGTTGTCATAAAGCTAATTGTGACTTGAAATCGTTGTTTTGAGCCATAACTTCACGTAGGGAACGTGGAAAATAGAACGATAAAGAAGTTTCAATGATTTTGTATAAAATCATAAATATAAGAGTTTTATAATTTAACAAGCCGAGCATAAACATATTTTATCTACAAACGCTTATTTTGAATATAAACCTTTGTTTTAAGCCTTAACTTCACATTGGAAATGTGGGAAATCGAACTATAATAAAGTTTTACCCATTGTGATACAAATAATCAAACTAGGAGTTTTGAAGGTAAACAAACCGAGTATAATCATTAAGCTATCACAAAGCTTATTGTGACTAGAAATCGTTCTTTTGAGCATTAACTTCACGTAGGAAACGTGGAAAATAGGACGATAATGAAGTTTCAGCGATTTTGTATAAAATAACAATTCTAAAAGTCTTAAAATTTAACAAGCCGAGCATAAACATATTTTATCTACAACCGCTTATTTTTAATAGAAATCGTTGTTTTAAGCCATAACTTCAAATTGGGAACGTTGAAAATCGAACTATAACGAATTTTTACCAATTTTGACACAAATAATCAAACTAAGAGTTTTGAAAGTAAACAAACCGAGTATAATCATTGTGTTGTCACAAAGCTAATTATAACTAGAAATTGTTATTTTGAGCCTTCACTTCACGTAGGGAACGTGGGAAATAGGACGATAATGAAGTTTCTACGATTTTGTATAAAATCATAATTCTAAGAGTTTTAAAATTTAACAAGTCGAGCATAAACATATTTTATCTACAAACACTTTTTTTGAATAGAAATCATTGTTTTAAGACTTAACTTCACATCGGGAACGTGGGAAATCGAACTACAATGAAGTTTTACCCATTTTGATACAAATAATCGAACTAAGAGTTTTGAACGTAAACAAGCCGAGTATAATCATTAAGTCAAGTCACAAAGTTTATTGTGACTAGAAATCGTTGTTTTGAGCATTAACTTCACGTAGGAACGTGGAAAATATGACGATAATGAACTTTCAATGATTTTGTATAAAATAACAATTCTAAAAGTTTTAAAATTTAACAAGCCGAGCATAAACATAATTTATCTACAAACGCTTATTTTGAATCGAAATCGTTGTTTTAAGCCTTAACTTCAAATTGAGAACGTGGGAAATCGAACTATAAAGAAGTTTTACAAATTTTGATACAAATAATCAAACTAAGAGTTTCAAAAGTAAACAAGCCGAGTAAAATTATTGTGTTGTCACAAAGCTAATTATAACTAGAAATCGTTATTTTGAGCCTTAACTTCACGTAGGGAACGTGGAAAATAGGACGATAATGAAGTTTCAACGATTTTGTATAAAATCATAATTCTAAGAGTTTTAAAATTTAACAAGACAAGAATAAGCATATTTTATCTACAAACGCTTATTTTGTATAGAAATATTTATTTTAAGCCTTTACTTCACATTGGGAACTTGTGAAATCTACTATAATGAAGTTTAATCTATTTTGATACAAATAATCAAACTAAGAGTTTTGAAAGTAAACAAGCCGAGTATAATCTTTTAGTTATCACAAAGCTTATTGTGACTAGAAATCGTTGTTTTGATCCTTAACTTCACGTAGGGAATAAGGGAAATAGGACGACAATGAAGTTTCAACGACTTTGTATAAAATAATAATTCTCAGAGTTTTAAAATTTAACAAGCCGAGCATAAACATATTTTATCTACAAACGCTAATTTTGAGTAGAAATCGTTGTTTTAAGACTTAACTTTACATTGGGAACGTTGGAAATCGAACTATAATGAAGTTTTATCCATTTTGATACAAATAATCAAACTAAGAGTTTTGAAAGTAAACAAGCCGAGTATAATCCTTGTGCTGTCACAAAGCTTATTGTGACTAGAAATCGTTGTTTTGAGCCTTAACTTCACGTAGAGAATATGGAAAATAGGACGATAATGAAGTTTCAAGGACTTTGTTTAAAATCATAATTCTAAGAGTTTTAAAATTAAACAAGCCGAGCATAAACATATTTTATCTACAAATGTTTATTTTGAATAGAAATCGTTGTTTTAAGACTTAACATCACAGTGGGAACGTGGGAAATTGAACTATAATGAAGTTTTACCCATTTTGATACAAATAATCAAACTAAGAGTTTTGAAAGTAAATAAGCCGAGTATAATTATTAAGCTCTCACAAAGCTTTTTGTGACTAGAAATCGTTTTTTAGAGCCTTTACTTCACGTATGGAATATAGGAAATAGGACGATAATGAAGTTTCAACGATTTTGTATAAAATCATAATTCTAAGAGTTTTAAAATTTAACAAGCCGAGCCTAAACATATTTTATCGACAAAGCATATTTTGAATAGAAATCGTGGTTGTAAGCATTAAATTCACATTGGGAACGTGGGAAGTTGACCTATAATGAAGTTTTACCCATTTTGATACAAATAATCAAACTAAGAGTTTTGAAAGTAAACAAGCGAGTATAATCATTAAGTAGTCACAAAAGCTAATTGTGACTAGAAATCGTTATTTTGAGCCATAACTTCACGTAGGAAATGTGGGAAATAGGACGATAATGAAGTTTCAATGATTTTGTATAAAATCGTAATTCTAAGAGTTTTAAAATTTAACGAGCTGAGCATAAACATATTTTATCCACAAATGCTTATTTTGAATAGAAATTGTTGTTTTAAGCCTTAACTTCACATTGGGAACGTGGGAAATCGAAATATAATGAAATTTTACCAATTTTGATGCAAATGATCAAACTAAGTGTTTTGAAAGTAAACAAGCCGAGTATAATCATTGTGTTGTCATAAAGCTAATTGTGACTAGAAATCGTTGTTTTGAGCCATAACTTCACGTAGGGAACGTGAAAAATAGAACGATAATGAAGTTTCGATGATTTTGTATAAAAATCATAAATTAAGAGTTTTATTATTTACAAGCAAGCCGAGCATAAACATATTTTATCTACAAACGCTTATTTTAAATATAAATCGGTGTTTTAAGCCTTAACTTCACTTTGGGAACGTGGGAAATCGAACTATAATAAAGTTTTACCCATTGTGATACAAATAATCAAACTAGGAGTTTTGAAAGAAAGAAACCGAGTATAATCATTAAGCTAGTCATCACAAAGCTTATTGTGACAAGAAATCGTTGTTTTGAGCATTAACTTCACGTTGGAAACGTGGAAAATAGGACGATATTGAAGTTTCAACGATTTTGTATAAAATAACAATTCTAAAAGTTTTAAAATTTAACAAGCCGAGCATAAACATATTTTATCTACAAACGCTTATTTTTAATAGAAATCGTTGTTTTAAGCCGTAACTTCAAATTGGGATCGTGGGAAATCGAACTATAACGAATTTTAACCAATTTTGATACAAATAATCAAACAAAGAGTTTTGAAAGTAAACAAACCGAGTATAATCATTGTGTTGTCACAAAGCTAATTATAACTAGAATGTGGGAAATCGAACTAGAATGTACTTTTACCCATTTTGATACAAATAATCAAAATAAGTATTTTGAAAGTAAACAAGCCGAGTATAATCATTAAGCTGTCACAAAGCTTATTATGACTAGAAATCGTTGTTTAGAGCCTTTACTTCACGTTGGGAATATGGGAAATAGGACGATAATGAAGTTTCAACGATTTTGTACAAAATCATAATTCTAAAAGTTTTTAAATTTTACAAGCTGAGGATAAACATATTTTATCTACAAATGCTAATTTTGAATAGAAATCGTTGTTTTAAGACTTAACTTCACATTGGGAACGTAGGAAATCAAACTATAATGAATTTTTACCCATTTTGATACAAATAATCAAACTAAGAGTTTTGAAAGTAAACAAGTCGAGTATAATCATTAAGCTGTCACAAAGCTTATTGTGACAAGAAATCGTTATTTTGAGCCATAACTTCACGTAGAAAATGTGGGAAATAGGTCGATAATGAACTTTCAACGATTTTATATAAAATCATAATTCTAAGAGTTTTAAAATTTAACATGCCGAGTAGAAACATATTTTATCTTCAAACGCTTATTTTGAATAGAAATCATTGTTTTAAGACTTAACTTCACATTGGAAACGTGGGAAATCGAACTATAATGAAGGTTTACCTATTTTGATACAAATAACCAAACTATGTGAAATGAAAGTAAACAAGCCGAGTATAATCATTGTGTTGTCACAGAGTTAATTGTGACTAGAAATCGTTGTTTTGAGCCATAATTTCACGTAGGAAATGTGAGAAATAGGACGATAATGAAGTTTCAATGATTTTGAATAAAATCATAATTCTAAGAATTTTAAAATTTCACAAGCCGAGCATAAACATATTTTATCTACAAACGCTTATTTTGAATAGAAATAGTTGTTTTAGGACTTAACTTCACATTGAGAACGTGGGAAATCGAACTATAATGAAGTTTTACCCATTTTGATACAAATAATAAAACTAAGAGTTTTGAAAGTAAACAAGCCGAGTATAATCATTAAGCTATCAAAAAGCTTATTGTGACCGAAAATCGTTGTTTTGAGTCATAACTTCACGTAGGGAATGTGGGAAAGAGGACGATAAGGAAGTTTCAACGATTTTGTATAAAATCATAATTCTAAGAGTTTTAAAATTTAACAAGCCGAGCATAAACATATTTTATCTATAAACGCTTATTTTGAATGGAAATCATTATTTTAAGCCTTAACTTCACATTGGGAATGTGTGAAATTGAACTATAATGTAGTTTTATGCATTTGATACAAATAATCAAACTAGGAGTTTTGAAAGAAAACAAGCCGAGTATAATCATAAAGCTGTCACAAAGCTTATTGTTATTAGAAATCGTTGTTTTGAGCATTAACTTCACGTAGGAATGTGGAAAATAGGACGATAATGAAGTTTCAACGATTTTGTATAAAATAACAATTCTAAAAGTTTTAAAATTTAACAAGCCGAGCATAAACATATTTTATCTACAAACACTTATTTTGAATCGAAATCATTGTTTTAAGCCTTAACTTCAAATTGAGAACGTGGGAAATCGAACTATAAAGAAGTTTTACCAATTTTGATACAAATAATCAAACTAAGAGTTTCGAAAGTAAACAAACTGAGTATAATCATTGTGTTGTCACAAAGCTAATTATAACTAGAAATCGTTATTTTGAGCCTTAACTTCACGTAGGGAACGTGGGAAATAGGACGATAATGAAGTTTCAACGATTTTGTATAAAATCATAATTCTAAGAGTTTTAAAATTTAACAAGCCAAGCATAAACGTATTTATCTAGAAACGTTTATTTTGAATAGAAATATTTATTTTAAGCCTTTACTTCACAATGGGAACTTGTGAAATCAAACTATAATGAAGTTTAATCTATTTTGATACAAATAATCAAACTAAGCGTTTTGAAAGTAAATAAGCCGAGTATAATCTTTTGGTTATCACAAAGCTTATTGTGACTAGAAATCGTTGATTTGATCCTTAACTTCACGTAGGGAATAAGGGAAATAGGACGACAATGAAGTTTCAATGACTTTGTATAAAATAATAATTCTCAGAGTTTTAAAATTTAACAAGCCGAACATAAACATATTTTATCTACAAACACTAATTTTGAATAGAAATCGTTGTTTTAAGACTTAACTTCACATTGGGAACGTGGGAAATCGAACTATACTGAAGTTTTATCCATTTTGATACAAATAATCAAACTAAGATTTTTGAAAGTAAACAAGCCGAGTATAATCCTTGTGCTATCACAAAGCCTATTGTGACTAGAAATCGTTGTTTTGAGCCTAACTTCACGTAGGGTATATGGAAAATGGGACAATAATGAAGTTTCAAGGATTTTGTATAAAATCATAATTCTAAGAGTTTTAAAATTTAACAAGGCGAGCATAAACATATTTTATCTACAAAGGCTTATTTTGAATAGAAATCGTTGTTTTAAGACTTAACTTCACAAAGGGGAACATGGGAAATCGAACTATAATGAAGTTTTACCCATTTTGATACAAATAATCAAACTAAGAGTTTTGAAAGTAAATAAGCCGTGTATAATTATTAAGCTCTCACAAAGCTTTTTGTGACTAGAAATCGTTTTTTAGAGCCTTTACTTCACGTATGGAATATAGGAAATAGGACGATAATAAAGTTTCAACGATTTTGTATAAAATAATAATTCTAAGAGTTTTAAAATTTAACAAGCCGAGCATAAACATATTTTATGGACAAGCGCATATTTTGAATAGAAATCGTGGTTTTAAGCATTAAATTCACATTGGGAACGTGGGAAGTCGACCTATAATGAAGTTTTACCCATTTTGATACAAATAATCAAACTAAGAGTTTTGAAAGTAAACAAGCGAGTATAATCATTAAGCAATCACAAAAGCTTATTGTGACTAGAAATCGTTATTTTGAGCCATAACTTCACGTAGGAAATGTGGGAAATAGGACGATAATGAAGTTTCAACAATTTTGTATAAAATTGTAAGTCTAAGAGTTATAAAATTTAACGAGCCGAGCATAAACATATTTTATCCACAAATGCTTATTTTGAATAGAAATTGTTTTTTTAAGCCTTAACTTCACATTGGGAACGTGGGAAATCGAAATATAATGAAATATTACCAATTTTGATGCAAATGATCAAACTAAGTGTTTTGAAAGTAAACAAGCCGAGTATAATCATTGTGTTGTCATAAAGCTAATTGTGACTTGAAATCGTTGTTTTGAGCCATAACTTCACGTAGGGAACGTGGAAAATAGAACGATAAAGAAGTTTCAATGATTTTGTATAAAATCATAAATATAAGAGTTTTATAATTTAACAAGCCGAGCATAAACATATTTTATCTACAAACGCTTATTTTGAATATAAACCTTTGTTTTAAGCCTTAACTTCACATTGAAGAAATGTGGGAAATCGAACTATAATAAAGTTTTACCCATTGTGATACAAATAATCAAACTAGGAGTTTTGAAGGTAAACAAACCGAGTATAATCATTAAGCTATCACAAAGCTTATTGTGACTAGAAATCGTTCTTTTGAGCATTAACTTCACGTAGGAAACGTGGAAAATAGGACGATAATGAAGTTTCAACGATTTTGTATAAAATAACAATTCTAAAAGTCTTAAAATTTAACAAGCCGAGCATAAACATATTTTATCTACAACCGCTTATTTTTAATAGAAATCGTTGTTTTAAGCCATAACTTCAAATTGGGAACGTTGAAAATCGAACTATAACGAATTTTTACCAATTTTGACACAAATAATCAAACTAAGAGTTTTGAAAGTAAACAAACCGAGTATAATCATTGTGTTGTCACAAAGCTAATTATAACTAGAAATTGTTATTTTGAGCCTTCACTTCACGTAGGGAACGTGGGAAATAGGACGATAATGAAGTTTCTACGATTTTGTATAAAATCATAATTCTAAGAGTTTTAAAATTTAACAAGTCGAGCATAAACATATTTTATCTACAAACACTTTTTTTGAATAGAAATCGTTGTTTTAAGACTTAACTTCACATCGGGAACGTGGGAAATCGAACTACAATGAAGTTTTACCCATTTTGATACAAATAATCGAACTAAGAGTTTTGAACGTAAACAAGCCGAGTATAATCATTAAGCTGTCACAAAGTTTATTGTGACTAGAAATCGTTGTTTTGAGCATTAACTTCACGTAGGAACGTGGAAAATATGACGATAATGAACTTTCAATGATTTTGTATAAAATAACAATTCTAAAAGTTTTAAAATTTAACAAGCCGAGCATAAACATATTTTATCTACAAACGCTTATTTTGAATCGAAATCGTTGTTTTAAGCCTTAACTTCAAATTGAGAACGTGGGAAATCGAACTATAAAGAAGTTTTACAAATTTTGATACAAATAATCAAACTAAGAGTTTCAAAAGTAAACAAACTGAGTAAAATTATTGTGTTGTCACAAAGCTAATTATAACTAGAAATCGTTATTTTGAGCCTTAACTTCACGTAGGGAACGTGGAAAATAGGACGATAATGAAGTTTCAACGATTTTGTATAAAATCATAATTCTAAGAGTTTTAAAATTTAACAAGACAAGAATAAGCATATTTTATCTACAAACGCTTATTTTGTATAGAAATATTTATTTTAAGCCTTTACTTCACATTGGGAACTTGTGAAATCTACTATAATGAAGTTTAATCTATTTTGATACAAATAATCAAACTAAGAGTTTTGAAAGTAAACAAGCCGAGTATAATCTTTTAGTTATCACAAAGCTTATTGTGACTAGAAATCGTTGTTTTGATCCTTAACTTCACGTAGGGAATAAGGGAAATAGGACGACAATGAAGTTTCAACGACTTTGTATAAAATAATAATTCTCGAGTTTTAAAATTTAACAAGCAGCATAAACATATTTTATCTACAAACGCTAATTTTGAGTAGAAATCGTTGTTTTAAGACTTAACTTTACATTGGGAACGTGGGAAATCGAACTATAATGAAGTTTTATCCATTTTGATACAAATAATCAAACTAAGAGTTTTGAAAGTAAACAAGCCGAGTATAATCCTTGTCTTGTCACAAAGCTTATTGTGACTAGAAATCGTTGTTTTGAGCCTTAACTTCACGTAGAGAATATGGAAAATAGGACGATAATGAAGTTTCAAGGACTTTGTTTAAAATCATAATTCTAAGAGTTTTAAAATTAAACAAGCCGAGCATAAACATATTTTATCTACAAATGTTTATTTTGAATAGAAATCGTTGTTTTAAGACTTAACATCACAGTGGGAACGTGGGAAATTGAACTATAATGAAGTTTTACCCATTTTGATACAAATAATCAAACTAAGACTTTTGAAAGTAAATAAGCCGAGTATAATTATTAAGCTCTCACAAAGCTTTTTGTGACTAGAAATCGTTTTTTAGAGCCTTTACTTCACGTATGGAATATAGGAAATAGGACGATAATGAAGTTTCAACGATTTTGTATAAAATCATAATTCTAAGAGTTTTAAAATTTAACAAGCCGAGCCTAAACATATTTTATCGACAGGCGCATATTTTGAATAGAAATCGTGGTTGTAAGCATTAAATTCACATTGGGAACGTGGGAAGTTGACCTATAATGAAGTTTTACCCATTTTGATACAAATAATCAAACTAAGAGTTTTGAAAGTAAACAAGCGGAGTATAATCATTAAGTAGTCACAAAAGCTGATTGTGACTAGAAATCGTTATTTTGAGCCATAACTTCACGTAGGAAATGTGGGAAATAGGACGATAATGAAGTTTTAATGATTTTGTATAAAATCGTAATTCTAAGAGTTTTAAAATTTAACGAGCTGAGCATAAACATATTTTATCCACAAATGCTTATTTTGAATAGAAATTGTTGTTTTAAGCCTTAACTTCACATTGGGAACGTGGGAAATCGAAATATAATGAAATTTTACCAATTTTGATGCAAATGATCAAACTAAGTGTTTTGAAAGTAAACAAGCCGAGTATAATCATTGTGTTGTCATAAAGCTAATTGTGACTAGAAATCGTTGTTTTGAGCCATAACTTCACGTAGGGAACGTGAAAAATAGAACGATAATGAAGTTTCGATGATTTTGTATAAAAATCATAAATATAAGAGTTTTATTATTTACCAAGCCGAGCATAAACATATTTTATCTACAAACGCTTATTTTAAATATAAATCGGTGTTTTAAGCCTTAACTTCACTTTGGGAACGTGGGAAATCGAACTATAATAAAGTTTTACCCATTGTGATACAAATAATCAAACTAGGAGTTTTGAAAGAAAGAAACCGAGTATAATCATTAAGCTGTCACAAAGCTTATTGTGACAAGAAATCGTTGTTTTGAGCATTAACTTCACGTTGGAAACGTGGAAAATAGGACGATATTGAAGTTTCAGCGATTTTGTATAAAATAACAATTCTAAAAGTTTTAAAATTTAACAAGCCGAGCATAAACATATTTTATCTACAAACGCTTATTTTTAATAGAAATCGTTGTTTTAAGCCGTAACTTCAAATTGGGAACGTGGGAAATCGAACTATAACGAATTTTAACCAATTTTGATACAAATAATCAAACAAAGAGTTTTGAAAGTAAACAAACCGAGTATAATCATTGTGTTGTCACAAAGCTAATTATAACTAGAATGTGGGAAATCGAACTAGAATGTACTTTTACCCATTTTGATACAAATAATCAAAATAAGTATTTTGAAAGTAAACAAGCCGAGTATAATCATTAAGCTGTCACAAAGCTTATTATGACTAGAAATCGTTGTTTAGAGCCTTTACTTCACGTTGGGAATATGGGAAATAGGACGATAATGAAGTTTCAACGATTTTGTACAAAATCATAATTCTAAAAGTTTTTAAATTTTACAAGCTGAGGATAAACATATTTTATCTACAAATGCTAATTTTGAATAGAAATCGTTGTTTTAAGACTTAACTTCACATTGGGAACGTAGGAAATCAAACTATAATGAATTTTTACCCATTTTGATACAAATAATCAAACTAAGAGTTTTGAAAGTAAACAAGTCGAGTATAATCATTAAGCTGTCACAAAGCTTATTGTGACAAGAAATCGTTATTTTGAGCCATAACTTCACATAGAAAATGTGGGAAATAGGTCGATAATGAACTTTCAACGATTTTATATAAAATCATAATTCTAAGAGTTTTAAAATTTAACATGCCGAGTAGAAACATATTTTATCTTCAAACGCTTATTTTGAATAGAAATCATTGTTTTAAGACTTAACTTCACATTGGAAACGTGGGAAATCGAACTATAATGAAGGTTTACCTATTTTGATACAAATAACCAAACTATGTGAAATGAAAGTAAACAAGCCGAGTATAATCATTGTGTTGTCACAGTAGTTAATTGTGACTAGAAATCGTTGTTTTGAGCCATAATTTCACGTAGGAAATGTGAGAAATAGGACGATAATGAAGTTTCAATGATTTTGAATAAAATCATAATTCTAAGAATTTTAAAATTTCACAAGCCGAGCATAAACATATTTTATCTACAAACGCTTATTTTGAATAGAAATAGTTGTTTTAGGACTTAACTTCACATTGAGAACGTGGGAAATCGAACTATAATGAAGTTTTACCCATTTTGATACAAATAATAAAACTAAGAGTTTTGAAAGTAAACAAGCCGAGTATAATCATTAAGCTATCAAAAAGCTTATTGTGACCAGAAATCGTTGTTTTGAGTCATAACTTCACGTAGGGAATGTGGGAAAGAGGACGATAAGGAAGTTTCAACGATTTTGTATAAAATCATAATTCTAAGAGTTTTAAAATTTAACAAGCCGAGCATAAACATATTTTATCTATAAACGCTTATTTTGAATGGAAATCATTATTTTAAGCCTTAACTTCACATTGGGAATGTGTGAAATTGAACTATAATGTAGTTTTATGCATTTGATACAAATAATCAAACTAGGAGTTTTGAAAGAAAACAAGCCGAGTATAATCATAAAGCTGTCACAAAGCTTATTGTTACTAGAAATCGTTGTTTTGAGCATTAACTTCACGTAGGAATGTGGAAAATAGGACGATAATGAAGTTTCAACGATTTTGTATAAAATAACAATTCTAAAAGTTTTAAAATTTAACAAGCCGAGCATAAACATATTTTATCTACAAACACTTATTTTGAATCGAAATCATTGTTTTAAGCCTTAACTTCAAATTGAGAACGTGGGAAATCGAACTATAAAGAAGTTTTACCAATTTTGATACAAATAATCAAACTAAGAGTTTCGAAAGTAAACAAACTGAGTATAATCATTGTGTTGTCACAAAGCTAATTATAACTAGAAATCGTTATTTTGAGCCTTAACTTCACGTAGGGAACGTGGGAAATAGGACGATAATGAAGTTTCAACGATTTTGTATAAAATCATAATTCTAAGAGTTTTAAAATTTAACAAGCCAAGCATAAACGTATTTATCTAGAAACGTTTATTTTGAATAGAAATATTTATTTTAAGCCTTTACTTCACAATGGGAACTTGTGAAATCAAACTATAATGAAGTTTAATCTATTTTGATACAAATAATCAAACTAAGAGTTTTGAAAGTAAATAAGCCGAGTATAATCTTTTGGTTATCACAAAGCTTATTGTGACTAGAAATCGTTGATTTGATCCTTAACTTCACGTAGGGAATAAGGGAAATAGGACGACAATGAAGTTTCAATGACTTTGTATAAAATAATAATTCTCAGAGTTTTAAAATTTAACAAGCCGAACATAAACATATTTTATCTACAAACACTAATTTTGAATAGAAATCGTTGTTTTAAGACTTAACTTCACATTGGGAACGTGGGAAATCGAACTATACTGAAGTTTTATCCATTTTGATACAAATAATCAAACTAAGATTTTTGAAAGTAAACAAGCCGAGTATAATCCTTGTGCTATCACAAAGCCTATTGTGACTAGAAATCGTTGTTTTGAGCCTAACTTCACGTAGGGTATATGGAAAATGGGACAATAATGAAGTTTCAAGGATTTTGTATAAAATCATAATTCTAAGAGTTTTAAAATTTAACAAGGCGAGCATAAACATATTTTATCTACAAAGGCTTATTTTGAATAGAAATCGTTGTTTTAAGACTTAACTTCACAAAGGGGAACATGGGAAATCGAACTATAATGAAGTTTTACCCATTTTGATACAAATAATCAAACTAAGAGTTTTGAAAGTAAATAAGCCGTGTATAATTATTAAGCTCTCACAAAGCTTTTTGTGACTAGAAATCGTTTTTTAGAGCCTTTACTTCACGTATGGAATATAGGAAATAGGACGATAATGAAGTTTCAACGATTTTGAATAAAATAATAATTCTAAGAGTTTTAAAATTTAACAAGCCGAGCATAAACATATTTTATGGACAAGCGCATATTTTGAATAGAAATCGTGGTTTTAAGCATTAAATTCACATTGGGAACGTGGGAAGTCGACCTATAATGAAGTTTTACCCATTTTGATACAAATAATCAAACTAAGAGTTTTGAAAGTAAACAAGCGGAGTATAATCATTAAGCAGTCACAAAAGCTTATTGTGACTAGAAATCGTTATTTTGAGCCATAACTTCACGTAGGAAATGTGGGAAATAGGACGATAATGAAGTTTCAACAATTTTGTATAAAATCGTAAGTCTAAGAGTTATAAAATTTAACGAGCCGAGCATAAACATATTTTATCCACAAATGCTTATTTTGAATAGAAATTGTTTTTTTAAGCCTTAACTTCACATTGGGAACGTGGGAAATCGAAATATAATGAAATATTACCAATTTTGATGCAAATGATCAAACTAAGTGTTTTGAAAGTAAACAAGCCGAGTATAATCATTGTGTTGTCATAAAGCTAATTGTGACTTGAAATCGTTGTTTTGAGCCATAACTTCACGTAGGGAACGTGGAAAATAGAACGATAAAGAAGTTTCAATGATTTTGTATAAAATCATAAATATAAGAGTTTTATAATTTAACAAGCCGAGCATAAACATATTTTATCTACAAACGCTTATTTTGAATATAAACCTTTGTTTTAAGCCTTAACTTCACATTGGAAATGTGGGAAATCGAACTATAATAAAGTTTTACCCATTGTGATACAAATAATCAAACTAGGAGTTTTGAAGGTAAACAAACCGAGTATAATCATTAAGCTATCACAAAGCTTATTGTGACTAGAAATCGTTCTTTTGAGCATTAACTTCACGTAGGAAACGTGGAAAATAGGACGATAATGAAGTTTCAGCGATTTTGTATAAAATAACAATTCTAAAAGTCTTAAAATTTAACAAGCCGAGCATAAACATATTTTATCTACAAACGCTTATTTTTAATAGAAATCGTTGTTTTAAGCCATAACTTCAAATTGGGAACGTTGAAAATCGAACTATAACGAATTTTTACCAATTTTGACACAAATAATCAAACTAAGAGTTTTGAAAGTAAACAAACCGAGTATAATCATTGTGTTGTCACAAAGCTAATTATAACTAGAAATTGTTATTTTGAGCCTTCACTTCACGTAGGGAACGTGGGAAATAGGACGATAATGAAGTTTCTACGATTTTGTATAAAATCATAATTCTAAGAGTTTTAAAATTTAACAAGTCGAGCATAAACATATTTTATCTACAAACACTTTTTTTGAATAGAAATCGTTGTTTTAAGACTTAACTTCACATTGGGAACGTGGGAAATCGAACTACAATGAAGTTTTACCCATTTTGATACAAATAATCGAACTAAGAGTTTTGAACGTAAACAAGCCGAGTATAATCATTAAGCTGTCACAAAGCTTATTGTGACTAGAAATCGTTGTTTAGAGCCATTACTTGACGTAGGGAATATGGGAAATAGGACGATAATGAAGTTTCAACGATTTTGTATAAAATCGTAATTCTAAGAGTTTTTAGATTTTACAAGCTGAGGATAAACATATTTTATTTACAAACGCTAATTTTGAATATAAATCATTGTTTTAAGACTTAACTTCAAATTGGGAATGTGGGAAATCGAACTGTAATGAAGTTTACCCATTTTGATACAAATAATCAAACTAAGAGTTTTGAAAGTAAACAAGCCGATTATAATCATTAAGCTATCACAAAGCTTATTGTGACAAGAAATCCTTATTTATAGCCATAACTATACGTAGGAAATGTGGGAAATAGGACGATAATGAAGTTTCAACTATTTTGTGTAAAATCGTAATTATAAGAGTTTTAAAATTTAACAAGCCGAGTAGAAATATGTTTTATCTTCAAACGCTTATATTGAATAGAAATCATTGTTTTAAGACTTAATTTCACATTGGGAACGTGGGAAATCGAACTATAATGAAGGTTTACCTATTTTGATACAAATAATCAAACTAAGTGATATGAAAGTAAACAAGCCGAGTATAATCATTATGTTGTCACAGAGTTAATTGTGACTAGAAATCATTGTTTTGAGCCATAATTTCACATAGGGAACATGGGAAATAGGACGATAATGAAGTTTCAACGATTTTGTATAAAATCATAATTCTAAGAATTTTAAAATTTCACAAGCCGAGCATAAACATATTTTATCTTCAAACGCTTATTTTGAATAGAAATCGTTGTTTTAGGACTTAACTTCACATTGGGAACGTAGGAAATCGAACTATAATGAAGTTTTACCCATTTTGATAAAAATAATAAAACTAAGAGTTTTGAAAGTAGACAAGCCGAGTATAATCATTAAGCTATCACAAAACTTATTGTGACTAGAAATCTTTGTTTTGAGCCATAACTTCACGTAGGGATTGTGGGAAATAGGACGATAATGAAGTTTCAACGATTTTGTATAAAATCATAATTCTAAGAGTTTTAAACTTTAACAAGCCGAGCATAAACATATTTTATCTACAAACGCTTATTTTGAATGTAATTCGTTATTTTAAGCCTTAACTTCACATTTGTAATGTGTGAAATTGAACTATAATGTAGTTTTACCCATTTTGATACAAATAATCAAACTAGGAGTTTTGAAAGTAAACAAGCCGAGTATAATCATTGTGCTGTCACAAGCTTATTGTGAATAGAAATCGTGGTTTTGAGCATTAACTTCACGTAGGGAACGTGGAAAATAGGACGATAATGAAGTTTCAACGATTTTATATAAAATAACAATTCTAAAAGTTTTAAAATTTAACAAGCCGAGGATAAACATATTTTATCTACAAATGCTTATATTGAATAGAAATTGTTGTTTTAAGCCTTAACTTCAAATTTGGAACGTGGGAAATCGAACTATAAAGAAGTTTTACCAATTTTGATACAAATAATCAAACTAAGAGTTTTGAAAGTAAACAAACCGAGTATAATCATTGTGTTGTCACAAAGCTAATTATAACTAGAAATCGTTATTTTGAGCCTTAACTTCACGTAGGGAACGTGGGAAATAGGACGATAATGAAGTTTCTACGATTTTGTATAAAATCATAATTCTAAGAGTTTTAAAATTAACAAGTCGAGCATAAACATATTTTATCTACGAACACTTTTTTTGAATAGAAATTGTTGTTTTAAGACTTAACTTCACATTGGGAACGTGGAAAATCGAACTAGAATGTACTTTTACCCATTTTGATACAAATAATCAAAATAAGAGTTTTGAAAGTAAACAAGCCGAGTATAATCATTAAGCTGTCATAAAGCATATTGTGACTAGAAATCGTTGTTTAGAGCCTTTACTTCACGTAGGGAATATGGGAAATAGGGCGACAATAAAGTTTCAACGATTTTGTATAAAATCATAATTCTAAGAGTTTTAAAATATTACAAGCTAAGGATAAAGATATTTTATCTACACACGCTTATTTTGAATTGAAATCATTGTTTTAAGACTTAACTTCACATTAGGATCGTGGGAAATCGAACTATAATGAAAGTTTACCTATTTTGATACAAATAATCAAACTAAGAGATTTGAAAGTAAACAAGACGAATATAATCATTGTGTTGTCACAAGCCGAGTATAGTCATTAAGCTATCACAAAGCTTATTGTGACTAGAAATCGCTATTTTGAGCCATAACTTCACGTAGGGAATGTGGGAAATAGGACGATAATGAAGTTTCAACGATTTTGTATAAAATCATAATTCTAAGAGTTTTAAAGTTGAACAAGCCGAGCAGAAAAATATTTTATCTAGAAACGCTTATTTTGAATAGAAATCGTTGTTTAAAGACTTAGCATCACATTGGGAACGTGGGAAATCGAACTATAATGAAGTTTTACCCATTTTGATACAAATTATCAAACTAAGAGTTTAGAAGGTAAACAAGCCGAGTATAATCATTAAGCTATCATAAAGCTTATTGTGACTAGAAATCGTTATTTTTTAACCATAACTTCACGCAGGGATTGTGGGAAATAGAACGATAATGATGTTTCAACGATTTTGTATAAAATCATAATTCTAAGAGTTTTTTAAATTTTACAAGCTGAGGATAAACATATTTTATCTACAAATGCTAATTTTGAATAGAAATCGTTGTTTTAAGACTTAACTTCACATTGGGAACGTGGGAAATCGAACTATAATGAAGTTTTACCCATTTTGATACAAATAATCAAACTAAGAGTTTTTAAAGAAAACAAGTCGAGTATAATCATTAAGCTGTCACAAAGCTTATTATGACTAGAAATCGTTATTTTGAGCCATAACTTCACGTAGGAAATGTGGGAAATAGGACGATAATGAAGTTTTAACTATTTTGTATAAAATCATAATTCTAAGAGTTTGAAAATTTAACAAGCCGAGCAAAATTATATTTTATCTACAAATGCTTATTTTGAATAGAAATCATTGTTTTAAGACTTAACTTCACTTTGGGAACGTGAGAAATCGAACTACAATGAAGGTTTACCTATTTTGATACAAATAATCAAACTAAGTGATATGAAAGTAAACAATCCGAGTATAATCATTGAGTTGTCACAGAGTTAATTGTAACTAGAAATCGTTGTTTTGAGCCATAATTTCACGTAGGGAACGTGGGAAATAGGACGATAATGAAGTTTCAACGATTTTGTATAAAATCATAATTCTAAGAGTTTGAAAATTTAACAAGCCGAGTATAAACATATTTTATCTTCAAATGCTTATTTTGAATAGAAATCATAGTTTTAAGAGTTAACTTCACTTTGGAACGTGGGAAATCGAACTATAATGAAGGTTTACCTATTTTGATACAAATGATCAAACTAAGTGATATGAAAGTAAACACGCCGAGTATAATCATTGTGTTGTCATAGAGTTAATTGTGACTAGAAATCGTTGTTTTGAGCCATAATTTCACATAGGGAACGTGGGAAATTGGACGAAAATGAAGTTTCAACGATTTTGTATAAAATCATAATTCTAAGAATTTTAAAATTTAACAAGCCGAGCATAAACATATTTTATCTACAAACGCTTATTTTGAATAGAAATCGTTGTTTTAGGACTTAACTTCACATTGGGAACGTGAGAAATCGAACTATAATGAAAGTTTACTTATTTTGATACAAATAATCAAACTAAGAGATTTGAAAGTAAACAAAACGAGTATAATCATTGTGTTGTCACAAAGTTAATTGTGACTAGAAATCATTGTTTTCAGCCTCAACTTCTCGTAGGAAACGTGGGAAATAGCACGATAATGAAGTTTCAACTATTTTGTATAAAATCATAATTCTAAGAGTTTTAAAGCTCAACAAGCCGAGCAGAAAAATATTTTATCTACAAACGCTTATTTTGAATAGAAATCGTTGTTTAAAGACTTAGCATCACATTGGGAACGTGGAAAATCGAACTATAATGAAGTTTTACCCATTTTGATACAAATTATCAAACTAAGAGTTTAGAAGGTAAACAAGCCGAGTATAATCATTAAGCTATTACAAAGCTTATTATGACTAGAAATCGTTGTTTTGAGCCATAACTTCACGCAGGGATTGTGGGAAATAGGACGATAATGAAGTTTCAACGATTTTGAATAAAATCATAATTCTAAGAGTTTTTAAATTTTACAAGCTGAGGATAAACATATTTTATCTACAAACGATAATTTTGAATAGAAATCGTTGTTTTAAGCCTTAACTTCACATTGGGAACGTGGGAAATCGAACTATAATGATGTTTTACCCATTTTGATACAAATAATCAAACTAAGAGTTTTGAAAGAAAACAAGCCGAGTATAATCATTAAGCTGTCACAAAGCTTATTGTGACTAGAAATCGTTATTTTGAGCCATAACTTCACGTAGGAAAAATGGGAAATAGGACGATAACGAAGTTTCAACTATTTTGTATAAAATAGTAATTCTAAGAGTTTGAAAATTTAACAAGCCGAATATAAATACATTTTATCTTCAAACGCTTATTTTGAATATAAATCATTGTTTTAAGACTTAACTTCACTTTGGGAACGTGAGAAATCGAACTACAATGAAGGTTTACCTATTTTGATACAAATAATCAAACTAAGTGATATGAAAGTAAACAATCCGAGTATAATAATTGAGTTGTCACAGAGTTAATTGTAACTAGAAATCGTTGTTTTGAGCCATAATTTCACGTAGGGAACGTGAGAAATAGGACGATAATGAAGTTTCAACGATTTTGTATAAAATCATAATTCTAAGAATTTTAAAATTTAACAAGCTGGGCATAAACATATTTTATCTACAAACGCTTATTTTGAATAGAAATCATTGTTTTAGGACTTAACTTCACAATGGGAACGTGGAAAATCGAACTATAAGGAAGTTTTACCCATTTTGATACAAATAATCAAACTAAGAGTTTTGAAAGTAAACAAGCCGAGTTTAATCACTAAGCTGTCACAAAGCTTATTGTGACTAGAAATCGTCATTTGGAGCCATAACTTCACGTAGGAAATGTGGGAAATAGGACGATAATGAAGTTTCAACTATTTTGTATAAAATCGTAATTCTAAGAGTTTGAAAATTTAACAAGCCGAGTATAAACATATTTCATCTTTAAACGCTTATTTTGAATAGAAATCGTAGTTTTAAGTCTTAACATCACTTTGGGAACGTGAGAAATCGAACTATAATGAAGGTTTACCTATTTTGATACAAATAATCAAACTAAGTGATATGAAAGTAACCAAGCTGAGTATAATCATTGTGTTGTCACAGAGTTAATTGTGACAAGAAATCGTTGTTTTGAGCCATAATTTCACGTAGGGAACGTGGGAAATAGGGCGATAAAGAAATTTCAACGATTTTGTATAAAATCATAATTCTAAGAGTTTTAAAATTTAACAAGCCGAGAATAAAAATATTTTTTCTACAAATGCTTATTTTGAATAGAAATTGTTGCTTAAAGACTTAGCTTCACATTGGGAACGTGGGAAATCAAACTTTAATGAAGTTTTACCCATTTTGATACAAATAATCAAACTAAGAGTTTTGAAAGTAAACAAGCCGAGTATAATCATTAAGCTATCACAAAGCTTATTGTGACTAGAAATCGTTGTTTTGAGCCATAACTTCACGTAGGGATTGTGGGAAATAGGACGATAATGAAGTTTCAACGATTTTGTATAAAATCATAATTCTAAGAGTTTTTAAATTTTACAAGCTCAGGTAAACATATTTTATCTACAAAGGCTAATTTGGAATAGAAATCGTTGTTTTAAGACTTAACTTCACATTGGGAACGTGGGAAATCGAACTATAATGAAGTTTTACCCATTTTGATACAAATAATCAAACTAAGAGTTTTGAAAGTAAACAAGCCGAGTATAATCATTTAGCTGTCACAATGCTTATTGTGAGTAGAAATCGTTATTTTGAGCCATAACCACACGTAGGAAATGTGGGAAATAGGACGATAAATAAGTTTCAACGATTTTGTATAAAATCATAATTCTAAAAATTTTAAAATTTAACAAGCCGATCATAAATATATTTTATCTACAAACGCTTATTTTTAATAGAAATCGTTGTTTTAGGACTTAACTTCACATTGGGAACGAGGGAAATCGAACTATAATGAAGTTTTACCCATTTTGATACAAATAATAAAACTAAGAGTTTTGAAAGTAAACAAGCCGAGTATAATCATTAAGCTATCACAAAGCTTATTGTGACTAGAAATCATTGTTTTGAGCCATAACTTCACGTAGGGAATGTGGGAAATAGGACGATAATGAAGTTTTAACTATTTTGTATAAAATCATAATACTAAGAGTTTTAAAATTTAACAAGCCGAGCATAAAAATATTTTATTTACAAACGCTTATGTTGAATAGAAATCGTTCTTTAAAGACGTAGCTTCACATTGGAAACGTGGGAAATCGAACTATAATGAAGTTTTACCAATTTTGATACCAATAATCAAACTAAGAGTTTTGAAAGTAAACAAATCGAGAAAAATCATTGTGTTGTGACAAAGCTAATTATGACTAGAAATCGTTATTTTGAGCCTTAACTTCACGTAGGGAACAAGAAAAATAGGACGATAATAAAGATTCTACGATTTTGTATAAAATTATAATTCTAAAAGTTTTAAAATTTAACAAGCCGAGCAAAAACATATTTTATCTACAAACACTTATTTTGAATAGAAATCGTTGTTTTAAGAGTTCACATCACAGTGGGAACGTGGGAAATCGAACTATAATGAAGTTTTACCCAATTTGATACAAATAATCAAACTAAGAGTTTTGAAAGTAAATAAGCCGAGTATAATCAGTAAGCTCTCACAAAGCTTTTTGTTACTAGAAATCGTTTTTTAGAGCCTTTACTTCACGTATGGAATATAGGAAATACGACGATAATGAAGTTTCAACGATTTTGTATAAAATCATACTTCTAAGAGTTTTCAAATTTAACAAGCCGAGGATAAACATATTTTATCTACAAACGCTTTTTCGGAATAGAAATCGTTGTTTTAAGACTTAACTTCACATTGGGGACGTGGGAAATCGAACTACAATAAAGGTTTCCCCATTTTGATACAGATAATCAAACTAAGAGATTTGTAAGTAAACAAGACAAGTATAATCATTGTGTTGTCACAAAGTTAATTGTGACTAGAAATCGTTGTTTTGAGCCATAACTTCATGTAGGAAACATGGGAAATAGGACGATAATGAAGTTTTAATGATTTTGTATAAAATCACACTTCTAAGGGTATTAAAATTTAACAAGCCGAGCATAAACATATTTTATCTACAAACGCTTATTTTGAATAGAAATCGTTGTTTAAAGAATTAGCTTCACATTGGGAACGTGGGAAATCGAACTGTAATGAAGTTTTACCCATTTTGATACAAATAATCAAACTAAGAGTTTTGAAAGTAAACAAGCCGAGTATAGTCATTAAGCTATCACAAAGCTTATTGTGACTAGAAATCGCTATTTTGAGCCATAACTTCACGTAGGGAATGTGGGAATTAAGACGATAATGAAGTTTCAACGATTTTGTATAAAATCATAATTCTAAGAGTTTTAAAATTTAACAAGCCGAGCATAAACATATTTATCTACAAACGTTAATTTTGAAAAGAAATCGTTGTTTTAAGACTTAACTTCACATTGGGAACGTAGGAAATAGAACTATAATGAAATTTTTCCCATTTTGAAACAAATAATCAAACTAAGAGTTTTGAAAGTAAACAAGCCGACTATATTCATTAAGCTGTCACAAAGCTTATTGTGACTAGAAATCGGTTATTTGAGCCTTAACTTCATGCAGGGAACGAGGAAAATAGGACAATAATGAAGTTTCAACGATTTTGTGTAAAATCATAATTCTAAAAGTTTTAAAATTTAACAAACCGAGCATAAATATATTTTATCTACAAACGGTTATTTTGAATAGAAATCGTTGTTTTAGGCCTTAACTTTACATTGGGAACGTGGGAAATTGAACTATAATGAAGTTTTACCAATTTTGATACAAATAATCAAACTAAGAGTTTTGAAAGTAAACAAACCGAGAAAAATAATTGTGTTGTGACAAAGCTAATTATGACTAGAAATCGTTATTTTGAGCCTTAACTTCACGTAGGGAACAAGAAAAATAGGATGATAATGAAGTTACTACGATTTTGTAAAAAATCATAATTCTAAGAGTTTTAAAATTTAACAAGCCGAGCATAAACATATTTTATCTACAAACGCTTATTTTGAATAGAAATCGTTGTTTTAAGACTTAACTTCATAGTGGGAACGTGGGAAATCAGACTATAATGAAGTTTTACCCAATTTGATACAAATAATCAAACTAAGAGTTTTCAAAGTAAATAAGCCGAGTATAATCAGTAAGCTCTCACAAAGCTTTTTGTTACTAGAAATCGTTTTTTAGAGCCTTTACTTCACGTATGGAATATAGGAAAGAGGACGATAATGAAGTTTCAACGATTTTATATAAAATCATACGTCTAAAAGTTTTCAAATTTAACAAGCCGAGGATAAACATATTTTATCGACAAACGCTTATTTGGAATAGAAATCGTTGTTTTAAGACTTAACTTCACATTGGGGACGTGGGAAATCGAACTACAATAAAGGTTTACCCATTTTGATACAAATAATCAAACTAAGAGATTTGAAAGTAAACAAGACGAGTATAATCATTGTGTTGTCACAAAGTTAAATGTGACTAGAAATCGTTGTTTTGAGCCTTAACTTCATGTAGGGAACATGGGAAATAGGACGATAATGAAGTTTCAATGATTTTGTATAAAATCATAATTCTAAGGGTATTAAAATTTAACATGCCGAGCATAAACATATTTTATCTACAAACGCTTATTTTGAATAGAAATTGTTGTTTAAAGAATTAGCTTCACATTGGAAACGTGGGAAATCGAACTGTTATAAAGTTTTACCCATTTTGATACAAATAATCAAACTAAGAGTTTTGAAAGTAAACAAGCCGAGTATAGTCATTAAGCTATCACAAAGCTTATTGTGACTAGAAATCGCTATTTTGAGCCATAACTTCACGTAGGGAATGTGGGAAATAGGACGATAATGAAGTTTCAACGATTTTGTATAAAATCATAATTCTAAGAGTTTTAAAATTTAACAAGCCGAGCATAAACATATTTATCTACAAACGCTAATTTTGAAAAGAAATCGTTCTTTTAAGACTTAACTTCACATTGGGAACATAGGAAATAGAACTATAATGAAATTTTTCCCATTTTGAAACAAATAATCAAACTAAGAGTTTTGAAAGTAAACAAGCCGACTATATTCATTAAGCTGTCACAAAGCTTATTGTGACTAGAAATTGGTTATTTGAGCCTTAACTTCATGTAGGGAACGAGGAAAATAGGACGATAATGAAGTTTCAACGATTTTGTATAAAATCATAATTCTAAAAGTTTTAAAATTTAACAAACCGAGCATAAACATTTTTTATCTACAAACGGTTATTTTGAATAGAAATCGTTGATTTAGGCCTTAACTTTACATTGGGAACGTGGGAAATCGAACTATAATGAAGTTTTACCAATTTTGATACAAATAATCAAACTAAGAGTTTTGAAAGTAAACAAACCGAGAAAAATAATTGTGTAGTGACAAAGCTAATTATGACTAGAAATCGTTATTTTGAGCCTTAATTTCACGTAGGGAACAAGGAAAATAGGATGATAATGAAGTTTCTACGATTTTGTAAAAAATCATAATTCTAAGAGTTTTAAAATTTAACAAGCCGAGCATAAACATATTTTATCTACAGACGCTTATTTTGAATAGAAATCGTTGTTTTAAGACTTAACTTCATAGTGGGAACGTGGGAAATGAGACTATAACGAAGTTTCACCCAATTTGATACAAATAATCAAACTAAGAGTTTTCAAAGTAAATAAGCCGACTATAATCAGTAAGCTCTCGCAAAGCTTTTTGTTACTTGAAATCGTTTTTTAGAGCCTTTACTTCACGTATGGAATATAGGAAAGAGGACAATAATGAAATTTCAACGATTTTATATAAAATCATACGTCTAAAAGTTTTGAAATTTAACAAGCCGAGGATAAACATATTTTATCGACAAACGCTTATTTGGAATAGAAATCGTTGTTTTAAGACTTAACATCACATTGGGGACGTGGGAAATCGAACTACAATAAAGGTTTACCCATTTGAATACAAATAATCAAACTAAGAGATTTGAAAGTAAACAAGACGAGTATAATCATTGTGTTGTCACAAAGTTAAATGTGACTAGAAATCGTTGTTTTGATCCTTAACTTCATGTAGGGAACATGGGAAATAGGACGATAATGAAGTTTCAATGATTTTGTATAAAATCATAATTCTAAGGGTATTAAAATTTAACAAGCCGAGCATAAACATATTTTATTTACAAACGCTTATTTTGAATAGAAATCGTTGTTTAAAGAATTAGCTTCACATTGGGAACGTGGGAAATCGAACTGTAATGAAGTTTTACCCATTTTGATACAAATAATCAAACTAAGAGTTTTGAAAGTAAACAAGCCGAGTATAGTCATTAAGCTATCACAAAGCTTATTGTTTCTAGAAATCGCTATTTTGAGCCATAACTTCACGTAGGGAATGTGGAAAATAGGACGATAATGAAGTTTCAACGATTTTGTATAAAATCATAATTCTAAGAGTTTTAAAATTTAACAAGCCGAGCATAAACATATTTATCTACAAACGCTAATTTTGAAAAGAAATCGTTGTTTTAAGACTTAACTTCACATTGGGAACGTAGGAAATAGAACTATAATGAAAATTTTCCCATTTTGAAACAAATAATCAAACTAAGAGTTTTGAAAGTAAACAAGCCGACTATATTCATTAAGTCTGTCACAAAGCTTATTGTGACTAGAAATCGGTTATTTGAGCCTTAACTTCATGCAGGGAACGAGGGAAATAGGACGATAATGAAGTTTCAACGATTTTGTATAAAATCATAATTCTAAAAGTTTTAAAATTTAACAAACTGAGCATAAACATATTTTATCTACAAACGGTTATTTTGAATAGAAATCGTTGTTTTAGGCCTTAACTTTACATTGAGAACGTGGGAAATCGAACTATAATGAAGTTTTACTAATTTTGATACAAATAATCAAACTAAGAGTTTTGAAAGTAAACAAACCGAGAAAAATAATTGTGTTGTGACAAAGCTAATTAAGACTAGAAATCGTTATTTTGAGCCTTAACTTCACGTAGGGAACAAGGAAAATAGGATGATAATGAAGTTTCTACGATTTTGTAAAAAATCATAATTCTAAGAGTTTTAAAATTTAACAAGCCGAGCATAAACATATTTTATCTACAAACGCTTATCTTGAATAGAAATCGTTGTTTTAAGACTTAACTTCTTAGTGGGAACGTGGGAAATCAGACTATAATGAAGTTTTACCCAATTTGATACAAATAATCAAACAAAGAGTTTTCAAAGTAAATAAGCCGAGTATAATCAGTAAGCTCTCACAAAGCTTTTTGTTACTAGAAATCGTTTTTTAGAGCCTTTACTTCACGTATGGAATATAGGAAAGAGGACGATAATGAAGTTTCAACGATTTTATATAAAATCATACGTCTAAGAGTTTTCAAATTTAACAAGCCGAGGATAAACATATTTTATCGACAAACGCTTATTTGGAATAGGAATCGTTGTTTTAAGACTTAACTTCACATTGGGGACGTGGGAAATCGAACTACAATAAAGGTTTACCCATTTTGATACAAATAATCAAACTAAGAGATTTGAAAGTAAACAAGACGAGTATAATCATTGTGTTGTCACAAAGTTAAATGTGACTAGAAATCGTTATTTTGAGCCTTAACTTCATGTAGGGAACATGGGAAATAGGACGATAATGAAGTTTCAATGATTTTGTATAAAATCATAATTCTAAGGGTATTAAAATTTAACAAGCCGAGCATAAACATATTTTATCTACAAACGCTTATTTTGAATAGAAATCGTTGTTTAAAGAATTAGCTTCACATTGGGAACGTGGGAAATCGAACTGTAATGAAGTTTTACCCATTTTGATACAAATAATCAAACTAAGATTTTTGAAAGTAAACAAGCCGAGTATAGTCATTAAGCTATCACAAAGCTTATTGTGACTAGAAATCGCTATTTTTAGCCATAACTTCACGTAGGGAATGTGGGAAATAGGACGATAATGAAGTTTCAACGATTTTGTATAAAATCAAAATTCTAAGAGTTTTAAAATTTAACAAGCCGAGCATAAACATATTTATCTACAAACGCTAATTTTGAAAAGAAATCGTTGTTTTAAGACTTAACTTCACATTGGGAACGTAGGAAATAGAATTATAATGAAATTTTTCCCATTTTGAAACAAATAATCAAACTAAGAGTTTTGAAAGTAAACAAGCCGACTATATTCATTAAGCTGTCAGAAAGCTTACTGTGTCTAGAAATCGGTTATTTGAGCCTTAACTTCATGCAGGGAACGAGGGAAATAGGACGATAATGAAGTTTCAACGATTTTGTATAAAATCATAATTTTAAAAGTTTTAAAATTTAACAAACCAAGCATAAACATATTTTATCTACAAATGGTTATTTTGAATAGAAATCGTTGTTTTAGGCCTTAACTTTACATTGGGAACATGGAAAATCGAACTATAATGAAGTTTTACCAATTTTGATACAAATAATCAAACTAAGAGTTTTGAAAGTAAACAAACCGAGAAAAATAATTGTGTTGTGACAAAGCTAATTATGACTAGAAATCGTTATTTTGAGCCTTAACTTCACGTAGGGAACAAGGAAAATAGGATGATAATGAAGTTTCTAAGAGTTTGTAGAAAATCATAATTCTAAGAGTTTTAAAATTTAACAAGCCGAGCATAAACATATTTTATCTACAAACGCTTATCTTGAATAGAAATCGTTGTTTTAAGACTTAACTTCATAGTGGGAACGTGGGAAATCAGACTATAATAAAGTTTTACCCAATTTGATACAAATAATCAAACTAAGAGTTTTCAAAGTAAATAAGCCGAGTATAATCAGTAAGCTCTCACAAAGCTTTTTGTTACTAGAAATCGTTTTTTAGAGCCTTTACTTCACGTATGGAATATAGGAAAGAGGACGATAATGAAGTTTCAACGATTTTATAAAAAATCATACGTCTAAGAGTTTTCAAATTTAACAAGCCGAGGATAAACATATTTTATCGACAAACGCTTATTTGGAATAGAAATCGTTGTTTTAAGACTTAACTTCACATTGGGGACGTGGGAAATCGAACTACAATAAAGGTTTACCCATTTTGATACAAATAATCAAACTAAGAGATTTGAAAGTAAACAAGACGAGTATAATCATTGTGTTGTCACAAAGTTAAATGTGACTGAAATCGTTGTTTTGAGCCTTAACTTCATGTAGGGAACATGGGAAATAGGACGATAATGAAGTTTCAATGATTTTGTATAAAATCATAATTCTAAGGGTATTAAAATTTAACAATCCGAGCATAAACATATTTTATCTACAAACGCTTATTTTGAATAGAAATCGTTGTTTAAAGAATTAGCTTCACATTGGGAACGTGGGAAATCGAATCAATGAAGTTTTACCCATTTTGATACAAATAATCAAACTAAGATTTTTGAAAGTAAACAAGCCGAGTATAGTCATTAAGCTATCACAAAGCTTATTGTGACTAGAAATCGCTATTTTGAGCCATAACTTCACGTAGGGAATGCGGGAAATAGGACGATAATGAAGTTTCAATGATTTTGTATAAAATCATAATTCTAAGAGTTTTAAAATTTAACAAGCCGAGCATAAACATATTTATCTACAAACGCTAATTTTGAAAAGAAATCGTTGTTTTAAGACTTAACTTCACATTGGGAACGTAGGAAATAAAACTATAATGAAATTTTTCCCATTTTGAAACAAATAATCAAACTAAGAGTTTTGAAAGTAAACAAGCCGACTATATTCATTAAGCTCGTCACAAAGCTTATTGTGACTAGAAATCGGTTATTTGAGCCTTAACTTCATGCAGGGGAACGAGGAAAATAGGACGATAATGAAGTTTCAACGAGTTTGTATAAAATCATAATTCTAAAAGTTTTAAAATTTAACAAACCGCGCATAAACATATTTTATCTACAAACGGTTATTTTGAATAGAAATCGTTGTTTTAGGCCTTAACTTTACATTGGGAACATGGAAAATCGAACTATAATGAAGTTTTACCAATTTTGATACAAATAATCAAACTAAGAGTTTTGAAAGTAAACAAACCGAGAAAAATAATTGTGTTGTGACAAAGCTAATTATGACTAGAAATCGTTATTTGAGCCTTAACTTCACGTAGGGAACAAGGAAAATAGGATGATAATGAAGTTTCTACGATTTTGTAAAAAATCATAATTCTAAGAGTTTTAAAATTTAACAAGCCGAGCATAAACATATTTTTATCTACAAACGCTTATCTTGAATAGAAATCGTTGTTTTAAGACTTAACTTCATAGTGGGAACGTGGGAAATCAGACTATAATGAAGTTTTACCCAATTTGATACAAATAATCAAACTAAGAGTTTTCAAAGTAAATAAGCCGAGTATAATCAGTAAGCTCTCACAAAGCTTTTTGTTACTAGAAATCGTTTTTTAGAGCCTTTACTTCACGTATGGAATATAGGAAAGAGGACGATAATGAAGTTTCAACGATTTTATATAAAATCATACGTCTAAGAGTTTTCAAATTTAACAAGCCGAGGATAAACATATTCTATCGACAAACGGTTATTTGGAATAGAAATCGTTGTTTTAAGACTTAACTTCACATTGGGGACGTGGGAAATCAAACAGCAATAAAGGTTTACCCATTTTGATACAAATAATCAAACTAAGAGATTTGAAAGTAAACAAGACGAGTATAATCATTGTGTTGTCACAAAGTTAAATGTGACTAGAAATCGTTGTTTTGAGCCTTAACTTCATGTAGGGAATATGGGAAATAGGACGATAATGAAGTTTCAATGATTTTGTATAAAATCATAATTCTAAGGGTATTAAAATTTAACAAGCCGAGCATAAACATATTTTATCTACAAACGCTTATTTTGAATAGAAATCGTTGTTTAAAGAATTAGCTTCACATTGGGAACGTGGGAAATCGAACTGTAATGAAGTTTTACTCATTTTGATACAAATAATCAAACTAAGATTTTTGAAAGTAAACAAGCCGAGTATAGTCATTAAGCTATCACAAAGCTTATTGTGACTAGAAATCGCTATTTTTAGCCATAACTTCACGTAGGGAATGTGGGAAATAGGACGATAATGAAGTTTCAACGATTTTGTATAAAATCATAATTCTAAGAGTTTTAAAATTTAACAAGCCGACCATAAACATATTTATCTACAAACGCTAATTTTGAAAAGAAATCGTTGTTTTAAGACTTAACTTCACATTGGGAACATAGGAAATAGAACTATAATGAAATTTTTTCCATTTTGAAACAAATAATTAAACTAAGAGTTTTGAAAGTAAACAAGCCGACTATATTGATTAAGTCATCGAAAGCTTACTTGTGACTAGAAATCGGTTATTTGAGCCTTAACTTCATGCAGGGAACGAGGAAAATAGGACGATAATGAAGTTTCAACGATTTTGTATAAAATCATAATTCTAAAAGTTTTAAAATTTAACAAACCGAGCATAAACATATTTTATCTACAAACGGTTAATTTGAATTGAAATCGTTGTTTTAGGCCTTAACTTTACATTGGGAACGTGGAAAATCGAACTATAATGAAGTTTTACCAATTTTGATACAAATAATCAAACTAAGAGTTTTGAAAGTAAACAAACCGAGAAAAATAATTGTGTTGTGACAAAGCTAATTATGACTAGAAATCGTTATTTTGAGCCTTAACTTCACGTAGGGAACAAGGAAAATAGGATGATAATGAAGTTTCTACGATTTTGTAGAAAATCATAATTCTAAGAGTTTTAAAATTTAACAAGCCGAGCATAAACATATTTTATCTACAAACGCTTATCTTGAATAGAAATCGTTGTTTTAAGACTTAACTTCATAGTGGGAACGTGGGAAATCAGACTATAATGAAGTTTTACCCAATTTGATACAAATAATCAAACTAAGAGTTTTCAAAGTAAATAAGCCGAGTATAATCAGTAAGCTCTCACAAAGCTTTTTGTTACTAGAAATCATTTTTTAGAGCCTTTACTTCACGTATGGAATATAGGAAAGAGGACGATAATGAAGTTTCAACGATTTTATAAAAAATCATACGTCTAAGAGTTTTCAAATTTAACAAGCCGAGGATAAACATATTTTATCGACAAACGCTTATTTGGAATAGAAATCGTTGTTTTAAGACTTAACTTCACATTGGGGACGTGGGAAATCGAACTACAATAAAGGTTTACCCATTTTGATACAAATAATCAAACTAAGAGATTTGAAAGTAAACAAGACGAGTATAATCATTGTGTTGTCACAAAGTTAAATGTGACTAGAAATCGTTGTTTTGAGCCTTAACTTCATGTAGGGAACATGGGAAATAGGACGATAATGAAGTTTCAATGATTTTGTATAAAATCATAATTCTAAGGGTATTAAAATTTAACAATCCGAGCATAAACATATTTTATCTACAAACGCTTATTTTGAATAGAAATCGTTGTTTAAAGAATTAGCTTCACATTGGGAACGTGGGAAATCGAACTGCAATGAAGTTTTACCCATTTTGATACAAATAATCAAACTAAGATTTTTGAAAGTAAACAAGCCGAGTATAGTCATTAAGCTATCACAAAGCTTATTGTGACTAGAAAACGCTATTTTGAGCCATAACTTCACGTAGGGAATGCGGGAAATAGGACGATAATGAAGTTTCAATGATTTTGTATAAAATCATAATTCTAAGAGTTTTAAAATTTAACAAGCCGAGCATAAACATATTTATCTACAAACGCTAATTTTGAAAAGAAATCGTTGTTTTAAGACTTAACTTCACATTGGGAACGTAGGAAATAGAATTATAATGAAATTTTTCCCATTTTGAAACAAATAATCAAACTAAGAGTTTTGAAAGTAAACAAGCCGACTATATTCATTAAGTCAATCGTCAAAGCTTATTGTGTCTAGAAATCGGTTATTTGAGCCTTAACTTCATGCAGGGAACGAGGGAAATAGGATGATAATGAAGTTTCAACGATTTTGTATAAAATCATAATTTTAAAAGTTTTAAAATTTAACAAACCAAGCATAAACATATTTTATCTACAAATGGTTATTTTGAATAGAAATCGTTGTTTTAGGCCTTAACTTACATTGGGAACATGGGAAATCGAACTATAATGAAGTTTTACCAATTTTGATACAAATAATCAAACTAAGAGTTTTGAAAGTAAACAAACCGAGAAAAATAATTGTGTTGTGACAAAGCTAATTATGACTAGAAATCGTTATTTTGAGCCTTAACTTCACGTAGGGAACAAGGAAAATAGGATGATAATGAAGTTTCTAAGAGTTTGTAGAAAATCATAATTCTAAGAGTTTTAAAATTTAACAAGCCGAGCATAAACATATTTTATCTACAAACGCTTATCTTGAATAGAAATCGTTGTTTTAAGACTTAACTTCATAGTGGGAACGTGGGAAATCGACTATAATAAAGTTTTACCCAATTTGATACAAATAATCAAACTAAGAGTTTTCAAAGTAAATAAGCCGAGTATAATCATTAAAGCTCTCACAAAGCTTTTTGTTACTAGAAATCGTTTTTTAGAGCCTTTACTTCACGTATGGAATATAGGAAAGAGGACGATAATGAAGTTTCAACGATTTTATAAAAAATCATACGTCTAAGAGTTTTCAAATTTAACAAGCCGAGGATAAACATATTTTATCGACAAACGCTTATTTGGAATAGAAATCGTTGTTTTAAGACTTAACTTCACATTGGGGACGTGGGAAATCGAACTACAATAAAGGTTTACCCATTTTGATACAAATAATCAAACTAAGAGATTTGAAAGTAAACAAGACGAGTATAATCATTGTGTTGTCACAAAGTTAAATGTGACTAGAAATCGTTGTTTTGAGCCTTAACTTCATGTAGGGAACATGGGAAATAGGACGATAATGAAGTTTCAATGATTTTGTATAAAATCATAATTCTAAGGGTATTAAAATTTAACAATCCGAGCATAAACATATTTTATCTACAAACGCTTATTTTGAATAGAAATCGTTGTTTAAAGAATTAGCTTCACATTGGGAACGTGGGAAATCGAACTGTAATGAAGTTTTACCCATTTTGATACAAATAATCAAACTAAGATTTTTGAAAGTAAACAAGCCGAGTATAGTCATTAAGCTATCACAAAGCTTATTGTGACTAGAAATCGCTATTTTGAGCCATAACTTCACGTAGGAAATGCGGGAAATAGGACGATAATGAAGTTTCAATGATTTTGTATAAAATCATAATTCTAAGAGTTTTAAAATTTAACAAGCCGAGCATAAACATATTTATCTACAAACGCTAATTTTGAAAAGAAATCGTTGTTTTAAGACTTAACTTCACATTGGGAACGTAGGAAATAAAACTATAATGAAATTTTTCCCATTTTGAAACAAATAATCAAACTAAGAGTTTTGAAAGTAAACAAGCCGACTATATTCATTAAGTATCACAAAGCTTATTGTGACTAGAAATCGGTTATTTGAGCCTTAACTTCATGCAGGGAACGAGGAAAATAGGACGATAATGAAGTTTCAACGAGTTTGTATAAAATCATAATTCTAAAAGTTTTAAAATTTAACAAACCGCGCATAAACATATTTTATCTACAAACGGTTATTTTGAATAGAAATCGTTGTTTTAGGCCTTAACTTTACATTGGGAACATGGGAAATCGAACTATAATGAAGTTTTACCAATTTTGATACAAATAATCAAACTAAGAGTTTTGAAAGTAAACAAACCGAGAAAAATAATTGTGTTGTGACAAAGCTAATTATGACTAGAAATCGTTATTTTGAGCCTTAACTTCACGTAGGGAACAAGGAAAATAGGATGATAATGAAGTTTCTACGATTTTGTAAAAAATCATAATTCTAAGAGTTTTAAAATTTAACAAGCCGAGCATAAACATATTTTTATCTACAAACGCTTATCTTGAATAGAAATCGTTGTTTTAAGACTTAACTTCATAGTGGGAACGTGGGAAATCGACTATAATGAAGTTTTACCCAATTTGATACAAATAATCAAACTAAGAGTTTTCAAAGTAAATAAGCCGAGTATAATCGTAAGCTCTCACAAAGCTTTTTGTTACTAGAAATCGTTTTTTAGAGCCTTTACTTCACGTATGGAATATAGGAAAGAGGACGATAATGAAGTTTCAACGATTTTATATAAAATCATACGTCTAAGAGTTTTCAAATTTAACAAGCCGAGGATAAACATATTCTATCGACAAACGGTTATTTGGAATAGAAATCGTTGTTTTAAGACTTAACTTCACATTGGGGACGTGGGAAATCAAACAGCAATAAAGGTTTACCCATTTTGATACAAATAATCAAACTAAGAGATTTGAAAGTAAACAAGACGAGTATAATCATTGTGTTGTCACAAAGTTAAATGTGACTAGAAATCGTTGTTTTGAGCCTTAACTTCATGTAGGGAATATGGGAAAATAGGACGATAATGAAGTTTCAATGATTTTGTATAAAATCATAATTCTAAGGGTATTAAAATTTAACAAGCCGAGCATAAACATATTTTATCTACAAACGCTTATTTTGAATAGAAATCGTTGTTTAAGGAATTAGCTTCACATTGGGAACGTGGGAAATCGAACTGTAATGAAGTTTTACTCATTTTGATACAAATAATCAAACTAAGATTTTTGAAAGTAAACAAGCCGAGTATAGTCATTAAGCTATCACAAAGCTTATTGTGACTAGAAATCGCTATTTTTAGCCATAACTTCACGTAGGGAATGTGGGAAATAGGACGATATTGAAGTTTCAACGATTTTGTATAAAATCATAATTCTAAGAGTTTTAAAATTTAACAAGCCGACCATAAACATATTTATCTACAAACGCTAATTTTGAAAAGAAATCGTTGTTTTAAGACTTAACTTCACATTGGGAACATAGGAAATAGAACTATAATGAAATTTTTTCCATTTTGAAACAAATAATTAAACTAAGAGTTTTGAAAGTAAACAAGCCGACTATATTGATTAAGTCATCAAAAGCTTATTGTGACTAGAAATCGGTTATTTGAGCCTTAACTTCATGCGAGGAACGAGGAAAATAGGACGATAATGAAGTTTCAACGATTTTGTATAAAATCATAATTCTAAAAGTTTTAAAATTTAACAAACCGAGCATAAACATATTTTATCTACAAACGGTTATTTTGAATAGAAATCGTTGTTTTAGGCCTTAACTTTACATTGGGAACGTGGGAAATCGAACTATAATGAAGTTTTACCAATTTTGATACAAATAATCAAACTAAGAGTTTTGAAAGTAAACAAACCGAGAAAAATAATTGTGTTGTGACAAAGCTAATTATGACTAGAAATCGTTATTTTGAGCCTTAACTTCACGTAGGGAACAAGGAAAATAGGATGATAATGAAGTTTCTACGATTTTGTAGAAAATCATAATTCTAAGAGTTTTAAAATTTAACAAGCCGAGCATAAACATATTTTATCTACAAATGCTTATCTTGAATAGAAATCGTTGTTTTAAGACTTAACTTCATAGTGGGAACGTGGGAAATCAGACTATAATGAAGTTTTACCTAATTTGATACAAATAATCAAACTAAGAGTTTTCAAAGTAAATAAGCCGAGTATAATCAGTAAGCTCTCACAAAGCTTTTTGTTACTAGAAATCGTTTTTTAGAGCCTTTACTTCACGTATGGAATATAGGAAAGAGGACGATAATGAAGTTTCAACGATTTTATAAAAAATCATACGTCTAAGAGTTTTCAAATTTAACAAGCCGAGGATAAACATATTTTATCGACAAACGCTTATTTGGAATAGAAATCGTTGTTTTAAGACTTAACTTCACATTGGGGACGTGGGAAATCGAACTACAATAAAGGTTTACCCATTTTGATACAAATAATCAAACTAAGAGATTTGAAAGTAAACAAGACGAGTATAATCATTGTGTTGTCACAAAGTTAAATGTGACTAGAAATCGTTGTTTTGAGCCTTAACTTCATGTAGGGAACATGGGAAATAGGACGATAATGAAGTTTCAATGATTTTGTATAAAATCATAATTCTAAGGGTATTAAAATTTAACAATCCGAGCATAAACATATTTTATCTACAAACGCTTATTTTGAATAGAAATCGTTGTTTAAAGAATTAGCTTCACATTGGGAACGTGGGAAATCGAACTCGCAATGAAGTTTTACCCATTTTGATACAAATAATCAAACTAAGATTTTTGAAAGTAAACAAGCCGAGTATAGTCATTAAGCTATCACAAAGCTTATTGTGACTAGAAATCGCTATTTTGAGCCATAACTTCACGTAGGGAATGCGGGAAATAGGACGATAATGAAGTTTCAATGATTTTGTATAAAATCATAATTCTAAGAGTTTTAAAATTTAACAAGCCGAGCATAAACATATTTATCTACAAACGCTAATTTTGAAAAGAAATCGTTGTTTTAAGACTTAACTTCACATTGGGAACGTAGGAAATAAAACTATAATGAAATTTTTCCCATTTTGAAACAAATAATCAAACTAAGAGTTTTGAAAGTAAACAAGCCGACTATATTCATTAAGTTTGTCACAAAGCTTATTGTGACTAGAAATCGGTTATTTGAGCCTTAACTTCATGCAGGGAACGAGGAAAATAGGACGATAATGAAGTTTCAACGATTTTGTATAAAATCATAATTCTAAAAGTTTTAAAATTTAACAAACCGCGCATAAACATATTTTATCTACAAACGGTTATTTTGAATAGAAATCGTTGTTTTAGGCCTTAACTTTACATTGGGAACATGGGAAATCGAACTATAATGAAGTTTTACCAATTTTGATACAAATAATCAAACTAAGAGTTTTGAAAGTAAACAAACCGAGAAAAATAATTGTGTTGTGACAAAGCTAATTATGACTAGAAATCGTTATTTTGAGCCTTAACTTCACGTAGGGAACAAGGAAAATAGGATGATAATGAAGTTTCTACGATTTTGTAAAAAATCATAATTCTAAGAGTTTTAAAATTTAACAAGCCGAGCATAAACATATTTTTATCTACAAACGCTTATCTTGAATAGAAATCGTTGTTTTAAGACTTAACTTCATAGTGGGAACGTGGGAAATCAGACTATAATGAAGTTTTACCCAATTTGATACAAATAATCAAACTAAGAGTTTTCAAAGTAAATAAGCCGAGTATAATCAGTAAGCTCTCACAAAGCTTTTTGTTACTAGAAATCGTTTTTTAGAGCCTTTACTTCACGTATGGAATATAGGAAAGAGGACGATAATGAAGTTTCAACGATTTTATATAAAATCATACGTCTAAGAGTTTTCAAATTTAACAAGCCGAGGATAAACATATTCTATCGACAAACGCTTATTTGGAATAGAAATCGTTGTTTTAAGACTTAACTTCACATTGGGGACGTGGGAAATCAACTACAATAAAGGTTTACCCATTTTGATACAAATAATCAAACTAAGAGATTTGAAAGTAAACAAGACGAGTATAATCATTGTGTTGTCACAAAGTTAAATGTGACTAGAAATCGTTGTTTTGAGCCTTAACTTCATGTAGGGAATATGGGAAATAGGACGATAATGAAGTTTCAATGATTTTGTATAAAATCATAATTCTAAGGGTATTAAAATTTAACAAGCCGAGCATAAACATATTTTATCTACAAACGCTTATTTTGAATAGAAATCATTGTTTAAAGAATTAGCTTCACATTGGGAACGTGGGAAATCGAACTGTAATGAAGTTTTACCCATTTTGATACAAATAATCAAACTAAGAGTTTTGAAAGTAAACAAGCCGAGTATAGTCATTAAGCTATCACAAAGCTTATTGTTTCTAGAAATCGCTATTTTGAGCCATAACTTCACGTAGGGAATGTGGAAAATAGGACGATAATGAAGTTTCAACGATTTTGTATAAAATCATAATTCTAAGAGTTTTAAAATTTAACAAGCCGAGCATAAACATATTTATCTACAAACGCTAATTTTGAAAAGAAATCGTTGTTTTAAGACTTAACTTCACATTGGGAACGTAGGAAATAGAACTATAATGAAAATTTTCCCATTTTGAAACAAATAATCAAACTAAGAGTTTTGAAAGTAAACAAGCCGACTATATTCATTAAGCTGTCAGAAAGCTTACTGTGTCTAGAAATCGGTTATTTGAGCCTTAACTTCATGCAGGGAACGAGGGAAATAGGACGATAATGAAGTTTCAACGATTTTGTATAAAATCATAATTTTAAAAGTTTTAAAATTTAACAAACCGAGCATAAACATATTTTATCTACAAATGGTTATTTTGAATAGAAATCGTTGTTTTAGGCCTTAACTTTACATTGAGAACGTGGGAAATCGAACTATAATGAAGTTTTACTAATTTTGATACAAATAATCAAACTAAGAGTTTTGAAAGTAAACAAACCGAGAAAAATAATTGTGTTGTGACAAAGCTAATTATGACTAGAAATCGTTATTTTGAGCCTTAACTTCACGTAGGGAACAAGGAAAATAGGATGATAATGAAGTTTCTACGATTTTGTAAAAAATCATAATTCTAAGAGTTTTAAAATTTAACAAGCCGAGCATAAACATATTTTATCTACAAACGCTTATCTTGAATAGAAATCGTTGTTTTAAGACTTAACTTCATAGTGGGAACGTGGGAAATCAGACTATAATGAAGTTTTACCCAATTTGATACAAATAATCAAACAAAGAGTTTTCAAAGTAAATAAGCCGAGTATAATCAGTAAGCTCTCACAAAGCTTTTTGTTACTAGAAATCGTTTTTTAGAGCCTTTACTTCACGTATGGAATATAGGAAAGAGGACGATAATGAAGTTTCAACGATTTTATATAAAATCATACGTCTAAGAGTTTTCAAATTTAACAAGCCGAGGATAAACATATTTTATCGACAAACGCTTATTTGGAATAGAAATCGTTGTTTTAAGACTTAACTTCACATTGGGGACGTGGGAAATCGAACTACAATAAAGGTTTACCCATTTTGATACAAATAATCAAACTAAGAGATTTGAAAGTAAACAAGACGAGTATAATCATTGTGTTGTCACAAAGTTAAATGTGACTAGAAATCGTTATTTTGAGCCTTAACTTCATGTAGGGAACATGGGAAATAGGACGATAATGAAGTTTCAATGATTTTGTATAAAATCATAATTCTAAGGGTATTAAAATTTAACAAGCCGAGCATAAACATATTTTATCTACAAACGCTTATTTTGAATAGAAATCGTTGTTTAAAGAATTAGCTTCACATTGGGAACGTGGGAAATCGAACTGTAATGAAGTTTTACCCATTTTGATACAAATAATCAAACTAAGATTTTTGAAAGTAAACAAGCCGAGTATAGTCATTAAGCTATCACAAAGCTTATTGTGACTAGAAATCGCTATTTTTAGCCATAACTTCACGTAGGGAATGTGGGAAATAGGACGATAATGAAGTTTCAACGATTTTGTATAAAATCAAAATTCTAAGAGTTTTAAAATTTAACAAGCCGAGCATAAACATATTTATCTACAAACGCTAATTTTGAAAAGAAATCGTTGTTTTAAGACTTAACTTCACATTGGGAACGTAGGAAATAGAATTATAATGAAATTTTTCCCATTTTGAAACAAATAATCAAACTAAGAGTTTTGAAAGTAAACAAGCCGACTATATTCATTAAGCCGTCGTAAAAGCTTACTTGTGACTAGAAATCGGTTATTTGAGCCTTAACTTCATGCAGGAACGAGGAAATAGGACGATAATGAAGTTTCAACGATTTTGTATAAAATCATAATTTTAAAAGTTTTAAAATTTAACAAACCGAGCATAAACATATTTTATCTACAAATGGTTATTTTGAATAGAAATCGTTGTTTTAGGCCTTAACTTTACATTGGGAACATGGGAAATCGAACTATAATGAAGTTTTACCAATTTTGATACAAATAATCAAACTAAGAGTTTTGAAAGTAAACAAACCGAGAAAAATAATTGTGTTGTGACAAAGCTAATTATGACTAGAAATCGTTATTTTGAGCCTTAACTTCACGTAGGGAACAAGGAAAATAGGATGATAATGAAGTTTCTAAGAGTTTGTAGAAAATCATAATTCTAAGAGTTTTAAAATTTAACAAGCCGAGCATAAACATATTTTATCTACAAACGCTTATCTTGAATAGAAATCGTTGTTTTAAGACTTAACTTCATAGTGGGAACGTGGGAAATCGACTATAATAAAGTTTTACCCAATTTGATACAAATAATCAAACTAAGAGTTTTCAAAGTAAATAAGCCGAGTATAATCGCAAGCTCTCACAAAGCTTTTTGTTACTAGAAATCGTTTTTTAGAGCCTTTACTTCACGTATGGAATATAGGAAAGAGGACGATAATGAAGTTTCAACGATTTTATAAAAAATCATACGTCTAAGAGTTTTCAAATTTAACAAGCCGAGGATAAACATATTTTATCGACAAACGCTTATTTGGAATAGAAATCGTTGTTTTAAGACTTAACTTCACATTGGGGACGTGGGAAATCGAACTACAATAAAGGTTTACCCATTTTGATACAAATAATCAAACTAAGAGATTTGAAAGTAAACAAGACGAGTATAATCATTGTGTTGTCACAAAGTTAAATGTGACTAGAAATCGTTGTTTTGAGCCTTAACTTCATGTAGGGAACATGGGAAATAGGACGATAATGAAGTTTCAATGATTTTGTATAAAATCATAATTCTAAGGGTATTAAAATTTAACAATCCGAGCATAAACATATTTTATCTACAAACGCTTATTTTGAATAGAAATCGTTGTTTAAAGAATTAGCTTCACATTGGGAACGTGGGAAATCGAATCATAATGAAGTTTTACCCATTTTGATACAAATAATCAAACTAAGATTTTTGAAAGTAAACAAGCCGAGTATAGTCATTAAGCTATCACAAAGCTTATTGTGACTAGAAATCGCTATTTTGAGCCATAACTTCACGTAGGAATGCGGGAAATAGGACGATAATGAAGTTTCAATGATTTTGTATAAAATCATAATTCTAAGAGTTTTAAAATTTAACAAGCCGAGCATAAACATATTTATCTACAAACGCTAATTTTGAAAAGAAATCGTTGTTTTAAGACTTAACTTCACATTGGGAACGTAGGAAATAAAACTATAATGAAATTTTTCCCATTTTGAAACAAATAATCAAACTAAGAGTTTTGAAAGTAAACAAGCCGACTATATTCATTAAGTCATCACAAAGCTTATTGTGACTAGAAATCGGTTATTTGAGCCTTAACTTCATGCAGGAACGAGGAAAATAGGACGATAATGAAGTTTCAACGAGTTTGTATAAAATCATAATTCTAAAAGTTTTAAAATTTAACAAACCAAGCATAAACATATTTTATCTACAAACGGTTATTTTGAATAGAAATCGTTGTTTTAGGCCTTAACTTTACATTGGGAACATGGGAAATCGAACTATAATGAAGTTTTACCAATTTTGATACAAATAATCAAACTAAGAGTTTTGAAAGTAAACAAACCGAGAAAAATAATTGTGTTGTGACAAAGCTAATTATGACTAGAAATCGTTATTTTGAGCCTTAACTTCACGTAGGGAACAAGGAAAATAGGATGATAATGAAGTTTCTACGATTTTGTAAAAAATCATAATTCTAAGAGTTTTAAAATTTAACAAGCCGAGCATAAACATATTTTTATCTACAAACGCTTATCTTGAATAGAAATCGTTGTTTTAAGACTTAACTTCATAGTGGGAACGTGGGAAATCAGACTATAATGAAGTTTTACCCAATTTGATACAAATAATCAAACTAAGAGTTTTCAAAGTAAATAAGCCGAGTATAATCGTAAGCTCTCACAAAGCTTTTTGTTACTAGAAATCGTTTTTTAGAGCCTTTACTTCACGTATGGAATATAGGAAAGAGGACGATAATGAAGTTTCAACGATTTTATATAAAATCATACGTCTAAGAGTTTTCAAATTTAACAAGCGAGGATAAACATATTCTATCGACAAACGCTTATTTGGAATAGAAATCGTTGTTTTAAGACTTAACTTCACATTGGGGACGTGGGAAATCAAACTACAATAAAGGTTTACCCATTTTGATACAAATAATCAAACTAAGAGATTTGAAAGTAAACAAGACGAGTATAATCATTGTGTTGTCACAAAGTTAAATGTGACTAGAAATCGTTGTTTTGAGCCTTAACTTCATGTAGGGAATATGGGAAAATAGGACGATAATGAAGTTTCAATGATTTTGTATAAAATCATAATTCTAAGGGTATTAAAATTTAACAAGCCGAGCATAAACATATTTTATCTACAAACGCTTATTTTGAATAGAAATCGTTGTTTAAAGAATTAGCTTCACATTGGGAACGTGGGAAATCGAATCGTAATGAAGTTTTACTCATTTTGATACAAATAATCAAACTAAGATTTTTGAAAGTAAACAAGCCGAGTATAGTCATTAAGCTATCACAAAGCTTATTGTGACTAGAAATCGCTATTTTTAGCCATAACTTCACGTAGGGAATGTGGGAAATAGGACGATAATGAAGTTTCAACGATTTTGTATAAAATCATAATTCTAAGAGTTTTAAAATTTAACAAGCCGACCATAAACATATTTATCTACAAACGCTAATTTTGAAAAGAAATCGTTGTTTTAAGACTTAACTTCACATTGGGAACATAGGAAATAGAACTATAATGAAATTTTTTCCATTTTGAAACAAATAATTAAACTAAGAGTTTTGAAAGTAAACAAGCCGACTATATTGATTAAGCTGTCAGAAAGCTTACTGTGACTAGAAATCGGTTATTTGAGCCTTAACTTCATGCAGGGAACGAGGAAAATAGGACGATAATGAAGTTTCAACGATTTTGTATAAAATCATAATTCTAAAAGTTTTAAAATTTAACAAACCGAGCATAAACATATTTTATCTACAAACGGTTATTTTGAATAGAAATCGTTGTTTTAGGCCTTAACTTTACATTGGGAACGTGGGAAATCGAACTATAATGAAGTTTTACCAATTTTGATACAAATAATCAAACTAAGAGTTTTGAAAGTAAACAAACCGAGAAAAATAATTGTGTTGTGACAAAGCTAATTATGACTAGAAATCGTTATTTTGAGCCTTAACTTCACGTAGGGAACAAGGAAAATAGGATGATAATGAAGTTTCTACGATTTTGTAGAAAATCATAATTCTAAGAGTTTTAAAATTTAACAAGCCGAGCATAAACATATTTTATCTACAAATGCTTATCTTGAATAGAAATCGTTGTTTTAAGACTTAACTTCATAGTGGGAACGTGGGAAATCAGACTATAATGAAGTTTTACCCAATTTGATACAAATAATCAAACTAAGAGTTTTCAAAGTAAATAAGCCGAGTATAATCAGTAAGCTCTCACAAAGCTTTTTGTTACTAGAAATCGTTTTTTAGAGCCTTTACTTCACGTATGGAATATAGAAAGAGGACGATAATGAAGTTTCAACGATTTTATAAAAAATCATACGTCTAAGAGTTTTCAAATTTAACAAGCCGAGGATAAACATATTTTATCGACAAACGCTTATTTGGAATAGAAATCGTTGTTTTAAGACTTAACTTCACATTGGGGACGTGGGAAATCGAACTACAATAAAGGTTTACCCATTTTGATACAAATAATCAAACTAAGAGATTTGAAAGTAAACAAGACGAGTATAATCATTGTGTTGTCACAAAGTTAAATGTGACTAGAAATCGTTGTTTTGAGCCTTAACTTCATGTAGGGAACATGGGAAATAGGACGATAATGAAGTTTCAATGATTTTGTATAAAATCATAATTCTAAGGGTATTAAAATTTAACAATCCGAGTATAAACATATTTTATCTACAAACGCTTATTTTGAATAGAAATCGTTGTTTAAAGAATTAGCTTCACATTGGGAACGTGGGAAATCGAACGCAATGAAGTTTTACCCATTTTGATACAAATAATCAAACTAAGATTTTTGAAAGTAAACAAGCCGAGTATAGTCATTAAGCTATCACAAAGCTTATTGTGACTAGAAAACGCTATTTTGAGCCATAACTTCACGTAGGGAATGCGGGAAATAGGACGATAATGAAGTTTCAATGATTTTGTATAAAATCATAATTCTAAGAGTTTTAAAATTTAACAAGCCGAGCATAAACATATTTATCTACAAACGCTAATTTTGAAAAGAAATCGTTGTTTTAAGACTTAACTTCACATTGGGAACGTAGGAAATAAAACTATAATGAAATTTTTCCCATTTTGAAACAAATAATCAAACTAAGAGTTTTGAAAGTAAACAAGCCGACTATATTCATTAAGCTGTCACAAAGCTTATTGTGACTAGAAATCGGTTATTTGAGCCTTAACTTCATGCAGGGAACGAGGAAAATAGGACGATAATGAAGTTTCAACGATTTTGTATAAAATCATAATTCTAAAAGTTTTAAAATTTAACAAACCGCGCATAAACATATTTTATCTACAAACGGTTATTTTGAATAGAAATCGTTGTTTTAGGCCTTAACTTTACATTGGGAACATGGGAAATCGAACTATAATGAAGTTTTACCAATTTTGATACAAATAATCAAACTAAGAGTTTTGAAAGTAAACAAACCGAGAAAAATAATTGTGTTGTGACAAAGCTAATTATGACTAGAAATCGTTATTTTGAGCCTTAACTTCACGTAGGGAACAAGGAAAATAGGATGATAATGAAGTTTCTACGATTTTGTAAAAAATCATAATTCTAAGAGTTTTAAAATTTAACAAGCCGAGCATAAACATATTTTTATCTACAAACGCTTATCTTGAATAGAAATCGTTGTTTTAAGACTTAACTTCATAGTGGGAACGTGGGAAATCAGACTATAATGAAGTTTTACCCAATTTGATACAAATAATCAAACTAAGAGTTTTCAAAGTAAATAAGCCGAGTATAATCGCAAGCTCTCACAAAGCTTTTTGTTACTAGAAATCGTTTTTTAGAGCCTTTACTTCACGTATGGAATATAGGAAAGAGGACGATAATGAAGTTTCAACGATTTTATATAAAATCATACGTCTAAGAGTTTTCAAATTTAACAAGCCGAGGATAAACATATTTTATCGACAAACGCTTATTTGGAATAGAAATCGTTGTTTTAAGACTTAACTTCACATTGGGGACGTGGGAAATCAAACAGCAATAAAGGTTTACCCATTTTGATACAAATAATCAAACTAAGAGATTTGAAAGTAAACAAGACGAGTATAATCATTGTGTTGTCACAAAGTTAAATGTGACTAGAAATCGTTGTTTTGAGCCTTAACTTCATGTAGGGAATATGGGAAATAGGACGATAATGAAGTTTCAATGATTTTGTATAAAATCATAATTCTAAGGGTATTAAAATTTAACAAGCCGAGCATAAACATATTTTATCTACAAACGCTTATTTTGAATAGAAATCATTGTTTAAAGAATTAGCTTCACATTGGGAACGTGGGAAATCGAATCGTAATGAAGTTTTACCCATTTTGATACAAATAATCAAACTAAGAGTTTTGAAAGTAAACAAGCCGAGTATAGTCATTAAGCTATCACAAAGCTTATTGTTTCTAGAAATCGCTATTTTGAGCCATAACTTCACGTAGGGAATGTGGAAAATAGGACGATAATGAAGTTTCAACGATTTTGTATAAAATCATAATTCTAAGAGTTTTAAAATTTAACAAGCCGAGCATAAACATATTTATCTACAAACGCTAATTTTGAAAAGAAATCGTTGTTTTAAGACTTAACTTCACATTGGGAACGTAGGAAATAGAACTATAATGAAAATTTTCCCATTTTGAAACAAATAATCAAACTAAGAGTTTTGAAAGTAAACAAGCCGACTATATTCATTAAGCTGTCACAAAGCTTATTGTGACTAGAAATCGGTTATTTGAGCCTTAACTTCATGCAGGGAACGAGGGAAATAGGACGATAATGAAGTTTCAACGATTTTGTATAAAATCATAATTCTAAAAGTTTTAAAATTTAACAAACTGAGCATAAACATATTTTATCTACAAACGGTTATTTTGAATAGAAATCGTTGTTTTAGGCCTTAACTTTACATTGAGAACGTGGGAAATCGAACTATAATGAAGTTTTACTAATTTTGATACAAATAATCAAACTAAGAGTTTTGAAAGTAAACAAACCGAGAAAAATAATTGTGTTGTGACAAAGCTAATTATGACTAGAAATCGTTATTTTGAGCCTTAACTTCACGTAGGGAACAAGGAAAATAGGATGATAATGAAGTTTCTACGATTTTGTAAAAAATCATAATTCTAAGAGTTTTAAAATTTAACAAGCCGAGCATAAACATATTTTATCTACAAACGCTTATCTTGAATAGAAATCGTTGTTTTAAGACTTAACTTCTTAGTGGGAACGTGGGAAATCAGACTATAATGAAGTTTTACCCAATTTGATACAAATAATCAAACAAAGAGTTTTCAAAGTAAATAAGCCGAGTATAATCGCAAGCTCTCACAAAGCTTTTTGTTACTAGAAATCGTTTTTTAGAGCCTTTACTTCACGTATGGAATATAGGAAAGAGGACGATAATGAAGTTTCAACGATTTTATATAAAATCATACGTCTAAGAGTTTTCAAATTTAACAAGCCGAGGATAAACATATTTTATCGACAAACGCTTATTTGGAATAGGAATCGTTGTTTTAAGACTTAACTTCACATTGGGGACGTGGGAAATCGAACTACAATAAAGGTTTACCCATTTTGATACAAATAATCAAACTAAGAGATTTGAAAGTAAACAAGACGAGTATAATCATTGTGTTGTCACAAAGTTAAATGTGACTAGAAATCGTTATTTTGAGCCTTAACTTCATGTAGGGAACATGGGAAATAGGACGATAATGAAGTTTCAATGATTTTGTAAAAATCATAATTCTAAGGGTATTAAAATTTAACAAGCCGAGCATAAACATATTTTATCTACAAACGCTTATTTTGAATAGAAATCGTTGTTTAAAGAATTAGCTTCACATTGGGAACGTGGGAAATCGAACTGTAATGAAGTTTTACCCATTTTGATACAAATAATCAAACTAAGATTTTTGAAAGTAAACAAGCCGAGTATAGTCATTAAGCTATCACAAAGCTTATTGTGACTAGAAATCGCTATTTTTAGCCATAACTTCACGTAGGGAATGTGGGAAATAGGACGATAATGAAGTTTCAACGATTTTGTATAAAATCAAAATTCTAAGAGTTTTAAAATTTAACAAGCCGAGCATAAACATATTTATCTACAAACGCTAATTTTGAAAAGAAATCGTTGTTTTAAGACTTAACTTCACATTGGGAACGTAGGAAATAGAATTATAATGAAATTTTTCCCATTTTGAAACAAATAATCAAACTAAGAGTTTTGAAAGTAAACAAGCCGACTATATTCATTAAGCTGTCAGAAAGCTTACTGTGTCTAGAAATCGGTTATTTGAGCCTTAACTTCATGCAGGGAACGAGGGAAATAGGACGATAATGAAGTTTCAACGATTTTGTATAAAATCATAATTTTAAAAGTTTTAAAATTTAACAAACCGAGCATAAACATATTTTATCTACAAATGGTTATTTTGAATAGAAATCGTTGTTTTAGGCCTTAACTTTACATTGGGAACATGGGAAATCGAACTATAATGAAGTTTTACCAATTTTGATACAAATAATCAAACTAAGAGTTTTGAAAGTAAACAAACCGAGAAAAATAATTGTGTTGTGACAAAGCTAATTATGACTAGAAATCGTTATTTTGAGCCTTAACTTCACGTAGGGAACAAGGAAAATAGGATGATAATGAAGTTTCTACGATTTTGTAAAAAATCATAATTCTAAGAGTTTTAAAATTTAACAAGCCGAGCATAAACATATTTTATCTCTACAAACGCTTATCTTGAATAGAAATCGTTGTTTTAAGACTTAACTTCATAGTGGGAACGTGGGAAATCGAGACTATAATGAAGTTTTACCCAATTTGATACAAATAATCAAACTAAGAGTTTTCAAAGTAAATAAGCCGAGTATAATCGCAAGCTCTCACAAAGCTTTTTGTTACTAGAAATCGTTTTTTAGAGCCTTTACTTCACGTATGGAATATAGGAAAGAGGACGATAATGAAGTTTCAACGATTTTATATAAAATCATACGTCTAAGAGTTTTCAAATTTAACAAGCCGAGGATAAACATATTTTATCGACAAACGCTTATTTGGAATAGGAATCGTTGTTTTAAGACTTAACTTCATATTGGGGACGTGGGAAATCAAACAGCAATAAAGGTTTATCCATTTTGATACAAATAATCAAACTAAGAGATTTGAAAGTAAACAAGACGAGTATAATCATTGTGTTGTCACAAAGTTAAATGTGACTAGAAATCGTTGTTTTGAGCCTTAACTTCATGTAGGGAATATGGGAAATAGGACGATAATGAAGTTTCAATGATTTTGTATAAAATCATAATTCTAAGGGTATTAAAATTTAACAAGCCGAGCATAAACATATTTTATCTACAAACGCTTATTTTGAATAGAAATCGTTGTTTAAAGAATTAGCTTCACATTGGGAACGTGGGAAATCGAACTGTAATGAAGTTTTACCCATTTTGATACAAATAATCAAACTAAGATTTTTGAAAGTAAACAAGCCGAGTATAGTCATTAAGCTATCACAAAGCTTATTGTGACTAGAAATCGCTATTTTTAGCCATAACTTCACGTAGGGAATGTGGGAAATAGGACGATAATGAAGTTTCAACGATTTTGTATAAAATCATAATTCTAAGAGTTTTAAAATTTAACAAGCCGACCATAAACATATTTATCTACAAACGCTAATTTTGAAAAGAAATCGTTGTTTTAAGACTTAACTTCACATTGGGAACGTAGGAAATAGAACTATAATGAAATTTTTTCCATTTTGAAACAAATAATTAAACTAAGAGTTTTGAAAGTAAACAAGCCGACTATATTGATTAAGTCATCGAAAAGCTTACTGTGACTAGAAATCGGTTATTTGAGCCTTAACTTCATGCAGGGAACGAGGAAAATAGGACGATAATGAAGTTTCAACGATTTTGTATAAAATCATAATTCTAAAAGTTTTAAAATTTAACAAACCGAGCATAAACATATTTTATCTACAAATGGTTATTTTGAATAGAAATCGTTGTTTTAGGCCTTAACTTTACATTGGGAACGTGGGAAATCGAACTATAATGAAGTTTTACCAATTTTGATACAAATAATCAAACTAAGAGTTTTGAAAGTAAACAAACCGAGAAAAATAATTGTGTTGTGACAAAGCTAATTATGACTAGAAATCGTTATTTTGAGCCTTAACTTCACGTAGGGAACAAGGAAAATAGGATGATAATGAAGTTTCTACGATTTTGTAAAAAATCATAATTCTAAGAGTTTTAAAATTTAACAAGCCGAGCATAAACATATTTTATCTACAAACGCTTATCTTGAATAGAAATCGTTGTTTTAAGACTTAACTTCATAGTGGGAACGTGGGAAATCAGACTATAATGAAGTTTTACCCAATTTGATACAAATAATCAAACTAAGAGTTTTCAAAGTAAATAAGCCGAGTATAATCAGTAAGCTCTCACAAAGCTTTTTGTTACTAGAAATCGTTTTTTAGAGCCTTTACTTCACGTATGGAATATAGGAAAGAGGACGATAATGAAGTTTCAACGATTTTATAAAAAATCATACGTCTAAGAGTTTTCAAATTTAACAAGCCGAGGATAAACATATTTTATCGACAAACGCTTATTTGGAATAGAAATCGTTGTTTTAAGACTTAACTTCACATTGGGGACGTGGGAAATCGAACTACAATAAAGGTTTACCCATTTTGATACAAATAATCAAACTAAGAGATTTGAAAGTAAACAAGACGAGTATAATCATTGTGTTGTCACAAAGTTAAATGTGACTAGAAATCGTTGTTTTGAGCCTTAACTTCATGTAGGGAACATGGGAAATAGGACGATAATGAAGTTTCAATGATTTTGTATAAAATCATAATTCTAAGGGTATTAAAATTTAACAATCCGAGCATAAACATATTTTATCTACAAACGCTTATTTTGAATAGAAATCGTTGTTTAAAGAATTAGCTTCACATTGGGAACGTGGGAAATCGAATCGTAATGAAGTTTTACCCATTTTGATACAAATAATCAAACTAAGATTTTTGAAAGTAAACAAGCCGAGTATAGTCATTAAGCTATCACAAAGCTTATTGTGACTAGAAATCGCTATTTTGAGCCATAACTTCACGTAGGGAATGCGGGAAATAGGACGATAATGAAGTTTCAATGATTTTGTATAAAATCATAATTCTAAGAGTTTTAAAATTTAACAAGCCGAGCGTAAACATATTTATCTACAAACGCTAATTTTGAAAAGAAATCGTTGTTTTAAGACTTAACTTCACATTGGGAACGTAGGAAATAAAACTATAATGAAATTTTTCCCATTTTGAAACAAATAATCAAACTAAGAGTTTTGAAAGTAAACAAGCCGACTATATTCATTAAGCTGTCACAAAGCTTATTGTGACTAGAAATCGGTTATTTGAGCCTTAACTTCATGCAGGGAACGAGGAAAATAGGACGATAATGAAGTTTCAACGAGTTTGTATAAAATCATAATTCTAAAAGTTTTAAAATTTAACAAACCGCGCATAAACATATTTTATCTACAAACGGTTATTTTGAATAGAAATCGTTGTTTTAGGCCTTAACTTTACATTGGGAACGTGGGAAATCGAACTATAATGAAGTTTTACCAATTTTGATACAAATAATCAAACTAAGAGTTTTGAAAGTAAACAAACCGAGAAAAATAATTGTGTTGTGACAAAGCTAATTATGACTAGAAATCGTTATTTTGAGCCTTAACTTCACGTAGGGAACAAGGAAAATAGGATGATAATGAAGTTTCTACGATTTTGTGAAAAATCATAATTCTAAGAGTTTTAAAATTTAACTAGCCGAGCATAAACATATTTTATCTGGAAACGCTTATTTTGAATAGAAATCGTTGTTTTAAGACTTAACTTCATAGTGGGAACGTGGGAAATCAGACTATAATGAAGTTTTACCCAATTTGATACAAATAATCAAACTAAGAGTTTTCAAAGTAAATAAGCCGAGTATAATCAGTAAGCTCTCACAAAGCTTTTTATTACTAGAAATCATTTTTTAGAGCCTTTACTTCACGTATGGAATATAGGAAAGAGGACGATAATGAAGTTTCAACGATTTTATATAAAATCATACGTCTAAGAGTTTTCAAATTTAACAAGCCGAGGATAAACATATTTTATCGACAAAAGCTTATTTGGAATAGAAATCGTTGTTTTAAGACTTAACTTCACATTGGGGACGTGGGAAATCGAACTACAATAAAGGTTTACCCATTTTGATACAAATAATCAAACTAAGAGATTTGAAAGTAAACAAGACGAGTATAATCATTGTGTTGTCACAAAGTTAAATGTGACTAGAAATCGTTGTTTTGAGCCTTAACTTCATGTAGGGAACATGGGAAATAGGACGATAATGAAGTTTCAATGATTTTGTATAAAATCATAATTCTAAGGGTATTAAAATTTAACAAGCCGAGCATAAACATATTTTATCTACAAACGCTTATTTTGAATAGAAATCGTTGTTTAAAGAATTAGCTTCACATTGGGAACGTGGGAAATCGAACTGTAATGAAGTTTTACCCATTTTGATACAAATAATCAAACTAAGAGTTTTGAAAGTAAACAAGCCGAGTATAGTCATTAAGCTATCACAAAGCTTATTGTGACTAGAAATCGCTATTTTGAGCCATAACTTCACGTAGGGAATGTGGGAAATAGGACGATAATGAAGTTTCAACGATTTTGTATAAAATCATAATTCTAAGAGTTTTAAAATTTAACAAGCCGAGCATAAACATATTTTATCTACAAACGCTAATTTTGTATAGAAATCGTTGTTTTAAGACTTAACTTCACATTGGGAACGTAGGAAATAGAACTATAATGAAATTTTTTCCATTTCTATACAAATAATCAAACTAAGAGTTTTGAAAGTAAACAAGCCGACTATATTCATTAAGCTGTCATAAAACTTATTGTGACTAGAAATCGGTTATTTGAGCCTTAACTTCATGCAGGGAATGAAGAAAATAGGACGATAATGAAGTTTCAACGATTTTGTATAAAATCATAATTCTAAAAGTTTTGAAATTTAACAAAGCGAGCATAAACATATTTTATCTACAAACGGTTATTTTGAATAGAAATTATTGTTTTAAGCCTTAACTTTAAATTGGGAACGTGAGAAATCGAACTATAATGAAGTTTTACTAATTTTGATAAAAATAATCAAACTAAGAGTTCTGAAAAGAAACAAACCGAGGAAAATAAATGTGTTGTGACAAAGCTAATTATAACTAGAAATCATTATTTTGAGCCTTAACTTCACGTAGGGAACAAGGAAAATAGGACGATAATAAAGTTTCTATGATTTTGTATAAAATCATAATTCTAAGAGTTTTAAAATTTAACAAGCCGAGCATAAACATATTTTATCTACAAACGCTTATTTTGAATAGAAATCGTTGTTTTAAGACTTAACTTCACAGTGGGAACGTGGGAAATCGAACTATAATTAAGTTTTACCCAATTTGATACAAATAATCAAACTAAGAGTTTTGAAAGTAAATAAGCCGAGTATAATCAGTAAGCTCTCACAAAGCTTTTTGTTACTAGAAATCATTTTTTAGAGCCTTTACTTCACGTCTGGAATATAGGAAATAGGACGATAATGAAGTTTCAACGATTTTGTATAATATCATAATTCTAAGAGTTTTCAAATTTAACAAGCCGAGGATAAACATATTTTATCGACAAACGCTTATTTGGAATAGAAATCGTTGTTTTAAGACTTAACTTCACATTGGGGACGTGGGAAATCGAACTCTAATAAAGGTTTACCCATTTTGAAACAAATAATCAAACTAAGAGCTTTGAAAGTAAACAAGACGAGTGTAATCATTGTGTGTCACAAAGTTAATTGTGACTAGAAATCGTTGTTTTGAGCCTTAACTTCACGTAGGCAACGTGGGAAATAGGACGATAATGAAGTTTCAATGATTTTGTATAAAATCGTAATTCTAAGAGTTTTAAAATTTAACAAGCAGAGCATAAACATATTTTATCTACAAACGCTTATTTTGAATAGAAATCGTTGTTTAAAGACTTAGCTTCACATTGGGAACGTGGGAAATCGAACTATAATGAAGTTTCACCCATTTTGATACAAATAATCAAAGTAAGAGTTTTGAAAGTAAACAAGCCGAGTATAATCATTAAGCTATCACAAAGCTTATTGTGACTAGAAATCGTTATTTTGAGCCATAACTTCACGTAAGGAATTTGGGAAAAAAAACGATAATGAAGTTTCAACGATTTTGTATAAAATCATAATTCTAAGAGTTTTAAAATTTAACAAGCCGAGCATAAACATATTTAATCTACAAACGCTTATTTCGAATAGAAATCGTTGTTTTAAGACTTAACTTCACATTGGGAACGTGGGAAATCGAACTATAATAAGGGTCTACCCATTTTGATACAAAGAATCAAACTAAGAGTTTTGAAAGTAAACAAGCCGAGTATAATCATTAAGCTATCACAAAGCTTATTGTGACTAGAAATCGTTGTTTTGAGCCATAACTTCACGTAGGGAGTGTGGAAAATAGGACGATAATGAAGTTTCAACGATTTTGTATAAAATCATAATTCTAAAAGTTTTAAAATTTAACAAACCGAGCATAAATATATTTTATCTACAAACGCTTATTTTGAAAAGAAATCGTTGTTTTAAGCCTTAACTTCACATTGGGAACGTGAGAAATCGAACTATAATGAAATTTTTACCAATTTTGATACAAATAATCAAGCTAAGAGTTTTGAAAGTAAACAACCCGAGAATAATCATTGTGTTGTCACAAAGTTAATTACGACTAGAAATCGTTATTTTGAGCCTTAACTTCACGTAGGGAACATGGGAAATTGGACGATAATGAAGTTTCTACGATCTTGTATAAAATAATAATTCTAAGAGTTTAAAAATTTAACAAACCGTGCATAAACATGTTTTATCTACAAATGCTTATTTTGATTAGAAATCGTTGTTCAAAGACTTAGCTTCACAGTGGGAACGTGGGAACGTTGGAAATCGAACTATAATGAAGGTTTGCCCATTTTGATACAAATAATCAAACTAAGAGTGTTGAAAGTAAACAAACCGAGAAAAATCATTGTGTTGTGACAAAGCTAATTATGACTAGAAATCGTTATTTTGAGCCTTAACTTCACGTAGGGAACAAGGAAAATAGGACGATAAGAAAGTTTCTACGATTTTGTTTAAAATCATAATTCTAAGAGTTTTAAAATTTAACAAGCCGAGCATAAACATATTTTATCTACAAACGCTTATTATGAATAGAAATCGTTATTTCAAGACTTAACTTCACCGTGGGAACGTGGGAAATCGAACTATAATGAAGTTTTAGACAATTTGATACAAATAATCAAACTAAGAGTTTTGAAAGTAAATAAGCCGAGTATAATCAGTAAGCTCTCATAAAGCTTTCTCTTACTAGAAATCGTTTTTTAGAGCCATAACTTCACGTATGGAATATGGGAAATAGGACGATAATGAAGTTTCAACGATTTTGTATAAAATCATAATTCTAACAGTTTTCAAATTTAACAAGTCGAGGATATACATATTTTATCTACAAACGCTTATTTGGAGTAGAAATCGTTGCTTTAAGACTTAACTTCACATTGGGGATGTGGGAAATCGAACTATAATAAAGGTTTACCAATTTTGATACAAATAATCAAACTAAGAGCTTTGAAAGTAAACAAGACGAGTATAATCATTGTGTTGTCACAAAGTTAATTGTGACTAGAAATTGTTGTTTTGAGCCTTAACTTCACGTAGGCAACGTGGGAAATATGACGATAATGAAGTTTCAACGATTTTGTATAAAATCATAATTCTAAGAGTTTTAAAATTTAACAAGCCGAGCATAAACATATTTTATCTACAAACGCTTATTTTGAATAGAAATCGTTGTTTAAAGACTTAGCTTCACATTGGAAACGTGGGAAATCGAACTATAATGAAGTTTTACCCATTTTGATACAAATAATAAAACTAAGAGTTTTGAAAGTAAACAAGCCGAGTATAATCATTAAGCTATCACAAAGCTTATAGTGACTAGAAATCGTTTTCTTGAGCCATAACTTCACATAGGGAATGTGGGAAATAGGACGATAATGAAGTTTCAACGATTTTGTATAAAATCATAATTCTAAGAGTTTTAAAAGTTAACAAGCCGAGCATAAAATATTTTATCTACAAACGCTTATTTTGAATGTAAATCGTTATTTTAATCCTTAACTTCACGTTGGGAATGTGTGAAATCGGACTATATTGTAGTTTTACCCATTTTTATACAAATAATCAAACTAAGAGTTTTGAATGTAAACAAGCCGAGTATAATCATTTAGCTGTCACAAAGCTTATTGTGACTGGAAATCCTTGTTCTGAGCATTAACTTCACGTAGGGAACGTGGAAAATAGGAGGATAATGAAGTTTCAACAATTTTGTTTAAAACAACAATTCTTAAAGTTTTAAAATTTAACAAGTAGAGCATAAACATATTTCATCTAGAAACGCTTATTTTGAATAGAAATCGTTGTTTTAATCCTTAACTTCAAATTGGGAATATGGGAAATGGAACTATAAAGAAGTTTTACCAATTTTGTTACAAATAATCAAACTAACAGTTTTGAAAGTAAACAAACCAAGTATAATCATTGTGTTGTCACAAAGCTAATTATAACTAGAAATCGTTATTTTGAGTCTTAACTTCACGTGGGGAACGTGGAAAATAGGACGATAATGAAGTTTTATGATTTTGTATAAAATCATAATTCTAAGAGTTTTAAAATTTTACAAGCTGTGGATAAACATATTTTATCTACAAACGCTGATTTTGAATAGAAATCATTGTTTTAAGACTTAACTTCACATTGGGAACGTTGGAAATCGAAGTATAATGAAGGTTAACCTATTTTGAGATAAATAATCAAACTAAGTGATTTGAAATTAAACAAGCCGAGTATAATCATTGTGTTGTCACAGAGTTAATTGTGACTAGAAATTGTTGTTTTGAGCCTTAATTTCACGTAGTGAACGTGGGAAATAGGACGATAATGAAGTTTCAACGATTTTGTATAAAATCATAATTCTAAGAGTTTTAAAATTTAACAAGCCGAGCATAAACATATTTTATCTACAAACGCTTATTTTGAATAGAAATCATTGTTTTAAGACTTAACATCACAGTGGGAACGTTGGAAACCGTACTACAATGAAGTTTTACCCATTTTGATACAAATAATCAAACTAAGAGTTTTGAAAGTAAAGAAGCCGAGTATTATCATTAAGCTCTCACAAAGCTTTTTGTGACTAGAAATCGTTTTTTAGAGCCTTTACTTCACGTATGGAATATAGGAAATAGGACGATAATAAAGTTTCAACGATTTTGTATAAAATCATAATTATAAGAGTTTTAAAATTTAACAAGCCGAGGATAAACATATTTTATTTGCAAACGCTTATTTGGAATAGAAATTGTTCTTTTAAGACTTAACTTCACACTGGGGACGTGGGAAATAGAAATATAATGAAGTTTTACCCATTTTGATACAAACAATCAAACTAAGAGTTTTGAATGTAAACAAACCGACTATAATCATTAAGCTATCACAAAGCTTATTGTGACTAGAAATCATTATTTTGAGCCGTAACTTCACATAGGGAATGTGGGAAATAGGACGATAATGAAGTTTCAATGATTTTGTATAAAATCATAATTCTAAGAGTTTTAAAATTTAACAAGCTGAGCATAAACATATTTTTATCTACAAACGCTATTTTTAATAGAAATCGTTGTTTTAAGACTTAGCGTCACATTGGGAACGTGGGAAATCGAAATATAATGACGTTTTTCCCATTTTGATACAAATAATCAAACTAAGAGTTTTGAATGTAAACAAACCGAGTATAATCATTAAGCTATCACAAAGCTTATTGTGACTAGAAATCGTTATTTTGAGCCGTAACTTCACGTCGGGAATGTGGGAAATAGGACGATAATGAAGTTTCAATGATTTTGTATAAAATCATAATTCTAAGAGTTTAAAAATTAAACAAGCCGAGCATAAACATATTTTTATCTACAAACGCTATTTTTAATAGAAATCGTTGTTTTAAGACTTAGCGTCACATTGGGAACGTGGGAAATCGAAATATAATGACGTTTTTCCCCTTTTGATACAAATAATCAAACTAAGAGTTTTGAAAGTAAACAAACCGAGAATAATCGTTAAGCTATCACAAAGCTTATTGTGACTAGAAATCATTATTTTGAGCCATAACTTCACGTAGGAAATGTGGGAAATAGGACGATAATGAAGTTTCAACGATTTTGTATAAAATCATAATTCTAAGAGTTTTAAAATTTAACAAGCCAAGCATAAACATATTTTATCTACAAACGCTAATTTTAAATAGAAATCGTTGTTTTAAGACTTAACTTCACATTGGGAACGTGAGAAATCGAACTATAATGAAACTTTTCCCATTTTGATAAAAATAATCAAACTAAGACTTTTAAAAGTAAACAAGCCGAGTATATTCATTAAGCTGTCACAAAGCTTATTGTGACTAGAAATCGGTTATTTGAGCCCTAACTTCATGTAGGAACGAGGAAAATAGGACGATAATGAAGTTTCAACGATTTTGGATAAAATCATAATTCTAAAAGTTTTAAAATTAAACAAATCGAGCATAAACATATTTTATTTACAAACGGTTATTTTGAATAGAAATCATTGTTTTAAGCCTTAACTTTATATTGGGAACGTGGGAAATCGAACTATAATGAAGTTTTACCAATTTTGATACAAATAATCAAACTAAGAGTTTTGAAAGTAAACAAACGGAGAATAATCATTGTGTTGTCACAAAGCTAATTATGACTAGAAATCGTTATTTTGAGCCTTAACTTCACGTAGGGATCATGGAAAATAGGACGATAATGAAGTTTCTACGATTTTGTATAAAATCATAATTCGAAGAGTTTTAAAATTTAACAAGCCGAGCATAAACATATTTTATCTAGAAACGCTTATTTTGAATAGAAATCGTTGTTTTAAGCCTTACTTTACATTGGGAACGTGAGAAATCGAACTATAATAAGGGTTTACCCATTTTGATACAAATAATCAAATTAAGAGTTTTTAAAGTAAACAAGCTTAGTATAATTATTATGCTATCACAAAGCTTATTGTGACTAGAAATCGTTGTTTTGAGACATAACTTCACGTAGGGAATGTGGGAAATAGGATGATAATGAAGTTTCAACGATTTTGTATAAAATCATAATTCTAAGAGTTTTAAAATTTAAAAAGCCGAGCATAAACATATTTTATCTACGAACGCTAATTTTAAATAAAAATCGTTGTTTTAAGACTTATATTCACATTTGGAACGTGGGAAATCGAACTATAATGAAGTTTTACACATTTTGATACAAATAATCAAACTAAGAGTTTTGAAAGTAAACAAGCCGAGTATAATCATTGTGTTGTCACAAAGTTCATTGTGACTAGAAATCGTTGTTTTGAGCATTAACTTCATGTAGGGAACGTGGGAAATAGGACGATAATGAAGTTTCAACGATTTTGCATAAAATCAAAATTCTAAGGGTTTTAAAATTTAACAAGTCGAGCATAAACATGTTTTATCTACAAACGCTTATTTTGAATAGAAATTGTTGTTTAAAGACTTAACTTCACATTGGGAACGTGAGAAATCGAACTATAATGAAGTTTTATCTATTTTGATACAAATAATAAAACTAAGAGTTTTGAAAGTAAACAAGCCGTGTATAATCATTTAGCTATCACGAAGCTTATTGTGACTAGAAATCGTTGTTTTGAGCCATAACTTCACGTTGGGAATGCGGGAAATAGGAAGATAATGAAGTTTCAACGATTTTGTATAAAATCATAATTCTAAGAGTTTTAAAATTTAACAAGCCGAGCATAAACATATTTTACCTACAAACGGTTATTTTTAATAGAAATCTTTGTTATAAGACTTAACTTCACATTGAGAATGTGGGAAATCGAACTATAATGATGTTTTACCCATTTTGATACAAATAATCAAACTAAGAGTTTTGTAAGTAAACAAGCCGAGTATAGTCATTAAGCTGTCACAAAGCTTATTGTGACTAGAAATCGTTGTTTTGAGCAGTAACTTCACGTAGGGAACGTGGAAAATAGGACGATAATGAAGTTTCAACGATTTTGTATAAAATAACAACTCTAAAAGTTTTAAAATTTAACAAGCCGAGCATAAACATATTTTATCTACAAACGCTTATTTTGAATAGAAATCGTTGTTTTAAGCCTTAACTTCACATTGGGAACGTGTGAAATCGAACTATAATGAAGTTGTACCCATTTTGATACAAATAATCGAACAAATAGTTTTGAAAGTAAACAAGTCGAGTATAATCATTACGCTGTGACAAAGCTTATTGTGACTAGAAATCGTTGTTTTGAGTCTTAACTTCACGTAGGGACCGTGGGAAATAGGACGATAATGAAGTTTCAATGATTTTGTATAAAATCATAATTCTAAGAGTTTTAAAATTTAACAAGCTGAGCATAAACATATTTTATCTACAAACACTTATTTTGAATAGAAATATTTATTTTAAGCCTTAACTTCACATTGGGCACTTGTGAAATCAAACTATAATGAAGTTTTATCTATTTTGATACAAATAATCAAACGAAGAGTTTTGAAAGTAAACAAGCCTAGTATAATTATTTAGTTATCACAAAGCTTATTGTGACTAGAAATCGTTGTTTTGAGCATTAACTTCACGTAGGGAATAAGGGAAATAGGACGACAATGAAGTTTCAACGACTTTGTATAAAATCATAATTCTTAGAGATTTAAAATTTAACAAGCCGAGCATAAACATATTTTATCAACAAGCGCTTATTTTGAATAGAAATCGTTGTATTAAGTATGTACTTCACATTGGGAACGTCGGAAATCGAACTATAATGAATGTTTACCCATTTTGAAGCAAATAATCTAACTAAGAGTTTTGAAAGTAAACAAGCCGAGTATAATCATTAAACTGTCAAAAAGCTTATTGTGACTAGAAATCGTTGTTTTGAGCTTTAACTTCACGTGGGGAACGTGGGAAATAGGACGAGAATGAAGTTTCAACGATTTAGCATAAAATCATAATTCTAAGAGTTTATAAATTTAACAAGCTGAGCATAAACATATTTTATCTACAAACGCTTATTTTAAATAGAAATCTTTGTTTCAACACTTAACTTCACATTGGGAACGAGGAAAATTGAACTATAATGAAGTTTTGCCCATTTTGATAAAAATAATCAAACAAAGAGTTTTGAAAGTAAACAAGCCGAGTATAATCATTAAGCTATCACAAAGCTTATTGTGACTAGAAATCGTTATTTTGAGCCATAACTTCACGTAGGAAATGTGGGAAATAGGACGATAATGACGTTTCAACGATTTTGTATAAAATCATAATTCTAAGAGTTTTAAAATTTAACAAGCCGAGCATAAACATATTTTATCTACAAACGCTAATTTTGAATAGAAATCGTTGTTTTAAGACTTAACTTCACATTGGGAACGTGGGAAATCGAACTATAATGAAACTTTTCCCATTTTGATACAAATAATCAAACTAAGAGTTTTAAAAGTAAACAAGCCGAGTATATTCATTAAGCTATCACAAAGCTTATTATGACTAGAAATCGGTTATTTGAGCCTTAACTTCATGTAGGGAACGAGGAAAATAGGACGATAATGAAGTTTCAACGATTTTGTATAAAATCATAATTCTCAATGTTTTAAAATTTAACAAACCGAGCATAAACATATTTTATCTACAAACGCTTATTTTGAATAAAAATCATTGTTTTAGGACTTAACTTCACATTGGGAACGTGAGAAATCGAACTATAATGATGTTTTATCCATTTTGATACAAATAATCAAACTAAGAGTTTTGAAAGTATAAAAGCCGAGTATAATCATTTAGCTATCAGAAAGCTTATTGTGACTAGAAATCGTTGTTTTAAGACATAACTTCACGTTGGGAATGCGGAAAATAGGACGATAATGAAGTTTCAACGATTTTTATAAAATCATAATTCTTAGAGTTTTAAAATTTAACAAGCCGAGCATAAACATATTTTACCTACAAACGCTTATTTTGAATAGAAATCGTTGTTTTAAGACTTAACTTCACATTGGGAATGTGGGAAATCGAACTATAATAAAGGTTTACCCATTTTGATACAAATAATCAAACTAAGAGACTTGAAAGTAAACAAGACAAGTATAATCATTAAACTGTCAAAAAGCTTATTGTGACTAGAAATCGTTGTTTTGAGCTTTAACTTCACGTGGGGAACGTGGGAAATAGGACGATAATGAAGTTTCAACGATTTTGTACAAAATCATAATTCTAAGAGTTTTAAAATTTAACAAGCCGAGCATAAACATATTTTATCCACAAACGCTTATTTGGAATAGAAATCGTTGTTTTAAGACTTAACTTCACATTGGGAACGTGCGAAATCGAACTATAACAAAGGTTTACCCATTTTGATACAAAAAATCAAACTAAGAGCTTTGAAACTAAACAAGACGAGTATAATCATTGTTTTGTCACAAAGTTAATTGTCACTAGAAACCATTGTTTTGAGCCTTAACTTCACGTAGGCGACGTTGGAAATAGGACGATAATGAAGTTTCAACGATTTTGTATAAAATCATAATTCTAAGAGTTTTAAAATTTAACAAGCTGAGCATAAACATATTTTATCTACAAACGCTTATTTTGAATAGAAATCGTTGTTTAAAGATTTAGCTTCACATTGGGAACGTGGGAAATCAAAATATAATGAAGTGTTACCCATTTTGATACAAATGATCAAACTAAGAGGTTTGAATGTAAACAAACCGAGTATAATCATTAAGCTATCACAAAGCTTATTGTAACTAGAAATCATTATTTTGAGCCATAACTTCACGTAGGGAATGTGGGAAATAGGACGATAATGAAGTTTCAACAATTTTGTATAAAATCATAATTCTAAGATTTTTCAAATTTAACAAGCTGAGCATAAACATATTTTATCTACAAACGCTAATTTTGAATAAAATCGTTGTTTTAAGACTTAACTTCACATTGGAAAAGTGGGAAATAGAACTATAATGAAATTTTTTTCATTTTGATACAAATAATCAAACTAAGACTTTTGAAAGTAAACAAGCCGAGTATAATCATTAAGCTGTCACAAAGCTTATTGTGACTAGATATCGGTTATTTGAGCCTTAACTTCATGTAGGGAACGTGGAAAATAGGACGATAATGAAGTTTCAACGATTTTGTATAAAATCACAATTCTAAAAGTTTTAAAATTTAACAAACCGAGCATAAACATATTTTATCTACAAATGCTTATTTTGAATAGAAATCGTTGTTTTAAGACTTAACTTCACATTGGAAACGTGGGAAATTGAACTATAATGAAATTTTTCCCATTTTAATACAAATAATCAAACTAAGAGATTTGAAAGTAAACAAGCCGAGTATAATCATTAAGCTGTCACAAAGCTTATTGTGACTAGAAATCGGTTATTTGAGCCTTAACTTCATGTAGGGAACGTGAAAAATAGGACGATAATGAAGTTTCAACGATTTTGCATAAAATCATAATTCTAAAAGTTTTAAAATTTAACAAACCGAGCATAAATATATTTTATCTACAAACGCTTATTTTGAATAGAAATCGTTGTTTTAAGACTCATCTTCACATTGGGAACGTGGGAAATCGAACTATAATGAAGTTTTACCAATATTGATAAAAATAATCAAACTAAGAGTTTTGAAAGTAAACAAACCGAGAATAATCATTGTGTTGTCACAATGCTAATTATGACTAGAAATCGTTATTTCGAGCTTTAACTTCACGTAGGGAACATGCGAAATAGGACGATAATGAAGTTTCTACGATTTTGTGTAAAATCATAATTCTAAGAGTTTTTAAATTTAACAAGCCGTGCATAAACATATTTTATCTACAAACGCTTATTTTCAATAGAAATCATTGTTTTAAGACTTAACCTTACATTGGAACGTGGGAAATCGAACTATAATGAAGGTTACCCATTTTGATTCAGATACAAATAATCAAACTAAGAGTTTTGAAAGTAAATAAGCCGTGTATAATCATTAAGCTGTCACAAAGCTTATTGTGACTAGAAATCGTTGTTTTGAGCCATAACTTCACGTCGGGAATGTGGGAAATAGTAAGATAATGAAGTTACAACGATTTTGTATAAAATCATAATTCTAAAAGTTTTAAAATTTAACAAGCCGAACATAAACATATTTTATCTACAAACGCTTATTTTGAATGTAAATCGTTATTTTAAGCCTTAACTTCACATTGGGAATGTGTGAAATTGAACTATAATGTAGTTTTACCCATTTTGATACAAATAATCAAACTAAGAGTTTTGAAAGTAAAAAGCCGAGTATAATCATTAAGCTGTCACAAAACTTATTGCGACTAGAAATCGTTGTTTTGAGCATTAACTTCACGTTGGGAATGTGGAAAATAGGACGATAATGAAGTTTCAAAGATTTTGTATAAAATCATAATTGTAAAAGTTTTAAAATTTAACAAACCGAGCATAAACATATTTTATCTACAAATGCTTATTTTGAATAGAAATCGTTGTTTTAAGACTTATCTTCACATTGGAAACGTGGGAAATCGAACTATAATGAAATTTTACCCATTTTAATACAAATAATCAAACTAAGAGATTTGAAAGTAAACAAGCCGAGTATAATCATTAAGCTGTCACAAAGCTTATTGTGACTAGATATCGGTTATTTGAGTCTTAACTTCATGTAGGGAACGTGGAAAATAGGACGATAATGAAGTTTCAACGATTTTGTATAAAATCTTAATTCTAAAAGTATTAAAATTTAACAAACCGAGCATAAACATATTTTATCTACATACGCTTATTTTGAATAGAAATCATTATTTTAAGACTTAACTTCACATTGGGAACGTTGGAAATCGAACTATAATGAAGGTTTACCTATTTTGAGACAAATAATCAAACTAAGCGATTTGAAAGTAAACAAGCCGAGTATAATCATTGTGTTGTCACAGAGTTAATTGTGACTAGAAATCATTGTTTTGAGCCTTAATTTCACGTAGGGAACGTGAGAAATCAAACTATAATAAAGGTTTACCCATTTTGAAACAAATAATCGAACTAAGAGCTTTGAAAGTAAACAAGAAGAGTATAATCATTGTGTTGTCAGAAAGTTAATTGTGACGAGAAATCGTTGTTTTGAGCCTTAACTTCACGTAGGTAACGTGGGAAATAGGACGATAATGAAGTTTCAACGATTTTGTATAAAATTATAATTCTAAGAGTTTTAAAATTTAACAAGCCGAGCATAAACAAATTTTATCTACAAACGCTTATTTTGAATAGAAATCGTTGTTTAAAGATTAAGCTTCACATTGGGAACGTGGGAAATCGAAATATAATGAAGTCTTACCCATTTTGATACAAATAATAAGCTAAGAGTTTTGAATGTAAACAAATCAAGTATAATCATTAAGCTATCACAAAGCTTATTGTGACTAGAAATCGTTATTTTGAGCCATAACTTCACGTAAGGAATGTGGAAAATAGGACGATAATGAAGTTTCAACGATTTTGTATAAAATCATAATTCTAAGAGTTTTAAAATTTAGCAAGCCGAGCATAAACATATTTTATCTTCAAATGCTTATTTTGAATAGAAATCGTTATTTTAAGACTTAACTTCACATTGGGAACGTTGGAAATCAAACTATAATGAGGGTTTACTTATTTTGAGACAAATAATCAAACTAAGCGATTTGAAAGTAAACAAGCCAAGTATAATCATTGTGTTGTCACAGAGTTAATTGTGACTAGAAATCGTTGTTTTGAGCCTTAATTTCACGTAGGGAACGTGGGAAATAGGACGATAATGAAGTTTCAACGATTTTGTATAAAATCATAATTCTAAGTGTATTAAAATTTAACAAGCCGAGCATAAACATATTTTATCTACAAACACTTATTTTGAATAGAAATCGTTGTTTTAAGACTTAACTTAACAAAGGGGAACGTGGAAAATCGAACTATAATGAAGTTTTACCCATTTTGATACAAATAAACAAACTAATAGTTTTGAAAGTAAATAAGTTTGAGTATAATCATTAAGCTCTCACAAAGCTTTTGTGACTAGAAATCGTGTTTTAGAGTCTTTACTTCACGTATGGAATATAGGAAACAAGACGATAATGAAGTTTCAACGATTTTGTATAAAATCATAATTCTAAGAGTTTTTAAATTTAACAAGCCGAGGATAAACATATTTTATTTACAAACGCTTATTTGGAATAGAAATCGTTATTTTAAGACTTAACTTCACATTGGGAACGTGCGAAATCGAACTATAATAAAGGTTTTCCCATTTTGATACAAATAATCAAACGAAGAGCTTTGAAAGTAAACAGGACGAGTATAGTCATTGTGTTGTCACAAAGTTAATTGTGACTAGAAATCGTTGTTTTGAGCCTTAACTTCACGTAGGCAACGTGGGAAATAGAACCATAATGAAGTTTCAACGATTTTGTATAAAATCATAATTCTAAGAGTTTTAAAATTTAACAAGCCGAGCATAAAGATATTTTATCTACAAACGCTTATTTTGAATAAAAATCGTTGTTAAAAGATTTAGCTTCACATTGGGAACGTGGGAAATCGAAATATAATGAAGTGTTACCCATTTTGATACAAATAATCAAACTAAGAGGTTTGAATGTAAACAAACCGAGTATAATCATTAAGCTATCACAAAGCTTATTGTGACCCGAGAAATCGTTATTTTGAGCCATAACTTCACGTAGGGAATGTGGGAAATAGGACGATAATGAAGTTTCAACGATTTTGTATAAAATCATAATTCTAAGAGTTTTAAAATTTAACAAGCTGAGCATAAACATATTTTATCTACAAACGCTTATTTTGAATAGAAATCGTTGTTTTAAGATTAAGCTTCACATTGGGAACGTGGGAAATCGAAATATAATGAAGTCTTACCCATTATGATACAAATAATCAAACTAAGAGTTTTCAATGTAAACAAACCGAGTATAATCATTAAGCTATCACAAAGCTTATTGTGACTAGAAATCCTTATTTTGAGCCATAACTTCACGTAGGGAATGTGGGAAATAGGACGATAATGAAGTTTCAACGATTTTGTATAAAATCATAATTCTAAGAGTTTTAAAATTTAGCAAGCCGAGCATAAACATATTTTATCTTCAAATGCTTATTTTGAATAGAAATCGTTATTTTAAGACTTAACTTCACATTGGGAACGTTGGAAATCGAACTATAATGAGGGTTTACTTATTTTGAGACAAATAATCAAACTAAGCGATTTGAAAGTAAACAAGCCAAGTATAATCATTGTGTTGTCACAGAGTTAATTGTGACTAGAAATCGTTGTTTTGAGCCTTAATTTCACGTAGGGAACGTGGGAAATAGGACGATAATGAAGTTTCAATGATTTTGTATAAAATCATAATTCTAAGTGTATTAAAATTTAACAAGCCGAGCATAAACATATTTTATCTACAAACACTTATTTTGAATAGAAATCGTTATTTTAAGACTTAACTTAACAGTGGGAACGTGGGAAATCGAACTATAATGAAGTTTTACCCATTTTGATACAAATAAACAAACTAAGAGTTTTGAAAGTAAATAAGTTTGAGTATAATCATTAAGCTCTCACAAAGCTTTTTGTGACTAGAAATCGTGTTTTAGAGTCTTTACTTCACGTATGGAATATAGGAAACAAGACGATAATGAAGTTTCAACGATTTTGTATAAAATCATAATTCTAAGAGTTTTTAAATTTAACAAGCCGAGGATAAACATATTTTATTTACAAACGCTTATTTGGAATAGAAATCGTTATTTTAAGACTTAACTTCACATTGGGAACGTGCGAAATCGAACTATAATAAAGGTTTTCCCATTTTGATACAAATAATCAAACGAAGAGCTTTGAAAGTAAACAGGACGAGTATAGTCATTGTGTTGTCACAAAGTTAATTGTGACTAGAAATCGTTGTTTTGAGCCTTAACTTCACGTAGGCAACGTGGGAAATAGAACCATAATGAAGTTTCAACGATTTTGTATAAAATCATAATTCTAAGAGTTTTAAAATTTAACAAGCCGAGCATAAAGATATTTTATCTACAAACGCTTATTTTGAATAAAAATTGTTGTTAAAAGATTTAGCTTCACATTGGGAACGTGGGAAATCGAAATATAATGAAGTGTTACCCATTTTGATACAAATAATCAAACTAAGAGGTTTGAATGTAAACAAACCGAGTATAATCATTAAGCTATCACAAAGCTTATTGTGACCGAGAAATCGTTATTTTGAGCCATAACTTCACGTAGGGAATGTGGGAAATAGGACGATAATGAAGTTTCAACGATTTTGTATAAAATCATAATTCTAAGAGTTTTAAAATTTAACAAGCTGAGCATAAACATATTTTATCTACAAACGCTTATTTTGAATAGAAATCGTTGTTTTAAGATTAAGCTTCACATTGGGAACGTGGGAAATCGAAATATAATGAAGTCTTACCCATTATGATACAAATAATCAAACTAAGAGTTTTCAATGTAAACAAACCGAGTATAATCATTAAGCTATCACAAAGCTTATTGTGACTAGAAATCCTTATTTTGAGCCATAACTTCACGTAGGGAATGTGGGAAATAGGACGATAATGAAGTTTCAACGATTTTGTATAAAATCATAATTCTAAGAGTTTTAAAATTTAGCAAGCCGAGCATAAACATATTTTATCTTCAAATGCTTATTTTGAATAGAAATCGTGTTTTAGAGTCTTTACTTCACGTATGGAATATAGGAAACAAGACGATAATGAAGTTTCAACGATTTTGTATAAAATCATAATTCTAAGAGTTTTTAAATTTAACAAGCCGAGGATAAACATATTTTATTTACAAACGCTTATTTTGGAATAGAAATCGTTATTTTAAGACTTAACTTCACATTGGGAACGTGCGAAATCGAACTATAATAAAGGTTTTCCCATTTTGATACAAATAATCAAACGAAGAGCTTTGAAAGTAAACAGGACGAGTATAGTCATTGTGTTGTCACAAAGTTAATTGTGACTAGAAATCGTTGTTTTGAGCCTTAACTTCACGTAGGCAACGTGGGAAATAGAACCATAATGAAGTTTCAACGATTTTGTATAAAATCATAATTCTAAGAGTTTTAAAATTTAACAAGCCGAGCATAAAGATATTTTATCTACAAACGCTTATTTTGAATAAAAATCGTTGTTAAAAGATTTAGCTTCACATTGGGAACGTGGGAAATCGAAATATAATGAAGTGTTACCCATTTTGATACAAATAATCAAACTAAGAGGTTTGAATGTAAACAAACCGAGTATAATCATTAAGCTATCACAAAGCTTATTGTGACCGAGAAATCGTTATTTTGAGCCATAACTTCACGTAGGGAATGTGGGAAATAGGACGATAATGAAGTTTCAACGATTTTGTATAAAATCATAATTCTAAGAGTTTTAAAATTTAACAAGCTGAGCATAAACATATTTTATCTACAAACGCTTATTTTGAATAGAAATCGTTGTTTTAAGATTAAGCTTCACATTGGGAACGTGGGAAATCGAAATATAATGAAGTCTTACCCATTATGATACAAATAATCAAACTAAGAGTTTTCAATGTAAACAAACCGAGTATAATCATTAAGCTATCACAAAGCTTATTGTGACTAGAAATCCTTATTTTGAGCCATAACTTCACGTAGGGAATGTGGGAAATAGGACGATAATGAAGTTTCAACGATTTTGTATAAAATCATAATTCTAAGAGTTTTAAAATTTAGCAAGCCGAGCATAAACATATTTTATCTTCAAATGCTTATTTTGAATAGAAATCGTTATTTTAAGACTTAACTTCACATTGGGAACGTTGGAAATCGAACTATAATGAGGGTTTACTTATTTTGAGACAAATAATCAAACTAAGCGATTTGAAAGTAAACAAGCCAAGTATAATCATTGTGTTGTCACAGAGTTAATTGTGACTAGAAATCGTTGTTTTGAGCCTTAATTTCACGTAGGGAACGTGGGAAATAGGACGATAATGAAGTTTCAACGATTTTGTATAAAATCATAATTCTAAGTGTATTAAAATTTAACAAGCCGAGCATAAACATATTTTATCTACAAACACTTATTTTGAATAGAAATCGTTGTTTTAAGACTTAACTTAACAGTGGGAACGTGGGAAATCGAACTATAATGAAGTTTTACCCATTTTGATACAAATAAACAAACTAAGAGTTTTGAAAGTAAATAAGCTGAGTATAATCATTAAGCTCTCACAAAGCTTTTTGTGACTAGAAATCGTGTTTTAGAGTCTTTACTTCACGTATGGAATATAGGAAACAAGACGATAATGAAGTTTCAACGATTTTGTATAAAATCATAATTCTAAGAGTTTTTAAATTTAACAAGCCGAGGATAAACATATTTTATTTACAAACGCTTATTTGGAATAGAAATCGTTATTTTAAGACTTAACTTCACATTGGGAACGTGCGAAATCGAACTATAATAAAGGTTTTCCCATTTTGATACAAATAATCAAACGAAGAGCTTTGAAAGTAAACAGGACGAGTATAGTCATTGTGTTGTCACAAAGTTAATTGTGACTAGAAATCGTTGTTTTGAGCCTTAACTTCACGTAGGCAACGTGGGAAATAGAACCATAATGAAGTTTCAACGATTTTGTATAAAATCATAATTCTAAGAGTTTTAAAATTTAACAAGCCGAGCATAAAGATATTTTATCTACAAACGCTTATTTTGAATAAAAATTGTTGTTAAAAGATTTAGCTTCACATTGGGAACGTGGGAAATCGAAATATAATGAAGTGTTACCCATTTTGATACAAATAATCAAACTAAGAGGTTTGAATGTAAACAAACCGAGTATAATCATTAAGCTATCACAAAGCTTATTGTGACCAGAAATCGTTATTTTGAGCCATAACTTCACGTAGGGAATGTGGGAAATAGGACGATAATGAAGTTTCAACGATTTTGTATAAAATCATAATTCTAAGAGTTTTAAAATTTAACAAGCTGAGCATAAACATATTTTATCTACAAACGCTTATTTTGAATAGAAATCGTTGTTTTAAGATTAAGCTTCACATTGGGAACGTGGGAAATCGAAATATAATGAAGTCTTACCCATTATGATACAAATAATCAAACTAAGAGTTTTCAATGTAAACAAACCGAGTATAATCATTAAGCTATCACAAAGCTTATTGTGACTAGAAATCCTTATTTTGAGCCATAACTTCACGTAGGGAATGTGGGAAATAGGACGATAATGAAGTTTCAACGATTTTGTATAAAATCATAATTCTAAGAGTTTTAAAATTTAGCAAGCCGAGCATAAACATATTTTATCTTCAAATGCTTATTTTGAATAGAAATCGTGTTTTAGAGTCTTTACTTCACGTATGGAATATAGGAAACAAGACGATAATGAAGTTTCAACGATTTTGTATAAAATCATAATTCTAAGAGTTTTTAAATTTAACAAGCCGAGGATAAACATATTTTATTTACAAACGCTTATTTGGAATAGAAATCGTTATTTTAAGACTTAACTTCACATTGGGAACGTGCGAAATCGAACTATAATAAAGGTTTTCCCATTTTGATACAAATAATCAAACGAAGAGCTTTGAAAGTAAACAGGACGAGTATAGTCATTGTGTTGTCACAAAGTTAATTGTGACTAGAAATCGTTGTTTTGAGCCTTAACTTCACGTAGGCAACGTGGGAAATAGGACCATAATGAAGTTTCAACGATTTTGTATAAAATCATAATTCTAAGAGTTTTAAAATTTAACAAGCCGAGTATAAAGATATTTTATCTACAAACGCTTATTTTGAATAAAAATCGTTGTTTAAAGATTTAGCTTCACATTGGGAACGTGGGAAATCGAAATATAATGAAGTGTTACCCATTTTGATACAAATAATCAAACTAAGAGGTTTGAATGTAAACAAACCGAGTATAATCATTAAGCTATCACAAAGCTTATTGTGACCAGAAATCGTTATTTTGAGCCATAACTTCACGTAGGGAATGTGGGAAATAGGACGATAATGAAGTTTCAACGATTTTGTATAAAATCATAATTCTAAGAGTTTTAAAATTTAACAAGCTGAGCATAAACATATTTTATCTACAAACGCTTATTTTGAATAGAAATCGTTGTTTTAAGATTAAGCTTCACATTGGGAACGTGGGAAATCGAAATATAATGAAGTCTTACCCATTTTGATACAAATAATCAAACTAAGAGTTTTGAATGTAAACAAACCGAGTATAATCATTAAGCTATCACAAAGCTTATTGTGACTAGAAATCCTTATTTTGAGCTATAACTTCACCTAGGGAATGTGGGAAATAGGACGATAATGAAGTTTCAACGATTTTGTATAAAATCATAATTCTAAGAGTTTTAAAATTTAGCAAGCCGAGCATAAACATATTTTATCTTCAAATGCTTATTTTGAATAGAAATCGTTATTTTAAGACTTAACTTCACATTGGGAACGTTGGAAATCAAACTATAATGAGGGTTTACTTATTTTGAGACAAATAATCAAACTAAGCGATTTGAAAGTAAACAAGCCAAGTATAATCATTGTGTTGTCACAGAGTTAATTGTGACTAGAAATCGTTGTTTTGAGCCTTAATTTCACGTAGGGAACGTGGGAAATAGGACGATAATGAAGTTTCAACGATTTTGTATAAAATCATAATTCTAAGTGTATTAAAATTTAACAAGCCGAGCATAAACATATTTTATCTACAAACACTTATTTTGAATAGAAATCGTTGTTTTAAGACTTAACTTAACAGTGGGAACGTGGGAAATCGAACTATAATGAAGTTTTACCCATTTTGATACAAATAAACAAACTAAGAGTTTTGAAAGTAAATAAGCTGAGTATAATCATTAAGTCACAAAGCTTTTTGTGACTAGAAATCGTGTTTTAGAGTCTTTACTTCACGTATGGAATATAGGAAACAAGACGATAATGAAGTTTCAACGATTTTGTATAAAATCATAATTCTAAGAGTTTTTAAATTTAACAAGCCGAGGATAAACATATTTTATTTACAAACTCTTATTTGGAATAGAAATCGTTATTTTAAGACTTAACTTCACATTGGGAACGTGCGAAATCGAACTATAATAAAGGTTTTCCCATTTTGATACAAATAATCAAACGAAGAGCTTCGAAAGTAAACAGGACGAGTATAGTCATTGTGTTGTCACAAAGTTAATTGTGACTAGAAATCGTTGTTTTGAGCCTTAACTTCACGTAGGCAACGTGGGAAATAGAACCATAATGAAGTTTCAACGATTTTGTATAAAATCATAATTCTAAGAGTTTTAAAATTTAACAAGCCGAGCATAAAGATATTTTATCTACAAACGCTTATTTTGAATAAAAATCGTTGTTTAAAGATTTAGCTTCACATTGGGAACGTGGGAAATCGAAATATAATGAAGTGTTACCCATTTTGATACAAATAATCAAACTAAGAGGTTTGAATGTAAACAAACCGAGTATAATCATTAAGCTATCACAAAGCTTATTGTGACCAGAAATCGTTATTTTGAGCCATAACTTCACGTAGGGAATGTGGGAAATAGGACGATAATGAAGTTTCAACGATTTTGTATAAAATCATAATTCTAAGAGTTTTAAAATTTAACAAGCTGAGCATAAACATATTTTATCTACAAACGCTTATTTTGAATAGAAATCGTTGTTTTAAGATTAAGCTTCACATTGGGAATGTGGGAAATCGAAATATAATGAAGTCTTACCCATTTTGATACAACTAATCAAACTAAGAGTTTTGAATGTAAACAAACCGAGTATAATCATTAAGCTATCACAAAGCTTATTGTGACTAGAAATCCTTATTTTGAGCTATAACTTCACATAGGGAATGTGGGAAATAGGACGATAATGAAGTTTCAACGATTTTGTATAAAATCATAATTCTAAGAGTTTTAAAATTTAGCAAGCCGAGCATAAACATATTTTATCTTCAAATGCTTATTTTGAATAGAAATCGTTATTTTAAGACTTAACTTCACATTGGGAACGTTGGAAATCAAACTATAATGAGGGTTTACTAATTTTGAGACAAATAATCAAACTAAGCGATTTGAAAGTAAACAAGCCGAGTATAATCATTGTGTTGTCACAGAGTTAATTGTGACTAGAAATCGTTGTTTTGAGCCTTAATTTCACGTAGGGAACGTGGGAAATAGGACGATAATGAAGTTTCAACGATTTTTTATAAAATCATAATTCTAAGAGTATTAAAATTTAACAAGCCGAGCATAAACATATTTTATCTACAAACACTTACTTTGAATAGAAATCGTTGTTTTAAGACTTAACTTCACAGTGGGAACGTGGGAAATCGAACTATAATGAAGTTTTACCCATTTTGATACAAATAAACAAACTAAGAGTTTTGAAAGTAAATAAGCCGAGTATAATCATTAAGCTCTCACAAAGCTTTTTGTGACTAGAAATCATGTTTTAGAGTCTTTACTTCACGTATGGAATATAGGAAACAAGACGATAATGAAGTTTCAACGATTTTGTATAAAATCATAATTCTAAGAGTTTTCAAATTTAACAAGCCGAGGATAAACATATTTTATTTACAAACGCTTATTTGGAATAGAAATCGTTGTTTTAAGACTTAACTTCACATTGGGAACGTGAGAAATCGAACTGTAATAAAGGTTTTCCCATTTTGATACAAATAATCAAACGAAGAGCTTTGAAAGTAAACAGGAAGAGTATAGTCATTGTGTTGTCACAAAGTTAATTGTGACTAGAAATCGTTGTTTTGAGCCTTAACTTCACGTAGGCAACGTGGGAAATAGGACGATAATGAAGTTTTAACGATTTTGTATAAAATCATAATTCTAAGAGTTTTAAAATTTAACAAGCCGAGCATAAAGATATTTTATCTGCAAACGCTTATTTTGAATAAAAATCGTTGTTTAAAGATTTAGCTTCACATTGGGAACGTGGGAAATCGAAATATAATGAAGTGTTACCCATTTTGATACAAATAATCAAACTAAGAGGTTTGAATGTAAACAAACCGAGTATAATCATTAAGCTATCACAAAGCTTATTGTGACCAGAAATCGTTATTTTGAGCCATAACTTCACGTAGGGAATGTGGGAAATAGGACGATAATGAAGTTTCAACGATTTTGTATAAAATCATAATTCTAAGAGTTTTAAAATTTAACAAGCTGAGCATAAACATATTTTATCTACAAACGCTTATTTTGAATAGAAATCGTTGTTTTAAGATTAAGCTTCACATTGGGAACGTGGGAAATCGAAATATAATGAAGTCTTACCCATTTTGATACAAATAATCAAACTAAGAGTTTTCAATGTAAACAAACCGAGTATAATCATTAAGCTATCACAAAGCTTATTGTGACTAGAAATCCTTATTTTGAGCCATAACTTCACGTAGGGAATGTGGGAAATAGGACGATAATGAAGTTTCAACGATTTTGTATAATATCATAATTCTAAGAGTTTTAAAATTTAGCAAGCCGAGCATAAACATATTTTATCTTCAAATGCTTATTTTGAATAGAAATCGTTATTTTAAGACTTAACTTCACATTGGGAACGTTGGAAATCGAACTATAATGAGGGTTTACTTATTTTGAGACAAATAATCAAACTAAGCGATTTGAAAGTAAACAAGCCGAGTATAATCATTGTGTTGTCACAGAGTTAATTGTGACTAGAAATCGTTGTTTTGAGCCTTAATTTCACGTAGGGAACGTGGGAAATAGGACGATAATGAAGTTTCAACGATTTTGTATAAAATCATAATTCTAAGAGTATTAAAATTTAACAAGCCGAGCATAAACATATTTTATCTACAAACACTTATTTTGAATAGAAATCGTTGTTTTAAGACTTAACTTCACAGTGGGAACGTGGGAAATCGAACTATAATGAAGTTTTACCCATTTTGATACAAATAAACAAACTAAGAGTTTTGAAAGTAAATAAGCCGAGTATAATCATTAAGCTCTCACAAAGCTTTTTGTGACAAGAAATCGTGTTTTAGAGTCTTTACTTCACGTATGGAATATAGGAAACAAGACGATAATGAAGTTTCAACGATTTTGTATAAAATCATTATTCTAAGAGTTTTCAAATTTAACAAGCCGAGGATAAACATATTTTATTTACAAACGCTTATCTGGAATAGAAATCGTTGTTTTAAGACTTAACTTCACATTGGGAACGTGCGAAATCGAACTATAATAAAGGTTTTCCCATTTTGATACAAATAATCAAACTAAGAGCTTTGAAAGTAAACAAGACGAGTATAGTCATTGTGTTGTCACAAAGTTAATTGTGACTAGAAATCGTTGTTTTGAGCCTTAACTTCACGTAGGCAACGTGGGAAATAGGACGATAATGAAGTTTCAACGATTTTGTATAAAATCATAATTCTAAGAGTTTTAAAATTTAACAAGCCGAGCATAAAAATATTTTATCTACAAACGCTTATTTTGAATAAAAATCGTTGTTTAAAGATTTAGCTTCACATTGGGAACGTGGGAAATCGAAATATAATGAAGTGTTACCCATTTTGATACAAATAATCAAACTAAGAGGTTTGAATGTAAACAAACCGAGTATAATCATTAAGCTATCACAAAGCTTATTGTGACCAGAAATCGTTATTTTGAGCCATAACTTCACGTAGGGAATGTGGGAAATAGGACGATAATGAAGTTTCAACGATTTTGTATAAAATCATAATTCTAAGAGTTTTAAAATTTAACAAGCTGAGCATAAACATATTTTATCTACAAACGCTTATTTTGAATAGAAATCGTTGTTTTAAGATTAAGCTTCACATTGGGAACGTGGGAAATCGAAATATAATGAAGTCTTACCCATTTTGATACAAATAATCAAACTAAGAGTTTTGAATGTAAACAAATCGAGTATAATCATTAAGCTATCACAAAGCTTATTGTGACTAGAAATCCTTATTTTGAGCCATAACTTCACGTAGGGAATGTGGGAAATAGGACGATAATGAAGTTTCAACGATTTTGTATAAAATCATAATTCTAAGAGTTTTAAAATTTAGCAAGCCGAGCATAAACATATTTTATCTACAAACACTAATTTGAATAGAAATCGTTGTTTTAAGACTTAACTTCACATTGGAAACATGGAAAATCGAACTATAATGGAATTTTTCGCATTTTAATACAAATAATCAAACTAAGAGTTTTGAAAGTAAACAAGCCGAGTATAATCATTAAGCTGTCACAAAGCTTATTGTGACTAGATATCGGTTATTTGAGCCTTAACTTCATGTAGGGAACATGGAAAATAGGACGATAATGAAGTTTCAACGATTTTGTATAAAATTATAATTCTAAAAGTTTTAAAATTTAACAAACCGAGCATAAACATATTTTATCTACAAACGCTTATTTTGAATAGAAATCATTATTTTAAGACTTAAGTTCACATTGGGAACGTTGGAAATCGAACTATAATGAAGGTTTACCTATTTTGAGACAAATAATTGATAAGTAGGTATTTATAGGATTTTATAGTATAGTTTTATATAGTTTAGTGTTAAAGTTTATTAAATATATATTTAATTATTTTTACTTTTGGTTTTTAGGTGAAACGGAGTGTACGGTTGAATCCGGGGCGGAAAAATACTCAAAATAGAGTATTTACTTGCAGTATTCGGATACCGGGAGAGTTAGTTTCGAAATATACGCCGACAATGGGATAAACGTACACAGCAGTGCCACGTGTCAACGTGTCATTCGTCGAGAGCCACGTGTCGCCTCCCCATTCGTCAAGCCGCGTCACACGCAGCTTGGTGTCCGCTACGTCGTCGATCCAGCACCGTCATCACCAATCGGCTACCGCCATGTGGACAAGCACGGCCGTCTCCTCTCTCCAGTGCTCGATCGCCTCGGGATGCGTGCTTTGGTCTTTGTCTCCCACATCTTCGCACGTTTCGCGCGAGCTTTCTCCGCGCCCTTCTCCCGCCACGTGTCTTCACCAGACCCGTCAACCGCACGTCACCGTCTCCACTCTCATCCAATCGCCTGCTGCCACGTCAGCCGCGTCATCACCCCAGCGCCAATCATCACGCGACACGTCAGCAACGCCCAGAAAACAGCCAATAAGCTCCTGACACGTCAGCAAGGACGAAAATACACCAAAAACCTATTTTCTCTCTCTTCCATACACCAATTCTTAGTAGTTTTACACATTAGGAATTTAGGTATAAATAGAACATCTATTATTCATTAGCTCTCTCTCTCTCACTCTTTCTCTCTGCATTAATTTGTGAGTAGCCATGTCTGGCTAATCAAGCCATTGCCTAGGTCGATGGTGAAGCAATTCAGGATTATGGATTCATGGCATAACTTGTGAGATCTTTTAATTTATTATTTTATTTAATTTAATTTCTTCTATTTCATTGTTGTTGATTTTAATGAATATGATTCAAACTTAGGGTATGTATGTGGCCAGTGCATGCTTTTAGGTGGAAAATCTATAGTTAATTGACTCATTAGTATCCGTAATTGTACTTTTGGGACAATATAAGTAACAAACATTCACCCGATTGCCGTCAAAACCTTTCGGTTCTTGAGTGTGCAACAATTGAATCTAGGTTGAATCGGGAGCGGACGCGATCCGGTTATCTAGGATTAGTATTCCCATAGAACTTTATTACTGCGGTTAGTGTGTTAAATCTTATGGCGGATGTCTAAGGTTATACATTAATTAGGGAAGTAGTTAGTGGCGGATGTCCTAGCTATCGAGATTAGGGGAATTAAGAATTTCTGGCGGATGTCGATTTTCCATAGCTAATCTAGGGGAACTTGAATTAATAATTGTTTTGGGTAAGATTGACGACCATGATATGTCATTGAATCTTGATCTTGTCTTGTGGAACCATAGACTTAGGTATTTAAATTAATTGTTCATAAACTTATATATTTATTTTAATTATTTAATTTATTAGTAATTAGATTAATTAATTTAGTTATTTTTCTAAACCCCTATTTTTTCCTTTCTTTTAGAACCTTAGAAATACTACCAATCTCTGTGGGATCGACCCTTTGCCACTATATGCAAATAGTTGGTTTAAGGAATTATTTTATTGACGCATTCGGCGTGCGTCAATAATCAAACTAAGCGATTTGAAAGTAAACAAGCCGAGTATAATCATTGTGTTGTCACAGAGTTAATTGTGACTAGAAATCGTTGTTTTGAGCCTTAATTTCACGTAAGGAACGTGGGAAATAGGACGACAATGAAGTTTCAATGATTTTGTATAAAATCATAATTCTAAGAGTATTAAAATTTAACAAGCCGAGCATAAACATATTTTATCTACAAACGCTTATTTTGAATAGAAATCATTGTTTTAAGACTTAACTTCACAGTGGGAACGTGGGAAATCGAACTATAATGAAGTTTTACCCATTTTGATACAAATAATCAAACTAAGAGTTTTGAAAGTAAATAAGCCGAGTATAATCATTAAGCTCTCACAAAGCTTTTTGTGACTAGAAATCGTGTTTTAGAGTCTTTACTTCACGTATGGAATATAGGAAACAAGACGATAATGAAGTTTCAACGATTTTGTATAAAATCATAATTCTAAGAGTTTTCAAATTTAACAAACCGAGGATAAACATATTTTATTTACAAACGCTTATTTGGAATAGAAATCGTTGTTTTAAGACTTAACTTTACATTGGGAACGTGCGAAATCGAACTATAATAAAGGTTTACCCATTTTGATACAAATAATCAAACTAAGAGCTTTGAAAGTAAACAAGATGAGTATAATCATTGTGTTGTCACAAAGTTAATTGTGACTAGAAATCATTGTTTTGAGCCTTAACTTCACGTAGGCAACGTGGGAAATAGGACGATAATGAAGTTTCAACGATTTTCTATAAAATCATAATTCTAAGAGTTTTAAAATTTAACAAGCCGAGCATAAAGATATTTTATCTACAAACGCTTATTTTGAATAGAAATCGTTGTTTAAAGATTTAGCTTCACATTGGGAACGTGGGAAATCGAAATATAATGAAGTGTTACCCATTTTGATACAAATAATAAAACTAAGAGGTTTGAATGTAAACAAACCGAGTATAATCATTAAGCTACCACAAAACTTATTGTGACCAGAAATTGTTATTTTGAGCCATAACTTCACGTAGGGAATGTGGGAAATAAGACGATAATGAAGTTTCAACGATTTTGTATAAAATCATAATTCTAAGAGTTTTAAAATTTAACAAGCTGAGCATAAACATATTTTATCTACAAACGCTAATTTTGAATAGAAATCGTTGTTTTAAGACTTAACTTCATATTGGGAACGTGGGAAATAGAACTATAATGAAATTTTTTCCATTTTGATACAAGTAATCAAACTAAGACTTTTGAAAGTAAACAAGCCGAGTATAATCATTAAGCTGTCACAAAGCTTATTGTGACTAGATATCGGTTATTTGAGCCTTAACTTCAAGTAGGGAACGTGAAAAATAGGACGATAATGAAGTTTCAACGATTTTGTATAAAATCATAATTCTAAAAGTTTTAAAATTTAACAAACCGAGCATAAACCTATTTTATCTACAAATGCTTATTTTGAATAGAAATCGTTGTTTTAAGCCTTAAATTCACATTGGGAACGTGCGAAATCGAACTATAATGAAGTTTTACCAATTTTGATACTAATAATCAAACTAAGAGTTTTGAAAGTAAACAAACCGAGAATAATCATTGTGTTGTCACAAAGCTAATTATGACTACAAATCGTTATTTTGAGCCTTACCATCACGTAGGGAACGTGGGAAATAGGATGATAATGAAGTTTCAACGATTTTGTATAAAATCATAATTCTAAGAGTTTTAATATTTAACAAGCCGAGCATAAACATATTTTATCTATAAACGCTAATTTTGAATAGAAATCGTTGTTTTAAGACTTAACTTCACATTGGGAACGTGGGAAATCGAACTATAACGAAATTTTTTCCATTTTAATACAAATAATCAAACTAAGAGTTTTGAAAGTAAACAAGCCGAGTATAATCATTAAGCTGTCACAAAGCTTATTGTGACTAGATATCTGTTATTTGAGCCTTAACTTCATGTAGGGAACGTGGAAAATAGGACGATAATGAAGTTTGAACGATTTTGTATAAAATCATAATGCTAGAAGTTTTAAGATTTAACAAACAGAGCATAAACATATTTTATCTACAAACGCTTATTTTAAATAGAAATCGTTGTTTAAAGATTAAGCATCACATTGGGAACGTGGTAAATCGAAATATAATGAAGTGTTACCCATTTTGATACAAATAATCAAAGTAAGAGTTTTGAATGTAAACAAACCAAGTATAATCATTAAGCTATCACAAAACTTATTGTGACTAGAAATCCTTATTTTGAACCATGACTTCACGTAGGGAATGTGGGAAATACGACGATAATGAAGTTTCAACGATTTTGTATAAAATCATAATTCTAAGAGTTTTAAAATTTAGCAAGCCGAGCATAAACAAATTTTATCTACAAACGCTAATTTTGAATAGAAATCGTTTTTTTAAGACTTAACTTCACATTGGAAACGTTGGAAATCGAACTATAATGAAATTTTTTCCATTTTAATACAAATAATCAAACTAAGAGTTTTGAAAGTAAACAAACCGAGTATAATCATTAAGCTGTCACAAAGCTTATTGTGACTAGATATCGGTTATTTGAGCATTAACATCATGTAGGGAACGTGGAAAATAGGACGATAATGAAGTTTCAACGATTTTGTATAAAATCATAATTCTAAAAGTTTTAAAAATTAACAAACCGAGCATAAACATATTTTATCTACAAATGCTTATTTTGAATAGAAATCATTATTTTAAGACTTAACTTCACATTGGGAACGTTGGAAATCGAACTATAATGAAGGTTTACCTATTTTGAGACAAATAATCAAACTAAGCGATTTGAAAGTAAACAAGCCGAGTATAATCATTGTGTTGTCACAGAGTTAATTGTGACTAGAAATCGTTGTTTTGAGCCTTAATTTCACGTAAGGAAAGTGGGAAATAGGACGATAATGAAGTTTCAACGATTTTGTATAAAATCATAATTCTAAGAATTTTAAAATTTAACAAGCTGAGCATAAACATATTTTATCTACAAACGCTTATTTTGAATAGAAATCGTTGTTTTAAGATTAAGCTTCACATTGGGAACGTGGGAAATCGAAATATAATGAAGTCTTACCCATTTTGATACAAATAATCAAACTAAGAGTTTTGAATGTAAACAAACCGAGTATAATCATTAAGCTATCACAAAGCTTATTGTGACTAGAAATCCTTATTTTGAGCCATAACTTCACGTAGGGAATGTGGGAAATAGGACGATAATGAAGTTTCAACGATTTTGTATAAAATCATAATTCTAAGAGTTTTAAAATTTAGCAAGCCGAGCATAAACATATTTTATCTACAAACACTAATTTTGAATAGAAATCGTTGTTTTAAGACTTAACTTCACATTGGAAACGTGGAAAATCGAACTATAATGGAATTTTTTCGCATTTTAATACAAATAATCAAACTAAGAGTTTTGAAAGTAAACAAGCCGAGTATAAACATTAAGCTGTCACAAAGCTTATTGTGACTAGATATCGGTTATTTGAGCCTTAACTTCATGTAGGGAACATGGAAAATAGGACGATAATGAAGTTTCAACGATTTTGTATAAAATCATAATTCTAAAAGTTTTAAAATTTAACAAACCGAGCATAAACATATTTTATCTACAAACGCTTATTTTGAATAGAAATCATTATTTTAAGACTTAACTTCACATTGGGAACGTTGGAAATCGAACTATAATGAAGGTTTACCTATTTTGAGACAAATAATCAAATTAAGCGATTTGAAAGTAAACAAGCCGAGTATAATCATTGTGTTGTCACAGAGTTAATTGTGACTAGAAATCGTTGTTCTGAGCCTTAATTTCACGTAAGGAAAGTGGGAAATAGGACGATAATGAAGTTTCACCGATTTTGTATAAAATCATAATTCTAAGAGTTTTAAAATTTAACAAGCTGAGCATAAACATATTTTATCTACAAACGCTTATTTTTAATAGAAATCGTTGTTTTAAGATTAAGCTTCACATTGGGAACGTGGGAAATCGAAATGTAATGAAGTCTTACCCATTTTGATACAAATAATCAAACTAAGAGTTTTGAATGTAAACAAACCGAGTATAAACATTAAGCTATCACAAAGCTTATTGTGACTAGAAATCCTTATTTCGAGCCATAACTTCACGTAGGGAATGTGGGAAATAGGACGATAATGAAGTTTCAACGATTTTGTATAAAATCATAATTCTAAGAGTTTTAAAATTTAGCAAGCCGAGCATAAACATATTTTATCTACAAACACTAATTTTGAATAGAAATCGTTGTTTTAAGACTTAACTTCACATTGGAAACGTGGAAAATCGAACTATAATGGAATTTTTCGCATTTTAATACAAATAATCAAACTAAGAGTTTTGAAAGTAAACAAGCCGAGTATAATCATTAAGCTGTCACAAAGCTTATTGTGACTAGATATCGGTTATTTGAGCCTTAAACTTCATGTAGGGAACATGGAAAATAGGACGATAATGAAGTTTCAACGATTTTTTATAAAATCATAATTCTAAAAGTTTTAAAATTTAACAAACCGAGCATAAACATATTTTATCTACAAACGCTTATTTTGAATAGAAATCATTATTTTAAGACTTAACTTCACAATGGGAACGTTGGAAATCGAACTATAATGAAGGTTTACCTATTTTGAGACAAATAATCAAACTAAGCGATTTGAAAGTAAACAAGCCGAGTATAATCATTGTGTTGTCACAGAGTTAATTGTGACTAGAAATCGTTGTTTTGAGCCTTAATTTCACGTAGGGAACGTGGGAAATAGGACGATAATGAAGTTTCAACGATTTTGTATAAAATCATAATTCTAAGAACTTTAAAATTTAACAAGCTGAGCATAAACATATTTTATCTACAAACGCTTATTTTTAATAGAAATCGTTGTTTTAAGATTAAGCTTCACATTGGGAACGTGGGAAATCGAAATATAATGAAGTCTTACCCATTTTGATACAAATAATCAAACTAAGAGTTTTGAATGTAAACAAACCGAGTATAATCATTAAGCTATCACAAAGCTTGTTGTGACTAGAAATCCTTATTTTGAGCCATAACTTCACGTAGGGAATGTGGGAAATAGGACGATAATGAAGTTTCAACGATTTTGTATAAAATCATAATTCTAAGAGTATTAAAATTTAACAAGCCGAGCATAAACATATTTTATCTACAAACACTTATTTTGAATAGAAATCGTTGTTTTAAGACTTAACTTCACAGTGGGAACGTGGGAAATCGAACTATAATGAAGTTTTACCCATTTTGATACAAATAATCAAACTAAGAGTTTTAAAAGTAAATAAGCCGAGTATAATCATTAAGCTCTCACAAAGCATTTTGTGACTAGAAATCGTGTTTTAGAGTCTTTACTTCACGTATGGAATATAGGAAACAAGACGATAATGAAGTTTCAACGATTTTGTATAAAATCATAATTCTAAGAGTTTTCAAATTTAACAAGCCGAGGATAAACATATTTTATTTACAAACGCTTATTTGGAATAGAAATCGTTGTTTTAAGACTTAACTTCACATTGGGAACGTGCGAAATCGAACTATAAAAAAGGTTTACCCATTTTGATACAAATAATCAAACTAAGAGCTTTGAAAGTAAACAAGACGAGTATAATCATTGTGTTGTCACAAAGTTAATTGTGACTAGAAATCGTTGTTTTGAGCCTTAACTTCACGTAGGCAACGTGGGAAATAGGACGATAATGAAGTTTCAACGATTTTGTATAAAATCATAATTCTAAGAGTTTTAAAATTTAACAAGCCGAGCATAAAGATATTTTATCTACAAACGCTTATTTTGAATAGAAATCGTTGTTTAAAGATTTAGCTTCACATTGGGAACGTGGGAAATCGAAATATAATGAAGTGTTACCCATTTTGATACAAATAATCAAACTAAGAGGTTTGAATGTAAACAAACTGAGTATAATCATTAAGCTACCACAAAGTTTATTATGACCAGAAATCGTTATTTTGAGCCATAACTTCACGTAGGGAATGTGGGAAATAGGACGATAATGAAGTTTCAACGATTTTGTATAAAATCAAAATTCTAAGAGTTTTAAAATTTAACAAGCTGAGCATAAACATATTTTATCTACAAACGCTAATTTTGAATAGAAATCGTTGTTTTAAGACTTAACTTCACATTGGGAACGTGGGAAATAGAACTATAATGAAATTTTTTCCATTTTGATACAAATAATCAAACTAAGACTTTTGAAAGTAAACAAGCCGAGTATAATCATTAAGCTGTCACAAAGCTTATTGTGACTAGATATCGGTTATTTGAGCCTTAACTTCAAGTAGGGAACGTGAAGAATAGGACGATAATGAAGTTTCAACGATTTTGTATAAAATCATAATTCTAAAAGTTTTAAAATTTAACAAACCGAGCATAAACCTATTTTATCTACAAATGCTTATTTTGAATAGAAATCGTTGTTTTAAGCCTTAAATTCACATTGGGAACGTGCGAAATCGAACTATAATGAAGTTTTACCAATTTTGATACTAATAATCAAACTAAGAGTTTTGAAAGTAAACAAACCGAGAATAATCATAGTGTTGTCACAAAGCTAATTATGACTAGAAATCGTTATTTTGAGCCTTACCTTCACGTAGGGAACGTGGGAAATAGGATGATAATGAAGTTTCAACGATTTTGTATAAAATCATAATTCTAAGAGTTTTAATATTTAACAAGCCGAGCATAAACATATTTTATCTATAAACGCTAATTTTTAATAGAAATCATTGTTTTAAGACTTAACTTCACATTGGGAACGTGGGAAATCGAACTATAACGAAATTTTTTCCATTCTAATACAAATAATCAAACTAAGAGTTTTGAAAGTAAAGAAGCCGAGTATAATCATTAAGCTGTCACAAAGCTTATTGTGACTAGATATCGGTTATTTGAGCCTTAACTTCATGTAGGGAACGTGGAAAATTGGACGATAATGAAGTTTCAACGATTTTGTATAAAATCATAATGCTAGAAGTTTTAAGATTTAACAAACCGAGCATAAACATATTTTATCTACAAACGCTTATTTTGAATAGAAATCGTTGTTTAAAGATTAAGCTTCAAATTGGGAACGTGGTAAATAGAAATATAATGAAGTCTTACCCATTTTGATACAAATAATCAAACTAAGAGTTTTGAATGTAAACAAACCGAGTATAATCATTAAGCTATCACAAAACTTATTGTGACTAGAAATCCTTATTTTGAGCCATGACTTCACGTAGGGAATGTGGGAAATACGACGATAATGAAGTTTCAACGATTTTGTATAAAATCATAATTCTAAGAGTTTTAAAATTTAGCAAGTCGAGCATAATCAAATTTTATCTACAAACGCTAATTTTGAATAGAAATCGTTGTTTTAAGACTTAACTTCACATTGGAAACGTTGGAAATCGAACTATAATGAAATTTTTCCCATTTTAATACAAATAATCAAACTAAGAGTTTTGAAAGTAAACAAACCGAGTATAATCATTAAGCTGTCACAAAGCTTATTGTGACTAGATATAAGTTATTTGAGCCTTAACATCATGTAGGGAACGTGGAAAATAGGACGATAATAAAGTTTCAACGATTTTGTATAAAATCATAATTCTAAAAGTTTTAAAATTTGACAAACCGAGCATAAACATATTTTATCTACAAACGCTTATTTTGAATAGAAATCATTATTTTAAGACTTAACTTCACATTGGGAACGTTGGAAATCGAACTATAATGAAGGTTTACCTATTTTGAGACAAATAATCAAACTAAGCGATTTGAAAGTAAACAAGCCGAGTATAATCATTGTGTTGTCACAGAGTAAATTGTGACTAGAAATCGTTGTTTTGAGCCTTAATTTCACGTAGGGAACGTGGGAAATAGGACGATAATGAAGTTTCAACGATTTTGTATAAAATCATAATTGTAATAATATTAAAATTTAACAAGTCAAGCATTAACATATTTTATCTACAAACGCTTATTCTGAATAGAAATCGTTGTTTCAACACTTAACTTCAAAGTGGGAACGTGGGAAATCGAACTATAATGAAGTTTTACCCGTTTTGATACAAATAATCAAACTAAGAGTTTTGAAAGTAAATAAGCCGAGTATAATCATTATGCTCTCACAAAGCTTTTTGTGACTAGAAATCGTGTTTTAGAGTCTTTACTTCACGTATGGAATATAGGAAACAGGACGATAATGAAGTTTCAACGATTTTGTAAAAAATTATAATTCTAAGAGTTTTTAAATTTAACAAGCCGAGGTTAAACATATTTTTTTTACAAACGCTTATTTGGAATAGAAATCGTTGTTTTAAGACTTAACTTCACATTGGGAACGTGCGAAATCGAACTATAGTAAAGGTTTACCCATTTTGATACAAATAATCAAACTAAGAGCTTTGAAAGTAAACAAGACGAGTATAATCATTGTGTTGTCACAAAGTTAATTGTGACTAGAATTCGTTGTTTTGAGCCTTAACTTCACGTAGGCAACGTGGGATATAGGATGATAATGTAGTTTCAACGATTTTGTATAAAATCATAATTCTAAGAGTTTTAAAATTTAACAAGCCGAGCATAAACATATTTTATCTACAAACGCTAATTTTGAATAGAAATCGTTGTTTTAAGACTTAACTTCACATTGGGAACGTGGGAAATCGAACTATAATGAAACTTTTCCCATTTTGATACAAATAATCAAACTAAGAGTTTTAAAATTAAACAAGCCGAGTATATTCATTAAGCTATCACAAAGCTTATTATGACTAGAAATCGGTTATTTGAGCCTTAACTTCATGTAGGGAACGAGGAAAATAGGACAATAATGAAGTTACAACGATTTTGTATAAAATCATAATTCTCAATGTTTTAAAATTTAACAAACCGAGCATAAACATATTTTATCTACAAACGCTTATTTTGAATAAAAATCATTGTTTTAGAACTTAACTTCACATTGGGAACGTGGGAAATCGAACTATAATGAAGGTTTACCTATTTTGAGAAAAATAATCAAACTAAGCGATTTGAAAGTAAACAAGCCGAGTATAATCATTGTGTTGTCACAGAGTTAATTGTGACTAGAAATCGTTGTTTTGAGCCTTAATTTCACGTAAGGAAAGTGGGAAATAGGACGATAATGAAGTTTCAACGATTTTGTATAAAATCATAATTCTAAGAGTTTTAAAATTTAACAAGCTGAGCATAAACATATTTTATCTACAAACGCTTATTTTTAATAGAAATCGTTGTTTTAAGATTAAGCTTCACATTGGGAACGTGGAAATCGAAATATAATGAAGTCTTACCCATTTTGATACAAATAATCAAACTAAGAGTTTTGAATGTAAACAAACTGAGTATAATCATTAAGCTATCACAAAGCTTATTGTGACTAGAAATCCTTATTTTGAGCCATAACTTCACGTAGGGAATGTGAGAAATAGGACGATAATGAAGTTTCAACGATTTTGTATAAAATCATAATTCTAAGAGTTCTAAAATTTAGCAAGCCGAGCATAAACATATTTTATCTACAAACACTAATTTTGAATAGAAATCGTTGTTTTAGGACTTAACTTCACATTGGGAACGTGGGAAATCGAACTATAATGAAGGTTTACCTATTTTGAGACAAATAATCAAACTAAGCGATTTGAAAGTAAACAAGCCGACTATAATCATTGTGTTGTCACAGAGTTAATTGTGACTAAAAATCGTTGTTTTGAGCCTTAATTTCACGTAAGGAAAGAGGGAAATAGGACGATAATGAAGTTTCAACGATTTTGTATAAAATCATAATTCTAAGAGTTTTAAAATTTAACAAGCTGAGCATAAACATATTTTATCTACAAACGCTTATTTTTAATAGAAATCGTTGTTTTAAGATTAAGCTTCACATTGGGAACGTGGGAAATCGAAATATAATGAAGTCTTACCCATTTTGATACAAATAATCAAACTAAGAGTTTTGAATGTAAACAAACCGAGTATAATCATTAAGCTATCACAAAGCTTATTGTGACTAGAAATCCTTATTTTGAGCCATAACTTCACGTAGGGAATGTGGGAAATAGGACGATAATGAAGTTTCAACGATTTTGTATAAAATCATAATTCTAAGAGTTTTAAAATTTAGCAAGCCGAGCATAAACATATTTTATCTACAAACACTAATTTTGAATAGAAATCGTTGTTTTAGGACTTAACTTCACATTGGGAACGTGGGAAATCGAACTATAATGAAGGTTTACCTATTTTGAGACAAATAATCAAACTAAGCGATTTAAAAGTAAACAAGCCGAATATAATCATTGTGTTGTCACAGAGTTAATTGTGACTAAAAATCGTTGTTTTGAGCCTTAATTTCACGTAAGGAAAGAGGGAAATAGGAAAATGAAGTTTCAACGATTTTGTATAAAATCATAAGTCTAAGAGTTTTAAAATTTAACAAGCTGAGCATAAACATATTTTATCTACAAACGCTTATTTTTAATAGAAATCGTTGTTTTAAGATTAAGCTTCACATTGGGATCGTGGGAAATCGAAATATAATGAAGTCTTACCCATTTTGATACAAATAATCAAACTAAGAGTTTTGAATGTAAACAAACCGAGTATAATCATTAAGCTATCACAAAGCTTATTGTGACTAGAAATCCTTATTTTGAGCCATAACTTCACGTAGGGAATGTGGGAAATAGGACGATAATGAAGTTTCAACGATTTTGTATAAAATCATAATTCTAAGAGTTCTAAAATTTAGCAAGCCGAGCATAAACATATTTTATCTACAAACACTAATTTTGAATAGAAATCGTTGTTTTAGGACTTAACTTCACATTGGGAACGTGGGAAATCGAACTATAATGAAGGTTTACCTACTTTGAGACAAATAATCAAACTAAGCGATTTGAAAGTAAACAAGCCGAGTATAATCATTGTGTTGTCACAGAGTTAATTGTGACTAAAAATCGTTGTTTTGAGCCTTAATTTCACGTAAGGAAAGAGGGAAATAGGACGATAATGAAGTTTCAACGATTTCGTATAAAATCATAATTCTAAGAGTTTTAAAATTTAACAAGCTGAGCATAAACATATTTTATCTACAAACGCTTATTTTTAATAGAAATCGTTGTTTTAAGATTAAGCTTCACATTGGGAACGTGGGAAATCGAAATATAATGAAGTCTTACCCATTTTGATACAAATAATCAAACTAAGAGTTTTGAATGTAAACAAACTGAGTATAATCATTAAGCTATCACAAAGCTTATTGTGACTAGAAATCCTTATTTTGAGCCATAACTTCTCGTAGGGAATGTGGGAAATAGGACGATAATGAAGTTTCAACGATTTTGTATAAAATCATAATTCTAAGAGTTTTAAAATTTAGCAAGCCGAGCATAAACATATTTTATCTACAAACACTAATTTTGAATAGAAATCGTTGTTTTAGGACTTAACTTCACATTGGGAACGTGGGAAATCGAACTATAATGAAGGTTTACCTATTTTGAGACAAATAATCAAACTAAGCGATTTAAAAGTAAACAAGCCGGGTATAATCATTGTGTTGTCACAGAGTTAATTGACTAAAAATCGTTGTTTTGAGCCTTAATTTCACGTAAGGAAAGAGGGAAATAGGACGATAATGAAGTTTCAACGATTTTGTATAAAATCATAAGTCTAAGAGTTTTAAAATTTAACAAGCTGAGCATAAACATATTTTATCTACAAACGCTTATTTTTAATAGAAATCGTTGTTTTAAGATTAAGCTTCACATTGGGATCGTGGGAAATCGAAATATAATGAAGTCTTACCCATTTTGATACAAATAATCAAACTAAGAGTTTTGAATGTAAACAAACCGAGTATAATCATTAAGCTATCACAAAGCTTATTGTGACTAGAAATCCTTATTTTGAGCCATAACTTCACGTAGGGAATGTGGGAAATAGGACGATAATGAAGTTTCAACGATTTTGTATAAAATCATAATTCTAAGAGTTTTAAAATTTAGCAAGCCGAGCATAAACATATTTTATCTACAAACACTAATTTTGAATAGAAATCGTTGTTTTAGGACTTAACTTCACATTGGGAACGTGGGAAATCAAACTATAATGAAGGTTTACCTATTTTGAGACAAATAATCAAACAAAGCGATTTGAAAGTAAACAAGCCGAGTATAATCATTGTGTTGTCACAGAGTTAATTGTGACTAGAAATCGTTGTTTTGAGCCTTAATTTCACGTAAGGAAAGTGGGAAATAGGACGATAATGAAGTTTCAACGATTTTGTATAAAATCATAATTCTAATAGTTTTAAAACTTAACAAGTTGAGCATAAATATATTTTATCTACAAACGCTTATTTTTAATAGAAATCGTTGTTTTAAGATTAAGCTTCACATTGGGAACGTGGGAAATCGAAATATAATGAAGTCTTACCTAATTTGATACAAATAATCAAACTAAGAGTTTTGAATGTAAACAAACCGAGTATAATCATTAAGCTATCACAAAGCTTATTGTGACTAGAAATCCTTATTTTGAGCCATAACTTCACGTAGGGAATGTGGGAAATAGGACGATAATGAAGTTTCAACGATTTTGTATAAAATCATAATTCTAAGAGTTCTAAAATTTAGCAAGCCGAGCATAAACATATTTTATCTACAAACACTAATTTTGAATAGAAATCGTTGTTTTAGGACTTAACTTCACATTGGGAACGTGGGAAATCGAACTATAATGAAGGTTTACCTACTTTGAGACAAATAATCAAACTAAGCGATTTGAAAGTAAACAAGCCGAGTATAATCATTGTGTTGTCACAGAGTTAATTGTGACTAAAAATCGTTGTTTTGAGCCTTAATTTCACGTAAGGAAAGAGGGAAATAGGACGATAATGAAGTTTCAACGATTTCGTATAAAATCATAATTCTAAGAGTTTTAAAATTTAACAAGCTGAGCATAAACATATTTTATCTACAAACGCTTATTTTTAATAGAAATCGTTGTTTTAAGATTAAGCTTCACATTGGGAACGTGGGAAATCGAAATATAATGAAGTCTTACCCATTTTGATACAAATAATCAAACTAAGAGTTTTGAATGTAAACAAACTGAGTATAATCATTAAGCTATCACAAAGCTTATTGTGACTAGAAATCCTTATTTTGAGCCATAACTTCTCGTAGGGAATGTGGGAAATAGGACGATAATGAAGTTTCAACGATTTTGTATAAAATCATAATTCTAAGAGTTTTAAAATTTAGCAAGCCGAGCATAAACATATTTTATCTACAAACACTAATTTTGAATAGAAATCGTTGTTTTAGGACTTAACTTCACATTGGGAACGTGGGAAATCGAACTATAATGAAGGTTTACCTATTTTGAGACAAATAATCAAACTAAGCGATTTAAAAGTAAACAAGCCGGGTATAATCATTGTGTTGTCACAGAGTTAATTGTGACTAAAAATCGTTGTTTTGAGCCTTAATTTCACGTAAGGAAAGAGGGAAATAGGACGATAATGAAGTTTCAACGATTTTGTATAAAATCATAAGTCTAAGAGTTTTAAAATTTAACAAGCTGAGCATAAACATATTTTATCTGCAAACGCTTATTTTTAATAGAAATCGTTGTTTTAAGATTAAGCTTCACATTGGGATCGTGGGAAATCGAAATATAATGAAGTCTTACCCATTTTGATACAAATAATCAAACTAAGAGTTTTGAATGTAAACAAACCGAGTATAATCATTAAGCTATCACAAAGCTTATTGTGACTAGAAATCCTTATTTTGAGCCATAACTTCACGTAGGGAATGTGGGAAATAGGACGATAATGAAGTTTCAACGATTTTGTATAAAATCATAATTCTAAGAGTTTTAAAATTTAGCAAGCCGAGCATAAACATATTTTATCTACAAACACTAATTTTGAATAGAAATCGTTGTTTTAGGACTTAACTTCACATTGGGAACGTGGGAAATCAAACTATAATGAAGGTTTACCTATTTTGAGACAAATAATCAAACAAAGCGATTTGAAAGTAAACAAGCCGAGTATAATCATTGTGTTGTCACGAGTTAATTGTGACTAGAAATCGTTGTTTTGAGCCTTAATTTCACGTAAGGAAAGTGGGAAATAGGACGATAATGAAGTTTCAACGATTTTGTATAAAATCATAATTCTAATAGTTTTAAAACTTAACAAGTTGAGCATAAATATATTTTATCTACAAACGCTTATTTTTAATAGAAATCATTGTTTTAAGATTAAGCTTCACATTGGGAACGTGGGAAATCGAAATATAATGAAGTCTTACCTAATTTGATACAAATAATCAAACTAAGAGTTTTGAATGTAAACAAACCGAGTATAATCATTAAGCTATCACAAAGCTTATTGTGACTAGAAATCCTTATTTTGAGCCATAACTTCACGTAGGGAATGTGGGAAATAGGACGATAATGAAGTTTCAACGATTTTGTATAAAATCATAATTCTAAGAGTTTTAAAATTTAGCAAGCCGAGCATAAACATATTTTATCTACAAACACTAATTTTGAATAGAAATCGTTGTTTTAGGACTTAACTTCACATTGGGAACGTGGGAAATCAAACTATAATGAAGGTTTACCTATTTTGAGACAAATAATCAAACAAAGCGATTTGAAAGTAAACAAGCCGAGTATAATCATTGTGTTGTCACGAGTTAATTGTGACTAGAAATCGTTGTTTTGAGCCTTAATTTCACGTAAGGAAAGTGGGAAATAGGACGATAATGAAGTTTCAACGATTTTGTATAAAATCATAATTCTAATAGTTTTAAAACTTAACAAGTTGAGCATAAATATATTTTATCTACAAACGCTTATTTTTAATAGAAATCGTTGTTTTAAGATTAAGCTTCACATTGGGAACGTGGGAAATCGAAATATAATGAAGTCTTACCTAATTTGATACAAATAATCAAACTAAGAGTTTTGAATGTAAACAAACCGAGTATAATCATTAAGCTATCACAAAGCTTATTGTGACTAGAAATCCTTATTTTGAGCCATAACTTCACGTAGGGAATATGGGAAATAGGACGATAATGAAGTTTCAACGATTTTGTATAAAATCATAATTCTAAGAGTTTTAGAATTTAGCATGCCGAGCATAAACATATTTTATCTACAAACACTAATTTTGAATAGAAATCGTTGTTTTAAGACTTAACTTCACATTGGAAACGTGGAAAATCGAACTATAATGGAATTTTTCGCATTTTAATACAAATAATCAAAGTAAGAGTTTTGAAAGTAAACAAGCCGAGTATAATCATTAAGCTGTCACCAAGCTTATTGTGACTAGATATCGGTTATTTGAGCCTTAACTTCATGTAGGGAACATGGAAAATAGGACGATAATGAAGTTTCAACGATTTTGTATAAAATCATAATTCTAAAAGTTTTAAAATTTAACAAACCGAGCATAAACATATTTTATCTACAAACGCTTATTTTGAATAGAAATCATTATTTTAAGACTTAACTTCACATTGGGAACGTTGGAAATCGAACTATAATGAAGGTTTACCTATTTTGAGACAAATAATCAAACTAAGCCATTTGAAAGTAAACAAGCCGAGTATAATGATTGTGTTGTCACAGAGTTAATTGTGACTAGAAATCGTTGTTTTGAGCCTTAATTTCACGTAAGGAAAGTGGGAAATAGGACGATAATGAAGTTTCAACGATTTAGTATAAAATCATAATTCTAAAAGTATTAAAATTTAACAAGCCGAGCATAAACATATTTTATCTACAAACGCTTATTTTGAATAGAAATCGTTGTTTTAAGACTTAACTTCACAGTGGGAACGTGGGAAATCGAACTATAATGAAGTTTTACCCATTTTGAGACAAATAATCAAACTAAGAGTTTTGAAAGTAAATAAGCCGAGTATAATCATTAAGCTCTCACAAAGCTTTTTGTGACTAGAAATCGTGTTTTAGAGTCTTTACTTCACGTATGGAATATAGGAAACAAGACGATAATGAAGTTTCAACGATTTTGTATAAAATCATAATTCTAAGAGTTTTCAAATTTAACAAGCCGAGGATAAACATATTTTATTTACAAACGCTTATTTGGAATAGAAATCGTTGTTTTAAGACTTAACTTCACATTGGGAATGTGCGAAATCGAACTATAATAAAGGTTTACCCATTTTGATACAAATAATCAAACTAAGAGCTTTGAAAGTAAACAAGACGAGTATAATCATTGTGTTGTCACAAAGTTAATTGTGACTAGAAATCGTTGTTTTGAGCCTTAACTTCACGTAGGCAACGTGGGAAATATGACGATAATGAAGTTTCAACGATTTTGTATAAAATCATAATTCTAAGAGTTTTAAAATTTAACAAGCCGAGCATAAAGATATTTTATCTACAAACGCTTATTTTGAATAGAAATCGTTGTTTAAAGATTTAGCTTCACATTGGGAACGTGGGAAATCGAAATATAATGAAGTGTTACCCATTTTGATACAAATAATCAAACTAAGAGGTTTGAATGTAAACAAACCGAGTATAATCATTAAGCTACCACAAAGCTTATTTTGACCAGAAATCGTTATTTTGAGCCATAACTTCACGTAGGGAATGTGGGAAATAGGACGATTCATTAAGTTTCAACGATTTTGTATAAAATCAAAATTCTAAGAGTTTTAAAATTTTACAAGCTGAGCATAAACATATTTTATCTACAAACGCTAATTTTGAATAGAAATCGTTGTTTTAAAACTTAACTTCAAATTGGGAACGTGGGAAATAGAACTATAATGAAATTTTTTCCATTTTGATACAAATAATCAAACTAAGACTTTTGAAAGTAAACAAGCCGAGTATAATCATTAAGCTGTCACAAAGCTTATTGTGACTAGATATCGGTTATTTGAGCCTTAACTTCAAGTAGGGAACGTGAAGAATAGGACGATAATGAAGTTTCAACGATTTTGTATAAAATCATAATTCTAAAAGTTTTAAAATTTAACAAACCGAGCATAAACCTATTTTATCTACAAATGCTTATTTTGAATAGAAATCGTTGTTTTAAGCCTTAAATTCACATTGGGAACGTGCGAAATCGAACTATAATGAAGTTTTACCAATTTTGATACTAATAATCAAACTAAGAGTTTTGAAAGTAAACAAACCGAGAATAATCATTGTGTTGTCACAAAGCTAATTATGACTAGAAATCGTTATTTTGAGCCTTACCTTCACGTAGGGAACGTTGGAAATAGGATGATAATGAAGTTTCAACGATTTTGTATAAAATCATAATTCTAAGAGTTTTAATATTTAACAAGCCGAGCATAAACATATTTTATCTATAAACGCTAATTTTGAATAGAAATCATTGTTTTAAGACTTAACTTCACATTGGAAACGTGGGAAATCGAACTATAACGAAATTTTTTCCATTTTAATACAAATAATCAAACTAAGAGTTTTGAAAGTAAACAAGCCGAGTATAATCATTAAGCTGTCACAAAGCTTATTGTGACTAGATATCGGTTATTTGAGCCTTAACATCATGTAGGGAACGTGGAAAATAGGACGATAATGAAGTTTCAACGATTTTGTATAAAATCATAATTCTAAAAGTTTTAAAATTTAACAAACCGAGCATAAACATATTTTATCTACAAACGCTTATTTTGAATAGAAATCATTATTTTAAGACTTAACTTCACATTGGGAACGTTGGAAATCGAACTATAATGAAGGTTTTGAAGGTCACCCAAGAGGGGGGTGAATTGGGTTACCGAGTAGTTATTGCCCTTTTTAAAACTTTATGCGCAAGTAACAATTATAAAGCATACACAATCAATGAATATATATGCTATGCAAGTGAATGGGATGGAAGAGATGGAAATTGACACACGATTTATAGTGGTTCGATCCAATGATCTACATCCACTACCTAACCTCCCCGGTTAGGATTTTTAAAACCCCCACTTATATTATAAATAAGTGTTACAACCTAAGCCTACAAGCCTAGAATGCCTAACTACAATTAGGACTTCCTACCTAGCCGCAACTAGGATTTTTGCCTAGCCTCAACTAGGTCTTCCCCTTTGACTTAGATTCCACTAAGTCTTACAATCTTACAATTACACCAAATTGCTGAAAAATAATGAGATACACTTTACAACACAAAGTAGTATCAAATTCAAACACAAGCAAGCCACCTAGAGCCTAACACCTCTTATGCATGCAAGTGTGAGAATAAATGGAATATGCAAATATGTCACTGATTTCGTTGTAAATTCCAAATGTGAAATCGTTTTAAAATCCAATGGGTTTATGCAAAACCGATTTCAAGGCAAAGAACAATAGTTTAACAAAAATCAAGTTTAAGTTCAAAACTTTTGTTCAAATCATTCTTAGGGTTTGATAAAATAAGTTTAAGTGCAAAACCCAAGATAATAGTGTTAAAACACACAACAAAAACTGATTTTGATTCAACACACACAAAACTATGTAGATTAAGCACAAGAGAAGGAATCTAGAACAAGGACTAGCTTACAACCAAGAAGGTGACAAAAGAGAACAGCTTTGAGGAGAATCTAGTACTCTTTGAATGCTTCAAAGTGCTTTGGATTTTTGTGCTTGTGGACGACCTCAAGAATCTCCTTTGTTCCTTTCACAAAAATCAAAGTTCTTCTTTTGAATCTTTTGAACTTTTTGAGTGTGTGTTTGCCTTGTTGTAAGAAAACTATTGTGTTGGTGTTTTTATATTGTTAGGAATCCTATCTTGACAGTTTATGACCGTTCTAGGGATCCAAGGGTCCAAAATCCATCAAAAATTCAAATTAAAGTTCATTTTCCAGCTTTTTGAAAAAGCCTGTCGGGAGGGCAATTAGCGCGCTAATACGAGACCTAGCGCGCTAACTCGCACTTAGCGCGCTAATGACAAGATAGCGCGCTAACTGCGAGAGCTCGAAATAATTATTTTCTCCCTTTGTGTTAGCGACCCTTAAACACGTCCGAGACCTAACCAACCCTAATGTAACATGTTATACATGTTTATTATGGGTCATTAAGCCTAATTGGATGGTCCTGGATGTTTTTACAAACCCCGAAAACGGAAAATCACGATTTCATAACTAGCGAGGGGGGCTTTTCGCAAACTTGCGCTTTTCTTTTCAAAAACAGTTTAAAAGCCGGTTTTCGGTCTTGAAAACTTCAACAATGATTTCCAAAATGTAAATGATCATTAACACATGATTTCACCTTGTTTAAGCTAGTGGGCCTAGGTATGTGTTAAATTTCATTTTGAAATACCAAGTTACTTCATGACTTTTGAAAATTGGTTTTAAGACTTGATATGCATGAACTAATGCATTTGGCTTGCGTGAGAGAATTTTGATACCTTACATTGAAATTACAAAATTTGTACTATGGTCTTCCATCTTCATTCCTTCACGAATGCCGGATCTTGAACTTGTACGACTTGAATGCCCGTGATGTGTTGTTTTGCATCCTTTAACACAAAAACTGAAATACACTTGATATTGATTAGTACATTTTCACCTTGTTTGTTTCCATCAAAATCCCGGTCGGAGTTAGAGTGACTAACCACTTAGTCCAACAATCTCCCCCTTTTTGATGATAACAAATAATGTGAACTTTAAAAATATAAAACATAATCTAAGTGTGTATTTCATTCAAGATTGTACATTTCGTTTGTGCAATTTCAAACACATCAACATTTTCAAGTTCAACCACATTTCTCCCCCGTTTGATAACATCAAAAAGTGGGGCCAAGCTCCCCCATTTGAGAAATACAATGATGCATAAGTTAATGAAAACAAGAACAAATACGCTCCCCCTTACTTGATGCATAACCAAAGACAATAGACGGAAGCGATACACAATCAGATATGATAAGTCATAGTGAAGCAAGTAAAAGCCATATAGAAACTCAGAGATACGCAATAAAAGAAATCATGATATAGATAGCATAAAGCGGTGTGAACATAGTTGTGGCGTAAACATGAGTAAAAGAAAAATATGTAAAACATCAAAGCCTAACAGTTTGGAGCCTAGTGCTCACCTAGTGGTTCTATACAAAAAAATAACGACCGAACAGAACCTAGTGCTGAACATGCGATACAAAGACTAAACACTCCTCCGCGAGGATGATGGTCGACGTGCAGAACTTGAAGTACGATCAGTGCGCGCGGGATGTGCTGGAAGCAACTGACCCTCAATGCGACGAAGACGATCATTTTGATGCTGGATGCTCGCCTCGACGGTAGCAAAGGTCTGAGTCATGGTAGCAAAGGTCTGAGTTACGTAGGAGTGCAGGTAACCCAGCTGTGCAGAGACGTAGGCTGACGAGGGGGACATATCTGGTGGAGGTGTGAAGCCGCCAAATGTAGAGGGAGGTGGAGGCGGGGCTGTCTCGTAGGGCTGCGACGGCGGGGGTGGAATGGTGGAGTCATGATGAACTTCCTCATCGCCATCATGGTCAGCATCGCCAGCAAAGCCTCCATCGTCATCATGATCATCACCACCAAAACTGTAGCTATACTCTAAGTAGTCAGGCGCGTCATATGGAGCAACCGGAGGGTCCGTAGGTAATGGAGACTCATAGCCACCATAATACCTACCATCCGGGATTGCATCGTCACGTGTCCACCGCTCCCTATCGCGTATGTAGCGGTACTTCATGGCCTTCAGAGTGGCCATGTCAATGGTGTCGTAAACAGTGAGGGGACGACCGCCTAACGCAAGATCTACTTGGGCGGACTCAAGTAAGATGTGATGATATGGGCATATGGGAGATGACGACACTGAGCCGCACGTGCTCGTAATATAACCAATGATAATATGGGGCGGCGGTCGAGAGGAATGGCACGAAATAGATGCCCTAAGATGAACATATCGAGGAGAGTAACATAGTTTTTACTCCCGCCACGAGGAAGAATAACTTTATGAAGTACTTTATGTAGAAGGTGGGGCATCAATTTAAAGTCAGTATCCGTAATGCCAGTTGGATACACAGTTAGGGTTCGTTTCGGCCGAAAGAACGAGTTAAGCACTTCAAGACGATCAAAAGGCCAACTCAAGAATTTTCCTACTACCGTTGTGGTAGGAGGATGCAATGGAAGGTGTAGCCGTTGGGCGAGATTATCAGGGGTAATCTCAATGGACCGGCCACCAACCGACGAACGTAGGATAAATTGGGCTGATGTTTCAAGATTCGAGTAGAAAACACGAACCAATGGGGGATTGTAGTTTGCGTTGTGAGAACAAAAGGATGTCCATCCCGCGGAATCGAGAATCTCCCGAATTGGGAGGTGAGCCCTATCAAAAAAGGAAAATCGACAACGGGGGGCGAAGGATTTTGGCATCCGTTAATCGCGGAGCCACGGACTCGAGGACCGAAGTGGCCTCATGGACGGACTTGGCGCGACCCTCACGTTGAGGGCATTCGCCGGAGTGGGGGCGGGTTGTGAGGATGCCGACTCACCGGAGGAGGAAGAGGGAGGTTGGACGACATGACGTCGCGATGGACGACGAGATGACGAAGTGGGGGCGGTTGGTCGGGGGTTGGTGGTGGCGGTTGGACGAGAGGAGGGGCGGGTGGAAGTGCGGCGTGTCGACATTGGCGAAAAATGGAGAAAACGTGGTGACGAGAGACAAGAAAAGTGAAGAAATTGAACAAGAGAGGTGAAGAACTTACCCGAATGAGGCGAGACGGAGGCGATTTGGAGGAGTGGAGAGGAGAGATTTGTGAGTTGTGGTGGTTTTAGGGTTGGAAATGAATTTATATTTGACCTGGCCGAACGGCATTAGCGCGCTAATTCCATATATTAGCGCGCTAATGGGTCGGTTCATATTCTGGGCCAGTAACGTATTAGCGCGCTAATGTCTAAAATTAGCGCGCTAATTTTCCTCTGGAAAATTTTTGTCACACAGCCATTAGCGCGCTAATTACCACCATTAGCGCGCTAATTTCCCTCTGGAAATTTTGGACATGAAATTTTTCGATTTTTGACATACAACTCGGATTGACCTCAAACTTCTTGGACACCTCAAAAACACCATATAAATAGGTTTAGAACAACTAAAACATGTGTAGAATGTCCGATTCTCGAACCATTCCTAGCTCACGCCGAATGTTAGAAAATTGATCTCTCGGCAAGGGCTTTGTGAATATATCGCTAATTGGTCCTCTGTGGACACATGGACAAGTTTAACATCGCCCTTTTGGACGTGATCACGAAGAAAATGGTGCCTAATTTCAATGTGTTTCGTTCGAGAGTGTAACACCGGATTTTTCGATATGTTTATTGCACTTGTGTTATCACAAGAATTTCAGCACACCCAACTAGGATTTGATAATCCTCAAGTTGTTGTTTCATGTATAGAACTTGAGCACAACAACTCCCGGCAGCCACATACTCGGCCTCCGCCGTAGACAAAAGCCACGGAATTTTGCTTTTTGCTAAACCATGAGATAAGTGAGTTTCCTAGCAAATGACAAAATCCGGAAGTGCTTTTCCCGTCAACTAGACTTCCCGCATAATCGAATCAACAAAACTTCGAAGTTCAAAACTCTTGGTTTTGTTGAACCACAATCCTAAGTCTTGTGTTCCACTTAGATATCGAAATATGCGCTTTACACATTTTAAGTGGGACTCTTTAGGATCGGATTGAAATCTAGCACATAAACACACACTAAACATAATGTCGGGTCTACTAGCGGTCAAGTATAGGAGGCTACCTATCATTCCACGGTAAAGTTTAGGATCTATGGATTTTCCTAGTTGATCTTTGTCCATTTTGATAGTTGAACTACTAGGAGTGTCACATGCTTTCAGATTTTCGAATTTGAACTTCTTTAGCATGTCCCTCACATACTTTGCTTGATTTATAAAAATGCCATGCTTGGATTGCTTTATTTGCAAGCCTAGAAAGTATGTTAGTTCACCCATCATGCTCATTTCAAATTCATTTGTCATCAATGATGAGAATTCATCACATAAACGTGTGTTAGATGACCCGAAAATGATATCATCAACATAGATTTGAACAAGTAGCATATCATGTTTTTTGATTAAAATGAACAAAGTGGGGTCTAGTGTTCCTTTCTTGAACCCTTTCTCAAGTAGAAACGCACTAAGTCTATCATACCAAGCTCTAGGGGCTTGTCTTAGTCCATACAATACCTTTTGAAGATGATAGACATGGCTCGGATGTTCATGATCTTCAAATCCCGGTGGTTGTTCTACATATACTTCTTCAAGGATGAACCCATTTAGAAATGCACTTTTGACATCCATTTGGTATAGTAGAAACCCGTTGTAGCAAGCATAAGCAAGCAACATGCGAATTGCTTCTAGTCTTGCTACGGGTGCAAAGGCTTCCTCATAATCAATTCCTTCTTCTTGATTGTAGCCTTGTGCAACCAATCTAGCCTTGTTTCTTATAATTTCACCATTTTCATTCTTTTTGTTTCTAAAGACCCATTTGGTGCCTATGATTGAGTGGTCCTTAGGTCTAGGTACTAATGTCCATACTTTGTTCCTAACAAAGTGGCTCAATTCTTCTTACATAGCCATTACCCAAAACTCATCTCCTAAGGCATCATCTATCTTGGTGGGCTCGGTTTGTGATACAAAAGCTAAGTGTCCTTCATCTCTTTGCAATGTTGACCTAGTGATTATCCCTTTGTTTGGATCACCTATGATTTGTTGAGATGAATGACCAATGAGGAGTCTTGAATTCTTAGGTACACTTGTTTCGGGTTCCTTATTTGACTCAAGCTCTTGACTATTTGAGGTTTGTCCTAGAGTGCCATCTTCTTCATCGTCAATCCTCAATTTTTCAAGATTTTGCATTAATTTGACTTTGGGATCTACTTCATCAAATTTCACATGAATAGATTCTTCTATGGTTTTGGTTGATTTGTTAAACACCCTATATGCTTTGCTATGTGTTGAGTACCCTAGAAAAATACATACTTTAGACTTTGGGTCAAATTTATCTAATTGATCCCTATCATTTAGAACATAGCAAGTACAACCGAACACCTTAAAATAACTTATGTTGGGTTTTCGGCCTTTCCATAGTTCATAAGGTGTCTTTTTCACTTGCTTTCGGACATTTACTCTATTTATAACATAGCATGCCGTGTTAATGGCTTCGGCCCAAAAATGCTTAGCTATGTTGTACTCATTTAGCATAGTCCTACACATTTCTTGGAGTGTTCTATTTTTCCTTTCAATAACTCCATTTTGTTGGGGTGTTCTAGGAGAGGATAATTGGTGTGTATAACCTTGTTTATCACAAAAATCCTCCAAGTTCCTATTTACAAACTCACCACCTCTATCACTTCTAATGATGGTGATTTTGTATCCTTTTTCATTTTCTACTAAAGCACAAAACTTTACAAACACCTCAAACACTTCATGCTTGTGAGATAGAAAATACACCCATGTATACCTTGTAAAGTCGTCAACAATAACAAAGCAATATGATTTACCTCCTAGACTTTGTGTTTGGGTAGGTCCGAACAAGTCCATATGGATAAGTTCTAACGCTCGAGTTACATCACTTGTTACTTTCGTCTTAAATGACGATTTCACTTGTTTACCGAGGATACAAGGTTCACATTCCTTGTCTTTCTTAAAGGTGCACTTGGGTAGGCCCTTCACTAGATCATGCTTAGTCAATTTTGATAAATTTTCCATGCTAGAATGTCCTAGTCTACGGTGCCACAACCATGCATCACAATCACTTTGTGCACTCAAACATGAAACATTTTGCATATGCATCTCATCAAAGTTAATGGCATAAACATTTTTATCTCTATATGCAATAAATAAGGTTTCATGCTTCTCATTCCTAACAATGCATTTCGATGATTCAAACATAACATGAAATCCTTTGTCACATAATTGACTAATACTAAGCAAATTATGTTTCAATCCATCAACAAGATAAACATTTGAAATAGAAAGTAAATTGTTACCGACGGTTCCGAGACCAATAACTCTTCCTTTGTTGTTGTCTCCAAAGGTAACCTTTCCACCATCATGCCGCTTTAGCTCAATGAATTGATGTGCATCTCCGGTCATGTGTCTTGAGCACCCGCTATCCAAGTACCATGGGGTGCTCTTTCTCGAATCCTACATAATAGGAAACACACTAGATTTTGGTACCCAAACACCTTTGGGTCCGAGAAAGTTAGTGTCATAAACATTTTTGACTACCCAAGCTAGTCTACCCCTTTTGGCCTTTTGTAAAGCACATTTCCCAACCTCATGAGTCTTATTGCATTTTGAGCATCTACGATCATCATTGAGCAATTTCTTGTAGCTTAACAAGTTTGCTCCGTAACCTATGCCTCTCTTGTTGAGTGCACGTCGTTGTGCTCCCAACATCATGTCAAACATTTCTTTACCATTGGTGAACTTATGCACCGTGTTAGTCAAGTCCTCTACTTTCTTGACTAAATCATCTCTCTCCTCTATGACTTCATTCAAGTCGCTTTGGAGATCACTAATGGTCTCATTTTGTGACTCTATTTCGCTAATTGCTATGGTTAAGCTCTTTTTGAGTTGTTTGGTCTTTTTGACCTCCTTTTCCAACTCTTTCCTAAGTTCATCAAGATTTGGAACATCATCCAAATCATCTATATCATCAAAATTAAAAGAGTTAGAGTTTACCTCGCCTTGTGCCATGAGACAAAGTATTGCCTTTTCACTCTCCGATTCGGATTCCGAGCTTGATGATGATGAATCATCCCAAGTTGCCTTGAAGCTCTTCTTTCCTTTCTTCTTGTCAAACACCTTCTTCGATTTGCATTCCGCCTTGATGTGACCCGGTTTGCCGCACCCAAAGCATATGGTTTCGTTTGACTTTCCTCCCTTGCTTCCATTTCGGAACTTCTTCTTATACTTGTCTCGCTTGTATATGGTCTTGTTGAGCTTTCTTGAGAGCATTGCAACTTCCTCCTCAAGATCATTATCATCACAAGATTTTTCATCTTCAATGATTTCCACCGATGCGCTAGGGGAACTATTTGCCTTCAATGCAATCTCCTTTCTTGAGCTCTTTGTACCTCCACTTAATGCTTCCAATCTTGCTCGGTCTTTGAGTTCAAATTCATGGACCGTCAATTCTCCACACAATGCATCGAAAGTGTAGTCTCCAAGATTTTGTGCCGATTGGATTGCATACTTCTTGGCATCCCATTCCTTAGGCAAGCCTCTAAGGAATTTGTATACCGATGTCTCTTGATCATAATGCTTTCCAAGATTCTTGATCTCATTTAACAACTTAGTGAATCGTGTGATGGCGGTGGCAATATCTTCATCGGATCCAACTCGGAAAGTCTCATAGTGTTCCTCAAGGATCCTCAACTTCGTCTTCTTCACTTGCATTGTGCCTTCATAGTGGACCTCGAGCTTTTCCCATACTTCCTTTGCCGTTTGACATGCACTCACTCGGTTGAACTCATTCTCGCTCAATGCACAAAATAGGTGATTCATGGCTTGATCATTTGAAAGTTCACTCTTGATCTCCTCGGCGGTGTATTCCTTCAATGGCTTGTCGGGTGGAGTGTATCCACTTTCAATTGCATCCCATAGGAATCTATTTTGTGCTCTTATGTGGAACTTCATTCTCACTTTCCAATGTGCGTAGTTGGTTCCATCAAAGTATGGAGGCCTACTTGAGGAGTTACCTTCCCTAAGGCGAGCCGGATCTAGACTTTGCATCCTTGCACAAGAACACTCAAAGATACGTTAGTAATACTTTGAGCAATAACCCGCTCTGATACCAATTGAAGGTCACCCAAGAGGGGGGGTGAATTGGGTTACCGAGTAGTTATTGCCCTTTTTAAAACTTTATGCGCAAGTAACAATTATAAAGCATACACAATCAATGAATATATATGCTATGCAAGTGAATGGGATAGAAGAGATGGAAATTGACACACGATTTATAGTGGTTCGATCCAATGATCTATATCCACTACCTAACCTCCCCGGTTAGGATTTTTAAAACCCCCACTTATATTATAAATAAGTGTTACAACCTAAGCCTACAAGCCTAGAATGCCTAACTACAATTAGGACTTCCTACCTAGCCGCAACTAGGATTTTTGCCTAGCCTCAACTAGGTCTTCCCCTTTGACTTAGATTCCACTAAGTCTTACAATCTTACAATTACACCAAATTGCTGAAAAATAATGAGATACACTTTACAACACAAAGTAGTATCAAATTCAAACACAAGCAAGCCACCTAGAGCCTAACACCTCTTATGCATGCAAGTGTGAGAATAAATGGAATATGCAAATATGTCACCGATTTCGTTGTAAATTCCAAATGTGAAATCGTTTTAAAATCCAATGGGTTTATGCAAAACCGATTTCAAGGCAAAGAACAATAGTTTAACAAAAATCAAGTTTAAGTTCAAAACTTTTGTTCAAATCATTCTTAGGGTTTGATAAAATAAGTTTAAGTGCAAAACCCAAGATAATAGTGTTAAAACACACAACAAACTGATTTTGATTCAACACACACAAAACTATGTAGATTAAGCACAAGAGAAGGAATCTAGAACAAGGACTAGCTTACAACCAAGAAGGTGACAAAAGAGAACAGCTTTTTGAGGAGAATCTAGTACTCTTTGAATGCTTCAAAGTGCTGGATTTTTGTGCTTGTGGACACCTCAAGAATCTCCTTTGTTCCTTTCACAAAAATCAAAGTTCTTCTTTTGAATCTTTTGAACTTTTTGAGTGTGTGTTTGCCTTGTTGTAAGAAAACTATTGTGTTGGTGTTTTTATATTGTTAGGAATCCTATCTTGACAGTTTATGACCGTTCTAGGGATCCAAGGGTTCAAAATCCATCAAAAATTCAAATTAAAGTTCATTTTCCAGCTTTTTGAAAAAGTCATCAGGGAGGGCAATTAGCGCGCTAATACTGAGACCTAGCGCGCTAACTCTGCACTTAGCGCGCTAATGACAGTATTAGCGCGCTAACTGCAGGGAGCTCGAAATAATTATTTTCTCCCTTTGTGTTAGCGACCCTTAAACACGTCCGAGACCTAACCAACCCTAATGTAACATGTTATACATGTTTATTATGGGTCATTAAGCCTAATTGGATGGTCCGGATGTTTTTACAAACCCCGAAAACGGAAAATCACGATTTCATAACTAGCGAGGGCTTTTCGCAAACTTGCGCTTTTTCTTTTCAAAAACAGTTTAAAAGCCGCTTTTTCGTCTTGAAAACTTCAACAATGATTTCCAAAATGTAAATGATCATTAACACATGATTTCACCTTGTTTAAGCTAGTGGGCCTAGGTATGTGTTAAATTTCATTTTGAAATACCAAGTTACTTCATGACTTTTGAAAATTGGTTTTAAGACTTGATATGCATGAACTAATGCATTTGGCTTGCGTGAGAGAATTTTGATACCTTACATTGAAATTACAAAATTTGTACTATGGTCTTCCATCTTCATTCCTTCACGAATGCCGGATCTTGAACTTGTACGACTTGAATGCCCGTGATGTGTTGTTTTGCATCCTTTAACACAAAAACTGAAATACACTTGATATTGATTAGTACATTTTCACCTTGTTTGTTTCCATCAAAATCCCGGTCGGAGTTAGAGTGACTAACCACTTAGTCCAACAGGTTTACCTATTTTGAGACAAATAATCAAACTAAGCGATTTGAAAGTAAACAAGCCGAGTATAATCATTGTGTTGTCAGAGAGTAAATTGTGACTAGAAATCGTTGTTTTGAGCCTTAATTTCACGTAGGGAACGTGGGAAATAGGACGATAATGAAGTTTCAACGATTTTGTATAAAATCATAATTGTAATAGTATTAAAATTTAACAAGCCGAGCATAAACATATTTTATCTACAAACGCTTATTCTGAATAAAAATCGTTGTTTCAACACTTAACTTCAAAGTGGGAACGTGGGAAATCGAACTATAATGAAGTTTTACCCATTTTGATACAAATAATCAAACTAAGAGTTTTAAAAGTAAGTAAGCCGAGTATAATCATTATGCTCTCACAAAGCTTTTTGTGACTAGAAATCGTGTTTTAGAGTCTTTACTTCACGTATGGAATATAGGAAACAGACGATAATGAAGTTTCAACGATTTTGTAAAAAATCATAATTCTAAGAGTTTTCAAATTTAACAAGCCGAGGATAAACTTATTTTTTCTACAAACGCTTATTTGGAATAGAAATCGTTGTTTTAAGACTTAACTTCACATTGGGAACGTGCGAAATCGAACTATAATAAAGGTTTACCCATTTTGATACAAATAATCAAACTAAGAGCTTTGAAAGTAAACAAGACGAGTATAATCATTGTGTTGTCACAAAGTTAATTGTGACTAGAAATCGTTGTTTTGAGCCTTAATTTCACGTAGGCAACGTGGGAAATAGGATGATAATGAAGTTTCAACGATTTTGTATAAAATCATAATTCTAAGAGTTTTAAAATTTAACAAGCCGAGCATAAACATATTTTATCTACAAACGCTAATTTTGAATAGAAATCGTTGTTTTAAGACTTAACTTCACATTGGGAACGTGGGAAATCGAACTATAATGAAACTTTTCCCATTTTGATACAAATAATCAAACTAAGAGTTTTAAAAGTAAACAAGCCGAGTATATTCATTAAGCTATCACAAAGCTTATTATGACTAGAAATCGGTTATTTGAGCCTTAACTTCATGTAGGGAACGAGGAAAATAGGACGATAATGAAGTTTCAACGATTTTGTATAAAATCATAATTCTCAATGTTTTAAAATTTAACAAACCGAGCATAAACATATTTTATCTACAAACGCTTATTTTGAATAAAAATCATTGTTTTAGGACTTAACTTCACATTGGGAACATGGGAAATCGAACTATAATGAAGTTTTATCCATTTTGATACAAATAATCAAACTAAGAGTTTTGAAAGTATAAAAGCCAAGTATAATCAATTAGCTGTCAGAAAGCTTATTGTGACTAGAAATCGTTGTTTTAAGACATAACTTCACGTTGGGAATGCGGAAAATAGGACGATAATGAAGTTTCAACGATTTTGTATAAAATCATAATTCTAAGAGTTTTAAAATTTAACAAGCCGAGCATAAACATATTTTACCTACAAACGCTTATTTTGAATAGAAATCGTTGTTTTAAGACTTAACTTCACATTGGGAATATGGGAAATCGAACTATAATAAAGGTTTACCCATTTTGATACAAATAATCAAACTAAGAGACTTGAAAGTAAATAAGACAAGTATAATCATTAAACTGTCAAAAAGCTTATTGTGACTAGAAATCGTTGTTTTGAGCTTTAACTTCACATGGGGAACGTGGGAAATAGGACGATAATGAAGTTTCAACAATTTTGTACAAAATCATAATTCTAAGAGTTTTAAAATTTAACAAGCCGAGCATAAACATATTCTATCCACAAATGCTTATTTAGAATAGAAATCGTTGTTTTAAGACTTAACTTCACATTGGGAACGTGCGAAATCGAACTATAATAAAGGTTTACCCATTTTGATACAAATAATCAAACTAAGAGCTTTGAAACTAAACAAGGCGAGTATAATCATTGTTTTGTCACAAAGTTAATTGTGACTAGAAATCATTGTTTTGAGCCTTAACTTCACGTAGGCAACGTTGGAAGTAGGACGATAATGAAGTTTCAACGATTTTGTATAAAATCATAATTCTAAGAGTTTTAAAATTTAACAAGCTGAGCATAAACATATTTTATCTACAAACGCTTATTTTGAATAGAAATCGTTGTTTAAAGATTTAGCTTCACATTGGGAACGTGGAAAATCAAAATATAATGAAGTGTTACCCATTTTGATACAAATGATCAAACTAAGAGGTTTGAATGTAAACAAACCGAGTATAATCATTAAGCTATCACAAAGCTTATTGTGACTAGAAATCATTATTTTGAGCCATAACTTCAAGTAGGGAATGTGGGAAATAGGACGATAATGAAGTTTCAACAATTTTGTATAAAATCATAATTCTAAGAGTTTTAAAATTTAACAAGCTGAGCATAAACATATTTTATCTACAAACGCTAATTTTGAATAGAAATCGTTGTTTTAAGACTTAACTTCACATTGGGAAAGTGGGAAATAGAACTATAATGAAATTTTTTTCATTTTGATACAAATAATCAAACTAAGACTTTTGAAAGTAAACAAGTCGAGTATAATCATTAAGCAGTCACAAAGCTTATTGTGACTAGATATCGGTTATTTGAGCCTTAACTTTATGTAGGGAACGTGAAAAATAGGACGATAATGAAGTTTCAACGATTTTGTATAAAATCATAATTCTAAAAGTTTTAAAATTTAACAAACCGAGCATAAACATATTTTATCTACAAATGCTTATTTTGAATAGAAATCGTTGTTTCAAGACTTAACTTCACATTGGGAACGTTGGAAATCGAACTATAATGAAGGTTTACCTATTTTGAGACAAATAATCAAACTAAGCGATTTGAAAGTAAACAAGCCGAGTATAATCATTGTGTTGTCACAGAGTTAATTGTGACTAGAAATCATTGTTTTGAGCCTTAATTTCACGTAGGGAACGTGAGAAATCAAACTATAATAAAGGTTTACCCATTTTGATACAAATAATCAAACTAAGAGCTTTGAAAGTAAACAAGACGAGTATAATCATTGTGTTGTCAGAAAGTTAATTGTGACGAGAAATCGTTGTTTTGAGCCTTAACTTCACGTAGGTAACGTGGGAAATAGGACGATAATGAAGTTTCAACGATTTTGTATAAAATTATAATTCTAAGAGTTTTAAAATTTAACAAGCCGAGCATAAACAAATTTTATCTACAAACGCTTATTTTGAATATAAATTGTTGTTTAAAGATTAAGCTTCACATTGGGAACATGGGAAATCGAAATATAATGAAGTCTTACCCATTTTGATACAAATAATAAACTAAGAGTTTTGAATGTAAACAAACCGAGTATAATCATTAAGCTATCACAAAGCTTATTGTGACTAGAAATCGTTATTTTGAGCCATAACTTCACGTAAGGAATGTGGGAAATAGGACGATAATGAAGTTTCAACGATTTTGTATAAAATCATAATTCTAAGAGTTTTAAAATTTAGCAAGCCGAGCATAAACATATTTTATCTTCAAATGCTTATTTTGAATATAAATCGTTATTTTAAGACTTAACTTCACATTGGGAACGTTGGAAATCGAACTATAATAAGGGTTTACTTATTTTGAGACAAACAATCACACTAAGCGATTTGAAAATAAACAAGCCGAGTATAATCATTGTGTTGTCACAGAGTTAATTGTGACTAGAAATCGTTGTTTTGAGCCTTAATTTCACGTAGGGAACGTGGGAAATAGGACGATAATGAAGTTTCAACTATTTTGTATAAAATCATAATTCTAAGAGTATTAAAATTTAACAAGCCGTGCATAAACATATTTTATCTACAAACACTTATTTTGAATAGAAATCGTTGTTTTAAGACTTAACTTCACAAAGGGGAACGTGGGAAATCGAACTATAATGAAGTTTTACCCATTTTGATACAAATAAACAAACTAAGAGTTTTAAAAGTAAATAAGCCGAGTATAATCATTACGCTCTCACAAAGCTTTTTGTGACTAGAAATCGTGTTTTAGAGTCTTTACTTCACGTATGGAATATAGGAAACAAGACGATAATGAAGTTTCAACGATTTTGTATAAAATCATAATTCTAAGATTTTTCAAATTTAACAAGCCGAGGATAAACATATTTTATTTACAAACGCTTATTTGTAATAGAAATTGTTGTTTTAAGACTTAACTTCACATTGGGAACGTGCGAAATCGAACTATAATAAAGGTTTACCCATTTTGATACAAATAATCAAACTAAGAGCTTTGAAAGTAAACAAGACGAGTATAATCATTGTGTTGTCACAAAGTTAATTGTGACTAGAAATCGTTGTTTTGAGCCTTAACTTCACGTAGACAACGTGGGAAATAGGACGATAATGAAGTTTCAACGATTTTGTATAAAATCATAATTCTAAGAGTTTTAAAATTTAACAAGCCGAGCATAAAGATATTTTATCTACAAACGCTTATTTTGAATAAAAATCGTTGTTTAGAGATTTAGCTTCACATTGGGAACGTGGGAAATCGAAATATAATGAAGTGTTACCCATTTTGATACAAATAATCAAACTAAGAGGTTTGAATGTAAACAAACCGAGTATAATCATTAAGCTATCACATAGCTTATTGTGACTAGAAATCCTTATTTTGAGCCATGACTTCACGTAGGGAATGTGGGAAATACGACGATAATGAAGTTTCAACGATTTTGTATAAAATCGTAATTCTAAGAGTTTTAAAATTTAACAAGCCGAGCATAAACCAATTTTATCTACAAACGCTAATTTTGAATAGAAATCGTTGTTTTAAGACTTAACTTCACATTGGAAACGTGAAAAATCGAAGTATAATGGAATTTTTCGCATTTTAATACAAATAATCAAACTAAGACTTTTGAAAGTAAACAAGCCGAGTATAATCATTAAGCTGTCACAAAGCTTATTGTGACTAGATATCGGTTATTTGAGCCTTAACTTCAAGTAGGGAACGTGAAAAATAGGACGATAATGAAGTTTTAACGATTTTGTATAAAATCATAATTCTAAAAGTTTTAAAATTTAACAAACCGAGCATAAACCTATTTTATCAACAAATGCTTATTTTGAATAGAAATCGTTGTTTTAAGCCTTAAATTCACATTGGGAACGTGCGAAATCGAACTATAATGAAGTCTTACCCATTTTGATACAAATAATCAAACTAAGAGTTTTGAATGTAAACAAACTGAGTATAATCATTAAGCTATCACAAAGCTTATTGTGACTAGAAATCCTTATTTTGAGCCATAACTTCACGTAGGGAATGTGAGAAATAGGACGATAATGAAGTTTCAACGATTTTGTATAAAATCATAATTCTAAGAGTTCTAAAATTTAGCAAGCCGAGCATAAACATATTTTATCTACAAACACTAATTTTGAATAGAAATCGTTGTTTTAGGACTTAACTTCACATTGGGAACGTGGGAAATCGAACTATAATGAAGGTTTACCTATTTTGAGACAAATAATCAAACTAAGCGATTTGAAAGTAAACAAGCCGAGTATAATCATTGTGTTGTCACAGAGTTAATTGTGACTAAAAATCGTTGTTTTGAGCCTTAATTTCACGTAAGGAAAGAGGGAAATAGGACGATAATGAAGTTTCAACGATTTTGTATAAAATCATAATTCTAAGAGTTTTAAAATTTAACAAGCTGAGCATAAACATATTTTATCTACAAACGCTTATTTTTAATAGAAATCGTTGTTTTAAGATTAAGCTTCACATTGGGAACGTGGGAAATCGAAATATAATGAAGTCTTACCCATTTTGATACAAATAATCAAACTAAGTGTTTTGAATGTAAACAAACTGAGTATAATCATTAAGCTATCACAAAGCTTATTGTGACTAGAAATCCTTATTTTGAGCCATAACTTCACATAGGGAATGTGGGAAATAGGACGATAATGAAGTTTCAACGATTTTGTATAAAATCATAATTCTAAGAGTTTTAAAATTTAGCAAGCCGAGCATAAACATATTTTATCTACAAACACTAATTTTGAATAGAAATCGTTGTTTTAGGACTTAACTTCACATTGGGAACGTGGGAAATCGAACTATAATGAAGGTTTACCTATTTTGAGACAAATAATCAAACTAAGCGATTTAAAAGTAAACAAGCCGAGTATAATCATTGTGTTGTCACAGAGTTAATTGTGACTAAAAATCGTTGTTTTGAGCCTTAATTTCACGTAAGGAAAGAGGGAAATAGGACGATAATGAAGTTTCAACGATTTTGTATAAAATCATAATTCTAAGAGTTTTAAAATTTAACAAGCCGAGCATAAACATATTTTATCTACAAACGCTTATTTTTAATAGAAATCGTTGTTTTAAGATTAAGCTTCACATTGGGATCGTGGGAAATCGAAATATAATGAAGTCTTACCCATTTTGATACAAATAATCAAACTAAGAGTTTTGAATGTAAACAAACCGAGTATAATCATTAAGCTATCACAAAGCTTATTGTGACTAGAAATCCTTATTTTTAGCCATAACTTCACGTAGGGAATGTGGGAAATAGGACGATAATGAAGTTTCAACGATTTTGTATAAAATCATAATTCTAAGAGTTTTAAAATTTAGCAAGCCGAGCATAAACATATTTTATCTACAAACACTAATTTTGAATAGAAATCGTTGTTTTAGGACTTAACTTCACATTGGGAACGTGGGAAATCAAACTATAATGAAGGTTTACCTATTTTGAGACAAATAATCAAACAAGAGCGATTTGAAAGTAAACAAGACGAGTATAATCATTGTGTTGTCACAAAGTTAATTGTGACTAGAAATCGTTGTTTTGAGCCTTAATTTCACGTAAGGAAAGTGGGAAATAGGACGATAATGAAGTTTCAACGATTTTGTATAAAATCATAATTCTAATAGTTTTAAAACTTAACAAGTTGAGCATAAATATATTTTATCTACAAACGCTTATTTTTAATAGAAATCGTTGTTTTAAGATTAAGCTTCACATTGGGAACGTGGGAAATCGAAATATAATGAAGTCTTACCCAATTTGATACAAATAATCAAACTAAGAGTTTTGAATGTAAACAAACCGAGTATAATCATTAAGCTATCACAAAGCTTATTGTGACTAGAAATCCTTATTTTGAGCCATAACTTCACGTAGGGAATATGGGAAATAGGACGATAATGAAGTTTCAACGATTTTGTATAAAATCATAATTCTAAGAGTTTTAGAATTTAGCATGCCGAGCATAAACATATTTTATCTACAAACACTAATTTTGAATAGAAATCGTTGTTTTAAGACTTAACTTCAAATTGGAAACGTGGAAAATCGAACTATAATGGAATTTTTCGCATTTTAATACAAATAATCAAAGTAAGAGTTTTGAAAGTAAACAAGCCGAGTATAATCATTAAGCTGTCACCAAGCTTATTGTGACTAGATATCGGTTATTTGAGCCTTAACTTCATGTAGGGAACATGGAAAATAGGACGATAATGAAGTTTCAACGATTTTGTATAAAATCATAATTCTAAAAGTTTTAAAATTTAACAAACCGAGCATAAACATATTTTATCTACAAACGCTTATTTTGAATAGAAATCATTATTTTAAGACTTAACTTCACATTGGGAATGTTGGAAATCGAACTATAATGAAGGTTTACCTATTTTGAGACAAATAATCAAACTAAGCGATTTGAAAGTAAACAAGCCGAGTATAATGATTGTGTTGTCACAGAGTTAATTGTGACTAGAAATCGTTGTTTTGAGCCTTAATTTCACGTAAGGAAAGTGGGAAATAGGACGATAATGAAGTTTCAACGATTTAGTATAAAATCATAATTCTAAGAGTATTAAAATTTAACAAGCCGAGCATAAACATATTTTATCTACAAACGCTTATTTTGAATAGAAATCGTTGTTTTAAGACTTAACTTCACAGTGGGAACGTGGGAAATCGAACTATAATGAAGTTTTACCCATTTTGAGACAAATAATCAAACTAAGAGTTTTGAAAGTAAATAAGCCGAGTATAATCATTAAGCTCTCACAAAGCTTTTTGTGACTAGAAATCGTGTTTTAGAGTCTTTACTTCACGTATGGAATATAGGAAACAAGACGATAATGAAGTTTCAACGATTTTGTATAAAATCATAATTCTAAGAGTTTTCAAATTTAACAAGCCGAGGATAAACATATTTTATTTACAAACGCTTATTTGGAATAGAAATCGTTGTTTTAAGACTTAACTTCACATTGGGAATGTGCGAAATCGAACTATAATAAAGGTTTACCCATTTTGATACAAATAATCAAACTAAGAGCTTTGAAAGTAAACAAGACGAGTATAATCATTGTGTTGTCACAAAGTTAATTGTGACTAGAAATCGTTGTTTTGAGCCTTAACTTCACGTAGGCAACGTGGGAAATATGACGATAATGAAGTTTCAACGATTTTGTATAAAATCATAATTCTAAGAGTTTTAAAATTTAACAAGCCGAGCATAAAGATATTTTATCTACAAACGCTTATTTTGAATAGAAATCGTTGTTTAAAGATTTAGCTTCACATTGGGAACGTGGGAAATCGAAATATAATGAAGTGTTACCCATTTTGATACAAATAATCAAACTAAGAGGTTTGAATGTAAACAAACCGAGTATAATCATTAAGCTACCACAAAGCTTATTTTGACCAGAAATCGTTATTTTGAGCCATAACTTCACGTAGGGAATGTGGGAAATAGGACGATTCATTAAGTTTCAACGATTTTGTATAAAATCATAATTCTAAGAGTTTTAATATTTAACAAGCCGAGCATAAACATATTTTATCTATAAACGCTAATTTTGAATAGAAATCATTGTTTTAAGACTTAACTTCACATTGGAAACGTGGGAAATCGAACTATAACGAAATTTTTTCCATTTTAATACAAATAATCAAACTAAGAGTTTTGAAAGTAAACAAGCCGAGTATAATCATTAAGCTGTCACAAAGCTTATTGTGACTAGATATCGGTTATTTGAGCCTTAACTTCAAGTAGGGAACGTGAAAAATAGGACGATAATGAAGTTTCAACGATTTTGTATAAAATCATAATTCTAAAAGTTTTAAAATTTAACAAACCGAGCATAAACCTATTTTATCTACAAATGCTTATTTTGAATAGAAATCGTTGTTTTAAGCCTTAAATTCACATTGGGAACGTGCGAAATCGAACTATAATGAAGTTTTACCAATTTTGATACTAATAATCAAACTAAGAGTTTTGAAAGTAAACAAACCGAGAATAATCATTGTGTTGTCACAAAGCTAATTATGACTAGAAATCGTTATTTTGAGCCTTACCTTCACGTAGGGAACGTGGGAAATAAGATGATAATGAAGTTTCAACGATTTTGTATAAAATCATAATTCTAAGAGTTTTAATATTTAACAAGCCGAGCATAAACATATTTTATCTATAAACGCTAATTTTGAATAGAAATCATTGTTTTAAGACTTAACTTCACATTGGAAACGTGGGAAATCGAACTATAACGAAATTTTTTCCATTTTAATACAAATAATCAAACTAAGAGTTTTGAAAGTAAACAAGCCGAGTATAATCATTAAGCTGTCACAAAGCTTATTGTGACTAGATATCGGTTATTTGAGCCTTAACATCATGTAGGGAACGTGGAAAATAGGACGATAATGAAGTTTCAACGATTTTGTATAAAATCATAATTCTAAAAGTTTTAAAATTTAACAAACCGAGCATAAACATATTTTATCTACAAACGCTTATTTTGAATAGAAATCATTATTTTAAGACTTAACTTCACATTGGGAACGTTGGAAATCGAACTATAATGAAGGTTTACCTATTTTGAGACAAATAATCAAACTAAGCGATTTGAAAGTAAACAAGCCGAGTATAATCATTGTGTTGTCAGAGTAAATTGTGACTAGAAATCGTTGTTTTGAGCCTTAATTTCACGTAGGGAACGTGGGAAATAGGACGATAATGAAGTTTCAACGATTTTGTATAAAATCATAATTGTAATAGTATTAAAATTTAACAAGCCGAGCATAAACATATTTTATCTATAAACGCTTATTCTGAATAAAAATCGTTGTTTCAACACTTAACTTCAAAGTGGGAACGTGGGAAATCGAACTATAATGAAGTTTTACCCATTTTGATACAAATAATCAAACTAAGAGTTTTGAAAGTAAATAAGCCGAGTATAATCATTATGCTCTCACAAAGCTTTTTGTGACTAGAAATCGTGTTTTAGAGTCTTTACTTCACGTATGGAATATAGGAAACAGGACGATAATGAAGTTTCAACGATTTTGTAAAAAATCATAATTCTAAGAGTTTTCAAATTTAACAAGCCGAGGATAAACTTATTTTTTCTACAAACGCTTATTTGGAATAGAAATCGTTGTTTTAAGACTTAACTTCACATTGGGAACGTGCGAAATCGAACTATAATAAAGGTTTACCCATTTTGATACAAATAATCAAACTAAGAGCTTTGAAAGTAAACAAGACGAGTATAATCATTGTGTTGTCACAAAGTTAATTGTGACTAGAAATCGTTGTTTTGAGCCTTAACTTCACGTAGGCAACGTGGGAAATAGGATGATAATGAAGTTTCAACGATTTTGTATAAAATCATAATTCTAAGAGTTTTAAAATTTAACAAGCCGAGCATAAACATATTTTATCTACAAACGCTAATTTTGAATAGAAATCGTTGTTTTAAGACTTAACTTCACATTGGGAACGTGGGAAATCGAACTATAATGAAACTTTTCCCATTTTGATACAAATAATCAAACTAAGAGTTTTAAAAGTAAACAAGCCGAGTATATTCATTAAGCTATCACAAAGCTTATTATGACTAGAAATCGGTTATTTGAGCCTTAACTTCATGTAGGGAATGAGGAAAATAGGACGATAATGAAGTTTCAACGATTTTGTATAAAATCATAATTCTCAATGTTTTAAAATTTAACAAACCGAGCATAAACATATTTTATCTACAAACGCTTATTTTGAATAAAAATCATTGTTTTAGGACTTAACTTCACGTTGGGAACATGGGAAATCGAACTATAATGAAGTTTTATCCATTTTGATACAAATAATCAAACTAAGAGTTTTGAAAGTATAAAAGCCAAGTATAATCAATTAGCTGTCAGAAAGCTTATTGTGACTAGAAATCGTTGTTTTAAGACATAACTTCACGTTGGGAATGCGGAAAATAGGACGATAATGAAGTTTCAACGATTTTGTATAAAATCATAATTCTAAGAGTTTTAAAATTTAACAAGCCGAGCATAAACATATTTTACCTACAAACGCTTATTTTGAATAGAAATCGTTGTTTTAAGACTTAACTTCACATTGGGAATATGGGAAATCGAACTATAATAAAGGTTTACCCATTTTGATACAAATAATCAAACTAAGAGACTTGAAAGTAAATAAGACAAGTATAATCATTAAACTGTCAAAAAGCTTATTGTGACTAGAAATCGTTGTTTTGAGCTTTAACTTCACGTGGGCAACGTGGGAAATAGGACGATAATGAAGTTTCAACAATTTTGTACAAAATCATAATTCTAAGAGTTTTAAAATTTAACAAGCCGGGCATAAACATATTCTATCCACAAACGCTTATTTGGAATAGAAATCGTTGTTTTAAGACTTAACTTCACATTGGGAACGTGCGAAATTGAACTATAATAAAGGTTTACCCATTTTGATACAAATAATCAAACTAAGAGCTTTGAAACTAAACAAGGCGAGTATAATCATTGTTTTGTCACAAAGTTAATTGTGACTAGAAATCATTGTTTTGAGCCTTAACTTCACGTAGGCAACGTTGGAAGTAGGACGATAATGAAGTTTCAACGATTTTGTATAAAATCATAATTCTAAGAGTTTTAAAATTTAACAAGCTGAGCATAAACATATTTTATCTACAAACGCTTATTTTGAATAGAAATCGTTGTTTAAAGATTTAGCTTCACATTGGGAACGTGGAAAATCAAAATATAATGAAGTGTTACCCATTTTGATACAAATGATCAAACTAAGAGGTTTGAATGTAAACAAACCGAGTATAATCATTAAGCTATCACAAAGCTTATTAATACTAGAAATCATTATTTTGAGCCATAACTTCACGTAGGGAATGTGGGAAATAGGACGATAATGAAGTTTCAACAATTTTGTATAAAATCATAATTCTAAGAGTTTTAAAATTTAACAAGCTGAGCATAAACATATTTTATCTACAAACGCTAATTTTGAATAGAAATCGTTGTTTTAAGACTTAACTTCACATTGGGAAAGTGGGAAATAGAACTATAATGAAATTTTTTTCATTTTGATACAAATAATCAAACTAAGACTTTTGAAAGTAAACAAGTCGAGTATAATCATTAAGCTGTCACAAAGCTTATTGTGACTAGATATCGGTTATTTGAGCCTTAACTTTATGTAGGGAACGTGAAAAATAGGACGATAATGAAGTTTCAACGATTTTGAATAAAATCATAATTCTAAAAGTTTTAAAATTTAACAAACCGAGCATAAACATATTTTATCTACAAATGCTTATTTTGAATAGAAATCGTTGTTTCAAGACTTAACTTCACATTGGGAACGTTGGAAATCGAACTATAATGAAGGTTTACCTATTTTGAGACAAATAATCAAACTAAGCGATTTGAAAGTAAACAAGCCGAGTATAATCATTGTGTTGTCACAGAGTTAATTGTGACTAGAAATCATTGTTTTGAGCCTTAATTTCATGTACGGAACGTGAGAAATCAAACTATAATAAAGGTTTACCCATTTTGATACAAATAATCAAACTAAGAGCTTTGAAAGTAAACAAGACGAGTATAATCATTGTGTTATCAGAAAGTTAATTGTGACGAGAAATCGTTGTTTTGAGCCTTAACTTCACGTAGGTAACGTGGGAAATAGGACGATAATGAAGTTTCAACGATTTTGTATAAAATTATAATTCTAAGAGTTTTAAAATTTAACAAGCCGAGCATAAACAAATTTTATCTACAAACGCTTATTTTGAATATAAATTGTTGTTTAAAGATTAAGCTTCACATTGGGAACATGGGAAATCGAAATATAATGAAGTCTTACCCATTTTGATACAAATAATAAACTAAGAGTTTTGAATGTAAACAAACCGAGTATAATCATTAAGCTATCACAAAGCTTATTGTGACTAGAAATCGTTATTTTGAGCCATAACTTCACGTAAGGAATGTGGGAAATAGGACGATAATGAAGTTTCAACGATTTTGTATAAAATCATAATTCTAAGAGTTTTAAAATTTAGCAAGCCGAGCATAAACATATTTTATCTTCAAATGCTTATTTTGAATATAAATCGTTATTTTAAGACTTAACTTCACATTGGGAACGTTAGAAATCGAACTATAATGAGGGTTTACTTATTTTGAGACAAATAATCACACTAAGCGATTTGAAAATAAACAAGCCGAGTATAATCATTGTGTTGTCACAGAGTTAATTGTGACTAGAAATCGTTGTTTTGAGCCTTAATTTCACGTAGGGAACGTGGGAAATAGGACGATAATGAAGTTTCAACTATTTTGTATAAAATCATAATTCTAAGAGTATTAAAATTTAACAAGCCGTGCATAAACATATTTTATCTACAAACACTTATTTTGAATAGAAATCGTTGTTTTAAGACTTAACTTCACAGTGGGAACGTGGGAAATCGAACTATAATGAAGTTTTACCCATTTTGATACAAATAAACAAACTAAGAGTTTTGAAAGTAAATAAGCCGAGTATAATCATTACGCTCTCACAAAGCTTTTTGTGACTAGAAATCGTGTTTTAGAGTCTTTACTTCACGTATGGAATATAGGAAACAAGACGATAATGAAGTTTCAACGATTTTGTATAAAATCATAATTCTAAGATTTTTCAAATTTAACAAGCCGAGGATAAACATATTTTATTTACAAACGCTTATTTGTAATAGAAATTGTTGTTTTAAGACTTAACTTCACATTGGGAACGTGCGAAATCGAACTATAATAAAGGTTTACCCATTTGATACAAATAATCAAACTAAGAGCTTTGAAAGTAAACAAGACGAGTATAATCATTGTGTTGTCACAAAGTTAATTGTGACTAGAAATCGTTGTTTTGAGCCTTAACTTCACGTAGGCAACGTGGGAAATAGGACGATAATGAAGTTTCAACGATTTTGTATAAAATCATAATTCTAAGAGTTTTAAAATTTAACAAGCCGAGCATAAAGATATTTTATCTACAAACGCTTATTTTGAATAAAAATCGTTGTTTAGAGATTTAGCTTCACATTGGGAACGTGGGAAATCGAAATATAATGAAGTGTTACCCATTTTGATACAAATAATCAAACTAAGAGGTTTGAATGTAAACAAACCGAGTATAATCATTAAGCTATCACATAGCTTATTGTGACTAGAAATCCTTATTTTGAGCCATGACTTCACGTAGGGAATGTGGGAAATACGACGATAATGAAGTTTCAACGATTTTGTATAAAATCGTAATTCTAAGAGTTTTAAAATTTAACAAGCCGAGCATAAACCAATTTTATCTACAAACGCTAATTTTGAATAGAAATCGTTGTTTTAAGACTTAACTTCACATTGGAAACGTGGAAAATCGAAGTATAATGGAATTTTTCGCATTTTAATACAAATAATCAAACTAAGAGTTTTGAAAGTAAACAAGCCGAGTATAATCATTAAGCTGTCACAAAGCTTATTGTGACTAGATATCGGTTATTTGAGCCTTAACTTCATGTAGGGAACATGGAAAATAGGACGATAATGAAGTTTCAACGATTTTGTATAAAATTATAATTCTAAAAGTTTTAAAATTTAACAAACCGAGCATAAACATATTTTATCTACAAACGCTTATTTTGAATAGAAATCATTATTTTAAGACTTAACTTCACATTGGGAACGTTGGAAATCGAACTATAATGAAGGTTTACCTATTTTGAGACAAATAATCAAACTAAGCGATTTGAAAGTAAACAAGCCGAGTATAATCATTGTGTAGTCACAGAGTAAAGTGTGACTAGAAATCGTTGTTTTGAGCCTTAATTTCACGTAGGGAACGTGGGAAATAGGACGATAATGAAGTTTCAACGATTTTGTGTAAAATCATAATTCTAATAGTATTAAAATTTAACAAGCCGAGCATAAACATATTTTATCTACAAACGCTTATTCTGAATAGAAATCGTTGTTTCAACACTTAACTTCACAGTGGGAACGTGGGAAATCGAACTATAATGAAGTTTTACCCATTTTGATACAAATAATCAAACTAAGAGTTTTGAAAGTAAATAAGCCGAGTATAATCATTAAGCTCTCACAAAGCTTTTTGTGACTAGAAATCGTGTTTTAGAGTCTTTACTTCACGTATGGAATATAGGAAACAGGACGATAATGAAGTTTCAACGATTTTGTAAAAAATCATAATTCTAAGAGTTTTCAAATTTAACAAGCCGAGGATAAACATATTTTATTTACAAACGCTTATTTGGAATAGAAATTGTTGTTTTAAGACTTAACTTCACATTGGGAACATGCGAAATCGAACTATAATAAAGGTTTACCCATTTTGATACAAATAATCAAACTAAGAGCTTTGAAAGTAAACAAGACGAGTATAATCATTGTGTTGTCACAAAGTTAATTCTGACTAGAAATCATTGTTTTGAGCCTTAACTTCACGTAGGCAACGTGGGAAATAGGACGATAATGAAGTTTCAACGATTTTGTATAAAATCATAATTCTAAGAGTTTTAAAATTTAACAAGCCGAGCATAAAGATATTTTATCTACAAACGCTTATTTTGAATAGAAATCGTTGTTTAAAGATTTAGCTTCACATTGGGAACGTGGGAAATCGAAATATAATGAAGTGTTACCCATTTTGATACAAATAATAAAACTAAGAGGTTTGAATGTAGACAAACCGAGTATAATCATTAAGCTACCACAAAACTTATTGTGACCCGAAATTGTTATTTTGAGCCATAACTTCACGTAGGGAATGTGGGAAATAGGACGATAATGAAGTTTCAACGATTTTGTATAAAATCATAATTCTAAGAGTTTTAAAATTTAACAAGCTGAGCATAAACATATTTTATCTACAAACGCTAATTTTGAATAGAAATCGTTGTTTTAAGACTTAACTTCACATTGAGAACGTGGGAAATAGAACTATAATGAAATTTTTTCCATTTTGATACAAATAATCAAACTAAGACTTTTGAAAGTAAACAAGCCGAGTATAATCATTAAGCTGTCACAAAGCTTATTGTGACTAGATATCGGTTATTTGAGCCTTAACTTCAAGTAGGGAACGTGAAAAATAGGACGATAAGGAAGTTTTAACGATTTTGTATAAAATCATAATTCTAAAAGTTTTAAAATTTAACAAACCGAGCATAAACCTATTTTATCTACAAATGCTTATTTTGAATAGAAATCGTTGTTTTAAGCCTTAAATTCACATTGGGAACGTGCGAAATCGAACTATAATGAAGTTTTACCAATTTTGATACTAATAATCAAACTAAGAGTTTTGAAAGTAAACAAACCGAGAATAATCATTGTGTTGTCACAAAGCTAATTATGACTACAAATCGTTATTTTGAGCCTTACCATCACGTAGGGGGGACGTGGGAAATAGGATGATAATGAAGTTTCAACGATTTTGTATAAAATCATAATTCTAAGAGTTTTAATATTTAACAAGCCGAGCATAAACATATTTTATCTATAAACGCTAATTTTGAATAGAAATCATTGTTTTAAGACTTAACTTCACATTGGGAACGTGGGAAATCGAACTATAACGAAATTTTTTCCATTTTAATACAAATAATCAAACTAAGAGTTTTGAAAGTAAACAAGCCGAGTATAATCATTAAGTCTTTGTCACAAAGCTTATTGTGACTAGATATCTCATTATTTGAGCCTTAACTTCATGTAGGGAACGTGGAAAATAGGACGATAATGAAGTTTCAACGATTTTGTATAAAATCATAATTCTAAGAAGTTTTAAATTTAACTAACCGAGCATAAACATATTTTATCTACAAACGCTTATTTTAAATAGAAATCGTTGTTTAAAGATTAAGCTTCACATTGGGAACGTGGTAAATCGAAATATAATGAAGTGTTACCCATTTTGATACAAATAATCAAACTAAGAGTTTTGAATGTAAACAAACCGAGTATAATCATTAAGCTATCACAAAACTTATTGTGACTAGAAATCCTTATTTTGAACCATGACTTCACGTAGGGAATGTGGGAAATACGACGATAATGAAGTTTCAACGATTTTGTATAAAATCATAATTCTAAGAGTTTTAAAATTTAGCAAGCCGAGCATAAACAAATTTTATCTACAAACGCTAATTTTGAATAGAAATCGTTGTTTTAAGACTTAACTTCACATTGGAAACGTTGGAAATCGAACTATAATGAAATTTTTTCCATTTTAATACAAATAATCAAACTAAGAGTTTTGAAAGTAAACAAACCGAGTATAATCATTAAGCTGTCACAAAGCTTATTGTGACTAGATATCGGTTATTTGAGCCTTAACATCATGTAGGGAACGTGGAAAATAGGACGATAATGAAGTTTCAACGATTTTGTATAAAATCATAATTCTAAAAGTTTTAAAATTTAACAAACCGAGCATAAACATATTTTATCTACAAACGCTTATTTTGAATAGAAATCATTATTTTAAGACTTAACTTCACATTGGGAACGTTGGAAATCGAACTATAATGAAGGTTTACCTATTTTGAGACAAATAATCAAACTAAGCGATTTGAAAGTAAACAAGCCGAGTATAATCATTGTGTTGTCACAAGTTAATTGTGACTAGAAATCGTTGTTTTGAGCCTTAATTTCACGTAAGGAAAGTGGGAAATAGGACGATAATGAAGTTTCAACGATTTTGTATAAAATCATAATTCTAAGAATTTTAAAATTTAACAAGCTGAGCATAAACATATTTTATCTACAAACGCTTATTTTGAATAGAAATCGTTGTTTTAAGATTAAGCTTCACATTGGGAACGTGGGAAATCGAAATATAATGAAGTCTTACCGATTTTGATACAAATAATCAAACTAAGAGTTTTGAATGTAAACAAACCGAGTATAATCATTAAGCTATCACAAAGCTTATTGTGACTAGAAATCCTTATTTTGAGCCATAACTTCACGTAGGGAATGTGGGAAATAGGACGATAATGAAGTTTCAACGATTTTGTATAAAATCATAATTCTAAGAGTTTTAAAATTTAGCAAGCCGAGCATAAACATATGTTATCTACAAACACTAATTTTGAATAGAAATCGTTGTTTTAAGACTTAACTTCACATTGGAAACGTGGAAAATCGAACTATAATGGAATTTTTTTGCATTTTAATACAAATAATCAAACTAAGAGTTTTGAAAGTAAACAAGCCGAGTATAATCATTAAGCTGTCACAAAGCTTATTGTGACTAGATATCGGTTATTTGAGCCTTAACTTCATGTAGGGAACATGGAAAATAGGACGATAATGAAGTTTCAACGATTTTGTATAAAATCATAATTCTAAAAGTTTTAAAATTTAACAAACCGAGCATAAGCATATTTTATCTACAAACGCTTATTTTGAATAGAAATCATTATTTTAAGACTTAACTTCACATTGGGAACGTTGGAAATCGAACTATAATGAAGGTTTACCTATTTTGAGACAAATAATCAAACTAAGCGATTTGAAAGTAAACAAGCTGAGTATAATCATTGTGTTGTCACAGAGTTAATTGTGACTAGAAATCGTTGTTTTGAGCCTTAATTTCACGTAAGGAAAGTGGGAAATAGGACGATAATGAAGTTTCAACGATTTTGTATAAAATCATAATTCTAAGAGTTTTAAAATTTAACAAGCTGAGCATAAACATATTTCATCTACAAACGCTTATTTTTAATAGAAATCGTTGTTTTAAGATTAAGCTTAACATTGGGAACGTGGGAAATCGAAATATAATGAAGTCTTACCCATTTTGATACAAATAATCAAACTAAGAGTTTTGAATGTAAACAAACCGAGTATAATCATTAAGCTATCACAAAGCTTATTGTGACTAGAAATCCTTATTTTGAGCCATAACTTCACGTAGGGAATGTGGGAAATAGGACGATAATGAAGTTTCAACGATTTTGTATAAAATCATAATTCTAAGAGTATTAAAATTTAACAAGCCGAGCATAAACTTATTTTATCTACAAACCCTTATTTTGAATAGAAATCGTTGTTTTAAGACTTAACTTCACAGTGGGAACGTGGGAAATCGAACTATAATGAAGTTTTACCCATTTTGATACAAATAATCAAACTAAGAGTTTTGAAAGTAAATAAGCCGAGTATAATCATTAAGCTCTCACAAAGCTTTTTGTGACTAGAAATCGTGTTTTAGAGTCTTTACTTCACGTATGGAATATAGGAAACAAGACGATAATGAAGTTTCAACGATTTTGTATAAAATCATAATTCTAAGAGTTTTCAAATTTAACAAGCCGAAGATAAACATATTTTATTTACAAACGCTTATTTGGAATAGAAATCATTGTTTTAAGACTTAACTTCACATTGGGAACGTGCGAAATCGAACTATAATAAAGGTTTACCCATTTTGATACAAATAATCAAACTAAGAGCTTTGAAAGTAAACAAGACGAGTATAATCATTGTGTTGTCACAAAGTTAATTGTGACTAGAAATCGTTGTTTTGAGCCTTAACTTCACGTAGGCAACGTGGGAAATAGGACGATAATGAAGTTTCAACGATTGTGTATAAAATCATAATTCTAAGAGTTTTAAAATTTAACAAGCCGAGCATAAAGATATTTTATCTACAAACGCTTATTTTGAATAGAAATCGTTGTTTAAAGATTTAGCTTCACATTGGGAACGTGGGAAATCGAAATATAATGAAGTGTTACCCATTTTGATACAAATAATCAAACTAAGAGGTTTGAATGTAAACAAACCGAGTATAATCATTAAGCTACCACAAAGCTTATTATGACCAGAAATCGTTATTTTGAGCCATAACTTCACGTAGGGAATGTGGGAAATAGGACGATAATGAAGTTTCAACGATTTTGTATAAAATCAAAATTCTAAGAGTTTTAAAATTTAACAAGCTGAGCATAAGCATATTTTATCTACAAACGCTAATTTTGAATAGAAATCGTTGTTTAAAGATTTAGCTTCACATTGGGAACGTGGGAAATCGAAATATAATGAAGTGTTACCCATTTTGATACAAATAATCAAACTAAGAGGTTTGAATGTAAACAAACCGAGTATAATCATTAAGCTACCACAAAGCTTATTTTGACCAGAAATCGTTATTTTGAGCCATAACTTCACGTAGGGAATGTGGGAAATAGGACGATAATGAAGTTTCAACGATTTTGTATAAAATCATAATTCTAAGAGTTTTAAAATTTAACAAGCTGAGCATAAACATATTTTATCTACAAACGCTAATTTTGAATAGAAATCGTTGTTTTAAGACTTAACTTCACATTGGGAACGTGGGAAATAGAACTATAATGAAATTTTTTCCATTTTGATACAAATAATCAAACTAAGACTTTTGAAAGTAAACAAGCCGAGTATAATCATTAAGCTGTCACAAAGCTTATTGTGACTAGATATCGGTTATTTGAGCCTTAACTTCAAGTAGGGAACGTGAAAAATAGGACGATAATGAAGTTTTAACGATTTTGTATAAAATCATAATTCTAAAAGTTTTAAAATTTAACAAACCGAGCATAAACCTATTTTATCTACAAATGCTTATTTTGAATAGAAATCGTTGTTTTAAGCCTTAAATTCACATTGGGAACGTGCGAAATCGAACTATAATGAAGTTTTACCAATTTTGATACTAATAATCAAACTAAGAGTTTTGAAAGTAAACAAACCGAGAATAATCATTGTGTTGTCACAAAGCTAATTATGACTACAAATCGTTATTTTGAGCCTTACCATCACGTAGGGAACGTGGGAAATAGGATGATAATGAAGTCTCAACGATTTTGTATAAAATCATAATTCTAAGAGTTTTAATATTTAACAAGCCGAGCATAAACATATTTTATCTATAAATGCTAATTTTGAATAGAAATCATTGTTTTAAGACTTAACTTCACATTGGGAACGTGGGAAATCGAACTATAACGAAATTTTTTCCATTTTAATACAAATAATCAAACTAAGAGTTTTGAAAGTAAACAAGCCGAGTATAATCATTAAGCTGTCACAAAGCTTATTGTGACTAGATATCTGTTATTTGAGCCTTAACTTCATGTAGGGAACGTGGAAAATAGGACGATAATGAAGTTTCAACGATTTTGTATAAAATCATAATGCTAGAAGTTTTAAGATTTAACAAACCAAGCATAAACATATTTTATCTACAAACGCTTATTTTAAATAGAAATCGTTGTTTAAAGATTAAGCTTCACATTGGGAACGTGGTAAATCGAAATATAATGAAGTGTTACCCATTTTGATACAAATAATCAAACTAAGAGTTTTGAATGTAAACAAACCGAGTATAATCATTAAGCTATCACAAAACTTATTGTGACTAGAAATCCTTATTTTGAACCATGACTTCACGTAGGGAATGTGGGAAATACGACGATAATGAAGTTTCAACGATTTTGTATAAAATCATAATTCTAAGAGTTTTAAAATTTAGCAAGCCGAGCATAAACAAATTTTATCTACAAACGCTAATTTTGAATAGAAATCGTTGTTTTAAGACTTAACTTCACATTGGAAACGTTGGAAATCGAACTATAATGAAATTTTTTCCATTTTAATACAAATAATCAAACTAAGAGTTTTGAAAGTAAACAAACCGAGTATAATCATTAAGCTGTCACAAAGCTTATTGTGATTAGATATCGGTTATTTGAGCCTTAACATCATGTAGGGAACGTGGAAAATAGGACGATAATGAAGTTTCAACAATTTTGTTTAAAATCATAATTCTAAAAGTTTTAAAAATTAACAAACCGAGCATAAACATATTTTATCTACAAACGCTTATTTTGAATAGAAATTATTATTTTAAGACTTAACTTCACATTGGGAACGTTGGAAATCGAACTATAATGAAGGTTTACCTATTTTGAGACAAATAATCAAACTAAGCGATTTGAAAGTAAACAAGCCGAGTATAATCATTGTGTTGTCACAGAGTTAATTGTGACTAGAAATCGTTGTTTTGAGCCTTAATTTCACGTAAGGAAAGTGGGAAATATGACGATAATGAAGTTTCAATGATTTTGTATAAAATCATAATTCTAAGAATTTTAAAATTTAACAAGCTGAGCATAAACATATTTTATCTACAAACGCTTATTTTGAATAGAAATCGTTGTTTTAAGATTAAGCTTCACATTGGGAACGTGGGAAATCGAAATATAATGAAGTCTTACCGATTTTGATACAAATAATCAAACTAAAAGTTTTGAATGTAAACAAACCGAGTATAATCATTAAGCTATCACAAAGCTTATTGTGACTAGAAATCCTTATTTTGAGCCATAACTTCACGTAGGGAATGTGGGAAATAGGACGATAATGAAGTTTCAACGATTTTGTATAAAATCATAATTCTAAGAGTTTTAAAATTTAGCAAGCCGAGCATAAACATATTTTATCTACAAACACTAATTTTGAATAGAAATCGTTGTTTTAAGACTTAACTTCACATTGGAAACGTGGAAAATCGAACTATAATGGAATTTTTTCGCATTTTAATACAAATAATCAAACTAAGAGTTTTGAAAGTAAACAAGCCGAATATAATCATTAAGCTGTCACAAAGCTTATTGTGACTAGATATCGGTTATTTGAGCCTTAACTTCATGTAGGGAACATGGAAAATAGGACGATAATGAAGTTTCAACGATTTTGTATAAAATCATAATTCTAAAAGTTTTAAAATTTAACAAACCGAGCATAAACATATTTTATCTACAAACGCTTATTTTGAATAGAAATCATTATTTTAAGACTTAACTTCACATTGGGAACATTGGAAATCGAACTATAATGAAGGTTTACCTATTTTGAGACAAATAATCAAATTAAGCGATTTGAAAGTAAACAAGCCGAGTATAATCATTGTGTTGTCACAGAGTTAATTGTGACTAGAAATCGTTGTTTTGAGCCTTAATTTCACGTAAGGAAAGTGGGAAATAGGACGATAATGAAGTTTCAACGATTTTGTATAAAATCATAATTCTAAGAGTTTTAAAATTTAACAAGCTGAGCATAAACATATTTTATCTACAAACGCTTATTTTTAATAGAAATCGTTGTTTTAAGATTAAACTTCACATTGGGAACGTGGGAAATCGAAATATAATGAAGTCTTACCCATTTTGATACAAATAATCAAACTAAGAGTTTTGAATGTAAACAAACCGAGTATAATCATTAAGCTATCACAAAGCTTATTGTGACTAGAAATCCTTATTTTGAGCCATAACTTCACGTAGGGAATGTGGGAAATAGGACGATAATGAAGTTTCAACGATTTTGTATAAAATCATAATTCTAAGAGTATTAAAATTTAACAAGCCGAGCATAAACATATTTTATCTACAAACACTTATTTTGAATAGAAATCGTTGTTTTAAGACTTAACTTCACAGTGGGAACGTGGGAAATCGAACTATAATGAAGTTTTACCCATTTTGATACAAATAATCAAACTAAGCGTTTTGAAAGTAAATAAGCCGAGTATAATCATTAAGCTCTCACAAAGCTTTTTGTGACTAGAAATCGTGTTTTAGAGTCTTTACTTCACGTATGGAATATAGGAAACAAGACGATAATGAAGTTTCAACGATTTTGTATAAAATCATAATTCTAAGAGTTTTCAAATTTAACAAGCCGAAGATAAACATATTTTATTTACGAACGCTTATTTGGAATAGAAATCGTTGTTTTAAGACTTAACTTCACATTGGGAACGTGCGAAATCGAACTATAATAAAGGTTTACCCATTTTGATACAAATAATCAAACTAAGAGCTTTGAAAGTAAACAAGACGAGTATAATCATTGTGTTGTCACAAAGTTAATTGTGACTAGAAATCGTTGTTTTGAGCCTTAACTTCACGTAGGCAACGTGGGAAATAGGACGATAATGAAGTTTCAACGATTTTGTATAAAATCATAATTCTAAGAGTTTTAAAATTTAACAAGCCGAGCATAAAAATATTTTATCTACAAACGCTTATTTTGAATAGAAATCGTTGTTTAAAGATTTAGCTTCACATTGGGAACGTGGGAAATCGAAATATAATGAAGTGTTACCCATTTTGATACAAATAATCAAACTAAGAGGTTTGAATGTAAACAAACCGAGTATAATCATTAAGCTACCACAAAGCTTATTTTGACCAGAAATCGTTATTTTGAGCCATAACTTCACGTAGGGAATGTGGGAAATAGGACGATAATGAAGTTTCAACGATTTTGTATAAAATCATAATTCTAAGAGTTTTAAAATTTAACAAGTGAGAGCATAAACATATTTTATCTACAAACGCTAATTTTGAATAAAAATCGTTGTTTTAAGACTTAACTTCACATTGGGAACGTGGGAAATAGAACTATAATGAAATTTTTTCCATTTTGATACAAATAATCAAACTAAGACTTTTGAAAGTAAACAAGCCGAGTATAATCATTAAGCTGTCACAAAGCTTATTGTGACTAGACATCGGTTATTTGAGCCTTAACTTCAAGTAGGGAACGTGAAGAATAGGACGATAATAAAGTTTCAACGATTTTGTATAAAATCATAATTCTAAAAGTTTTAAAATTTAACAAACCGAGCATAAACCTATTTTATCTACAAATGCTTATTTTGAATAGAAATCGTTGTTTTAAGCCTTAAATTCACATTGGGAACGTGCGAAATCGAACTATAATGAAGTTTTACCAATTTTGATACTAATAATCAAACTAAGAGTTTTGAAAGTAAACAAACCGAGAATAATCATTGTGTTGTCACAAAGCGAATTATGACTAGAAATCGTTATTTTGAGCCTTACCTTCACGTAGGGAACGTGGGAAATAGGATGATAATGAAGTTTCAACGATTTTGTATAAAATCATAATTCTAAGAGTTTTAATATTTAACAAGCCGAGCATAAACATATTTTATCTATAAACGCTAATTTTTAATAGAAATCATTGTTTTAAGACTTAACTTCACATTGCGAACGTGGGAAATCGAACTATAACGAAATTTTTTCCATTTTAATACAAATAATCAAACTAAGAGTTTTGAAAGTAAAGAAGCCGAGTATAATCATTAAGCTGTCACAAAGCTTATTGTGACTAGATATCGGTTATTTGAGCCTTAACTTCATGTAGGGAACGTGGAAAATTGGACGATAATGAAGTTTCAACGATTTTGTATAAAATCATGATGCTAGAAGTTTTAAGATTTAACAAACCGAGCATAAACATATTTTATCTACAAATGCTTATTTTAAATAGAAATCGTTGTTTAAAGATTAAGCTTCAAATTGGGAACGTGGTAAATAGAAATATAATGAAGTCTTACCCATTTTGATACAAATAATCAAATTAAGAGTTTTGAATGTAAACAAACCGAGTATAATCATTAAGCTATCACAAAACTTATTGTGACTAGAAATCCTTATTTTGAGCCATGACTTCACGTAGGGAATGTGGGAAATACGACGATAATGAAGTTTCAACGATTTTGTATAAAATCATAATTCTAAGAGTTTTAAAATTTAGCAAGCCGAGCATAATCAAATTTTATCTACAAACACTAATTTTGAATAGAAATCGTTGTTTTAAGACTTAACTTCACATTGGAAACGTTGGAAATCGAACTATAATGAAATTTTTCCCATTTTAATACAAATAATCAAACTAAGAGTTTTGAAAGTAAACAAACCGAATATAATCATTAAGCTGTCACAAAGCTTATTGTGACTAGATATCAGTTATTTGAGCCTTAACATCATGTAGGGAACGTGGAAAATAGGATGATAATAAAGTTTCAACGATTTTGTATAAAATCATAATTCTAAAAGTTTTAAAATTTAACAAACCGAGCATAAACATATTTTATCTACAAACGCTTATTTTGAATAGAAATCATTATTTTAAGACTTAACTTCACATTGGGAACGTTGGAAATCGAACTATAATGAAGGTTTACCTATTTTGAGACAAATAATCAAACTAAGCGATTTGAAAGTAAACAAGCCGAGTATAATCATTGTGTTGTCACAGAGTAAATTGTGACTAGAAATCGTTGTTTTGAGCCTTAATTTCACGTAGGGAATGTGGGAAATAGGACGATAATGAAGTTTCAACGATTTTGTATAAAATCATAATTGTAATAATATTAAAATTTAACAAGCCGAGCATTAACATATTTTATCTACGAACGCTTATTCTGAATAGAAATCGTTGTTTCAACACTTAACTTCAAAGTGGGAACGTGGGAAATCGAGCTATAATGAAGTTTTACCCGTTTTGATACAAATAATCAAACTAAGAGTTTTGAAAGTAAATAAGCCGAGTATAATCATTATGCTCTCACAAAGCTTTTTGTGACTAGAAATCGTGTTTTAGAGTCTTTACTTCACGTATGGAATATAGGAAACAGGACGATAATGAAGTTTCAACGATTTTGTAAAAAATTATAATTCTAAGAGTTTTTAAATTTAACAAGCCGAGGATAAACATATTTTTTTTACAAACGCTTATTTGGAATAGAAATCGTTGTTTTAAGACTTAACTTCACATTGGGAACGTGCGAAATCGAACTATAATAAAGGTTTACCCATTTTGATACAAATAATCAAACTAAGAGCTTTGAAAGTAAACAAGACGAGTATAATCATTGTGTTGTCACAAAGTTAATTGTGACTAGAAATCGTTGTTTTGAGCCTTAACTTCACGTAGGCAACGTGGGAAATAGGATGATAATGAAGTTTCAACGATTTTGTATAAAATCATAATTCTAAGAGTTTTAAAATTTAACAAGCCGAGCATAAACATATTTTATCTACAAACGCTAATTTTGAATAGAAATCGTTGTTTTAAGACTTAACTTCACATTGGGAACGTGGGAAATCGAACTATAATGAAACTTTTCCCATTTTGATACAAATAATCAAACTAAGAGTTTTAAAAGTAAACAAGCCGAGTATATTCATTAAGCTATCACAAAGCTTATTATGACTAGAAATCGGTTATTTGAGCCTTAACTTCATGTAGGGAACGAGGAAAATAGGACGATAATGAAGTTACAACGATTTTGTATAAAATCATAATTCTTAATGTTTTAAAATTTAACAAACCGAGCATAAACATATTTTATCTACAAACGCTTATTTTGAATAAAAATCATTATTTTAGGACTTAACTTCACATTGGGAACGTGGGAAATCGAACTATAATGAAGGTTTACCTATTTTGAGACAAATAATCAAACTATGCGATTTGAAAGTAAACAAGCCGAGTATAATCATTGTGTTGTCACAGAGTTAATTGTGACTAGAAATCGTTGTTTTGAGCCTTAATTTCACATAAGGAAAGTGGGAAATAGGACGATAATGAAGTTTCAACGATTTTGTATAAAATCATAATTCTAAGAGTTTTTAAATTTAACAAGCTGAGCATAAACATATTTTATCTACAAACGCTTATTTTGAATAGAAATCGTTGTTTTAAGATTAAGCTTCACATTGGGAACGTGGGAAATCAAAATATAATGAAGTCTTACCCATTTTGATACAAATAATCAAACTAAGAGTTTTGAATGTAAACAAACTGAGTATAATCATTAAGCTATCACAAAGCTTATTGTGACTAGAAATCCTTATTTTGAGCCATAACTTCACGTAGGGAATGTGAGAAATAGGACGATAATGAAGTTTCAACGATTTTGTATAAAATCATAATTCTAAGAGTTTTAAAATTTAGCAAGCCGAGCATAAACATATTTTATCTACAAACACTAATTTTGAATAGAAATCGTTGTTTTAGGACTTAACTTCACATTGGGAACATGAGAAATCGAACTATAATGAAGGTTTACCTATTTTGAGACAAATAATCAAACTAAGCGATTTGAAAGTAAACAAGCTGAGTATAATCATTGTGTTGTCACAGAGTTAATTGTGACTAAAAATCGTTGTTTTGAGCCTTAATTTCACGTAAGGAAAGAGGGAAATAGGACGATAATGAAGTTTCAACGATTTTGTATAAAATCATAATTCTAAGAGTTTTAAAATTTAACAAGCTGAGCATAAACATATTTTATCTACAAACGCTTATTTTTAATAGAAATCATTGTTTTAAGATTAAGCTTCACATTGGGAACGTGGGAAATCGAAATATAATGAAGTCTTACCCATTTTGATACAAATAATCAAACTAAGAGTTTTGAATGTAAACAAACCGAGTATAATCATTAAGCTATCACAAAGCTTATTGTGACAAGAAATCCTTATTTTTAGCCATAACTTCACGTAGGGAATGTGGGAAATAGGACGATAATGAAGTTTCAACGATTTTGTATAAAATCATAATTCTAAGAGTTTTAAAATTTAGCAAGCCGAGCATAAACATATTTTATCTACAAACACTAATTTTGAATAGAAATCATTGTTTTAGGACTTAACTTCACATTGGGAACGTGGGAAATCAAACTATAATGAAGGTTTACCAATTTTGAGACAAATAATCAAACAAAGCGATTTGAAAGTAAACAAGCCGAGTATAATCATTGTGTTGTCACAGAGTTAATTGTGACTAGAAATCGTGGTTTTGAGCCTTAATTTCACGTAAGGAAAGTGGGAAATAGGACGATAATGAAGTTTCAACGATTTTGTATAAAATCATAATTCTAAGAGTTTTAAAACTTAACAAGCTGAGCATAAACATATTTTATCTACAAACGCTTATTTTTAATAGAAATCGTTGTTTTAAGATTAAGCTTCACATTGGGAACGTGGGAAATCGAAATATAATGAAGTCTTACCCAATTTGATACAAATAATCAAACTAAGAGTTTTGAATGTAAACAAACCGAGTATAATCATTAAGCTATCACAAAGCTTATTGTGACTAGAAATCCTTATTTTGAGCCATAACTTCACGTAGGGAATGTGGGAAATAGGACGATAATGAAGTTTCAACGATTTTGTATAAAATCATAATTCTAAGAGTTTTAAAATTTAGCATGCCGAGCATAAATATATTTTATCTACAAACACTAATTTTGAATAGAAATCGTTGTTGACTTAACTTCACATTGGAAACGTGGAAAATCGAACTATAATGGAATTTTTCTCATTTTAATACAAATAATCAAAGTAAGAGTTTTAAAAGTAAACAAGCCGAGTATAATCATTAAGCTGTCACCAAGCTTATTGTGACTAGATATCGGTTATTTGAGTCTTAACTTCATGTAGGGAACATGGAAAATAGGACGATAATGAAGTTTCAACGATTTTGTATAAAATCATAATTCTAAAAGTTTTAAAATTTAACAAACCGAGCATAAACATATTTTATCTACAAACGCTTATTTTGAATAGAAATCATTATTTTAAGACTTAACTTCACATTGGGAACGTTGGAAATCGAACTATAATGAAGGTTTACCTATTTTGAGACAAATAATCAAACTAAGCGATTTGAAAGTAAACAAGCCGAGTATAATCATTGTGTTGTCACAGAGTTAATTGTGACTAGAAATCGTTGTTTTGAGCCTTAATTTCACGTAAGGAAAGTGGGAAATAGGACGATAATGAAGTTTCAACGATTTTGTATAAAATCATAATTCTAAGAGTATTAAAATTTAACAAGCCGAGCATAAACATATTTTATCTACAAACGCTTATTTTGAATAGAAATCGTTGTTTTAAGACTTAACTTCACAGTGGGAACGTGGGAAATCGAACTATAATGAAGTTTTACCCATTTTGAGACAAATAATCAAACTAAGAGTTTTGAAAGTAAATAAGCCGAGTATAATCATTAAGCTCTCACAAAGCTTTTTGTGACTAGAAATCGTGTTTTAGAGTCTTTACTTCACGTATGGAATATAGGAAACAAGACGATAATGAAGTTTCAACGATTTTGTATAAAATCATAATTCTAAGAGTTTTCAAATTTAACAAGCCGAGGATAAACATATTTTATTTACAAACGCTTATATGGAATAGAAATCGTTGTTTTAAGACTTAACTTCACATTGGGAATGTGCGAAATCGAACTATAATAAAGGTTTACCCATTTTGATACAAATAATCAAACTAAGAGCTTTGAAAGTAAACAAGACGAGTATAATCATTGTGTTGTCACAAAGTTAATTGTGACTAGAAATCGTTGTTTTGAGCCTTAACTTCACGTAGGCAACGTGGGAAATAGAACGATAATGAAGTTTCAACGATTTTGTATAAAATCATAATTCTAAGAGTTTTAAATTTTAACAAGCCGAGCATAAAGATATTTTATCTACAAACGCTTATTTTGAATAGAAATCGTTGTTTAAAGATTTAGCTTCACATTGGGAACGTGGGAAATCAAAATATAATGAAGTGTTACCTATTTTGATACAAATAATCAAACTAAGAGGTTTGAATGTAAACAAACCGAGTATAATCATTAAGCTACCACAAAGCTTATTGTGACCAGAAATCGTTATTTTGAGCCATAACTTCACGTAGGGAATGTGGGAAATAGGACGATAATGAAGTTTCAACGATTTTGTATAAAATCAAAATTCTAAGAGTTTTAAAATTTAACAAGCTGAGCATAAACATATTTTATCTACAAACGCTAATTTTGAATAGAAATCGTTGTTTTAAGACTTAACTTCAAATTCGGAACGTGGGAAATAGAACTATAATGAAATTTTTTCCATTTTGATACAAATAATCAAACTAAGACTTTTGAAAGTAAACAAGCCGAGTATAATCATTAAGCTGTCACAAAGCTTATTGTGACTAGATATCGGTTATTTGAGCCTTAACTTCAAGTAGGGAACGTGAAAAATAGGACGATAATGAAGTTTCAACGATTTTGTATAAAATCATAATTCTAAAAGTTTTAAAATTTAACAAACCGAGCATAAACCTATTTTATCTACAAATGCTTATTTTGAATAGAAATCGTTGTTTTAAGCCTTAAATTCACATTGGGAACGTGCGAAATCGAACTATAATGAAGTTTTACCAATTTTGATACTAATAATCAAACTAAGAGTTTTGAAAGTAAACAAACCGAGAATAATCATTGTGTTGTCACAAAGCTAATTATGACTAGAAATCGTTATTTTGAGCCTTACCTTCACGTAGGGAACGTGGGAAATAGGATGATAATGAAGTTTCAACGATTTTGTATAAAATCATAATTCTAAGAGTTTTAATATTTAACAAGCCGAGCATAAACATATTTTATCTACAAACGCTAATTTTGAATAGAAATCATTGTTTTAAGACTTAACTTCACATTGGAAACGTGGGAAATCGAACTATAACGAAATTTTTTCCATTTTAATACAAATAATCAAACTAAGAGTTTTGAAAGTAAACAAGCCGAGTATAATCATTAAGCTGTCACAAAGCTTATTGTGACTAGATATCGGTTATTTGAGCCTTAACTTCATGTAGGGAACGTGGAAAATAGGACGATAATGAAGTTTCAACTATTTTGTATCAAATCATAATGCTAGAAGTTTTAAGATTTAACAAACCGAGCATAAACATATTTTATCTAGAAACGCTTATTTTGAATAGAAATCATTGTTTTAAGACTTAACTTCACATTGGGAACGTTGGAAATCGAACTATAATGAAGGTTTACCTATTTTGAGCCGAATAATCAAACTAAGTGATTTGAATGTAAACAAGCCGTGTATAATCATTGTGTTGTCACAGAGTTAATTGTGATTAGAAATCGTTGTTTTGAGCATTAATTTCACGTAGGGAACGTGGGAAATAGGACGATAATGAAGTTTCAACGATTTTGTATAAAATCATAATTCTAAGAGTTTTAATATTTAACAAGCCGAGCATAAAAATATTTTATCTACTAACGCTTATTTTGAATAGAAATCGTTATTTTAAGACTTAACTTACAGTGAGAACGTGGGAAATCGAACTATAATGAAGTTTTACCCATTTTGATACAAATAATCAAACTAAGAGTTTTGAAAGTAAATAAGCCGAGTATAATCATTATGCTCTCACAAAGCTTTTCAAGACTAGAAATCGTGTTTTAGAGCCTTTACTTCACGTATGGAATATAGGAAACAGGACGATAATGAAGTTTCAACGATTTTGTATAAAATCATAATTCTAAGAGTTTTCAAATTTAACAAGCCGAGGACAAACATATTTTATTTACAAACGCTTATTTGGAATAGAAATCGTTGTTTTAAGACTTCACTTCACATTGGGAACGTGCGAAATCGAACTATAATAAAGGTTTACCCATTTTGGTACAAATAATCAAATTAAGAGCTTTGAAAGTAAACAAGACGAGTATAATCATTGTGTTGTCACAAAGTTAATTGTGACTAGAAATCGTTGTTTTGAGCCTTAACTTCACGTAGGCAACATGGAAAATAGGACGATAATGAAGTTTCAACGATTTTGTATAAAATCATAATTCTAAAAGTTTTAAAATTTAACAAGCCGAGCATAAACATATTTTATCTACAAACGATTATTTTGAATAGAAATCGTTGTTTCAGCACTTAACTTCACATTGGGAATGTGGGAAATCGAAATATAATGAAGTGTTACCCATTTTGATACAAATAATCAAACTAAGAGGTTTGAATGTAAACAAATCGAGTATAATCATTAAGCTACCACAAAGCTTATTGTGACTAGAAATCGTTATTTTGAGCCATAACTTCACGTAGGGAATGTGGGAAATAGGACGATAGTGAAGTTTCAACGATTTTGTATAAAATCATAATTCTAAGAGTTTTAAAATTTAACAAGCTGAGCATTAACATATTTTATCTACAAACGCTAATTTTGAATAGAAATCGTTGTTTTAAGACTTAACTTCACATTGGGAACGTGGGAAATAGAACTATAATGAAATTTTTTCCATTTTGATACAAATAATCAAACTAAGAGTTTTGAAAGTAAACAAGCCGAGTATAATCATTAAGCTGTCACAAAGCTTATTGTGACTAGATATCGGTTATTTGAGCCTTAACTTCATGTAGGGAACGTGAAAAATAGGACGATAATGAAGTTTCAACGATTTTGTATAAAATCATAATTCTAAATGTTTTAAAATTTAACATTCCGAGCATAAACCTATTTTATCTACAAACGTTTATTTTGAATAGAAATCGTTGTTTAAGCCTTAACTTCACATTGGGAACATGAGAAATCGAACTATAATGAAGTTTTACGAATTTTGATACTAATAATCAAACTAAGAGTTTTGAAAGTAAACAAACCGAGAATAATCATTGTGTTGTCACAAAGCTAATTATGACTAGAAATCGTTATTTTGAGCCTTAACTTCACGTAGGGAACGTGGGAAATAGGATGATAATGAAGTTTCAACGATTTTGTATAAAATCATAATTCTAATAGTTTTAAAATTTAATAAGCCGAGCATAAACGTATTTTACCTACAAACGCTTATTTTGAATAGAAATCGTTGTTTTAAGACTTAACTTCACATTGAGAACGTGGGAAATCGTACTATAATGAATTTTACCCATTTTGATACAAATAATCAACTAAGTGTTTTGAAAGTAAACAAGCCGAGTATAATCATTTAGCTGTAACAAATCTTGTTGTGACTAGAAATCGTTGTTTAGAGCCGTTACTTCACGTAGGGAATATGGGAAATAGGGCGATAATGAAGTTTCAACAATTTTGTATAAAATCATAATTCTAAGGGTTTTAAAATTTAACAAGCCGAACATAAACATATTTTATCTACAAACGCTTATTTTGAATAGAAATCGTTGTTTTAAGCCTTAACTTCACATTCGGAACGTGTGAAATCGAACTACAATGAAGTTTTACCCATTTTGATACAAATAATCAAACTAATAGTTTTGAAAGTAAACAAGCCGAGTATAATCATTAAGCTGTCACAAAGCTTATTGTGACTAGAAATCGTTGTTTTGAGCCTTAACTTCACATAGGGAACGTGGGAAATAGGACGATAATGAAGTTTCAACGATTTTTTATAAAATCATAATTCTAAGAGTTTTAAAATTTAACAAGCTGAGCATAAACATATTTTATCTACAAACGCTTATTTTGAATAGAAATATTTATTTTAAGCCTTAACTTCAAATTGGGAACTTGTGAAATCAAACTATAATGAAGTTTTATCTATTTTGATACAAATACTCAAACTAAGAGTTTTGAAAGTAAACAAGTCGAGTATAATCATTTAGTTATCACAAAGCTTATTGGGACTAGAAATCGTTGTTTTGAGCGTTAACTTCACGTCGGGAATAAGGGAAATAGGACGACAATGAAGTTTCAACAACTTTGAATAAAATCATAATTCTCAGAGTTTTAAAATTTAACAAGCCGAGCATAAATATATTTTATCAACAAACGCTTATTTTGAATAGAAATCATTGTATTAAGTATTTACTTCGCATTGGGAACGTCAGAAATCGAACTATAATGAAGGTTTACCCATTTTGAAGTAAATAATCAAATTAAGTGTTTTGAAAGTAAACAAGCCGATTATAATCATTAAAATGTCAAAAAGCTTATTGTGATTAGAAATCGTTGTTTTTAGCTTTAACTTCACATAGGGAAAGTGGGAAATAGGACGATAATGAAGTTTCAACGATTTTGCATAAAATCATAATTCTAAGAGTTTAAAAATTTAACAAGCCGAGCATAAACATATTTTATCTACAAACACTTATTTTGAATAGAAATCGTTGTTTCAACACTTAACTTCACATTGGGAATGTGGAAAATCGAACTATAATGAAGTTTTGCCCATTGTGATAAAAATAATCAAACTAAGAGTTATGAAAGTAAACAAGCAGAGTATAATCTTTAAGCTATCACAAAGCTTATTGTGACTAGAAATCGTTATTTTGAGCCATAACTTCACGTAGGGAATGTGGGAAATAGGACGATAATGAAGTTTCAACGATTTTGTATAAAATCATAATTCTAAGAGTTTTAAAATTTAACAAGCCGAGCATAAACATATTTTATATACAAACGCTTATTTTGAGTAGAAATCGTTGTTTTATGACTTAACTTCACATTGGGAATGTGGGAAATCGAACTATAATGAAGTTTTATCCATATTGATACAAATAATCAAACTAAGAGTTTTGAAAGTATACAAGTCGAGTATAGTCATTTAGCTATCACAAAGCTTATTGTGACTAGAAATCGTTGTTTTGAGCCATAACTTCACGTAGGGAATGTGGGAAATAGGACGATAATGAAGTTTCAATGATTTTGTATAAAATTATAATTCTAAGACTTTTAAAATTTAACAAGCCGAGCATAAACATATTTTACCTACAAACGCTTATTTTGAATAGAAATTGTTGTTTTAAGACTTAACTTCACATTAAGAACGTGGGAAATCGAACTATAATGAAGTTTTACCCATTTTGATACAAATAATCAAACTAAGAGTTTTGAAAATAACAAGCCGAGTATAATCATTAAGCTGTCACAAAGCTTATTGTGACTAGAAATCGTTGTTTAGAGCCGTTACTTCACGTAGGGAATATGAGAAATAGGACGATAATGAAGTTTTAACGATTTTGTATAAAATCATAGTTCTAAGAATTTTAAAATTTAACAAGCCGAGCATAAACATATTTTATCTACAAATGCTTATTTTGAATAGAAATCGTTGTTTTAAGCCTTAGCTTCACATTGGAAACGTGTGAAATCGAACTATAATGAAGTTTTACCCATTTTGATACAAATAATCAAACTAAGAGTTTTGAAAGTAAACAAGCCGAGTATAATCATTAAGCTGTCACAAAGCTTATTATGACTAGAAATCGTTGTTTTGAGTCTTAACTTTACGTAGGGAACGTGGTAAATAGGACGATAATGAAGTTTCAACGATTTTTTATAAAATCATAATTCTAAGAGTTTTAAAAGTTAACAAGCCGGGCATAAACATATTTTATCTACAAACGCTTATTTTGAATAGAAATATTTATTTTAAACCTTAATTTCACATTGGGAACTTGTGAAATCAAACTATAATGAAGTTTAATATATTTTAATACAAATAATCAAACTAAGAGTTTTGAAAGTAAACAAGCCGAATATAATCATTTAGTTATCACAAAGCTCATTATGACTAGAAATCGTTGTTTTGAGTCTTAACTTCACGTAGGGAATATGGGAAATAGGACGACAATGAAGTTTTAACGATTTTGTATAAAATCATAATTCTCAGAGTTTTAAAATTTAACAAGCCGAGCATAAACATATTTTATCTACAAACGCTTATTTTGAATAAAAATCATTGTTTTCAGTATTAACTTCACATTGGGAACGTCGGAAATCGAACTATAATGAAGGTTTACCCATTTTGAAGCAAATAATCAAACTAAAAGTTTTGAAAGTAAACAAGTCGAGTATAATCATTAAGCTGTCACAAAGCTTATTGTGACTAGAAATCGTTGTTTTGAGTCTTAACTTCATGTAGGGAAGGTGGGAAATAGGACGATAATGAAGTTTCAACGATTTTGTATAAAATCATAATACTAAGAGTTTTAAAATTTTACAAGCCGAGCATAAACATATTTTATATACAAACGCTTATTTTGTATAGAAATTGTTATTTTAAGCCTTAACTTCACATTGGGAATGTGTGAAATCGAAATATAATGAAGTTTTACCCATTTTGATACAAATAATCAAACTAAGAGTTTTGAAAGTAAACAAGCCGAGTATTATCATTAAGCTGTCACAAAGCTTATTGTGACTAGAAATCGTTGTTTTGAGCCTTAACTTCACGTAGGGAACGTGGAAAATAGGTCGATAATGAAGTTTCAACGATTTTCTATAAAATCATAATACTAAGACTTTTAAAATTTAACAAGCCGAGTATAAACATATTTTATCTACAAACCCTTATTTTTAATAGAAATCATTGTTTTAAGCCTTAACTTCACGTTGGGAACATGGGAAATCGAACTATAATGAAGTTTTACCCATTTTGATACAAATAATCAAACTAAGTGATTTGAAAGTAAAAAAGCCGAGTATAATCATTGTGTTGTCATAGAGTTAATTTTGACTAGAAATCGTTGTTTTGAGCATTAATTTCACGTAGGGAACGTTGGAAATAGGACAATAATAAAGTTTCAACGATTTTGTATAAAATCATAATTCTAAGAGTTTTAAAATTTAACAAGCCGAGCAAAAACATATTTTATCAACAAACGCATATTTTGAATAGAAATCATGGTTTTAAGCATTAACTTCACATTGAGAACGTGGGAAGTCGACCTATAATGAAATTTTTCCCATTTTGATACAAATAATCAAACTAAGAGTTTTGAAAGTAAACAAGCCGAGTATAATCATTAAGCTGTCACAAAGCTTATTGTGACTAGAAATCTTTGTTTTGAGCCTTAACTTCACGTAGGGAACGTGAAAAATAGAACGATAATGAAGTTTTAACGATTTTGCATAAAATCATAATTATAAGAGTTTTAAAATTTAACAAGCCGAGCATAAACATATTTTCTCTACAAACGCTTATTTTGAATAGAAATCGTTGTTTTAAGCCTTAACTTCACATTGGGAACATGGGAAATCGAACTATATTGAAGCTTTACCCATTTTGATACAAATAATCAAACTAAGAGTTTTGAAAGTAAACAAGCCGAGTATAATCATTAAGCTATCACAAAGCTTATTGTGACTAGAAATTATAAATTTGAGCCTTAACTTCACGCAGGGAACGTGGGAAATACGACGATAATGAAATTTCAATGATTTTGTATAAAAACATAATTCTAAGAGTTTTAAAATTTAACAAGCCGAGCATAAACATATTTTATCGACAAACATTTAATTTTAATAGAAAACGTTGTTTTAAGCATTAACTTCACATTGGGAACGTGGGAAGTCGACCTATAATGAAGTTTTACCCATTTTGATACAAATAATCAAACTAAGAGTTTTGAAAGTAAACAAGCCGAGTATAATCCTTGTACTGTCACAAAGTTTATAGTGACTAGAAATCGTTGTTTTGAGCCTTAACTTCACGTAGGGATTATGGAAAATAGGACGATAATGAAGTTTCAAGGATTTTGTATAAAATCATAATTCTAAGAGTTTTAAAATTTAACAAGCCTAGCATAAACATATTTTATCTACAAACGCTTATTTTGAATAGAAATCGATGTTTTAAGCATTAACTTCACATTAGGAATGTGTAAAATTGAACTATATTGAAGTTTTACCCACTTTGAAATAAATAATCAAACTAAGAGTTTTGTAAGTAAACAAGCCGAATATAATCCTTAAGCTGCCACAAAGCTTATTGTGACTAGAAATCGTTGTTTTGAGCCTTAACTTCACGTAGGGAACGTGAAAAATAGAACGATAATGAAATTTCAACGATTTTGTATAAAATCATAATTTTAAGAGTTTTAAAATTTAACAAGCCGAGCATAAACATATTTTATCTACAAACGTTTATTTTGAATAGAAATCGTTGTTTTAAGCTTTAACTTCACATTGGGAACGTGGGAAGTCGACCTATAATGAAGTTTTACCCATTTTGATACAAATAATCAAACTAAGAGTTTTGAAAGTAAACAAGCCGAGTATAATCATTGTGCTGTCACAAAGCTTATTGTGACTAGAATTCGTTATTTTGGGCCTTATACTTCACATAGGGAATATGGGAAATAAGACGACAATGAAGTTTCGACAATTTTGTATAAATTCATAATTCTAAGAGTTGTACAATTTAACAAGCCGAGCATAAACATATTTTATCTACAAACGCTTGTTTTGAATGGAAATCGTCGTTTTAAGCCTTAACTTCACATTGGAAAAGTGAGAAATTGAACAATAATGAAGTTTTCTCCATTTTGATACAAATAATTAAACAAAGAGTTTTGAAAGTAAACAAGCCGAGTTTAATCCTTGTGGTGTCACAAAGCTTATTGTGACTAGATATCGTAGTTTTGAGGTTTAACTTCATGTAGGGAATATGGGAAATCGGACAACAATGTAGTTTCAAAGATTTTGTATAAAATCATAATTATAAGAATTTTCAAATTTAACATGCCGAGCGTAAATATATTTTATCTATAAACGCTTATTTTGGATAGAAATCGTTGTTTTAACCATTAACTTCACATTGGGAACGTGGGAAGTCGACATATAATGAAGTTTTACCCATTTTGATACAAATAATCAAACTAAGAGTTTTGAAAGTAAACAAGCTGATTATAATCCTTGTGCTGTCACAAAGCTTATTTTGAGTAGAAATCGTTGTTTTGAGCTTTAACTTCACGTAGGGAATATGGAAAATAGGACGATAAAGAAGCTTTAAGGATTTTGCATAAAATCATAATTCTAAGTGTTTCAAATTTTAACAAGCCGAGCATAAACATATTTTATCTACAAACGCTTATTTTGAATAGAAATCGTTGTTTTAAGCCTTAACTTCAGATTGGGAACGTGGGAAGTCGACCTAGAATGAAGTTTTACCCACTTCAATACAAATAATCAAACTAAGAGTTTTGAAAGTAAACAAGCCGAGTATAATCATTGTGCTGTTACAAAGCTTATTATGACTAGAAATCGTTGTTTTGAGCCATAACTTCATGTAGGGAACGTGGGAAATAGGATGATAATAAAGTTTCAACGTTTTTGTATAAAATCATAATTCAAAGGGTTTTAAAATTTAACAAGCCGAGCATAAACATATTTTATTGACAAACGCTTATTTTGAATAGAAATTGTTGTTTTAAGCATTAACTTCGCATTGGGAATGTGGAAAATTGAACTATATTGAAGTTTTACCCTTTTTGATACAAATAATCAAACTAAGAGTTTTGAAAGTAAACAAGGCGGGTATAATCATTGTGCTGTTACAAAGCTTATTGTGACTAGAAATCGTTGTTTTGATCTTAACTTCACGTAGGGAACGTGGAAAATAGAACGATAATGAAGTTTCCACGATTTTGTATAAAATTATAATTCTAAGAGTTTTAAAATTTAACAAGCCGAGCATAAACATATTTTATCGACAAACACGTATTTTGAATAGAAATCGTGGTTTTAAGCATTAACTTCACATTGGGAACGTGGGAAGTCAACCAATAATGAAGTTTTACCCATTTTGATACAAACAACCAAATTAAGAGTTTTGAAAGTAAACAAGCCGAATATAATCCTTAAGCTGTCACAAAGCTTATTGTAACTAGAATTCGTTATTTTGGGACTTAACTTCACGTAGGGAATATGGAAAATAAGACAACAATGAAGTTTCAACGATTTTGTATAAACTCATAATTCTAAGAGTTTTAAAATGTAACAAGTCGAGCATAAACATATTTTATCTACAAACGCTTATTTCGAATAGAAATCGTTGTTTTAAGCCTTAACTTCACATTGGGAACGTGGGAAATCGACCTAGAATGAAGTTTTACCCATTTCAATACAAATAGTCAAACTAAGAGTTTTGAAAGTAAACAAACCGAGTATAATCATTGTGCGGTTACCAAGTTTATTGTGACTAGAAATCGTTGTTTTGAGCCATAACTTCACGTAGGGAACGTGGGAAATAGGATGATAATAAAGTTTCAACGATTTTGTAAAATATCATAATTCAAAGGGTTTTAAAATTTAACAAGCCGAGCATAAACATATTTTATCTACAAACGCTTATTTTGAATAGAAATCGTTGTTTTAAGTACTAACTTCACATTGGGAATGTGAAAAATTGAACTATATTGAAGTTTTACCCTTTTTGATACAAATAATCAAACTAAGAGTTTTGAAAGTAAACAAGGCGAGTATAATCATTGTGCTGTTACAAAACTTATTGTGACTAGAAATCGTTGTTTCTATCCTTAACTTCACGTAAGGAACGTGGAAAATAGAACGATAATGAAGTTTCAACGATTTTGTATAAAATCATAATTCTATGAATTTTAAAATTTAACAAGCCGAGCATAAACATATTTTATCTACAAACGCTTATTTTGAATAGAAATCGTTGTTTTAAGCTTTAACTTCATATTGGGAACGTTGGAACTCGAACTATAATGAAGGTTTACCCATTTTAATGCAAATAATCGAACAAAGAGTTTTGAAAGTAAAAATGCAGAGTATAATCATTAAGCTATCATAAAGATTATTGTGACTAGAAATCGTTGATTTGAGCCTTAACTTCACGTAGGGAACGAGGGAAATACGACGATAATTAAATTTCAACGATTTTATATAAAATCATAATTCTAAGAGTTTTAAAATTTGGCAAGCCAATCATAAACATATTTTATCTACAAATGCTTATTTTGAATAGAAATCGTTGTTTTAAGCCTTCACTGCCCATTGGGAATGTGTGAAATAGAACTATAATGAAGTTTTACCCATTTTGATACAAATAATCAAACTAAGAGTTTTGAAAGTAAACAAGCCGACTATAATCCTTGTGCTGTAACAAAGCTTATTGTGACTAGATATCGTTGTTTTGAGGCTTAACTTCATGTAGGGAATATGGGAAATAAGACGACAATGAAGTTTCAAAGATTTTGTATAAAATCATAATTATAAGAGTTTTAAAATTTAACAAGTCGAGCATAAACATATTTTATCTACAAACGCTTATTTTGGATAGAAATCATTGTTTTAAGCATTAACTTCACAGTGGGAACGTGGGAAGTCGACTAATAATGAGGTTTTACCCATTTTGATACAAATAATCAAACTAAGAGTTTTGAAAGTAAACAAGCTGAGTATAATCATTGTGTTGTCACAAAGCTTATTGTGACCAGAAATCGTTGTTTGGAGCCTTAACTTCACGTAGGGAATATGGGAAATAGGACGACAATGAAGTTTCAACGATTTTGTATAAAATCATAATTCTATGAATTTTAAAATTTAACAAGCCGAGCATAAACATATTTTATCTACAAACGCTTATTTTAAATAGAAATCGTTGTTTCAAGCTTTAACTTCATATTGGGAACGTGGGAACTCGAACTATAATGAAGGTTTACCCATTTTAATGCAAATAATAAAACTAAGAGTTCTGACAGTAAAAAAGTAGAGTATAATCATTAAGCTATCACACGCTTATTGTGACTAGAAATCGTTGATTTGATCCTTAACTTCACGTAGGGAAAGAGGGAAATACGACAATAATGAAATTTCAACGATTTTGTATAAAATCATAATTCTAAGAGTTTTAAAATTTAACAAGCCGATCATAAACATATTTTATCTACAAATGCTTATTTTGAATAGAAATCGTTGTTTTAAGCCTTCACTTTACATTGGGAACGTGTGAAATAGAACTATAATGAAGTTTTACTCATTTTGATACAAATAATCAAACTAAGAGTTTTGAAAGTAAACAAGCTGAGTATAATCCTTGTGCTGTCACAAAGCTTATTGTGAGTCGAAATCGTTGTTTTGAGTCTTAACTTCACGTAGGGAATATGGAAAATAGGACGATAAAGAAGTTTCAAGTATTTTGCATAAAATCATAATTCTAAGAGTTTTAAATTTTAACAAGCCGAGCATAAACATATTTTATCTACAAACGCTTATTTTGAATAGAAATCGTTGTTTTAAGCCTTAACTTCACATTGGGAACGTGGGAAGTCGACCTAGAATGAAGTTTTATCCATTTCAATACAAATAATCAAACTAAGAGTTTTGTAAGTAAACAAGGCGAGTATAATCATTGTGCTGTTACAAAGCTTATTGTGACTAGAAATCGTTGTTTTGATCCTTAACTTCACGTAGGGAACGTGGGAAATAGAACGATAATGAAGTTTCAACGATTTTGTATAAAATCATTATTCTAAGAGTTTTAAAATTTAACAAGCCGAGCATAAACATATTTTATCGACAAACGCGTATTTTGAATAAAAATCATGGTTTTAAGCATTAACTTCACATTGGGAACGTGGGAAGTCAACCTATAATGAAGTTTTATCCATTTCAATACAAATAATCAAACAAAGAGTTTTGATTGTAAACAAACCGAGTATCATCATTGTGCTGTCACAAAGCTTATTGTGACTAGAAACCGTTGTTTTGAGCCTTAACTTCACGTAGGGAACGTGGGAAATAGACGATAATAAAGTTTCAATGATTTTGTATAAAATCATAATTCAAAGGGTTTTAAAATTTAACAAGCGGAGCATAAACATATTTTATCGACAAATGCTTATTTTGAATAAAAATCGTTGTTTTAAGCATTAACTTCACATTGTGAATGTGGGAAATTGAACTATATTGAAGTTTTACCGTTTTTGATACAAATAATCAAACTAAGAGTTTTGAAAGTAAACAAGCTGAGTATAATCATTGTGCTGTTACATAGCTTATTGTGACTAGAATTTGTTATTTTGGGCCTTAACTTCACGTAGGAAATATGGGAAATAAGACGACAATGAAGTTTCAACGACTTTGTATAAAATCATAATTCTAAGAGTTTTAAAATTTAACAAGCTGAGCATAAACATATTTTATCTACAAACGTTTATTTTGAATAGAAATTGTTGTTTTAAGCTTTAACTTCACATTGGGAACGTGAGAAATCAACATATAATGAAGTTTTACCCATTTTGATACAAATAATCAAACTAAGATTTTTGAAAGTAGGCAAGCCGAGTATAATGATTGTGATGTCACAAAGCCTATTGTGACTAGAATTCGTTATTTTGGGCCTTAACTTCACGTAGGGAATATGGGAAATAAGACGACAATGAAGTTTCAACGATTTTGTATAAACTCATAATTCTAAGAGTTCTAAAATTTAACAAGCCCAGCATAAACATATTTTATCTACAAACGCTTATTTTTAATAGAAATCGTTGCTTTAAGCATTAACTTCACATTGGGAACGTGGGAAGTCGACCTATAATGAAGATTTACCCATTTTGATTTAAATAATTAAACTAAGAGTTTTGAAAGTAAACAAGCCGAGTATAATTATTGTGTTGTCACAAAGCTAATTGTGACTAGAAATCGTTGTTTTAAGCCTTAACTTCACGTAGGGAATATGAGAAATATGACGACAATGAAGTTTCAACGATTTTGTATAAACCCATAATTCTAAGAGTTTTAAAATTTTACAAGCCGAGCATAAACATAATTTATCTACAAACGCTTATTTTGAAAAGAAATCGTTGTTTTAAGTATTAACTTTACATTGGGAACGTCAGAAATCGAACTATAATGAAGGTTTACCCATTTCGATGCAAATAATCAAACTAAGAGTTTTGAAAGTAAACAAGCAATGTATAATCATTAAGCTGTCACAAAGCTTATTGTGACTAGAAATCGCTGTTTTGAGTCTTAATTTCACGTACGGAATGTGGGAAATAGGATGATAATGAAGTTTCAACGATTTTGAATAAAATTATAATTCTAAGAGCTTTAAAATTTAACAAGCCGAGCTTTAATATATTTTATCTCCAAACGCTTATTTTGAATAGAAATCGTTATTTTAAGCCTTTACTTCACATTGGGAATGTGTAAAATCGAACTATAATGAAGTTTTCTCCATTTTGATACAAATAATTAAACTAAGAGTTTTGAAAGTAAACTAGCCGAGTATAATCCTTGTGTTGTCACAAAGCTAATTGTGACTAGAAATTGTTGTTTTGAGCCTTAACTTCACGTAGGGAACGTGGGAAATAGGACGGTAATGAAGTTTCAACGATTTTGTATAAAATCATAATTCTAAGAGGTTTAATATTTAACATGCCGAGCATAAACATATTTTATCAACAAACACTTATTTTGAATAGAAATCGTTGTTTTAAGCATTAACTTCACGTTGGGAACGTGGGAAGTCGACCTATAATGAAGTTTTACCCTTATTGATACTAATAATCAGACTAAGAGTTTTAAAATTAAACAAGTTGAGTATAATCATTGTGCTGTCACAAAGCTTATTGTGACTACAAATCGTTGTTTTGAGCCTTAACTTCTAGTAGGGAACGTGGGAAATAGGACCAAAATGAAATTTCAACGATTTTGTACAAAGTCATAATTCTATGAGTTTTAAAATTTAACAAGCCACGCATGAACATATTTTATCTAGAAACGCTTATTTTGAATAGAAATCGTTGTTTTAAGCCTTAACTTCACATTGGGTACGTGGGAAATTAAACTATATTGAAGTTTTACCCTTTTTGATACAAATAATAAAACTAAGCCTTTTGAAATTAAACAAGTCGAGTATAATCATTGTGTTGTAACAAAGCATATTGTGACTAGAAATCGTTGTTTTGATCCTTAACTTCACGTAGGGAATGTGGGAAATAGGACGATAATGAAGTTTCAACGATTTTGTATAAAATCATAATTCTAAGAGTTTTAAAATTTAACAAGCCGAGCATAAACATATTTTATCGACAAACACTAATTTTAAATAGAAATCGTTGTTTTATGCATTAACTTCACGTTGGGAACGTGGGAAGTCGACCTATAATGAAGTTTTACCCATTTTGATACAAATAATCAAACTAAGTGTTTTGAAAGTAAACAAGCCGAGTATAGTCATTGTATTGTCACAAAGCTAATTGCAACTAGAAATTGTTGTTTTGAGCCTTAACTTCACGTAGGGAACGTAGGAAATTGGACGATAATGAAGTTTCAATGACTTTGTATAAAATCATAATTCTGAGTTTTAAAGATCAACAAGCCGAGCATAAACATATTTTATCTACAAATGTTTATTTTGAATAGAAATCGTTGTTTTAAGACTTAACTTCACATTGGGAACGTGGGAAATCGAACTATGATGAAGGTTTACCCATTTTGATGCAAATAATCAAACTAAGAGTTTTGAAAGTAAACAATCCGAGTATAATCATTAAGCTGTTATAAAGCTTATTGTGACTAGAAATCGTTGTTTTGATTCTTAACCTCTAGTAGGGAACGTTGAAAATAGGACCATAATGAAATTTCAATGATTTTGTACAAAATCATAATTCTATGAGTTTTAAAATTTAACAAGCCACCCATGAACATATTTTATCTACAAACGCTTATTTTGAATAGAAATCGTTGTTTTAAGCCTTAACTTCATATTGGGTACGTGGGAAATTAAACTATATTGAAGTTTTACCTTTTTTGATACAAATAATAAAACTAAGAGTTTTGAAATTAAACAAGTCGAGTATAATCATTGTCCTGTTACAAAGCTTATTGTGACTAAAAATCGTTGTTTTGATCCTTAAGTTCACGTAGGGAATGTGGGAAATAGGACGATAAGGAAGTTTCAACGATTTTATATAAAATCATAATTCTAAGAGTTTTAAAATTTAACAAGCCGAGCATAAACATATTTTATCGGCAAACACTTATTTTTAATAGAAATTGTTGTTTTATGCATTAACTTCACGTTGGGAACGTGGGAAGTCAACCTATAATAAGGTTTTACCCATTTTGATACAAATAATCAAACTATGTGTTGTGAAAGTAAACAAGCCGAGTATAATCATTGTATTGTCACAAAGCTAAATGTGACTAGAAATTGTTGTTTTGAGCCTTAACTTTACGTAGGGAACGTAGGAAATTGGACAATGATGAAGTTGCAACGACTTTGTATAAAATCATAATTCTGAGTTTTAAAATTCAACAAGCCGAGCATAAACATATTTTATCTACAAACGTTTATTTTGAATAGAAATCGTTGTTTTAAGACTTAACTTCACATAGGAAACGTGGGAAATCGAACTATAATGAAGGTTTACCCATTTTGATGCAAATAATCAAACTAAGAGTTTTGAATGTAAACAATTCGAGTATAATCATTACGTTGTTATAAAGCTTATTGTGACTAGAAATCGTTGTTTTGAGCCATAACTTCTAGTAGGGAACGTGGGAAATAGGACCATAATGAAATTTCAACGATTTTGTACAAAATCATAATTCTATGAGTTTTAAAATTTAATAAGCCACGCATGAACATATTTTATCTACAAACGTTTATTTTAAATAGAAATCATTGTTTTAAGCCTTAACTTCACATTAGGTACGTGTGAAATTAAACTATATTGAAGTTTTACCCTTTTTGATACAAATAATAAAACTAAAAGAGTTTTGAAATTAAACAAGTCGAGTATAATCATTGTGTTGTTACAAAGCTTATTGTGAGTAGAAATCATTGTTTTGATCCTTAACTTCACGTAGGGAATGTGGGAAATAGGACGATAATGAAGTTTAACGTTTTTGTATAAAAACATAATTCTAATAGTTTTAAAATTTAACAAGCCGAGCATAAACATATTTTATCGACAAACACTTATTTTTAATAGAAATCGTTGTTTTATGCATTAACTTCACGTCGGGAATGTGGGAAGTCGACCTATAATTAAGTTTTACCCATTTTGATAGAAATAATCAAACTAAGTGTTGTGAAAGTAAACAAGCCGAGTATAATCATTGTATTGTCACAAAGCTAATTGTGACTAGAAATTGTTGTTTTGAGCCTTAACTTCACGTAGGGAACGTAGGAAATTGGACGATAATGAAGTTTCAACGACTTTGTATAAAATCATAATTCTGAGTTTTAAAAATCAACAAGCCGAGCATAAACATATTTTATCTACAAACGTTTATTTTGAATAGAAATTTTAGTTTTAAGACTTAACTTCACATTGGGAACGTGGGAAATCGAACTATAATGAAGGTTTACCCATTTTGATGCAAATAATCAAACTAAGAGTTTTGAATGTAAACAATTCGAGTATAATCAATACGCTGTTATAAAGCTTATTGTGACTAGAAATCGTTGTTTTGAGCCATAACTTCACGTACGGAACGTGGGAGATATGAAGATAATGAAGCTTCAACGATTTTGTATAAAATCATAATTCTAAGAGTATTAAAATTTAACAAGCCAAGCATAAACATATTTTATCTACAAACGCTTATTTTGAATAGAAATTGTTACTTTAAGACTTTACTTCACATTGGGAACGTGGGAAATCGAACTATAATGAAGTTTTACCCATTTTGATACAAATAATCAAACTAAGAGTTTTGAAAGAAAACAAGCCGAGTATAATCATTGTTTTTATCAAAAAGCTAATTGTGACTAGAAATCGTTGTTTTGAGCCTTAATTTCACGTAGGGAATATGGGAAATAGGACGATAATGAAGTTTCAACGATTTTGTATAAAATCATAATTCTAAGAGTTTTAAAATTTTACAAGCCGAGCATAAAAATATTTTATAAATAAACGCTTACTTTGAATGGAAATCGTTTTTTTAAGCCTTAACTTCACATTGGGAACGTGAAAAATTGAACTATAATAAAGTTTTACCCATTTTGATACACATAATCAAACTAAGAGTTTTGAAAGTAAACAAGGCGAGTATAATCATTGTGCTGTCGCAAATCTTATTGTTACTAGAAATCGTTGTTTTGAGCATAAACTTCATGTAGGGAATATGGGAAATATGACGACAATGAAGTTTCAACGATTTTGTATAAAATCATAATTCTAATAGTTTTAAAATTTAGCAAGCCGAGCATAAACATATTTTATCTACAAATACTTATTTTGAATAGAAATCGTTGTTTTAAGACTTAACTTCTCTTTGGAAACATGGGAAATCGAACTATAATGAAGGTTTACCCATTTTGATGCAAATAATCAAACTAAGTGTTTTGAAAGTAAACAAGACGAGTATAATCATTAAGCTGTCATAAATAATTTTGTGACTAGAAATGGTTATTTTGAGCCTTAACTTCATGTTGGGAACGTGGGAAATAGGACGATAATGAAATTTCAACGATTTTGTATAAAATCATGATTCTAAGAGTTTCAAAATTTAACAAGCCGAGTATAAACATATTTTATCTACAAACGATTATTTCGAATAGAAATCATTGTTTTAAGCCTTAATTTTACTTTGGGAACGTGTGAAATTGAACTATAATGAATTTTTACCCATTTTGATACAAATAATAAAACTATGAGTTTTGAAAGTAAACGAGCCGAGTATAATCATTTAGCTGTCACAAAGCTTATTGTGACTAGAAATCATTGTTTTGAGCCATAATTTCACGTAGGGAACGTGGAAAATAGGACGATAAAGAAGTTTCCACGATTTTGTATAAAATCATAATTCTGAGGGTTTTAAAATTTAACAAGCCGAGTATAAACACATTTTATCAACTAATGCTTATCTTGAATAGAAATCATTGTTTTAAGCATTAACTTCATATTGGGAACATGGGAAATCGAACTATATTGAAGTTTTACCCTTTTTCATAAAATAATTAAACTAAGAGTTTTGAAATTAAACAAGCCGAGTATAATCATTGTGTTGTCACAAAGCTAATTGTGATATGAAATCGTTGTTTTGAGCCTTAACTTCACGTAGGGAACATGGGAAATAAGACGATAATGAAGTTTTAACGATTTTGTATAAAATCATAATTCTCAGTGTTTTAAAATTTAACAAGTAGAGTATAAATATATTTTATCTATAAACTCTTATTTAGAATAGAAATCGTGGTTTTAATCCTTAAATTCACGTTGGGATCGTGGGAAATCAACCTGTAATGAAGTTTTATCCATTTTGATACAAATAATCAAACTAAGAGTTTTAAAAGTAAATAAGACGAGTATAATCATTAAACTGTCACAAAGCTTATTATGACTAGAAATCGTTGTTTTGAGCGTTAACTTTACGTAGGGAATGTGGAAAATAGGATGATAATGTAGTTTCAACGATTTTGTATAAAATCATAATTCTAAGAGTTTTAAAATTTAACAAGCCGAGCATAAACATATTTTATCTACAAACGCTTATTTTGAATAGAAATCGTTATTTTAAGCCTTAACTTCACATTGGGAATGTGTGAAATCGAAATACAATGAAGTTTTACTCATTTTGATACAAATAATCAAACTAAGAGTTTTGAAAGTAAACAAGCCGAGTATAATCATTAAGCTGTCACAAAGCTTATTGTGACAAGAAATTGTTATTTTGAGCCTTAACTTCAAGTAGGGGACGTGGAAAATAAGACGATAATGACGTTTCAACGATTTTATATAAAATTATAATTCTAAGAGTTTTAAAATTTAACAAGCCGAGCATAAACAAATTTTATCTACAAATGCTTATTTTGAATAGAAATCGTTGTTTTAAGCCTTAACTTCGCATTGGGTACATGGGAAATTAAACTATATCGAAGTTTTACCCTTTTTGATACAAATAATCAAACTAAGAGTTTAGAAATTAAACAAGTCGAGTATAATCATTGTGCTGTTACAAAGTTTATTGTGACTAGAAATCTTTGTTTTGATCCTTAACTTCACGTAGGGAATGTGGGAAATAGGACTATAATGAAGTTTGAACGATTATGTATAAAATTATAATTCTAAGAGTTTTAAAATTTAATAAGCCGCGCGCAAACATATTTTATCGGCAAACACTTATTTTGAATTGAAATCGTTGTTTTATGCATTAACTTCACGTTGGGAAAGTGGGAAGTCGACCTATAATGAAGTTTTGCCCATTTTGATACAAATAATCAAACTAAGAGTTTTTAAAGTAAACAAGCCGAGTGTAATCATTGTATTGTCACAAAGCTAATTGTGACTAGAAATTGTTGTTTTGAGCCTTAACTTCACGTAGGGAACATAGGAAATTGGACGATAATGAAGTTTCAACGACTTTGTATAAAATCATAATTCTAAGAGTTTTAAAATTTAACAAACTGAGCATAAATATATTTTATCTACAAACGTTTATTTTGAATAGAAATCGTTGTTTTAAGACTTAACTTCGCATTGGGAACGTGAGAAATTGAACTACAATGAAGTTTTATCCATTTTGATACAAATAATCAAACTAAGGGTTTTGAAAGTAAACAAGCCGAGTATAATCATTAAGCTATCACAAATCTAATTGTGACTAGAAATCGTTGTTTTGAGCCATAACTTCATGTAGGGAACATGGGAAATAGGACGATAATGAAGCTTCAACGATTTTGTATAAAATCCTAATTCTAAGAGTATTAAAATTTAACAAGCCAAGCATAAACATATTTTATCTAGAAATGCTTATTTTAAATAGAAATTGTTACTTTAAGACTTTACTTCACATTGGGAACGTGGGAAATTGAACTATAATGAAGTTTTACCCATTTTGATACAAATAATCAAACTAAGAGTTTTGAAAGTAAACAAGCCGAGTATAATCATTGTTTTTATCAAAAAGCTAATTGTGACTAGAAATCGTTGTTTTGAGCCTTAATTTCACGTAGGGAATATGGGAAATAGGACGATAATGAAGTTTCAACGATTTTGTATAAAATCATAATTCTAAGAGTATTAAAATTTAACAAGCCAACCATAAACATATTTTATCTATAAACGCCTATTTTGAATAGAAATTGTTACTTTGAGACTTTACTTCGCATTGAGAACGTGGGAAATCGAACTATAAAGAAGTTTTACCCATTTTGATATAAATAATCAAACTAAGAGTTTTGAAAGTAAACAAGGCGAGTATAATCATTGTTTTTATTAAAAAGCTAATTGTGACTAGAAATCGTTGTTTTGAGCCTTAACTTCACATATGGAATATGGGAAATAGGACGATAATGAAGTTTCAATGATTTTCTATAAAATCATAATTCTAAGAGTTTTAAAATTTAACAAGCCGAGCATAAAAATATTTTACAAACAAACGCTTATTTTGAATAGAAATCGTTTTTTTAAACCTTAATTTCACATTGGGAACGTGAAAAATCGAACTATAATGAAGTTTTACCCATTTTGATACACAATCAAACTAAGAGTTTTGAAAGTAAACAAGACGAGTATAATCATTGTGCTGTCACAAAGCTTATTGTTACTGGAAATCGTTGTTTTGAGCATTAACTACACGTAGGGAATATGGGAAATTGGACGACAATGAAGTTTCAATGATTTTGTATAAAATTATAATTCTAATAAATTTAAAATTTAACAAGCCGAGCATAAACATATTTTATCTACAAACACTTATTTTGAATTGAAATCATTGTTTTAAGCTTTAACTTCTCTTTGGAAACGTGGGAAATCGAACTATAATGAAGGTTTACACATTTTGATGCAAATAATCAAACTAAGTATTTTGAAAGTAAACAAGCCAAATATAATCTTTAAGCTGTCACAAAGCTTATTGTGACTAGAAATCGTTGTTTTGAGCCTTAACTTCACGTTGGGAGCGTGGGAAATAGAACGATAATGAAATTTCAATGATTTTGTATAAAATCATAATTCTAAGAGTTTTAAAATTTAACATGCCGAGTATAAACATATTTTATCTACAAACGCTTATTTTGAAAAAAAATCGTTGTTTTAAGCCTACAAATCACATTGGGAACGTGTGAAATAGAACTATAATGAAGTTTTACCCATTTTAATACAAATAATCAAACTAAGAGTTTGAAAGTAAACAAGGCGAGTATATTCATTGTGCAGTTACAAAGCTTATTGTGACTAGAAATCGTTGTTTTGATCCTTAACTTCACGTAGAGAACGTAGGAAATTGGAAGATAATGAAGTTTCAACGACTTTGTATAAAATCATAATTCTAAGAGTTTTAAAATTTAACAAGCCGAGCATAAACATATTTTATCGACAAACGCTTATTTTGAATTGAAATCGTTGTTTTAAGCATTAACTTCACATTGGGAATGTGGGAAATTGAACTATATTGAAGTTTTACCCTTTTTGATACAAATAATCAAACTAAGAGTTTTGAAAGTAAACAAGGCGAGTATAATCATTGTGCTTTTACAAAGCTTATTGTGACTAGAAATCATTGTTTTGATCCTTAACTTCACGTAGGGAACGTGGGAAATAGAACGATAATGAAGTTTCAACGATTTTGTATAAAATCATAATTCTAAGAGTTTTAAAATTTAACTAGCCGAGCATAAACATATTTTATCGACAAACGCATATTTTGAATAGAAATTGTGGTTTTAAGCATTAACTTCATATTGGGAACGTGGGAAGTCAACCTATAATGAAGTTTTACCCATTTCGATACAAATAATCAAACTATGAGTTTTAAAAGTAATGAAGCCGAGTATTATCATTAAGCTGTCACAAAGCTTATTGTGACTAGAAATCGTTGTTTCAAGCCTTAATTTCACATAGGAACGTGGGAAATTGGACGATAACGAAGTTTTAACGATTTTGTATAAAATCATAATTCTAAGAGTTTTAAAATTTAACAAGCTGAGCATAAACATATTTTATCGACAAACGCATATTTTGAATAGAAATCATGGTTTTAAGCATTAACTTTACATTGAGAACGTGGGAAGTCGACCTATAAAGAAGTTTTACCCATTTTGATACAAATAATCAAACTAAGAGTTTTGAAAGTAAACAAGCCGAGTATAATCATTAAGCTGTCACAAAGCTTATTGTGACTAGAAATCGTTGTTTTGAGCCTTAACTTCACATAGGGAACGTGAAAAATAGAACGATAATGAAGTTTCAATGATTTTGCATAAAATCATAATTCTCTACAAACGCTTATTTTGAATAGAAATCGTTGTTTTAAGCCTTAACTTCACATTGGGAACATGGGAAATCGAACTATAATGAAGTTTTACCCATTTTGATACAAATAATCATACTAAGAGTTTTGAAAGTAAACAAGATGAGTAAAATCACTGTGCTGTCACAAAGCTTATTGTGACTAGAAATCGTTGTTTTGAGCTTTAACTTCACGTAGGGAATAAGGGAAATAGGATGACAATTAAGTTTCAACGATTTTGTATAAAATCATAATTCTAAGAGTTTTAAAATTTAACAAGCCGAGCATAAACATATTTTATCTACAAACACTTCTTTTGAATAGAAATTGTTGTTTTAAGCTTTAACTTCATATTGGGAACGTGGGAAGTCGAACTATAATGAAGGTTTACCCATTTTAATGCAAATAATCAAACTAAGAGTTTTGAAAGTAAACAAGCCTAGTATAATCATTAAGCTATCACAAAGCTTATTCTGACTAGAAATCATTAATTTGAGCCTTAAATTCACGAAGAGAACGTGGGAAATTCGACGATAATGAAATTTCAACGATTTTGTATAAAATCATAATTCTAAGAGTTTTAAAATTTAACAAGCTGAGCATAAACATATTTTATCTACAAAGGCTTATTTTGAATAAAAATCGTTGTTTTAAGCCTACAAATCACATTGCGAACGTGTTAAATAGAACTATAATGAAGTTTTACCCATTTTGATACAAATAATCAAACTAAGAGTTTTGAAAGTAAACAAGACGAGTATAATCATTGTGCTGTTACAAAGCTTATTGTGACTAGAAATCGTTGTTTTGATCCTTAGCTTCACGTAGGGAATGTGGGAAATAGGACGATAATGAAGTTTCAACGATTTTGTATAAAATCATGATTCTAAGAGTTTTGAAATTTAACAAACCGAGCATAAACATATTTTATCGACAAACACTTATTTTTAATAGAAATCGTTGTTTTAAGCATTAACTTCACATTGGGAACATGGGAAATAGACTTATAATGAAGTTTTACCCATTTTGATACAAATAATCAAACTAAAAGTTTTGAAAGTAAACAAGCCGTATAATCTTTGTGCTGTCACAAAGTTTATTGTGACTAGAAATCATTGTTTTGAGCCTTAACTTCACGTAGGGAATATGGGAAATAAGACGATAATGAAGTTTCAAGGATTTTGTAAAAAATCATAATTCTAAGAGTTTTAAAATTTAACAAGCCGAGCATAAACATATTTTATCTACAAATGCTTATTTTGAATAGAAATTGTTGTTTTAAGCATTAACTTCACATTGGGAACGTGGGAAATTGAACTATATTGAAGTTTTACCCTTTTTGATACAAATAATCAAACTATGAGTTTTGAAAGTAAATAAGGCGAGTATATTTATTGTGCAGTTACGAAGCTTATTGTGACTAGAAATCGTTGTTTTGATCCTTAACTTCACGTAGGGAACGTAGGAAATAGGACGATAATGAAGTTTCAACGACTTTGTATAAAATCATAATTTTAAGAGTTTTAAAATTTAACAAGCCGAGCATAAACATATTTTATCTACAAACGTTTATTTTGAATAGAAATCGTTGTTTTAAGCTTTAACTTCACATTGGGAACATGGGAAGTCGACCTATAATGAAGTTTTACCCACTTTGATACAAATAATCAAATTGAGAGTTTTGAAAGTGAACAAGCCGAGTATAATCATTGTGTTGTCACAAAGCTTATTGTGACTAGAATTCGTTATTTTGGGCCTTAACTTCACGTAGGGAATTTGGGAAATAGGACGACAATGAAGTTTCAACGATTTTGTATAAACTCATAATTCTAAGAGTTTTAAAATTTAACAAGCCGAGTATAAACATATTTTATCTACAAACGCTAATTTCGAATAGAAATCGTTGTTTTAAGTATTAACTTCACGTTGGGAACGTCTAAAATCGAACTATAATTAAGGTTTACCCATTTCCATACTGAAGGTCACCCAAGAGGGGGGGTGAATTGGGTTACCGAGAGTTTATTGCCTTTTTAAAACTTTATACACAAGTAATAACAATAATGCATACACCAATGATAAATGTCAATGCTATGCAATCAAGAAGTGGATAGAAGAGATGGAAATAAGACACGTGATTTATAGTGGTTCGATCCAACTGATCTACATCCACTACCTAACCTCCCGGTTAGGATTTTCAAACCCCACTTATATTATTGATAAGTGTTACACCCTAAGCCAACTAGCCTAGTAAATGCCTAGCCTCAACTAGGTCTTTTACCCGATGCCTTACCGCAATAAGGTCTTATACAACCACCTAGCCGCAACTAGGATTTTCCCACCTAGACCCACCTAGGAATTTTCCCACCTAGCCGCAACTAGGATATATGCCTAGCCTCAACTAGGTCTTTTACACGATGCCTTACCGCAATAAGGTCTTATACAACCACCTAGCCGCAACTAGGAATTTCCCTTTCGACTTATATCCCACTAGGTCTTACAATCAAGATTTGAAGAATACAATTGAAATATACTTTACAAAGTAAAGTGGTATCAAATTCAAACACTAGCAAGCCTTCTAGAGCCTAACAACTCTAATGCATGCAAGTATGAGAATGAATGGAAAATGCAGAATATATTACTGATTTTGTTGCAAATTCCAAATGTGAAATCGTTTGAAAATCCAATATATTTTTGCAGAGCCGATTTCAAAGCAAAGAACAATAGCTTGTCAAAAACCAAGTTCGAGTATAAAAACTCTTCAAAACACACTTAGGATTTGATAAAATGATTCTTAGTGCAAAACCTAAGATGATGATATTTAAACACTCAACAAACTGATTTTCAACCAACACACACAAGACTATGTAAATTAAGCTCAATAAAAAGATCTAGAACAAGGATTTGCTTACAACCAACAAGATGAGAAAATAGATCAGATTTGAAAGGATTCTTGTACTCTTTTGAGTGCTTCAAAGTGCTAGAATATGTTGCTGGTGGACAGCCTCAAGAGTCTCCCTTTTCTCCTTTAAAAATTCAAAATGCTTCTTTTGGATCTTTTAGGGCATTTGAGTGTGTTTGCTTCTTGTTGTGAGAAAACCATTGTCTTGGTGTATTTATAGTGTTAGATATCCTAATATAGCCGTTTATGACCGTTGTAGGGATCCAAGGGTCCAGATTTAATCAATGATTCAAATTAAAGTTGATTTTCCAGATTTTTCGAAAAGCTGTCGAGAGAGCAATTAGCGCGCTAATACTGAGACCTAGCGCGCTAACTCTGCACTTAGCGCGCTAATGGCAGTATTAGCGCGCTAACTGCAGGGAGCTCAAAATAATTATTTTATCCCTTTGAGTTAGCGACCTCTAAACACGTCCGTGACCTAACCAACCCTAATATAACATATTATACATGTTTATTATGGGTCATTAAGCCTAATTGGATGGTCCGGATATTTTTACAAACCTCGAAAACGGAAAATCACGATTTCATAACTCGCGAGGGGCTTTTCTGCAAACTTGCAGTTTTTCTTTTCAAAAACCTTTTTAAAACAAGTTTTTCAGTCTTGAAAACTTTAATAATGATCTTCAAAATACAATTGATCATTAACTCATAATTCCGCATTGTTTGAACTCATAAGCCTAGTCATATGTTTCAAAAACTAAAAGTTATTTCATGACTTTTAAAAGTTGGTTTTAAGAAACTTGATATGCATGAACTAATGCATTTGGCTTGCGTGAAAGAATTTGGATACCTTACATTGAAGTTACACATTTGATCTTCATTTCTTCATGAATGCCGAGTCTTGAACTTGTATGGCTTGAATACCCGTGATGTGTTGCTTTGCATCCTTTTAACAAAAACTGAAATACACTTGATATTAATTAGTACATTTTCACCTTGTTTGTTTTCATCAAAATCCCGGTTGGAGTTAGAGTGACTAACCACTTAGTCCAACAATCTCCCCCTTTTTGATGATAACAAACAATATGAATTTTGAAAAATATAGAGCATAATGTTAATGTGTATTTCATTCAAGATACATCAACATTTTCAAGTTCAACTTCATTTCTCCCCTATTTCCTATTTTCAAATTCAACTATTTCTCCCCCATTTGATAACATCAAAAAGTGGGGCCAAACTCCCCCGTTTATAAATACATCTATGCATAAGAGAATCAATACCATAACATATATATATACTCCCCCTTACGTGATGCATATAAAAGACGGAAGCGATACGTAATCATATAGATCATAATGTGGTAAGAGAAAAGCCATATATAAACTCAGAGATACGCAAAAAGATATCATGACATAGATAACATAAAAGAATGTGAACACAATTGTGGCTTAAACATGAGCAAAAATGAAAGATGTATGTCATCAAAGCCTAAAAGTTTTGAACTTAGTGCTCACCCACACATATTAGTTCTATACATCTAAAAACTAAAATAGAACCTAAAGTTTGTCAAACAATGAAAAAAAAAAGCTAAACACTCCTCCTCGAGGATGATGGTCGACGTGCAGAACTAGTAGAACGATCATTGCGTGCGGGGTTCGCTGAAAGTAACTGACCCTCAATACGACGAAGACGATCATTTTGATGTTGGATGCTCGCTTCGACAGTAGCGAAGGTCTGAGTCATGTAGGTGTGCAGGTAACCCAGCTGTGTAGAGACGTAGGCCGACGAGGGGGACATGTCCGGTGGAGGCGTGAAGCCGCCAAACGTAGAGGGAGGTGGAGGCGGGGCTGTCTCGTAGTGTTGCGGTGGCGGGGGTGGAACAGCAGAGTCATGATGAACTTCCTCATCACCATCATGCGCATCATCACCAACAACGCCTTCATCGTCATCATGGTCATCGCTACCAAAACTGTAGCTATACTCCAAGTAGTCAGGCGCATCAAACGGAGCAATCGGAGGGTCCGTAGGCAACGGAGACTCATAGTCACCGTAATACCTACCATCCGGGATAGCATCTTCACGTGTCCACCGCTCCCTGTCGCGTATGTAACGGTACTTCATGGCCTTCAAAGTGGCCATGTCAATGGTGTCGTAGACAGTGAGGGGACGACCGCCTAACGCAAGATCCACTTGGGCAGACTCCAAGTAGGATGTGATGATATGTGCATATGGGAGATGACGACCTGAGCTACACGTGCTCGTAATATAACCGATGATGATATGGAACAGGCTGAGAGGAATGGCACGAAATAGATGCCCAAGAACGAACATGTCAAGAAGAGTGACATAGTTCTTACTTCCACCTCGAGGAAGAATAACTTCGTGAAGTACTTTATGAAGGAGATGGGGCATCAATTTAAAATCGGTATCAGTTATACCGGTTGGATATACAGCTAAGGTTCATTTTGGCCGAAGAAAAGAGTTAAGAACTTCGAGACGATCAAAAGGCCAACTTAGGAATTTGCACACTACCGTAGTAGATGGAGGGTGCAATGGAAGGTGAAGCCGTTGAGCAAGATTTTCAGGGGTAATCTCAATTGACCGGCCACCAACGGATGAAAGTAAGACAAATTGGTTTGTTGTTTCAAGATTTGAATAAAAGACACGAACCAATGGGGGAATGTAAAAGGCGTTGTGAGCACAAAAAGTGGTCCATCCCGCGGAATCAAAAATCTCCCGAATTGGGAGATGAGCCCTATCAAAAAATGTAAAATCGACAACGGCGGGTCGAAGGATTTTGGCATCCATTAGACGGGGAGCCACGGACTCGAGGACCGATGTGGCCTCATGGACAGACTTGGCGCGACCCTCTCGTTGAGGAACATTCGCCGAGTGGGGGCGGGTTGTGAGAATTCTGACTCACTAGTGGAGGAGGAGGATGGTTGGACAACCCGACGTCGTGATGGACGACGAGAGGACGTGGCTTGGGTAGGGTATGAGGACGAGGTAGGGGCGGTTGGTCGGGAGGAGGGACGGTTGGAGGTACGACGAGTCGACATTGTCGAGAAATGGAGAGAACGCGATGACAAGAAACAAAGAAGTTGAAGAAATTTACAAAGAGAGGTGAAGAACTTACCCGAATGAGGCGAGATGGTGGTGGAGACGGTGAGAGGAGAGGTAAGTTGTGAAAAATGTTTGGATTTTTTGGGTTAAAATTGATTTTATAAACCCTGGTTGTTCGCTATTAGCGCGCTAATGGCAGTATTAGCGCGCTAACTGGTCGTTTCATATTCTGGGCCAGTGCATTATTAGCGCGCTAATGACTTGAGTTAGCGTGCTAATTTCCCTCTGGAAATTTTTGGTCACTTGACCATTAGCGCGCTGAATCCCATTATTAGCGCGCTAATTTCTCTCTGGAAATTTTGGACATGAAATTTTTGGATTTTTGATGCACAACTCGAATTGACCTCAAACTTCTTGGACACTTCAAAAACATCATATAAATAGGTTTAGAACAACTAAAACATGTGTAGAAGGTCCGATTCTCGAACCATGCCTATCTCACGTCATATCTTAGAAAATTAATCTCTAGGCAAGGGCTTAGTGAATATATCGGCTAATTGGTCCTCTGTGGACACATGGACAAGTTTAACATCACCCTTTTGGACGTGATCTCGAAGAAAATGGTGCCTAATTTCAATATGTTTCGTTCGAGAGTGTAACACCGGATTTTTCGATATATTTATCGCACTTGTGTTATCACAGTAAATTTCAGCACACTTAACTAGGATTTGATAATCCTCAAGTTGTTGTTTCATGTATAGAACTTGAGCACAACAACTCCCGGCAGCCACATATTCAGCCTCTGCCATAGACAAAGCCACAGAATTTTGCTTTTTGCTAAACCATGAAATAAGTGAATTTCCTAGCAAATGACAAAATCCGGAAGTGCTTTTTCTATCAACTAGACTTCCTGCATAGTCAGAATCAACAAAACTTCGGAGTTCAAAACTCTTGGTTTTATTGAACCATAATCCCAGGTCTTGTGTTCCACTTAGATATTGAAATATGCGCTTTACGCATTTTAAGTGGGACTCTTTAGGATCAGATTGAAATCTAGCACATAAGCACACACTAAACATAATGTCGGGTCTACTAGCGATCAAATATAGAAGGCTACCTATCATTCCACGGTAAAGTTTAGGATCTATGGATTTTCCTAGTTGGTCTTTGTCCATTTTGATAGTTGAGCTACTAGGAGTGTCACATGCTTTCAGATTTTCAAATTTGAACTTCTTTAGCATGTCCTTCACATACTTTGCTTGATTTATAAAAATGCCATGCTTGGATTGCTTTATTTGCAAGCCTAGAAAGTATGTTAGTTCACACATCATGCTCATTTCAAATTCATTTGTCATCAATGATGAGAATTCATTACATAAAGATGTGTTAGATGACCTGAAAATGATATCATCAACATAGATTTGAACAAGTAGCATGTCGTATTTTTTGATCAAAATGAACAAAGTGGGGTCTAGTGTTCCTTTCTTGAACCCTTTCTCAAGCAAAAACGCACTAAGTCTATCGTACCAAGCTCTAGGGGCTTGTCTTAGTCCATACAAGGCTTTTTGAAGATGATAGACATAGCTTGGATGTTCATGATCTTCAAATCCCGGTGGTTGTTCTACGTAGACTTCTTCATGAATAAGTCCATTTAGAAATGCACTTTTAACATCCATTTGATATAGTAGAAACCCGTTGTAGCAAGCATAAGCAAGCAGCATGCGAATAGCTTCTAGTCTTGCTACAGGTGCAAAGGCTTCCTCATAATCAATTCCTTCTTCTTGATTGTAGCCTTGTGCGACCAATCTAGCCTTGTTTCTTACAATTTCACCTTTTTCATTCTTTTTGTTTCTGAAGACCCATTTAGTGCCTATGATTGAGTGATCCTTAGGTCTAGGTACTAGTGTCCATACTTTGTTCCTAACAAAGTGGCTTAACTCTTCTTGCATGGCCATTACCCAAAACTCTCTCCTAAGGCATCATCTATCTTGGCAGGCTCGGTTTGTGATACAAAAGCTAAGTGTCCTTCATCTTGTTTCAATGTTGATCTAGTGATTATCCCTTTGGTTGGATCACCTATGATTTGTTGAGATGAATGACCTATGAGCAATCTTGAATTCTTAGGCACACTTGTTTCGGGTTCCTTATTTGATTCAAGCTCTTGAATATTTGAGGTGCCATCATCTTCATCATTAATCCCCAATTTATCAAGATTTTGCATTAATTTAGCTTTTGGATCTTCTTCATCGAATTTCACATGAATAGATTCTTCTATGGTTTTGGTTGATTTATTAAATACCCTATATGCTTTGCTATGTATTGAGTATCCTAGAAAAATGCATACTTTGGACTTTGGGTCAAATTTATCTAATTGATCCCTATCATTTAAGACATAGCAAGTACAACCAAACACCTTAAAATAACTTATGTTGGGTTTTCGCCCTTTCCATAGTTCATAAGGAGTCTTTTTCACTTGCTTTCGGACATTTACTCTATTTATAACATAGCATGCCGTGTTAATGGCTTCGGCCCAAAAATGTTTAGCTATGTTGTACTCATTTAGCATAGTCCTACACATTTCTTGGAGTGTTTTATTTTTTCTTTCAACAACTCCATTTTGTTGAGGTGTTCTAGGTGAGGATAATTGGTGTGTATAGCCTTGTTTATCGCAAAAGTCCTCCAAGTTCCTATTTACAAACTCACCACCTCTATCACTTCTAATGATGGTGATTTTGTACCCCTTTTCATTTTCTACTAAGGCACAGAATTTTACAAATACATCAAACACTTCGTGTTTGTGAGATAAAAAATACACCCATGTATACCTTGTAAAATCGTCAACAATAATAAAGCAATATGATTTAGCACCTAGACTTTGTGTTTGAGTAGGTCCGAACAAATCCATATGGATAAGTTCTAAGGCTCGAGTTACATTACTTGTTACTTTCTTCTTAAATGACGATTTCACTTGTTTACCGAGAATGCAAGATTCACACTCCTTATCTTTCTTAAAGGTACACTTTGGTGCCAACTAGATCATGCTTATTAGTTTTGACATTTTCCATGCTTTGGAATGTCATTTTGCATGCAATCATTTTGTGCACTCAGATATGAAACATTTTGCATATTCATCTCATCAAAGTTAATGGCATAAACATTCTTATCTCTATATGCAATAAACAACTCTTCATGCTTTTCATTCCTAACAATGCATTTCGATGATTCAAACATAACATGAAATCCTTTGTCACACATTTGACTAACACTAAGCAAATTATGTTTCAAACCATCAACAAGGTAAACATTTGAAATAGAAAGTGAACTGTTACCGACGGTTCCGAGGCCAATAACTCTTCCTTTGTTGTTGTCTCCAAATGTAACTTTTCCACCGTTATGCCGCTTTAGCTCAATGAATTGATGTGCATCTCCAGTCATGTGTCTTGAGCACCCGCTATCTAAGTACCATGGGGTGCTTTTCCTTGCATCCTACATAAAGGGAAACACACTAGATTTTGGTACCCATACTCCTTTGGGTCCGAGAAAGTTAGTGTCATAAACACTTTTAGCTACCCATGCTAGTCTACCCTTTTTAGCCTTTTGTAAAACACATTTCCATACTATATGAGATCTATTGCACTTCAAGCATCTATGATCATCATTTAGTAATTTTTTTATAACTTAACAGGTTTGCTTCATGACCTATGCCCCTTTTGTTAAATGCACGTCGTTGTGCTCCCAACATCATATCAAACATTTCTTTGCCATTTGTGAACTTGTGCACGGTACTAGTTAAGTCCTCTACTTTCTTAACTAAGGCATCTCTTTCCTCCATGACTTCATTCAAGTCATTTTGGAGATCATTAATAGTCTCATTTTGTGACTCTATCTCACTAATTGCTATGATTAGGCTCTTTTTGAGTTGCTTGGTCTTTTTGACCTCCTTTCCCAACTCTTTCCTAAGTTCATCATGATTTGGAGTATTACTCAAATCATCAAAAATAAAAGGATTAGTATTTACCTCGCCTTGTGCCATAAGACAAAGTATTGCCTTTTCACTTTTCGAATCGGATTCTGAACTTGATGATGATGAGTCATCCCAAGTTGCCTTGAAGCTCTTCTTTCCTTTCTTCTTGTCAAACACCTTCTTTGATTTGCAATCAGCCTTGACGTGACCAGGCTTACCACAACCAAAGCATATGGTTTCGTTTGACTTTCCTCCCTTGCTTCCACTTCGAAATTTCTTCTTGTACTTGTCTCGCTTGTATATAGCCTTGTTGAGCTTTCTTGAGAGCATAACTACTTCCTCTTCAAGATTATTATCATCACATGATTCTTCATCTTCGATAATTTCTTCTGATGCACTAGGGGAGTTGTTTACCTTCAAGGCAATCTCTTTTCTTAAGCTTTTTGTACCTCCATTTAGTGCTTCCAATCTTGCTCGGTCTTTGAGTTCGAATTCGTGGACTGTTAACTCTCCACACAATGCGTCGAAAGTGTAGTCTCCAAGATTTTGTGCCGATTGGATAGCATACTTCTTGGCATCCCATTCCTTAGGCAATCCTCTAAGGAATTTGTATATCGATGTCTCTTGATCATAGTGCTTTCCAAGATTCTTGATATCATTCAGCAACTTAGTGAACCGTGTGATGGCGATGGCGATGTCTTCATTGGATCCAACTCGGAAGGTTTCATAGTGTTCCTCAAGGATCCTCAACTTTGTCTTCTTTACTTGCATGGTACCTTCATAATGGACCTCAAGCTTTTCCCACACTTCCTTTGCCGTTTGACAAGCACTTACTCGATTGAACTCATTTTCGCTCAATGCACAGTATAGATGATTCATTGCTTGATCATTTGCCTGCTCACTCTTGATCTCCTCGTTGGAGTATTCTTTCAATTGCTTGTCGGGTGGAGTGTAGCCATTTTCGATTGCGTCCCATAGAAATCTATTTTGCGCTCTTATGTAGACCTTCATTCTCACTTTCCAATGAGCGTAGTTTGTTCCATCAAAGTATGGAGGCCTACTCGAGGAATTACCTTCCCTGAGGCGAGCCGGATCTAGACTTTGCATCCTTGCACAAAAACACTCAAAGATACGTTAGTAACACTTTGAGCAATAACCCGCTCTGATACCAATTGAAAGTCACCCAAGAGGGGGTGAATTGGGTTACCGAGAGTTTATTGCCTTTTTAAAACTTTATACACAAGTAATAACAATAATGCATACACCAATGATAAATGTCAATGCTATGCAATCAAGAAGGGGATAGAAGAGATGGAAATAAGACACGTGATTTATAGTGGTTCGATCCAACTGATCTACATCCACTACCTAACCTCCCGGTTAGGATTTTCAAACCCCACTTATATTATTGATAAGTGTTACACCCTAAGCCAACTAGCCTAGTGAATGCCTAGCCTCAACTAGGTCTTTTACCCGATGCCTTACCGCAATAAGGTCTTATACAACCACCTAGCCGCAACTAGGATTTTCCCACCTAGACCCACCTAGGACTTTTCCCACCTAGCCGCAACTAGGAATTTCCCTTTCGACTTAGATCCCACTAAGTCTTACAATCAAGATTTGAAGAATACAATTGAAATATACTTTACAAAGTAAAGTGGTATCAAATTCAAACACTAGCAAGCCTCCTAGAGCCTAACAATTCTAATGCATGAAAGTATGAGAATGAATGGAAAATGCAGAATATATTACTGATTTGGTTGCAAATTCCAAATGTGAAATCGTTTGAAAATCCAATCTATTTTTGCAAAGCCGATTTCAAAGCAAAGAACAATAGCTTGTCAAAAACCAAGTTCGAGTATAAAAACTCTTCAAAACACACTTAGGATTTGATAAAATGATTCTTAGTGCAAAACCTAAGATGATGATATTTAAACACTCAACAAACTGATTTTCAACCAACACACACAAGACTATGTAAATTAAGCTCAATAAAAAGATCTAGAACAAGGATTTGCTTACAACCAAGAAGATGAGAAAATAGATCAGATTTGAAGGGATTCTTGTACTCTTTTGAGTGCTTCAAAGTGCTGGAATATGTTGCTGGTGGACAGACTCAAGAGTCTCCCTTTTGTCCTTCAAAAATTCAAAATACTTCTTTTGGATCTTTTAGGGCATTTGAGTGTGTTTGCTTCTTGTTGTGAGAAAACCATTGTCTTGGTGTATTTATATTGTTAGATATCCCAATATAGCCGTTTATGACCGTTGTAGGGATCCAAGGGTCCAGATTTAATCAATGATTCAAATTAAAGTTGATTTTCCAGATTTTTCGAAAAGCTGTCGAGAGGGCAATGAGCGTGCTAATACTGAGACCTAGCGCGCTAACTCTGCACTTAGCGCGCTAATGGCAGTATTAGCGCGCTAACTGCAGGGAGCTCAAAATAATTATTTTATCCCTTTGAGTTAGCGACCTCTAAACACGTCCGGGACCTAACCAACCCTAATATAACATGTTATACATGTTTATTATGGGTCATTAAGCCTAATTGGATGGTCCGGATATTTTTACAAACCTCGAAAACGGAAAATCAAGATTTCATAACTTGCAGTTTTTCTTTTCAAAAACCTTTTTAAAACAAGTTTTTCAGTCTTGAAAACTTTAATAATGATCTCCAAAATACAATTGATCATTAACTCATAATTCCGCATTGTTTGAACTCATAAGCCTAGTCATATGTTTCAAAAACTAAAAGTTATTTCATGACTTTTAAAAGTTGGTTTTAAGAAACTTGATATGCATGAACTAATGTATGAACTAATGCATTTGGCTTGCGTGAAAGAATTTGGATAACTTACATTGAAGTTACACATTTGATCTTCATTTCTTCATGAATGCCGAGTCTTGAACTTGTATGGCTTGAATACCCGTGATGTGTTGCTTTGCATCCTTTTAACAAAAACTGAAATACACTTGATATTAATTAGTACATTTTCACCTTGTTTGTTTTCATCAAAATCCCGGTTGGAGTTAGAGTGACAAACCACTTAGTCCAACACATGCAAATAATCAAACTAAGAGTTTTGAAAGTAAACAAGCCCAGTATAATCATTAAGCTGTCACAAAGCTTATTGTGACTAGAAATCGTTGTTTTGAGTCTTAATTTCACTTAGGGAACGTGGGAAATAGGACAATAATGAAGCTTCAATGATTTTGTATAAAATTATAATTCTAAGTGTTTTAAAATTTAACAAGTTGAGCATAAACATATTTTATCTACAAACGCTTATTTTGAATAGAAATCGTTCTTTAAAGCCTTAACTTCACATTGGAAATGTGTAAAATCGAACTATAATGAAGTTTTACCCATTTTGAATCAAATAATCAAACTAAGAGTTTTGAAAGTAAACAAGCCCAGTATAATCATTAAGCTGTCACAAAGCTTATTGTGACTAGAAATCGTTGTTTTGAGCCTTAACTTCACGTAGGGGACGTGGAAAATAGGACGATAATGACGTTTCAACATTTTTGTATAAATTGATAATTCTAAGAGTTTTACAATTTAACAAGCTGAGCATAAACATATTTTATATACAAACGCTTATTTTGAATAGAAATCGTCGTTTTAAGCCTTAACTTCACATTGAAAAAGTGGGAAATCGAACTATAATCGATCTCTAAGGCACAGCTAACAACGAACACCCTCTATCAGCAGTCCACACACGAACGGCGGCCGAGATTTGAAGTGCTAGCTTCGAGAGAATACCAAACCTTTTTTTTTCTCTCCAAAACGATCCAGAGCATACAAAAAATCTCTAAGTCATTTCTAAAACGAAATAGAGTTTAGGCCTTTTAATAATTCTTTCGTTCTTGTATTCTAACTCAAAGCGTCTATTTATACAACCCTTGTATATAGACGGTTAAGTAAATTACACATATGCCCCTACTTAAAGAAGTATAAGTGTAATACACTACAAGGACGTTTCTGTCATGAATTTTATCATATAAAATTCATTTTTTGAACCATCTTAAAATCTCGCAAAACCATTCTCAGTGTGCGACCCAATAGGCTCATACAACGTTGGCAGTGTACCAAAACACATTTTGGTATACAAGTCATAAGCGGCCTCTAGCAAGACATTACGACTACCCAAGTTATACGAATATCAAATCGATATAACCTAATCAATAGTATATATAACATCCTTTTGTCACACGATATCCTTTTGATCAAACATAAGGCATAGAATTGTCATCCAACATGTTCAATCGTACTAGTCTCGATTTCTAGGTAGACTGAAAACATCTAAGTGCCATTGATCAATATCAATTCACTTAGACTAGGCCTTTTAACAGTCTAACACATCGAGGGATCCACTGGATATCTCTCTTTATATGAGAGGGAAAAATTCTATCTCGATTACACAACTTCACCACATTATTCACACGGTAACCAATCACAACCTTTATAATCATCCAGTTAAAGACTGAAGGTCACCCAAGAGGGGGGTGAATTGGGTTACCGAGTAGTTATCGCCTTTTTAAAACTTTATGCACAAATAATAATGATAATGCATACACCAATGATAACTATCAATGCTATGCAATCAAGAAGGGGGTAGAAGAGATGGAAATAGGACACGTGATTTATAGTGGTTCGATCCAACTGATCTACATCCACTACCTAACCTCCCCGGATAGGATTTTCAAACCCCACTTATATTATCGATAAGTGTTACACCCTAAGCCAACTAGCCTAGTGAATGCTTAGCCTCAACTAGGTCTTTTACACGATGTTTTACCGCAATAAGGTCTTATACAACCACCTAGCCGCAACTAGGATTTACCCACCTAGATCCACCTAGGATTTTTCCCACCTAGTCGCAACTAGGAATTTCCACCTAGATCCACCTAGGACTTTTCCCACCTAGCCGCAACTAGGATATATGCCTAGCCTCAACTAGGTCTTCTCTTTCGACTTAGATCCCACTAAGTCTTACAATCAAGATTTGAAGAATACAATTGAAATATACTTCACAAAGTAAAGTGGTATCAAATTCAAACACTAGCAAGCCTCTTAGAGCATAACAACTCTAATGCATGCAAGTATGAGAATGAGTGAAAAATGCAGAGTATGTCACTGATTTTGTTGCAAATTCCAAGTGTGAAAACGTTTTAAAATCAAATATATTTTTGCAAAGCCGATTTCGAAGCAAAGAACGATAGTTTGTCAAAAACCAAGTTCAAGTGTAGAACTCTTGCTCAAAACACTCTTAGGATTTGATAAAAAGATTTTTAGTGCAAAACCTAAGGTGATGATGTTTAAACACTCAATAAACTAATTTTCATTCAACACACACAAAACTATGTAGATTAATCTCAATAAAAAGATCTAGAACAAGGACTTGCTTACAACCAAGAAGATGACAAGATAGATCAGATTTGAAGTGATTCTTGTACTCCTTTGAATGCTTCAAAGTGCTGGATTATGATACTAGTGGATAGCCTCAAGAATCTCCCTTGTCTCCTTCAAAAATTCAAAGTGCTTCTTTTGAATCTTTTAGGGTTTTTGAGTGTGTTTGCTCCTTGTTCTGAGAAAACCATTATCTTGGTGTTTTTATAGTGTTGGATATCCCATTATGACCATTTATGACCGTTATAGGGATCCAAGGGTCCAGATTTCATCAAGAATTCAAATTAAAGTTCATTTTCTAGCTTTTTGGAAAAGCTGTCGGGAGGGCAATTAGCGCGCTAATACTGAGACCTAGCGCGCTAACTCTGCACTTAGCGCGCTAATGGCAGTATTAGCGCGCTAACTGCAGGGAGCTCAAAATAATTATTTTATCCCTTAGTGTTAGCGACCCTTAAACACGTCCGGGACCTAACCAACCCTAATATAACATGTTATACACGTTTATTATGCGTCATTAAGCCTAATTGGATGGTCCGGATAATTTTACAAACCCCAAAAATGGAAAACACGATTTCATAACTTGCGATGGACTTTTCTGCAAATTTGCAGTTTTTTTTTATGAACCTTTTAAAAACAAGTTTTTCAATCTTGAAAACTTCAACAATGATCTCCAAAATGTAATTGATCATTAACACATAATTTCGTATTGTTTGAACTCATAAGCCTAGTCATGTGTTTAATTTCATTTTAAAAACTTCAAGTTACTTCATGACTTTTAAAAGTTGGTTTTAAGAAACTTGATATGCATGAACTAATGCATTTGGCTTGCGTGAAAGAATTTGGATACCTTACATCGAAATTACAAATTGCGATATGATCTTTCATCTTCATTTCTTCATGAATGCCGAGTCTTGAACTTGTATTGCTTGAATACCCGTGATGTGTTGTTTTTCATCCTTTAACAAAAACTGAAATACACTTGATATTAATTAGTACATTTTCACCTTGTTTGTTTTCATCAAAATCCCGGTCGGAGTTAGAGTGACTAACCACTTAGTCCAACAATCTCCCCCTTTTTGATGATAATAAACAATGTGAACTTTGAAAATATAAAGCATAATCTAAGTGTGTATTTCATTTAAGATTGTTATTTGTTCAAATTCAAACACATCAACATTCAATAACATTTCTCTATTTCACACATCAACATTTTTAAGTTCAACCACATTTCTCCCCCGTTTGATAACATCAAAAAGTGGGGCCAAACTCCCCTGTTTTAAAAATGCAACGATGCATAAGACAATCAATACAAGTACATATATGCTCCCCCTTACGCGTTGCATATCAAAGACGGAAGCGATACACAATCAGATATGATAAATCATAATGTAGCAAGAAAAAGCCATATATAAATTTAGAGATACGCAAAAAATCATGACATAGATAGCATAAAGGAATGTGAACATAATTGTGGCTTAAGCATGAGCAAAAGTGAAATATGTATGTCATCAAAGCCTAAAAGTTTGGAACCTAGTGCTCACCTACATATAGTAGTTCTATACACCTAAAAACTAAATAAAACCTAAAGCTTAACAAGCAATGAAAAAGCTAAACACTCCGCCTCGAGGATGATGGTCGTCGTGCAGAACTAGAAGAACGATCATTGCACGCGGGGTAGACTGGAAGTAACTGACCCTCAATACGACGAAGACGATCATTTTGATGCTGGATGCTCGCCTCGACGGTAGCGAAGGTCTGAGTCATGTAGGAGTGCAGGTAACCCAGCTGTGCAGAGACGTAGGCCGACGAAGGGGACATATCCGGTGGAGGTGTGAAGCCGCCAAATGTAGAAGGAGGTGGAGGCGGGGCTGTCTCGTAGTGCTGCGAAGGTGGAATAGCGGAGTCATAATGAACTTCCTCATCGCCATCATGATCATCATCGCCAGCAAGGGCTGCGTCGTCATCATGGTCATCACCACCAAAACTGTAGCTATATATTCCAAGTAGTCAGGCGCATCAAACGGAGCAACCGGAGGGTCCGTAAGCAACGGAGACTCATAGCCGCCGTAATACCTACCATCCGGGATCGCATCTTCACGTGTCCACCGCTGCCTGTTGCGCACATAGCGATACTTCATGGCCTTCAGAGTGGCCATGTCGATGGTGTCATAGACACTAAGGGGACGACCTCCTAAGGAAAGATCCACGTGGGCGGACTCTAAATAAGTTGTGATGATATGGGCATACGGAAGATGACGACCTGAGCTGCACGTGCTCGTAATATAACCTATGATAATGTGGGGCAAGCTGAGAGGAATGGCTCGAAACAGATGCCCAAGAATGAACATGTCAAGGAGAGTGACATAGTTCTTACTTCCACCTCGAGGAAGAATAACTTTGTGAAGTACTTTATGAAGGAGATGGGGCATCAATTTAAAATCATTATCAGTTATACCGGTCGGATATATAGTTAAGGTTCGTTTTGGCCGAAGAAAAGAGTTAAGAACTTCGAGACGATCAAAAGGCCAACTTAGAAATTTGCACACTACCGTAGTGGCGGGAGGGTGCAATGGAAGGTGAAGCCGTTGAGCAAGATTTTCAGGGGTAATCTCAATGGACCGGCCACCAACAGACGAACGTAAGACAAATTAGGTCGTTGTTTCAAGATTAGAGTAGAAAACACGAACCAAAAGGGGGGTTGTAATTGGCATTATGGGCGCAAAAAGTGGTCCATCCTGCTGTATCGAAAATCTCCCGAAGTGGGAAATGGGCCGTATCGAAAAATGCAAAATCTACAATGGCGGGTCAAAGGATTTTAACATCTATTAATCGGGGAGCCATGGACTCGAGGACCAATATGGCCTCATGGACGGATTTGGCGCGACCCTCACGTTGAGGGACAATTGCCGGAGTGGGGGCGGGTTGTGAGGATTCTGACTCACTAGTAGAGGAGGAGGACGGTTGGACAACCTGGTGTCGCGATGGACGACGAGAGGACGTGGCTTGGGTAGGATGTGAGGACGAGGTAGGGGCGGTTGATCGAGAGGAGGGACGGTTGGAGGTACAACGAGTCGACATTGGTGAAAAATGGAGAGAATGTAATGGAGAGAAACAAAGAAATTGAAGAAATTGACAAAGAGAGGTGAAGAACTTACCCGAATGAGGCGAGATGGTGGTGGAGACGGTGAGAAGAGAGGTGAGATGTGAGAGATGTTTTGGATTTTTGGGTTAAAAATTAATTTATAAGCCCTGGCCGAACGTCATTAGCGCGCTGATGGCAGAATTAGCGCGCTAATGGGTCGATTCATATTCTAGGCCAGTACATCATTAGCGCGCTAATTTCCCTCTGGAAATTTTTGGGCACTCAGCCGTTAGCGCGCTAATTTCCATCATTAGCGCGCTAATTTCCCTCTGGAAATTTTGGATATGAAATTTTTAGATTTTTGACATACAACTCGAATTGACCTCAAACTCCTTGAACACTTCAAAAACACCACATAAATAGGTTTAGAACAACTAAAACATGTGTAGAAGGTCCGATTCTCGAACCATGCCTAACTCACGCCGAATCTTAGAAAATTGATCTCTGGGCAAAGGCTTAGTGAATATGTCGGCTAGTTGGTCCTCTATGGACACATGGACAAGTTTAACATCGCCCTTTTGGACGTGGTCACGAAGAAAATGGTGCCTAATCTCAATGTGTTTCGTTCCAGAGTGTAGCACCGGATTTTTCGATATGTTTATCGCACTTGTGTTATCACAGTAAATTTCAGCACACTTAACTAGGATTTGATAATCCTCAAGTTGTTGTTTCATATATAGAACTTGAGCACAACAACTCCCGGCAGCCACATATTCAGCCTCTGCCGTAGACAAAGCCACGGAATTTTGCTTTTTGCTAAACCATGAGATAAGTGAGTTTCCTAGCAAATGACAAAATTCGGAAATGCTTTTTCTATCAACTAGACTTCCTGCATAGTCAGAATCAACAAAACTTCGGAGTTCAAAGCTCTTGGTTTTGTTGAACCATAATCCCAGGTCTTGTGTTCCACTTAGATATCGAAATATGCGTTTTACACATTTTAAATGGGACTCTTTAGGATCGGATTGAAATCTAGCACATAAGCACACACTAAACATAATGTCGGGTCTACTAGCAATCAAATATAGGAGGCTACCTATCATTCCACGGTAAAGTTTAGGATCTATAGATTTTCCTAATTGGTCTTTGTCCATTTTTATAGTTGAACTACTAGGAGTGTCACATGCTTTCAGATTTTCAAATTTGAACTTCTTTAGCATGTCCCTCACATACTTTGCTTGATTTATAAAAATGCCATGCTTGGATTGCTTTATTTGCAAGCCTAGAAAGTATGTTAGTTCACCCATCATGCTCATTTCAAATTCATTTGTAATCAATGATGAGAATTCATTACATAGACATGTGTTAGATGACCCGAAAATGATATCATCAACATAGATTTGAACATGTAGCATTTCATGTTTTTTGATCAAAATGAACAAAGTGGGGTCTAGTGTTCCTTTCTTGAACCCTTTCTCAAGCAAAAACGCACTAAGTCTATCGTACCAAGCTCTAGGGGCTTGTCTTAGTCCATACATGGCTTTTTGAAGATGATAGACAAAGCTTGGATGTTCATGATCTTCAAATCCCGGTGGTTGTTCTACATAAACTTCTTCATGAATGAATCCATTTAGAAATGCACTTTTAACATCCATTTGATATAGTAGAAACCCGTTGTAGCAAGCATAAGCAAGCAACATGCGAATAGCTTCTAGTCTTGCTACGGGTGCAAAGGCTTCCTCATAATCAATTCCTTCTTCTTGATTGTAGCCTTGTGCAACCAATCTAGCCTTGTTCCTTACAATTTCACCTTTTTCATTCTTTTTGTTTCTGAAGACCCATTTAGTGCCTATGATTGAGTGATCCTTAGGTCTAGGTACTAGTGTCCATACTTTGTTCCTAACAAAGTGGCTTAACTCTTCTTGCATGGCCATTACCCAAAACTCATCTCCTAAGGCATCATTTATCTTGGTAGGCTCGGTTTGTGACACAAAAGCTAAGTGTCCTTCATCTTGTTTCAATGTTTACCTAGTGATTATCCCTTTGTTTGGATCACCTATGTTTTGTTGAGATGAATGACCAATGAGGAGTCTTGAATTCTTAGGCACACTTGTTTCGGATTCCTTGTTTAACTCAAGCTCTTCACTGTTTGGGGTTTGTCCTAAAGTGCCATCATCTTCATCGTTAATCCCCAATTTCTCAAGATTTTGCATTAATTTAACTTTGGGATCTTCTTCATCAAATTTCACATGAATAGATTCTTCTATGGTTTTAGTTGATTTATTAAACACCCTATATGCTTTGCTATGTGTTGAGTATCCTAGAAAAATGCATACTTTAGACTTTGGATCAAATTTATCTAATTGATCCCGATCATTTAGAACATAGCAAGTACAACCGAACACCTTAAAATAACTTATGTTGGGTTTTCGGCCTTTCCATAGTTTATAAGGAGTCTTTTTCGTTTGCTTTCAGACATTTACTCTATTTATAACATAGCATGCCGTGTTGATGGCTTCGGCCCAAAAATGCTTAGCTATGTTGTACTCATTTAGCATAGTCCTACACATTTCTTGGAGTGTTCTATTTTTTCTTTCAACAACTCCATTTTGTTGGGGTGTTCTAGGTGAGGATAATTGGTGTGTATAGCCTTGTTTATCACAAAAGTCCTCCAAGTTCCTATTTACAAACTCACCACCTCTATCACTTCTAATGATGGTGATTTTGTATCCCTTTTCATTTTCTACTAAGGCACAAAACTTTACAAATACATCAAGCACTTCGTGCTTGTGAGATAGAAAATACACCCATGTATACCTTGTAAAGTCGTCAACAATAACAAAGCAATATGATTTATCACCTAGACTTTGTGTTTGAGTAGGTCCGAACAAATCCATATGGATAAGTTCTAAGGCTCGAGTTACATTAATTGTTACTTTCGTCTTAAATGACGATTTCACTTGTTTACTGAGAATGCAAGATTCACACTCCTTATCTTTCTTAAAGGTGCACTTGGGTAGGCCCTTAACTAGATCATGCTTAGTCAATTTTGGCAAATTTTCCACGCTGGAATGTCCTAGTCTACGGTGCCACAACCATGCATCACAATCATTTTGTGCACTCAAACATGAAACATTTTGCATATTCATCTCATCAAACTTAATGGCATAAACATTCTTATCTCTATATGCAATAAACAAAGCTTCATGCTTTTCATTCCTAACAATGCATTTCGATGATTCAAACATAACATGAAATCCTTTGTCACACAATTGACTAACACTAAGCAAGTTATGTTTCAAACCATCAACAAGGTAAACATTTGAAATAGAAAGTGAATTGTTACCGACGGTTCCGAGACCAATAACTCTTCCTTTGTTGTTGTCTCCAAATGTAACCTTTCCACCGTCATGCCCTTTAGTTCAATGAATTGATGTGCATCTCCGGTCATGTGTCTTGAGCACCCGCTATCTAAGTACCATGGGGTGCTCTTCCTTGCATCCTCGCCTTGTGCCATAAGGAAAAGTATTGCCTTTTCACTCTCCAAATCGGATTCTGAACTTGATGATGATGAGTCATCCCAAGTTGCCTTGAAGCTCTTCTTTCCTTTCTTCTTGTCAAACACCTTCTTTGATTTGCAATCCACCTTGACGTGACCAGGCTTGCTGCAACCAAAGCATATGGTTTCGTTTGACTTTCCTCCCTTGCTTCCACTTCTGAACTTCTTCTTATACTTGTCTCGCTTGTATATGGCCTTGTTGAGCTTTCTTGAGAGCATGGCTACTTCCTCCTCAAGGTTATTATCATCACACGATTCTTCGTCTTCGATAATTCTTCCGATGCACTAGGGGAGTTGTTTGCCTTCAAGGCAATCTCTTTTCTTGAGCTTTTTGTACCTCCACTTAATGCTTCCAATCTTGCTCGGTCTTTAAGTTCGAATTCGTGGACTGTTAACTCTCCACACAATGCGTCGAAAGTGTAGTCTCCAAGATTTTGTGCCGATTGGATAGCGTACTTCTTGGCATCCCATTCCTTAGGCAATCCTCTAAGGAATTTGTATACCGATGTCTCTTGATCATAGTGCTTTCCAAGATTCTTGGTCTCATTTAACAACTTAGTGAACTGTGTGATGGCGGTGGCGATATCTTCATTAGATCCAACTCGGGAGGTTTCTATTGTTCCTCAAGGATCCTCAACTTTGTCTTCTTTACTTGCATGGTACCTTCATAATGGACCTCAAGCTTTTCCCACACTTCCTTCGCCGTTTGACAAGCACTCACTCGGTTGAACTCATTTTCGCTCAATGCACAATATAGGTGATTCATTGCTTGATCATTTGAGTGCTCACTCTTGATCTCCTCGATGGAGTATTCTTTTAATGGCTTGTCGGGTGGAGTGTAGCCACTTTCAATTGTGTCCCATAGAAATCTATTTTGCGCTCTTATGTAGACCTTCATTCTCACTTTCCAATGAGCGTAATTTGTTCCATCAAAGTATGGAGGCCTACTCGAGGAGTTACCTTCCCTAAGGCGAGCCGGATCTAGACTTTGCATCCTTGCACAAAAAACACTCAAAGATACGTTAGTAATACTGTGAGCAATAACCTGCTCTGATACCAATTGAAGGTCACCCAAGAGGGGGGGTGAATTGGGTTACCGAGTAGTTATCGCCTTTTTAAAACTTTATGCACAAATAATAATGATAATGCATACACCAATGATAACTATCAATGCTATGCAATCAAGAAGGGGGTAGAAGAGATGGAAATAGGACACGTGATTTATAGTGGTTCGATTCAACCGATCTACATCCACTACCTAACCTCCCCGGTTAGGATTTTCAAACCCCACTTATATTATCGATAAGTGTTACACACTAAGCCAACTAGCCTAGTGAATGCCTAGCCTCAACTAGGTCTTTTACACGATGCCTTACCGCAATAAGGTCTTATACAACCACCTAGCCGCAACTAGGATTTACCCACCTAGATCCACCTAGGATTTTTTCCACCTAGCCGCAACTAGGAATTTCCACCTAGATCCACCTAGGACTTTTCCCACCTAGCCGCAACTAGGATATATGCCTAGCCTCAACTAGGTCTTCTCTTTCGACTTAAATCCCACTAAGTCTTTCAATCAAGATTTGAATAATACAATTGAAATATACTTTACAAAGTAAAGTGGTATCAAATTCAAACACTAGGAAGCCTCCTAGAGCCTAACAACTCTAATGCATACAAGTATGAGAATGAGTGGAAAATGTAGAGTATGTCACTGATTTTGTTGCAAATTCCAAGTGTGAAATCATTTTAAAATCCAATATATTTTTGCAAAGCCAATTTCGAAGCAAAGAACGATAGTTTGTCAAAAACCAAGTTCAAGTGTAGAACTCTTGTTCAAAACACTCTTAGGATTTGATAAAAAGATTTTTAGTGCAAAACCTAAGATGATGATGTTTAAACACTCAACAAACTGATTTTCATTCAACACACACAAAACTATGTTGATTAAGCTCAATAAAAAGATCTAGAACGAGGACTTGCTTACAACCAAGAAGATGACAAGATAGATCATATTTGAAGTGATTCTTGTACTCCTTTGAATGCTTCAAAGTGCTGGATTATGATACTAGTGGACAGCCTCAAGAATCTCCCTTTTTTCTTCAAAAATTCAAAGTGCTTCTTTTGAATCTTTTAGGGTTTTTGAGTGTGTTTGCTCCTTGTTCTGAGAAAACCATTATCTTGGTGTTTTTATAGTGTTGGATATCCCATTATGACCGTTTATGACCGTTATAGGGATCCAAGGGTCCAGATTTCATCAAGAATTCAAATAAAAGTTCATTTTCCAGCTTTTTGGAAAAGCTGTCGGGAGGGCAATTAGCGCACTAATACTGAGACCTAGCGCGCTAACTCTGCACTTAGCGCGCTAATGGCAGTATTAGCGCGCTAACTGCAGGGAGCTCAAAATAATTATTTTATCCCTTAGTGTTAGCGACCCTTAAACACGTTCAGGACCTAACCAACCCTAATATAACATGCTATACACGTTTATTATGGGTCATTAAGCGTAATTGGATGGTCCGGATAATTTTACAAACCCCGAAAATGGAAAATCATGATTTCATAACTTGCGAGGGACTTTTTTGCAAATTTGCAGTTTTTCTTTTTATGAACCTTTTACAAACAAGTTTTTGAATCTTGAAAACTTCAACAATGATGATTAACACATAATTTCGTATTGTTTGAACTCATAAGCCTAGTCATGTGTTTAATTTCATTTTAAAAACTTCAAGTTACTTCATGACTTTTAAAAGTTGGTTTTAAGAAACTTGATATGCATGAACTAATGCATTTGGCTTGCGTGAAAGAATTTGGATACCTTACATTGAAGTTACACATTTGATCTTCATTTCTTCATGAATGCCGAGTCTTGAACTTGTATGGCTTGAATACCCTGATGTATTATTTTGCATCCTTTAACAAAAACTGAAATACACTTGATATTAATTAGTACATTTTCACCTTGTTTGTTTTCATCAAAATCCCGGTCGGAGTTAGAGTGACTAACCACTTAGTCCAACAAAGACAACGTTTGATTGCGTCAAATCACTGTATTCCTAATGTTGAAGTCTCTGGTAATCTCAAGTCAGATGACTGAAAAATATACCTATCATGAGAAACAACTATATCTTAATCCATGTGATGTTCTCATAGCGAGTCGGTCCAGTACTTTGTTCCCTAACAAGTACTCATGATCTTGATTCGTATTCCTATACGTATGATCATCGTATGATCATCAATCAAGACTCACACTAGTCTTAATTCATTATAGTTCCCAGTATAATAATCGACTAGGGACATTTAGGATATTTCTGTAAATACCCATGGATCTTATTATAATGTAAACATGCAAATCAATTATAATAAACAGCAAATGAAATCCTCTATTTTATTAACTAAAATGTATTCATAAAGACTGTTAATGGATTGACCTAGGGCACATTTCCCAACATCTCCCACTTGCTCTAGGGCCAATCATTCATGCATCTAATGCCTAATGATCTAACATGACCGTCATGTTTCGCTTGTTGAAGAGCCTTTGTCAATGGATTCGCAACATTGTCTTTAGTAGGAACTCTGCAAATCTTTACGTCTCCCCTCTCAATAATTTCTCTGATGAGATGAAAACGCCTGAGTATATGTTTGGATCTGTGGTGTGATCTAGGTTCCTTGGCCTGTGCTATTGCCCCATTATTGTCACAATACAAACAAACAGGGTTAGCAATACTTGGAACCACACCTAGTACATAAATGAACTTTTTGATCCAAACTGCCTCCTTTACTGTATCGGACGCTGCAATATACTCAGCTTCCATTGTAGAATGTGCTACGGTCTCTTGCTTCGAACTTTTCCAGCTTACTGTACCCCCATTCAAAGTAAACACATATCCAGACTGCGATCTAAAATCATCTATATCAGTTTGAAAACTTGCATATGTGTAACCATTTACAACTAGATCATTTTCAAAACCTCCATAGACCAAGAACACTTCCTTAGTCCTTCTTAAGTACTTAAGGATGTTCTTTACTGCTATCTAGTGACTATCACTTGGATCTGATTGATATCTGCTTGTAGTGCTCAAAGCATGTAATACATTAGTCCGAGTGCATAGCATGGCGTACATGATAGATCCAATAGCAGATGCATATGGAATTTTATTCATACGGTCTCGCTCATCATTTGTCTTAGGATATTGAGTCTTACTGAGACTTATGCCATGAGACATTGGCAACAATCCTCTTTTAGAGTCTTGCAAACTGAACCTATTCGGTACCTTGTCTATGGAAGCACTCTGACTTAGACTGATTAGCCTCTTAGATCTATCCCTATAGATCCTTATCCCTAGGATATGGGTTGCATCTCCTAAGTCTTTCATTGAGAAACACTTCCCTAACCAAGACTTGACACTCTGCAATGTTGGGATGTCATTTCCATTGAGTAATATATCATCAACATACAGTACCAGAAAAACAACTACACTCCCACTGACCTTCTTGTATACACAAGGCTCATCTTTGTTCTTAATAAAACTAAAATCCTTGATTGCTTCATCAAAACGAAGATTCCAACTCTGAGAAGCTTGCTTTAATCCATAAATGGATCTTTGAAGCTTGCATACCTTCCTAGAATTCTCAGGATGTACAAAACCTTCAGGTTGTGTCATATACACGTCATCAAGCAACTTTCTATTAAGAAATGTTGTTTTTACATCCATTTGCCATATCTCATAGTCATAATATGCAGCAATGGCAATTAAAATTCTTATGAATTTAAGCATGGCTACTGGCGAAAAAGTTTCATTATAATCAACACCTTGAGTCTGCCTAAAACCTTTTGCTACAAGTCTTGCTTTGAAAGTATGTACTTTGCCATCCATGTTAGTTTTCTTCTTGAAAATCCATTTACATCTAATGGTCTTACCACCTTCAGGTATATCAACCAAGTTCCAAACTTGGTTATCATACATGAATTGCATCTTAGAGTTCATGGCACTTAGCCATTTATCTGAGTCTGGTCCAGACATAGCCTCCTGATAAGTAGTGGGCTCATTTTGATCTATAAGCAACACATCACGACTATCAGTAATGAGAAATCCGAATATCTCTGGCTCATGTCTTACCCTACCAGATTTACGTGGGCCTTGTGTCACTTGCGGAGATTCAACTGGTTCAGAACGTTGTTAAACTTCCAGTGGCGGTTCAGTGTTTATTTGTGATTCTTGAACTTCTTCAAGATTTATTTCTCTCCCACTAGTGTCTTTTGAAATAAACTGTTTTTCCATAAAGTCACCATACCGAGCAACAAACACTTTGTTCTCAGCGGGATTATAAAAGTAATATCCTTTTGTTTCCTTAGGATACCCCACAAATAGACACTTGTCAGATTTAGGTGCTAGTTTTTCTGAGACTTGTCGTTTTACGTAAGCCTCACAGCCCCAAATCTTAAGAAAAGACAAGCTAGGTCCCTTCCCGTACCATATCTCATATGGTGTTTTATCAACCGCTTTAGAAGGAACTCGATTTAGAGTGAAAGCTGCAGTTTGTAATGCATAACCCCAAAAGGATAATGGAAGATCCGCATGACTCATCATAGATCGAACCATATCTAATAAGGTTTGATTTCTCCTTTCAGAAACTCCATTTCTTTTCTTTTGGGTGTTTTAAAGCAGGAATAGGCTGGGGCTTGACTTGTTCCACAGGCTTTGCGACAAGTGTAGCAGCAGCCTTGGCAACTTTAGCCTTGCCTTTGTCTTTCTTCTTCATTCCCTTTCCCTTTTGGACCATCAGCACATTACTAGAGGTTTTCTTGATATTTTGTTCAGTAGTTTTGAGCATCAAATGTAACTCTGAAATTGATTTCTCCATATTATTCATATTGTAGTTCATCACAAATTATGAGTAACTTTCCGGTAATGAATTTAGGATCAAATCCATAGCCAACTCTTGGCTTATGGGAAATTCAAGTCTATCAAGTTGGTCAACATAGCCCTTCATCTTCAGAACATGAGGATTAACTGACGCACCCTTAGTCATCTTACAAGAATGCAGGTTCTTGACTGTCTCGAACCTTTCTTGCCTAGCTTTTTGTTGGAACATTTCCTTCAGCGTTACAGCCATGTCGTAGGCTTCCATTAGTTTCATGTCCTTCTGAAGTTTAGGAACCATAGTTGCCAACATAATGCATGTAACATCAGTAGAATCGTTGACATGCTTATTGTTGGACTAAGTGGTTAGTCACTCTAACTCCGACCGGAATTTTGATGGAAACAAACAAGGTGAAAATATACTAATAAGTTTTATTAAGTGTATTTCAGTTTCGTCAAAAGTTGCGAAACAACATCTTGCGTATTCGAGCATTCAAGCTATACAAGTTCAAGATTCGGCATACAAAAAGGAATGAAGACGAAAGATCAAGGCCAAGAGTTGTAAATTTAATGTAAGGTATTCAAGTTCACTTAAGCAAGCCTATTGCATTAGTTCATGCATATCGTGATTTTAAAATGGATTTTCAAATGTCAAGTGATTACTCGAAGATTTCGGTCTTATAAGTCTAAACTATGTTAAACTATATGTGTATGTTAATATCGCATTTTGAAAATCATTGTGAAAGCTTTTGAAAAAGAAAAACTTGTTTTTGAAAGGTCTTTGAAAAGAAAACTGCATATTTGCAGAAAAGTCCCTCGCAAATCATGAAACCGAGATTTTTCATTTTCGGGATTTGTGAAAATATCCGGACCATCCAAATAGGCCATATGACCCATAACAAACATGTATTATATGTTATATGAGGGTTTATTGGGTATCGGATGTGTTAAGGGGTCGCTAACATAAGGGAAAGAATTAATTATTCTGAGGTCCCTACAGTTAGCGCGCTAATATTGTTATTAGCGCGCTATGTGCAGAGTTAGCGCGCTAGGTCATAAAATTAGCGCGCTAATTGCAGTCCTGATAGCTTTTTTATAAAGCTGAAAAACTCACTTTAATTCAAATTTTTGATCAAATCTCGGCCCTTAGATGCACACAACGGTCATATATTTGTCTACAAATATATACAATACTCCCAAACACATAAGGGACAAAAATTAGTTTTCAAAATAAACTTGACTTGATTTAAAAGTTTAAACAATGTCAAACTATGAGTTGGCATACTCATTACTTGTTTAAAATCATTGTTGAAGTTTTCAAAATAAACTTGACTTGATTTAAAAGTTTAAACAATGTCAAACTATGAGTTGGCATACTCATTACTTGTTGAAAATCATTGTTAAAGTTTTCAAAATAAACTTGACTTGATTTAAAAGTTTAAATAATGTCAAACTATGAGTTGGCATACTCATTACTTGTTGAAAATCATTGTTGAAATTTTCAAAATAAACTTATCTTGATTTAAAATTTTAAACAATGTCAAACTATGAGTTGGTATACTCATTACTTGTTGAAAATCATTGTTGAACTTTTCAAAAAGGAAAAACTTGCTTTTAAAATGCTTTTGAAATGCTTTTGAAATAAAATTTGAATTTTTGATGAATTTTCAACCATTGGATCTTTTACAACGGTCATATAATTGCCTATAAATATAGAAAACATTCTCAAACAAGAAAAAGACTACTCTTGCTCAAATCACACACACAAAGTGTTTAAATTCATGTTTCAGCAAGAAAAGTGAAGATCCAACACATTCACTCACTTGGGGATGGTTGGAGCTGAACTTATGCACATCAAGTGAGGTCAAAGGAAGTGTTCTAAGGCTTGCAACTCTTACTCAAAACTGATTTTCGGATTTCACACTTGGGGTTGTAAGATTTCTTGATTTCCTACTCTTTTTGGGCTTAATCTATACTTTTTATTTGGAGTATTGCTTGGAAATCATATGTGGTGTTCTTGAGCATAGTTGTCTTTGGATTTTAAGCTTAATATTGATGTCATAAATCCTAAGACTAATTTGCAGTAGTTGAGCTTAAACTTGATCTTCAAAGTGCATAAAATTGGAGAAACTACATTGAGCTTAATCTATATGTAATGTTGTTGGTTTCTTTGAAGTGTGTGTAAAACACAACTAAAAGGGTTTTGCACTTAAACTTGATTTATTAAACCCTTGAACTGATTTGAACAAGAGTTTGTGCTTAAACTCGATTTTTATCAAACTTCTTGTTCTTTGGATTTGAAACCGGTTTTGTTCTCATCAATCTATTTGAAATGGTTTCAGTTTTGAGTTATGCATAAAATCAGTTTTATAATTGCATTTCTAAATTGTTTTCATACTTGCATGCATAGGAGTGGTTAGGCTCTAGGAGGCTTGCTTGTATTTGAACTTGATACCACTTTACTTTGTAAAGTCTATTTCAATTGTATTCTTCATATCTTGATTGTAAGACTTATTGGGATCTAAGTCGAAAGAGAAGACCTAGTTGAGGCTAGGCATATATCCTAGTTGTGGCTAGGTGGGGAAAATCCTAGGTGGATCTAGGTGGGTAAATCCTAGTTGCGGCTAGGTGGTTGTATAAGACCTTATTGCGGTAAGGCATCGTGTAAAAGACCTAGTTGAGGCTAGGCATATATCCTAGTTGCGGCTAGGTGGGAAAAGTCCTAGGTGGGTCTAGGTGAAAATTCCTAGTTGCGGCTAGGTGGTTGTATAAGACCTTATTGCGGTAAGGCATCGTGTAAAAGACTTAGTTGAGGCTAGACATTCACTAGGCTAGTTGGTTTAGGGTGTAACACTTATCGATAATATAAGTGGGGTTTAAAAATCCTAACCGGGGAGGTTAGGTAGTGGATGTAGATCGGTTGGATCGAACCACTATAAATCACGTGTCCTATTTCCATCTCTTCTACCCCCTTCTTGATTGCATAGCATTGATAGTTATCATTGGTGTATGCATTATCATTATTATTTGTGTATAAAGTTTTAAAAAGGCGATAACTACTCGGTAACCCAATTCACCCCCCCTCTTGGGTGACCTTCACTTATTATGCGCATCCTTCACAACTTTCGTAGCATTGGCTGGTGGGTCCTCAGGGATTGGAGCATTCAGGACATACAACTTGCGTTCATGTTTGAGAACGATTCTCAAGTTTCTGAACCAGTCAAGAAAGTTAGTCCCAGATAGTTTATCCTTCTCAAAGATAGATCGCAGTGACAGGGGATTATTGTTACTTGAAGAGGCCATTGATCTACAATAAAGATTATGCAGAGTTTATTTTAGTTTTGAGGAACAGACTCCCACTAAATTAACAACCCTCGTAAAACATACTGTTTATTTAGGGGACTAAAATCCATATTTCACCTAATTCTATGACAGCTATGGCATGAAACACAGAACTAGATTATTTAGGTAGGTAACAGTTACCAATTACATCTTATGTAATTTTTAGATCTTTTATGAGATATGTGACATCTTATGTATTAGCATGTTTTTATCTCATCATATGCCTAAAGCCCAAAATTATTTTGATAGCTTTATTAAGTCGAACCAATTTAAACATTTAGGTAACTCTTACCTAACTTATCTCACCAAGATAACACAATACACCCAACTATGGCTGAAACTATATTAGTGCGATCGAGGCCTTGATAAGTGTTTAAATTGGATGGCACAAGACTTAAGATTTAATAGAGGGATTTTATTCAGTTTTAGTGATTTTTAAGTAAGCAATGAAATATCATATATTTTATTGATTTGTAGAACCACTAAATAATTTAGGAAATTTTATGCTATTCACTAATAGAAGAATTTCTGTGTGCTAGGATTAGTTAGACGGCGGTCCCACCGGGCCTCATGGGCGATGGTTCCATTGACCGTCCGCATGACAGGGGAACAGGGGGCAGCGCCTTTTTTTTTTTTTAGAAGATAAATCTCAATTCCGAAAATTGAAATTTGCTATAGAAAATCATATTTTTTGCTGATTAACTATACTAAATTTACCCCTTAATTTATCCAAAATTAAGTCAATTAAAACATTTTTAATTAACCCGAGCCCACATCTAACTAATCATCTTATCCTAATCCAATTAGGACTTTAGATATTTGAATCCTAGCATATCACCAATAACAAACTTCTCCATATTTATCTCCTATTCTAATTTGTTATCTATCTTTATCAAATAGAGACTTCATAACAAAATAGATATAACAAGATAAATAAATAATTTCAAAAATTAATTATTTATAAACAAATTTCAGATATTTGAATCCTAGTATATCACCAATAACAAGATTCTTGATATTTATCTCCTATTCTAATTTGTTATCTATCTTTATCAAATAGAGACTTCATAACAAAATAGATATAACAAGATAAATAAGTAATTTTGAAAATTAATTATTTATAAATAAATAATTTTGAAAATTAATTATTTGTTTTGGATTTAAGATATTTGAATTCTAGTATATCACTAATAACAAGATTCTTGATATTTATCTCCTATTCTAATTTGTTATCTATCTTTATCAAATAGAGACTTCAGAACAAAATAGATATAACAAGATAAATAAGTAATTTCAAAAATTAATTATTTATTTTGGATTTAAGATATTTGAATCCTAGTATATCACTAACAACAAGATTCTTGATATTTATCTCCTATTTTAATTTGTTATCTATCTTTATCAAATAGAGACTTCATAATAAAATAGATATAACAAGATAAATAAATAATTTCGAAAATTAATTATTTATAAATAAATAATTTCGAAAATTAATTATTTATTTTGGATTTAAGGTATTTGAATCCTAGTATATCACTAATAACAAGATTCTTGATATTTATCTCTTATTCTAATTTGTTATCTATCTTTATTAAATAGAGACTTCATTACATAATAGATATAACAAGATAAATAAATAATTTTTAAAATTAATTAGTTATAAATAATTAATTTCAAAAATTAATTATTTGCAATTTCGATCTTCATCCAAATAACCACAAACATGTAATTGAATCATGAACTACTATCCCAATCGAACCTAATGGTGTCATGGATCATAGAACACGAAACTCAATTCATTAAAATTATTCAAATTAACCTAACATGGTTACTAGCATGTATGAAACTAATTTCAATTAAATCACGAATATATGTATCATATACACAAAACATGATAATAAATCTCATATAAAACTTATGTATATCACATATACATCAACTATGAACATGCTTTCAATCATATATCATAAGAAAACATGCAATGAGTTTAATGGAATCAAACTCGAAGGCTCTGATACCACTGTTGGGTTTTGGGGTTCATGCGCAGTGGAGATTACAAAATAATTTTGAGAAAAACTCCAACAGGATCCGAATTTGATTCCATTAAAACATGTTTAAACTATGAAAACTTAATCATACCTCAGTCGTAATACCTCTCTGAAGGTTAATCGATCTCTAAGGTGCTGCCAACAACGAACGCCCTCTATCAGCAGTCCACATACGAACGGCGGCCGAGATTTGAAGTGCTAGCTTCGAGAGAATACCAAACCTTTTTGTTTCTCTCCAAAACGATCCAGAGCATACAAAAAATCTCTAAGTCGTTTCTAAAACGAAATAGAGTTTAGGCCTTTTAATAATTCTTTCGTACTTGTATTCTAACTCAAAGTGTCTATTTATACAACCCTTGTATATAGACGGTTAAGTAAATTACACATATACCCCTACTTAAAGAAGTATAAGTGTAATACACTACAAGGACGTTTCTGTCATGAATTTTATCATATAAAATTCATTTTTCTGAACCATCTTAAAATCTCTCAAAATCATTCTCAATATGCGACCCAATAGGCTCATACAACGTTGGCAGTGTACCAAAACACATTTTGGTATACAAGTCATAAGCGGCCTCTAGCAAGACATTATGACTACCCAAGTTATACGAATATCAAATTGATATAACCTCATCAATAGTATATATAACATCCTTTTGTCACACGATATCCTTTTGATCAAACATAAGGCATAGAATTGTCATCCAACATGTTCAATCGTACTATTCTCATTTCTTGGTAGACTGAAAATATCTAAGTGCCATTGATCAATATCAATTCACTTAGACTAGGCCTTTTAACAGTCTAACACATCGAGGGATCCACTGGATATCTCTCTTTATATGAGAGGGACAAATTCTATCTCGATTACACAACTTTACCACATTATTCACATAGTAACCAATCACAACCTTTATAATCATCCGGTTATAGACAACGTTTGATTGCGTCAAATCACTGTATTCCTAATGTTGAAGTCTCTGGTAATATCAAGTCAGAGGACTGAAAAATATACCTATCGTGAGAAAAAACTATGACTTAATCCATGTGATGTTCTCATAGCGGGTCGGTCCAGTACTTTGTTCCCTAACAAGTACTCATGATCTTGATTCGTATTCCTATACGTATGATCATCGTATGATCATCAATCAAGACTCACACTAGTCTTAATTCATTATAGTTCCCAGTATAATAATCGACTAGGGACATTTAGGATATTTCTGTAAATACCCATGGATCTTATTATAATGTAAACATGCAAATCAATTATAATAAACAACAAATGAAATCCTCTATTTTATTAACTAAAATGTATTCATAAAGACTGTTAATGGATTGACCTAGGGCATATTTCCCAACAGTCACCAAGCTTATTGTTATTAGATATCGTTGTTTTGAGGCTTAACTTGATGTAGGGAATATGGGAAATAGGACGACAATGAAGTTTCAAAGATTTTGTATAAAATCATAATTATAACAGTTTGAAAATTTAACAAGCCGAGTATAAATATATTTTATCTACAAACGCTTATTTTGGATAGAAATCATTGTTTTAATCATTAACTTCACATTGGAAACGTGGAAAGTCGACCTATAATGAAGTTTTACCCCTTTTGATATAAATAATCAAACTAAGTGTTTTAAAAGTAAAAATGCCGAGTATAATCATTGTGTTGTCACAAAGCTAATTGTGACTAGAAATCGTTGTTTTGAGCCTTAACTTCACGTAGGGAACGTGGCAAATAGGACGATAATGAAGTTTCAACGATTTTGTATAAATCATAATTCTAAGAGTTTTAATATTTAACATGCCGAGCATAAACATATTTTATCGACAAACACTTATTTTGAATATAAATCGTTGTTTTAAGCATTAACTTCACATTGGGAACGTGGGAAGTCGACCTATAATGAAGTTTTACCCATTTTGATACAAATAATCAAACTAAGAGTTTTGAAAGTAAACAATCTGAGTATAATCATTGTGCTGTCACAAAGCTTATTGTGACTAGAAATCATTGTTTAGAGCCTTAACTTCACGTAGGGAATATGGGAAATAGGACGACAATGAAGTTTCAACGATTTTGTATAAAATCATAATTCTATGAATTTTAAAATTTAACAGGTCGAGCATAACATTTTTTATCGACAAACACTTATTTTGAATAGAAATCGTTGTTTTAAGCATTAACTTCACATTGGAAACGTGGGAAGTCGACCTATAATGAAGTTTACCCATTTTGATGCAAATAATCAAACTAAGGGTTTTGAAAGTAAACAAGCCGAGTATGATCATTGTGCTGTCACAAAGCTTATTTTATCTTCAAATGTTTATTTTGAATAGAAATCATTGTTTTAAGACTTAACTTCACATTGGGAACGTGGGAAATGGAACTATAATTAAGGTTTACCGATTTTGATGTAAATAATCCAACTAAGAGTTTTGAAAGTAAACAAGTCGAGTATAATCATTAAGCTGTTATAAAGCTTATTGTGACTAGAAATCGTTGTTTTGAGCCTTAACTTCTAGTAGGGAACGTGGGAAATAGGACCATAATGAAATTTCAACGATTTTGTACAAAATCATAATTATATGAGTTTTAAAATTTAACAAGCCACGCATGAACATATTTTATCTACAAACGCTTATTTTGTATAGAAATCGTTGTTTTAAGCATTAACTTTACATTGGGTACGTGGGAAATTAAACTATATTGAAGTTTTACCCTTTTCGATAAAAATAATCAAACTAAGAGTTTTGAAATTAAACAAGTCGAGTATAATCATTGTGCCGTTGCAAAGCTTATTGTGACTAGAAATCGTTGTTTTGATCCTTAACTTAACGTAGGTAATGTGCGAAATTGGATGATAATGAAGTTTCAACGATTTTGTATAAAATCATAATTCTAAGAGTTTTGAAATTTAACAAGCCGAGCATAAACATATTTTATCGACAAACACTTATTTTTAATAGAAATCGTTGTTTTATGCATTAACTTCACGTTGGGAACGTGGGAAGTCTACCTATAATGAAGTTTTACCCATTTTGATACAAATAATCAAACTTAGAGTTTTAAAAGTAAACAAGGCGAGTATAATCATTGTATTGTCACAAAGCTAATTGTGACTAGAAATTGTTGTTTTGAGCCGTAACTTCACGTAGGGAACGTAGGAAATTGGACGATAATGAAGTTTCAACGACTTTGTATAAAATCATAATTCTGAGTTTTAAAATTCAACAAGCCGAGCATAAACATATTTTATCTACAAACGTTTATTTTAAATAGAAATCGTTGTTTTAAGACTTAACTTCACATTGGGAATGTGGGAAATGGAACTATAATGAAGGTTTACCCATTTTGATGCAAATAATCAAACTAAGAGTTTTGAAAGTAAACAAGCTAAGTATAATCATTAAGCTATTATAAAGCTTATTGTGACTAGAAATCGTTGTTTTGAGCCTTAACTTCTAGTAGGGAACGTGGGAAATAGGAGCCTAATGAAATTTCAACGATTTTGTACAAAATAATAATTCTATGAGTTTTAAAATTTAACAAGCCACGCATGAACATATTTTATGTACAAACCCTTATTTTGAATAGAAATCGTTGTTTAAAGCATTAACTTCACATTGGGTACGTGGGAAATTAAACTATATTGAAGTTTTACCCTTTTCCATAAAAATAATCAAACTAAGAGTTTTGAAATTAAACAAGTCGAGTATAATCATTGTGCTGTTACAAAGCTTATTGTGACTGGAAATCGTTGTTTTGATCCTTAACTTAACGTAGGGAATGTGCGAAATAGGACAATAATGAAGTTTCAACGATTTTGTATAAAATTATAATTCTAAGAGTTTTAAAATTTAACAAGCCGGGCATAAACATATTTTATCGACAAACACTTATTTTTAATAGAAATCATTGTTTTATGCATTAACTTCACGTTGGGAACGTGGGAAGTCGACCTATAATGAAGTTTTACCCATTTTGATACAAATAATCAAACTAAGTGTTTTGAAATTAAACAAGATGAGTATAATCATTGTGCTGTGACAAAGCTTATTGTGACTAGAAATCATATTTTTGAACCTTAACTTGACGTAGGGAATATGGGAAATAGAAGAACAATGAAGTCTTAATGATTTTGAATAAAATCATAATTCTATGAGTTTTAAAATTTAACAAGCCGAGCATAAACATATTTTATCTACAAATGCTTATTTTAAATAGAAATCGTTGTTTTAAGCATTAACTTCATATTGGGAACGTGGGAAGTCAAACTATAATTAAGGTTTACCCATTTTAATTCAAATAATCAAACTAAGAGTTTTGGAAGTAAACAAGCAGAGTATAATCATTAAGCTATTGCAAAGCTTATTGTGACTAGAAATCGTTGATTTGAGCCATAACTTTACGTAGGCAATGTGGGAAATACGACGATAATGAAATTTCAACGATTTTGTATAAAATCATAATTCTAAGAGTTTTAAAATTTAACAAGCCGAGCATAAACATATTTTATCTACAAACACTTATTTTGAATAGAAATCGTTGTTTTAAGCCTTCACTTCACATTGGGAACGTGTGAAATAGAACTATAATGAAATTTTACCCATTTTGATTTAAATAATCAAACTAAGAGTTTTGAAACTAAACAAGCCGAGTATAATCATTAAGCTGTAACAAAGCTTATTATGACTAAAAATTGTTGTTTTGAGCCATAACTTCACGTAGGGAACGTGGGAAATAGGACGATAATGAAGTTTCTACGATTTTGTATAAAATCATAATTCTAAGGGTTTTAAAATTTAACAAGCCGAGCATAAACAAATTTTATCGATAGAAGCTTATTTTGAATAGAAATCGTTGTTTTAAGCATTAACTTCACATTGGGAACGTGGAAAATAGAACTATATTGAAGTTTTACCCTTTTTTGATACAAATAATCAAACTAAGAGTTTTGAAATTAAATAAGCCGAGTATTATCATTGTGTTGTTAAAAAACTTATTGTGACTAGAAATCTTTGTTTTGATCCTTAACTTCACATAGGGAACGTGGAAAATAGGATGATAATGAAGTTTCAACGATTTTGTATAAAATCGTAATTTGAAGAGTTTTAAAATTTAAAAAGCCGAGCATAAACATATTTTATCGACAAACACAATTTTGGAATAGAAATCGTTGTTTTATGCATTAATTTCACATTGGGAACGTTGGAAGTTGACCTATAATGAAGTTTAACCCTTTTTGATACAAATAATCAAACTAAGAGTTTTGAAAGTAAACAAGCTGAGTATAATCATTTAGCTATCATAAAGCTTATTGTGACTGGAAATCGTTGTTTTGAGCCTTCACTTCACGTAGGGAATATGGGAAATAGGACAACAATGAAGTTTCAACGATTTTGTATAAAATCATAATTCTAAGAATATTAAAACTTAACAAGCCAAGCATAATCATATTTTATCTACAAACGCTTATTTTGAATAGAAATCGTTGTTTTAAGCCTTAACTTCAAATTGGGAACGTGGGAAATCGAACTATAATGAAGGTTTACCCATTTTGATATAAATAATCAAACTAAGAGTTTTGAAAGTAAACAAGCCGAGTATAATCATTAAGCTGTTATAAAGCTTATTATGACTAGAAATTGTTGTTTTGAGCCTTAACTTCACGTAGGGAACGTAGGAAATTGGACGATAATGAAGTTTCAACGACTTTGTATAAAATCATAATTTTGTGTTTTAAAATTCAAATAGCCGAGCATAAACATATTTTATCTACAAACGTTTATTTTGAATAGAAATCGTTGTTTTAAGTCATAACTTCACATTGGGAACGTGGGAAATGGAACTATAATGAAGGTTTACCGATTTTGATGCAAATAATCAAACTAAGAGTTATGAAAGTAAACAAGCCGAGTATAATCATTAAGCTGTTATAAAGCTTATTGTGACTAGAAATCGTTGTTTTGAGCCTTAACTTCTAGTAGGGAACGAGGGAAATAGGACCGTAACGAAATTTTTACGATTTTGTACAAAATCATAATTCTATGAGTTTTAAAATTTAACAAGCCACGCATGAACGTATTTTATCTACAAACGCCTATTTTGAATAGAAATCGTTGTTTTAAGCCTTAACTTCACATTGGGTACGTGGGAAATTAAACTATATTGAAGTTTTACCCTTTTTGATACAAATAATAAATTAAGAGTTTTGAAATTAAACAAGTCGAGTATAATCATTGTGGTGTTACAAAGCTTATTGTGACTAGAAATCATTGTTTTAATCCTTAACTTCACGTAGGGAATATGAGAAATAGGACGATAATGAAGTTTCAACGATTTTGTATAAAATCATAATTTTAAGAGTTTTAAAATTTAACAAGCTGAGCATAAACATATTTTATCGACAAACACTTATTTTTAATAGAAATCGTTGTTTTATGCATTAACTTCACGTTGGGAACATTGGAAGTCGATCTATAATGAAGTTTTACCCATTTTGATACAAATAATCAAACTAAGAGTTTTGAAAGTAAACAAGCCGAGTATAATCGTTGTATTGTCACAAAGCTAATTGTGACTAGAAATTGTTGTTTTGAGCCTTAACTTCACGTTGGGAACGTAGGAAATTGGACGATAATGAAGTTTCAACGACTTTGTATAAATCATAATTCATAGTTTTAAAATTCAACAAACCGAGCATAAACATATTTTATCTTGAAATGTTTATTTTGAATAGAAATCATTGTTTTAAGACTTAACTTCACATTGGGAACGTGGGAAATGGAACTATAATTAAGGTTTACCCATTTTGATGTAAATAATCAAACTAAGAGTTTTGAAAGTAAACAAGTCGAGTATAATCATTAAGCTGTTATAAAGCTTATTGTGACTAGAAATCGTTGTTTTGAGCCTTAACTTCTAGTAGGGAACGTGGGAAATAGGACCATAATGAAATTTCAACGATTTTGTACAAAATCATAATTCTATGAGTTTTAAAATTTAACAATCCACGCATGAACATATTTTATCTACAAACGCTTATTTTGTATAGAAATCATTGTTTTAAGCATTAACTTCACATTGGGTACGTGGGAAATTAAACTATATTGAAGTTTTACCCTTTTCGATAAAAATAATCAAACTAAGAGTTTTAAAATTAAACAAGTCGAGTATAATCATTGTGCCGTTGCAAAGCTTATTGTGACTAGAAATCGTTGTTTTGATCCTTAACTTAACGTAGGTAATGTGCGAAATTGGATGATAATGAAGTTTCAACGATTTTGTATAAAATCATAATTCTAAGAGTTTTGAAATTTAACAAGCCGAGCATAAACATATTTTATCGACAAACACTTATTTTTAATAGAAATCGTTGTTTTATGCATTAACTTCACGTTGGGAACGTGGGAAGTCTACCTATAATGAAGTTTTACCCATTTTGATACAAATAATCAAACTAAGAGTTTTGAAAGTAAACAAGCCGAGTATAATCATTGTATTGTCACAAAGTTAATTGTGACTCAAAATTGTTGTTTTGAGCCTTAACTTCACGTAGGGAACGTAGGAAATTGGACGATAATGAAGTTTCAACGACTTTATATAAAATCATAATTCTAAGAGTTTTAAAATTCAACAAGCCGAGCATAAACATATTTTATCTACAAAGGTTTATTTTGAATAGAAATCGTTGTTTTAAGCCTTAACTTCACATTGGGAACGTGGGAAATCGAACTATAATGAAGGTTTACCCATTTTGATGCAAATAATCAAACTAAGAGTATTGAAAGTAAATAAGCCGAGTATAATCATTAAGCTATTATAAAGCTTATTGTGACTAGAAATCGTTGTTTTGAGCCTTAACTTCTAGTAGGGAACATGGGAAATAGGACCATAATGAAATGTCAATGATTTTGTACAAAATCATAATTCTATGAGTTTAAAAATTTAACAAGCCACGCATGAACATATTTTATCTACAAACGCCTATTTTGAATAGAAATGATTGTTTTAAGCCTTAACTTCACATTGGGTACGTGGTAAATTAAACTATATTGAAGCTTTACCCTTTTTGATACAAATAATAAACTAAGAGTTTTGAAATTAAACAAGTCGAGTATAATCATTGTGGTGTTACAAAGCTTATTTTGACTGGAAATCGTTGTTTTGATCCTTAACTTCACGTAGGGAATATGGGAAATAGGACGATAATGAAGTTTCAAAGATTTTGTATAAAATCATAATTTAAAGAGTTTTAAAGTTTAACATGCTGAGCATGAACATATTAGATATACAAACGTTTATTTTGAATAGAAATCGTTGTTTTTAGCCTTAACTTCACATTGGGAACGTGGGAAATCGAACTACAATGAAGGTTTACCCATTTTGATGCAAATAATCAAACTAAGAGTTTTGAAAGTAAACAAGCCGAGTATAATCATTAAGCTGTTATAAAGCTTATTATGACTAGAGATGGTTGTTTTGAGCCTTAACTTCATTAGGGAATGTAGGAAATTGGACGATAATGAAGTTTCAACGACTTTGTATAAAATCACAATTTTGAGTTTTAAAATTCAACAAGCCGAGCATTAACATATTTTATCTACAAACGTTTATTTTGAATAGAAATCGTTGTTTTAAGTCATAACTTCACATTGGGAACGTGGGAAATGGAACTATAATGAAGGTTTACCGATTTTGATGCAAATAATCAAACTAAGAGCTATGAAAGTAAACAAGCCGAGTATAATCATTAAGCTGTTATAAAGCTTATTGTGACTAGAAATCGTTGTTTTGAGCCTTAACTTCTAGTAGGGAACATGGGAAATAGGACCATAACGAAATTTTAACGATTTTGTACAAAATCATAATTCTATGAGTTTTAAAATTTAACAAGCCACGCATGAACGTATTTTATCTACAAACGCCTATTTTGAATAGAAATCGTTGTTTTAAGCCTTAACTTCACATTGGGTACGTGGGAAATTAAACTAAATTGAAGTTTTACCCTTTTTGATACAAATAATAAATTAAGAGTTTTGAAATTAAACAAGTCGAGTATAATCATTGTGGTGTTACAAAGCTTATTGTGACTAGAAATCATTGTTTTAATCCTTAACTTCACGTAGGGAATATGAGAAATAGGACGATAATGAAGTTTCAACGATTTTGTATAAAATCATAATTTTAAGAGTTTTAAAATTTAACAAGCTGAGCATAAACATATTTTATCGACAAACACTTATTTTTAATAGAAATCGTTGTTTTATGCATTAACTTCACGTTGGGAACATTGGAAGTCGATCTATAATGAAGTTTTACCCATTTTGATGCAAATAATCAAACTAAGAGTTTTGAAAGTAAACAAGCCGAGTATAATCGTTGTATTGTCACAAAGCTAATTGTGACTAGAAATTGTTGTTTTGAGCCTTAACTTCACGTTGGGAACGTAGGAAATTGGACGATAATGAAGTTTCAACGACTTTGTATAAATCATAATTCATAGTTTTAAAATTCAACAAACCGAGCATAAACATATTTTATCTTCAAATGTTTATTTTGAATAGAAATCATTGTTTTAAGACTTAACTTCACATTGGGAACGTGGGAAATGGAACTATAATTAAGGTTTACCCATTTTGATGTAAATAATCAAACTAAGAGTTTTGAAAGTAAACAAGTCGAGTATAATCATTAAGCTGTTATAAAGCTTATTGTGACTAGAAATCGCTGTTTTGAGCCTTAACTTCTACTAGGGAACGTGGGAAATAGGACCATAATGAAATTTCAACGATTTTGTACAAAATCATAATTCTATAAGTTTTAAAATTTAACAAGCCACGCATGAACATATTTTATCTACAAACGCTTATTTTGTATAAAAATCGTTGTTTTAAGCATTAACTTCACATTGGGTACGTGGGAAATTAAACTATATTGATGTTTTACCCTTTTCGATAAAAATAATCAAACTAAGAGTTTTGAAATTAAACAAGTCGAGTATAATCATTGTGCCGTTGCAAAGCTTATTGTGACTAGAAATCGTTGTTTTGATCCTTAACTTAACGTAGGTAATGTGCGAAATTGGATGATAATGAAGTTTCAACGATTTTGTATAAAATCATAATTCTAAGAGTTTTGAAATTTAACAAGCCGAGCATAAACATATTTTATCGACAAACACTTATTTTTAATAGAAATCGTTGTTTTATGCATTAACTTCACGTTGGGAACGTGGGAAGTCTACCTATAATGAAGTTTTACCCATTTTGATACAAATAATCAAACTTAGAGTTTTAAAAGTAAACAAGCCGAGTATAATCATTGTATTGTCACAATGCTAATTGTGACTCGAAATTGTTGTTTTGAGCCTTAACTTCACGTAGGGAACGTAGGAAATTGGACGATAATGAAGTTTCAACGACTTTATATAAAATCATAATTCTAAGAGTTTTAAAATTCAACAAGCCGAGCATAAACATATTTTATCTACAAAGGTTTATTTTGAATAGAAATCGTTGTTTTAAGCCTTAACTTCACATTGGGAACGTGGGAAATCGAACTATAATGAAGGTTTACTCATTTTGATGCAAATAATCAAACTAAGAGTATTGAAAGTAAACAAGCCGAGTATAATCATTAAGCTATTATAAAGCTTATTGTGACTAGAAATCGTTGTTTTGAGCCTTAACTTCTAATAGGGAACATGGGAAATAGGACCATAACGAAATTTCAATGATTTTGTACAAAATCGTAATTCTATGAGTTTAAAAATTTAACAAGCCACGCATGAACATATTTTATCTACAAACGCCTATTTTGAATAGAAATGATTGTTTTAAGCCTTAACTTCACATTGGGTACGTGGTAAATTAAACTATATTGAAGCTTTACCCTTTTTGATACAAATAATAAACTAAGAGTTTTGAAATTAAACAAGTCGAGTATAATCATTGTGGTGTTACAAAGCTTATTGTGACTGGAAATCGTTGTTTTGATCCTTAACTTCACGTAGGGAATATGGGAAATAGGACGATAATGAAGTTTCAAAGATTTTGTATAAAATCATAATTCAAAGAGTTTTAAAGTTTAACATGCTGAGCATGAACATATTAGATATACAAACGTTTATTTTGAATAGAAATCGTTGTTTTTAGCCTTAACTTCACATTGGGAACGAGGGAAATCGAACTACAATGAAGGTTTACCCATTTTGATGCAAATAATCAAACTAAGAGTTTTGAAAGTAAACAAGCCGAGTATAATCATTAAGCTGTTATAAAGCTTATTGTGACTAGAGATGGTTGTTTTGAGCCTTAACTTCATTAGGGAATGTAGGAAATTAGACGATAATGAAGTTTCAACGACTTTGTATAAAATCATAATTTTGAGTTTTAAAATTCAACAAGCCGAGCATTAACATATTTTATCTACAAACGTTTATTTTGAATAGAAATCGTTGTTTTAAGTCATAACTTCACATTGGGAACATGGGAAATGGAACTATAATGAAGGTTTACCGATTTTGATGCAAATAATCAAACTAAGAGCTATGAAAGTAAACAAGCCGAGTATAATCATTAAGCTGTTATAAAGCTTATTGTGACTAGAAATCGTTGTTTTGAGCCTTAACTTCTAGTAGGGAACGTGGGAAATAGGACCATAACGAAATTTCAACGATTTTGTACAAAATCATAATTCCATGATTGTTAAAATTTAACAAGCCACGCATGAACGTATTTTATCTACAAACGCCTATTTTGAATAGAAATCGTTGTTTTAAGCCTTAACTTCACATTGGGTACGTGGGAAATTAAACTAAATTAAAGTTTTACCCTTTTTGATACAAATAATAAATTAAGAGTTTTGAAATTAAACAAGTCGAGTATAATCATTGTGGTGTTACAAAGCTTATTGTGACTAGAAATCATTGTTTTAATCCTTAACTTCACGTAGGGAATATGAGAAATAGGACGATAATGAAGTTTCAACGATTTTGTATAAAATCATAATTTTAAGAGTTTTAAAATTTAACAAGCTGAGCATAAACATATTTTATCGACAAACACTTATTTTTAATAGAAATTGTTGTTTTATGCATTAACTTCACGTTGGGAACATTGGAAGTCGATCTATAATGAAGTTTTACCCATTTTGATACAAATAATCAAACTAAGAGTTTTGAAAGTAAACAAGCCGAGTATAATCGTTGTATTGTCACAAAGCTAATTGTGACTAGAAATTGTTGTTTTGAGCCTTAACTTCACGTTGGGAACGTAGGAAATTGGACGATAATGAAGTTTCAACGACTTTGTATAAATCATAATTCATAGTTTTAAAATTCAACAAACCGAGCATAAACATATTTTATCTTCAAATGTTTATTTTGAATAGAAATCATTGTTTTAAGACTTAACTTCACATTGGGAACGTGGGAAATGGAACTATAATTAAGGTTTACCCATTTTTATGTAAATAATCAAACTAAGAGTTTTGAAAGTAAACAAGTCGAGTATAATCATTAAGCTGTTATAAAGCTTATTGTGACTAGAAATCGTTGTTTTGATCCTTAACTTCTAGTAGGGAACGTGGGAAATAGGACCATAATGAAATTTCAACGATTTTGTACAAAATCATAATTCTATGAGTTTTAAAATTTAACAAGCCACGCATGAACATATTTTATCTACAAACGCATATTTTGTATAGAAATCGTTGTTTTAAGCATTAACTTCACATTGGGTACGTGGGAAATTAAACTATATTGAAGTTTTACCCTTTTCGATAAAAATAATCAAACTAAGAGTTTTAAAATTAAACAAGTCGAGTATAATCATTGTGCCGTTGCAAAGCTTATTGTGACTAGAAATCGTTGTTTTGATCCTTAACTTAACGTAGGTAATGTGCGAAATTGGATGATAATGAAGTTTCAACGATTTTGTATAAAATCATAATTCTAAGAGTTTTGAAATTTAACAAGCCGAGCATAAACATATTTTATCGACAAACACTTATTTTTAATAGAAATCGTTGTTTTATGCATTAACTTCACGTTGGGAACATGGGAAGTCTACCTATAATGAAGTTTTACCCATTTTGATACAAATAATCAAACTTAGAGTTTTAAAAGTAAACAAGCCGAGTATAATCATTGTATTGTCACAATGCTAATTGTGACTCGAAATTGTTGTTTTGAGCCTTAACTTCACGTAGGGAACGTAGGAAATTGGACGATAATGAAGTTTCAACGACTTTATATAAAATCATAATTCTAAGAGTTTTGAAATTCAACAAGCTGAGCATAAACATATTTTATCTACAAAGGTTTATTTTGAATAGAAATCGTTGTTTGAAGCCTTAACTTCACATTGGGAACGTGGGAAATCGAACTATAATGAAGGTTTACCCATTTTGATGCAAATAATCAAACTAAGAGTATTGAAAGTAAACAAGCCGAGTATAATCATTAAGCTATTATAAAGCTTATTGTGACTAGAAATCGTTGTTTTGAGCCTTAACTTCTAATAGGGAACATGGGAAACAGGACCATAATGAAATTTCAATGATTTTGTACAAAATCGTAATTCTATGAGTTTAAAAATTTAACAAGCCACGCATGAACATATTTTATCTACAAACGCCTATTTTGAATAGAAATGATTGTTTTAAGCCTTAACTTCACATTGGGTACGTGGTAAATTAAACTATATTGAAGCTTTACCCTTTTTGATACAAATAATAAACTAAGAGTTTTGAAATTAAACAAGTCGAGTATAATCATTGTGGTGTTACAAAGCTTATTGTGACTGGAAATCGTTGTTTTGATCCTTAACTTCACGAAGGGAATATGGGAAATAGGACGATAATGAAGTTTCAACGATTTTGTATAAAATCATAATTCAAAGAGTTTTAAAGTTTAACATGCTGAGCATGAACATATTAGATATACAAACGTTTATTTTGAATAGAAATCGTTGTTTTTAGCCTTAACTTCACATTGGGAACGTGGGAAATCGAACTACAATGAAGGTTTACCCATTTTGATGCAAATAATCAAACTAAGAGTTTTGAAAGTAAACAAGCCGAGTATAATCATTAAGCTCTTATAAAGCTTATTGTGACTAGAGATTGTTGTTTTGAGCCTTAACTTCATTAGGAAATGTAGGAAATTGGACGATAATGAAGTTTCAACGACTTTGTGTAAAATCATAATTTTGAGTTTTAAAATTCAACAAGCCGAGCATTAACATATTTTATCTACAAACGTTTATTTTGAATAGAAATCGTTGTTTTAAGTCATAACTTCACATTGGGAACGTGGGAAATGCAACTATAATGAAGGTTTACCGATTTTGATGCAAATAATCAAACTAAGAGTTATGAAAGTAAACAAGCCGAGTATAATCATTAAGCTGTTATAAAGCTTATTGTGACTAGAAATCGTTGTTTTGAGCCTTAACTTCTAGTAGGGAACGTGGGAAATAGGACCATAACGAAATTTCAACGATTTTGTACAAAATCATAATTCTATGAGTTTTAAAATTTAACAAGCCACGCATGAACGTATTTTATCTACAAACGCCTATTTTGAATAGAAATCGTTGTTTTAAGCCTTAACTTCACATTGGGTACGTGGGAAATTAAACTAAATTGAAGTTTTACCCTTTTTGATACAAATAAGAAATTAAGAGTTTTGAAATTAAACAAGTCGAGTATAATCATTGTGGTGTTACAAAGCTTATTGTGACTAGAAATCATTGTTTTGATCCTTAACTTCACGTAGGGAATATGAGAAATAGGACGATAATGAAGTTTCAACAATTCTGTATAAAATCATAATTTTAAGAGTTTTAAAATTTAACAAGCCGAGCATAAACATATTTTATCGACAAACACTTATTTTTAATAGAAATCGTTGTTTTATGCATTAACTTCACGTTGGGAACATGGGAAGTCGATCTATAATGAAGTTTTACCCATTTTGACACAAATAATCAAACTAAGAGTTTTGAAAGTAAACAAGCCAAGTATAATCGTTGTATTGTCAAAAAGCTAATTGTGACTAGAAATTGTTGTTTTGAGCCTTAACTTCACGTAGGGAACGTAGGAAATTGGACGATAATGAAGTTTCAACGACTTTGTATAAATAATAATTCTGAGTTTTAAAATTCAACAAACCGAGCATAAACATATTTTATCTTCAAATGTTTATTTTGAATAGAAATCATTGTTTTAAGACTTAACTTCACATTGGGAACGTGGGAAATGGAACTATAATTAAGGTTTACCCATTTTGATGTAAATAATCAAACTAAGAGTTTTGAAAGTAAACAGGCCGAGTATAATCATTAAGCTGTTATAAAGCTTATTGTGACTAGAAATCGTTGTTTTGAGCCTTAACTTCTAGTAGGGAACGTGGGAAATAGGACCATAATGAAATTTCAACGATTTTGTACAAAATCATAATTCTATGAGTTTTAAAATTTAACAAGCCACGCATGAACATATTTTATCTACAAACGCTTATATTGTATAGAAATCGTTGTTTTAAGCATTAACTTCACATTGGGTACGTGGGAAATTAAACTATATTGAAGTTTTACCCTTTTCGATAAAAATAATCAAACTAAGAGTTTTGAAATTAAACAAGTCGAGTATAATCATTGTGCCATTGCAAAGCTTATTGTGACTAGAAATTGTTGTTTTGATCCTTAACTTAACGTAGGTAATGTGCGAAATTGGACGATAATGAAGTTTCAACGATTTTGTATAAAATCATAATTCTAAGAGTTTTAAAATTTAACAAGCCGAGCATAAACATATTTTATCGACAAACACTTATTTTTAATAGAAATCGTTGTTTTATGCATTAACTTCACGTTGGGAACGTGGGAAGTCTACCTATAATGAAGTCTTACCCATTTTAATACAAATAATCAAACTTAGAGTTTTGAAAGTAAACAAGCCGAGTATAATCATTGTATTGTCACAAAGCTAATTGTGACTAGAAATTGTTGGTTTGAGCCTTAACTTCACGTAGGGAACGTAGGAAATTGGACGATAATGAAGTTTCAACGACTTTGTATAAAATCATAATTCTAAGAGTTTTAAAATTCAACAAGCCGAGCATAAACATATTTTATCTACAAACGTTTATTTTGATAGAAATCGTTGTTTTAAGCCTTAACTTCACATTGGGAACGTGGGAAATCGAACTATAATGAAGTTTTTCCCATTTTGATACAAATAATTAAACTAAGGGTTTTGAAAGTAAACAAGCCGAGTATAATCATTAAGCTACCACAAATCTAATTGTGACTAGAAATCGTTGTTTTGAGCCATAACTTCACGATGGGAACGTGAGAAATTGGACGATAATGAAGCTTCAATGATTTTGTATAAAATCATTATTCTAAGAGTTTTAAAATTTTACAAGCCGAGTATAAACATATTTTATCTAAAAACGATTATTTTAAATAGAAATCATTGTTTTAAGCCTTAATTTCACTTTGGGAACGTGTGAAATTGAACTATAATGAAGGTTTACCCATTTTGATACAAATAATCAAACTATGAGTTTTGAAAGTAAACAAGCCGAGTATAATCATTGTCCTGTTACAAAGCTTATTGTTACTGGAAATCGTTGTTTTGAGCATTAACTTCACGTAAGAAATATGGGAAATAAAACAACAATAAAGTTTCAACGATTTTGTATAAAATCATAATTCTAATAGTTTTAAAATTTAATAAGAAGAGCATAAACATATTTTATCTACAAACACTAATTTTGAATAAAAATCGTTGTTTTAAGCCTTAACTTCTCTTTGAAAACGTGGGAAATCGAACTATAATGAAGGTTTACCCATTTTGATGCAAATAATCAAACTAAGTGTTTTGAAAGTAAACAAGCCGAGTATAATCATTAAGCTGTCACAAAGCTTATTGTGACTAGAAATCGTTGTTTTGAGCCTTAACTTCACGTTGGAATCGTGGGAAATAGGACGATAATGAAATTTCAACGATTTTGTATAAAATCATAATTCTAAGAGTTTTAAAATTTAACAAGCCGAGTATAAACATATTTTATCTAAAAACGATTATTTTATATAGAAATCATTGTTTTAAGCCTTAGTTTCACTTTGGGAACGTGTGAAATTGAACTATAATGAAGGTTTACCCATTTTGATACAAATAATCGAACTAAGTGTTTTGAAAGTAAACATGCCGAGTATAATCATTAAGCTGTCACAAAGCTTATTGTGACTAGAAATCGTTGTTTTGAGCCTTAACTTCTAATAGGGAACGTGGAAAATAGGACCATAATGAAATTTCAAAGATTTTGTACAAAATCATAATTCTATGAGTTTTAAAATTTAACAAGCCAAGCACGAACATATTTTATCTACAAACGCTTATTTTGAATAGAAATCGTTGTTTTAAGCCTTAACTTCACATTGGGTACGTGGGAAATTAAACTATATTGAAGTTTTACCCTTTTTGATAAAAATAATCAAACTAAAAGTTTTGAAATTAAACAATTATAGTATAATCATTGTGCTGTTACAAAGCTTATTGTGACTAGAAATCGTTGCCTCGATCCTTAACTTCACGTAGGGAATATGGGAAATAGGATAACAATGAAGTTTCAACGATTTTGTATAAAATCATAATTCTAATAGTTTTAAAATTTAACAAGCCGAGCATAAACATATTTCATCTACAAACACTTATTTTCAATAGAAATCGTTGTTTTAAGCCTTAACTTCTCTTTGGAAACGTGGGAAATCGAACTATAATGAAGGTTTACCCATTTTGATGCAAATAATCGAACTAAGTGTTTTGAAAGTAAACAAGCCGAGTATAATCATTAAGCTGTCACAAATCTTATTGTGACTAGAAATCGTTAATTTGAGCCTTAACTTTACGTAGGGAACGTGCAAAATAGGACGGTAATGTAGTTTCAATGATTTTGTATAAAATCATAATTCTAAGAGTTTTAAACTTTAACAAGCCGAGTACAAACATATTTTATCTTCAAACGCTTATTTGGAGTTTAAATCGTTGTTTTAAGCCATAGCTTCACATTGGGACTTTGGGAAATCGAACTATAATGAAGTTTTACCCATTTTGATACAAATAATCTAACTAAGAATTTTGAAAGTAAACAAGCTGAGTATAATTATTGTGCTGTCACAAAGCTTATTATGACTAGATATCGTTGTTTAGAGCCTTAACTTCACGTAGGGAATATGGGAAATAGGGCGATAATGAAGTTTCAACGATTTTGTATAAAAACATAATTCTAAGAGTTTTAAAATTTAAAAAGCCGAGCATAAACATATTTTATCTACAAACGCTTGTTTTGAATAGAAATCGTTGTTCTAAGCATTAACTTCACATTGGGAACTTAGGAAATCGAACTATATTGAAGTTTTACCCATTTCGATACAAATAATCAAACTAAGAATTTTGAAAGTAAACAAGCCGAGTATAATCATTAAGCTGTCACAAAGCTTATTGTGACTAGAAATCGTTGTTTTGAACCGTAACTTCACGTAGGGGATGTGGACAATAGGATGATAATGACATTTCAACGATTTTGTATAAAATTATAATTCTAAGAGTTTTAAAATTTAACAAGCCGAGTATAAACATATTTTATCTACAAACACTTGTTTGGAGTTTAAATCGTTGTTTTAAGCCTTAGCTTCACATTGGGACTTTTGGAAATCGAACTTTAATAAAGTTTTACCCATTTTGATACAAATAATCTAACTAAGAGTTTTGAAAGTAAACAAGTCGAGTATAATCATTGTGCTGTCACAAAGCTTATTATGACTAGAAATCATTGTTTAGAGCCTTAACTTCATGTAGGGAATATGGGAAATAGGGCGATAATGAAGTTTCAACGATTTTGTATAAAAACATAATTCTAAGAGTTTTAAAATTTAAAAAGCCGAGCATAAACATATTTTATCTACAAACGCTTGTTTTGAATAGAAATTGTTGTTCAAAGCATTAACTTCACATTGGGAACTTAGGAAATCGAACTATATTGAAGTTTTACCCATTTCGATACAAATAATCAAACTAAGAATTTTGAAAGTAAACAAGAGGAGTATAATCATTAAGCTGTCACAAAGCTTATTGTGACTAGAAATCGTTGTTTTGAACCGTAACTTCACGTAGGGGACGTGGACAATAGGATGATAATGACATTTCAACGATTTTGTATAAAATTATAATTCTAAGAGTTTTAAAATTTCACAAGCCGAGAATAAACTAATTTTATCTACAAACGCTTATTTTGAATAGAAATCGTTGTTTTAAGCGTTAACTTCACTTGGGTACATGGGAAATTATACTATATTGAAGTTTTACCCTTTTTGATACAAAAAATCCAACTAAGATTTTTGAAATTAAACAAGTCGAATATAATCATTATGCTGTTACAAAGCTTATTGTGACTAGAAATCTTTGTTTTGATCCTTAACTTCACGTAGGGAATGTGGAAAATAGGACGATAATGAAGTTTCAATGATTTTTATAAAATCTTAATTCTAAGAATTTTAGAATTTAACAAGCCGAGCATAAACATATTTTATCGACAAACAATTATTTTGAATAGAAATCGTTGTTTTATGCATTAACTTCACGTTGGGAACGTGGGAAGTCGACCTATAATGAAGTTTTGCCCATTTTGATACAACTAATCAAACTATAAGTTTTGAAAGTAAACAAGTCGAGTATAATCATTGTATTGTCACAAAGCTAATTGTGACTAGAAATTGTTGTTTTGAGCCTTAACTTCACGTAGGGAACGTAGGAAATTGGACGATAATGAAGTTACAACGACTTTGTATAAAATCATAATTCTAAGAGTTTTAAATTCAACAACCCGAGCATAAACATATTTTATCTACAAACGTTTATTTTGAATAGAAATCGTTGTTTTAAGACATAACTTCACATTGGGAACGTGGGAAATCGAACTATAATTAAGTTTTACCCATTTTGATACAAATAATCAAACTAAGGGTTTTGAAAGTAAACAAGTCGAGTATAATCATTAAGCTATCACAAAGTTAATTGTGACTAGAAATCGTTGTTTTGAGCCATAATTTCACGTAGGGAACGTGGGAAATAGGATGATAATGACGTTTCAACGATTTTGTATAAAATCATAATTCAAACAGTTTTAAAATTTAACATGCTAAGCATAAACATATTTAATCTACAAACGTTTATTTTGAATAGAAATCATTGTTTTAAGCCTTAACTTCACATTGGGAACGTGGGAAATTAAACTATAATTAAGGTTTACCCATTTTTATACAAATAATAAAACTAAGAGTTTTGAAAGTAAACAAGCCGCGTATAATCATTAAGCTGTTATAAAGCTTATTGTGACTAGAAATCATTGTTTTGAGCCTTAACTTCTAGTAGGGAACGTGGGAAATAGGACCATAATGAAATTTCAATGATTTTGTTCAAAATCATAATTCTATGAGTTTTAAAATTTATCAAGCCAAGCATGAACATATTTTATCTACAAACGCTTATTTTAAATAGAAATCGTTGTTTTAAGCCTTAACTTCACATTGGGTACGTGGGAAATCGAACTATAATGAAGTTTTACCCATTTTAATATAAATAATCAAACTAAGGGTTTTGAAAGTAAACAAGCCGAGTATAATCATTAAGATATCACAAAGTTAATTGTGACTAGAAATCGTTGTTTTGAGTCATAACTTCACGTAGGGAAAGTAGGAAATAGGACGATAATGACGTTTCAACGATTTTGTATAAAATCATAATTCTAAGAGTTTTAAAATTTAACAAGCCGAGCATAAACATATTTTATAAACAATCGCTTATTTTGAATAGAAATCATTTTTTTAAGCCTTAACTTCACATTGGGAACGTGAAAAATCGAACTACAATGAAGTTTTACCAATTTTGATACACATAATCAAACTAAATGTTTTGAAAGTAAACAAGCCGAGTATAATCATTGTGCTGTCACAAAGCTTATTGTCCCAAGAAATCATTGTTTTGAGCATTAACTTCACGTAAGGAATATGGGAAATAGGACGACAATGAAGTTTCAACGATTTTGTATAAAATCATAATTCTAATAGTTTTAAAATTTAACAAGCCGAGCACAAACATATTTTATCTACAAACACTTATTTTGAATAGAAATCGTTGTTTTAAGCCTTAACTTCTCTTTGGAAACTTGGGAAATCGAACTATAATGAAGGTTTACCCATTTTGATGCAAATAATCGAACCAAGTGTTTTGAAAGTAAACAAGAAGAGTATAATCAATAAGCTGTTATAAAGCATATTGTGACTAGAAATCGTTGTTTTGAGCCTTAACTTCACGTAGGGAACGTGGAAAATAGGACGATAATATAGTTTCAACGATTTTGTATAAAATCATAATTCTAAGAGTTTTAAAATTTAACAAGCCGAGTATAAACATATTTTATCTACAAACACTTATTTGGAGTATAAATCGTTGTTTTAAGCCTTAGCTTCACATTGGGACTTTGGGAAATCGAACTATAATGAAGTTTTACCCATTTTGATACAAATAATCTAACTAAGAGTTTTGAAAGTAAACAAGCCGAGTATAATCATTGTGCCGTCACAAAGCTTATTATGACTAGAAATCGTTGTTTAGAGCCTTAACTTCACGTAGGGAGTATGGGAAATAGGGCGATAATAAAGGTTCAACGATTTTATATAAAATCATAATTCTAAGAGTTTTAAAATTTAACAAGCGGGCATAAAAATATTTTATCTACAAACGCGTATTTTGAATAGAAATCGTTGTTTTAAGCATTAACTTCACATTGGGAACTTAGGAAATTGAACTATATTGAAGTTTTACCCATTTTGATTCAAATAATCAAACTAAGAATTTTGAAAGTAAACAAGCCGAGTATAATCATTAAGCTGTCACAAAGCTTATTGTGACTAGAAATCGTTGTTTTGAACCTTAACTTCACATAGGGGACGTGGAAAATAGGACGATAATGATGTTTCAACGATTTTGTATAAATTTATAATTCTAAGAGTTTTAAAATTTAACAAGCCGAGCATAAACAAATTTTTTCTACAAACGCTTATTTTTAATAGAAATCGTTGTTTTATGCCTTAACATCACATTGGGTATGTGGGAAATTAAACTATATTGAAGTTTTACCTTTTTTATACAAATAATCAAACTAAGAGTTTTGAAATTAAACAAGTCGAGTATAATTATTGTACTGTTACAAAGTTTATTGTGACTAGAAATCTTTGTTTTGATCCTTAACTTCACGTAGGAAATGTGGGAAATAGGACGATAATGAAGTTTCAACGATTTTATATAAAATCATAATTCTAATAATTTTAAAATTTAACAAGCCGAGCATAAACATATTTTGTCGACAAAGCACTTATTTTGAATAGAAATCGTTGTTTTATGCATTAACTTCACGTTGGGAACGTGGGAAGTCGACCTATAATGAAGTTTTTCCCATTTTGATACAAATAATCAAACTAACAGTTTTGAAAGTAAACAAGCCGAGTATAATCATTGTGCTGTCACAAAGCTTATTGTCCCAGGAAATCATTGTTTTGAGCATTAACTTCACGTAAGGAATATGGGAAATAGGACGAAAATGAAGTTTCAACAATTTTGTATAAAATCATAATTCTAATAGTTTTAAAATTTAACAAGCCGAGCACAAACATATTTTATCTACAAACACTTATTTTGAATAGAAATCGTTGTTTTAAGCCTTAACTTCTCTTTGGAAACTTGGGAAATCGAACTATAATGAAGGATTACCAATTTTGATGCAAATAATCGAACCAAGTGTTTTGAAAGTAAACAAGAAGAGTATAATCAATAAGCTGTTATAAAGCATATTGTGACTAGAAATCGTTGTTTTGAGCCTTAACTTCACGTAGGGAACGTGGAAAATAGGACGACAATATAGTTTCAACGATTTTGTATAAAATCATAATTTTAAGAGTATTAAAATTTAACAAGCCAAGCATAAACATATTTTATCTATGAACGCTTATTTTGAATAGAAATTGTTACTTTAAGACTTTACTTCGCATTGGAATGTAGGAAATTGAACTACAATGAAGTTTTACCCATTTTGATACAAATAATCTAACTAAGAGTTTTGAAAGTAAACAAGCCGAGTATAATCATTGTGCCATCACAAAGCTTATTATGACTAGAAATCGTTGTTTAGAGCCTTAACTTCACGTAGGGAGTATGGGAAATAGGGCGATAATAAAGGTTCAACGATTTTATATAAAATCATAATTCTAAGAGTTTTAAAATTTAACAAGCCGGGCATAAACATATTTTATCTACAAACGCGTATTTTGAATAGAAATCGTTGTTTTAAGGATTAACTTCACATTGGGAACTTAGGAAATTGAACTATATTGAAGTTTTACCCATTTTGATACAAATAATCAAACTAAGAATTTTGAAAGTAAACAAGCCGAGTATAATCATTAAGCTGTCACAAAGCTTATTATGACTAGAAATCGTTGTTTTGAACCTTAACTTCACGTAGGGGACGTGGAAAATAAGACGATAATGACGTTTCAACGATTTTGTATAAATTTATAATTCTAAGAGTTTTAAAATTTAACAAGCCGAAAATTAAACAAATTTTATCTACAAACGCTTATTTTTAATAGAAATCGTTGTTTTAAGCCTTAACATCACATTGGGTATGTGGGAAATTAAACTATATTGAAGTTTTACCTTTTTTATACAAATAATCAAACTAAGAGTTTTGAAATTAAACAAGTCGAGTATAATTATTGTACCGTTACAAAGTTTATTGTGACTAGAAATCTTTGTTTTGATCCTTAACTTCACGTAGGAAATGTGGGAAATAGGACGATAATGAAGTTTCAACGATTTTGTATAAAATAATAATACTAAGAATTTTAAAATTTAACAAGCCGAGCATAAACATATTTTGTTGACAAGCACTTATTTTGAATAGAAATCGTTGTTTTATGCATTAACTTCACGTTGGGAACGTGGGAAGTCGACCTATAATGAAGTTTTTCCCATTTTGATACAAATAATCAAACTAACAGTTTTGAAAGTAAACAAGCCGAGTATAATCATTGTGCTGTCACAAAGCTTATTGTCCCAGGAAATCATTGTTTTGAGCATTAACTTCACGTAAGGAATATGGGAAATAGGACGACAATGAAGTTTCAACGATTTTGTATAAAATCATAATTCTAATATTTTTAAAATTTAACAAGCCGAGCACAAACATATTTTATCTACAAACACTTATTTTGAATAGAAATCGTTGTTTTAAGCCTTAACTTCTTTTTGGAAACTTGAGAAATCGAACAATAATGAAGGTTTACCCATTTTGATGCAAATAATCGAACCAAGTGTTTTGAAAGTAAACAAGAAGAGTATAATCAATAAGCTGTTATAAAGCATATTGTGACTAGAAATCGTTGTTTTGAGCCTTAACTTCACGTAGGGAACGTGGAAAATAGGACGACAATATAGTTTCAACGATTTTGTATAAAATCATAATTCTAAAAGTTTTAAAATTTAACAAGCCGAGTATAAATATATTTTATCTACAAACACTTATTTGGAGTATAAATCGTTGTTTTAAGCCTTAGCTTCACATTGGGACTTTGGGAAATCGAACTATAATGAAGTTTTACCCATTTTGATACAAATAATCTAACTAAGAGTTTTGAAAGTAAACAAGCCGAGTATAATCATTGTGCCGTCACAAAGCTTATTATGACTAGAAATCGTTGTTTAGAGCCTTAACTTCACGTAGGGAGTATGGGAAATAGGGCGATAATAAAGGTTCAACGATTTTATATAAAATCATAATTCTAAGAGTTTTAAAATTTAACAAGCCGGGCATAAAAATATTTTATCTACAAACGCGTATTTTGAATAGAAATCGTTGTTTTAAGCATTAACTTCACATTGGGAACTTAGGAAATTGAACTATATTGAAGTTTTACCCATTTTGATTCAAATAATCAAACTAAGAATTTTGAAAGTAAACAAGCCGAGTATAATCATTAAGTCATTTGTCACAAAGCTTATTGTGACTAGAAATCGTTGTTTTGAACCTTAACTTCACATAGGGGACGTGGAAAATAGGACGATAATGACGTTTCAACGATTTTGTATAAATTTATAATTCTAAGAGTTTTAAAATTTAACAAGCCGAGCATAAACAAATTTTATCTACAAACGCTTATTTTTAATAGAAATCGTTGTTTTAAGCCTTAACATCACATTGGGTATGTGGGAAATTAAACTATATTGAAGTTTTACCTTTTTTATACAAATAATCAAACTAAGAGTTTTGAAATTAAACAAGTCGAGTATAATTATTGTACTGTTACAAAATTTATTGTGACTAGAAATCTTTGTTTTGATCCTTAACTTCACGTAGGAAATGTGGGAAATAGGACGATAATGAAGTTTCAACGATTTTGTATAAAATCATAATACTAAGAATTTTAAAATTTAACAAGCCGAGCATAAACATATTTTGTCGACAAGCACTTATTTTGAATAGAAATCGTTGTTTTATGCATTAACTTCACGTTGGGAACGTGGGAAGTCGACCTATAATGAAGTTTTTCCCATTTTGATACAAATAATCAAACTAACAGTTTTGAAAGTAAACAAGCCGAGTATAATCATTGTGCTGTCACAAAGCTTATTGTCCCAGGAAATCATTGTTTTGAGCATTAACTTCACGTAAGGAATATGGGAAATAGGACGACAATGAAGTTTCAACGATTTTGTATAAAATCATAATTCTAATAGTTTTAAAATTTAACAAGCCGAGCACAAACATATTTTATCTACAAACACTTATTTTGAATAGAAATCGTTGTTTTAAGCCTTAACTTCTCTTTGGAAACTTGGGAAATCGAACAATAATGAAGGTTTACCCATTTTGATGCAAATAATCGAACCAAGTGTTTTGAAAGTAAACAAGAAGAGTATAATCAATAAGTCGTTATAAAGCATATTGTGACTAGAAATCGTTGTTTTGAGCCTTAACTTCACGTAGGGAACGTGGAAAATAGGACGACAATATAGTTTCAACGATTTTGTATAAAATCATAATTCTAAGAGTTTTAAAATTTAACAAGCCGAGTATAAATATATTTTATCTACAAACACTTATTTGGAGTATAAATCGTTGTTTTAAGCCTTAGCTTCACATTGGGACTTTGGGAAATCGAACTATAATGAAGTTTTACCCATTTTGATACAAATAATCTAACTAAGAGTTTTGAAAGTAAACAAGCCGAGTATAATCATTGTGCCGTCACAAAGCTTATTATGACTAGAAATCGTTGTTTAGAGCCTTAACTTCACGTAGGGAGTATGGGAAATAGGGCGATAATAAAGGTTCAACGATTTTATATAAAATCATAATTCTAAGAGTTTTAAAATTTAACAAGCCGGGCATAAAAATATTTTATCTACAAACGCGTATTTTGAATAGAAATCGTTGTTTTAAGCATTAACTTCACATTGGGAACTTAGAAAATTGAACTATATTGAAGTTTTACCCATTTTGATTCAAATAATCAAACTAAGAATTTTGAAAGTAAACAAGCCGAGTATAATCATTAAGCTGTCACAAAGCTTATTGTGACTAGAAATCGTTGTTTTGAACCTTAACTTCACATAGAGGACGTGGAAAATAGGACGATAATGACGTTTCAACGATTTTGTATAAATTTATAATTCTAAGAGTTTTAAAATTTAACAAGCCGAGCATAAACAAATTTTATCTACAAACGCTTATTTTTAATAGAAATCGTTGTTTTAAGCCTTAACATCACATTGGGTATGTGGGAAATTAAACTATATTGAAGTTTTACCTTTTTTATACAAATAATCAAACTAAGAGCTTTGAAATTAAACAAGTCGAGTATAATTATTGTACTGTTACAAAGTTTATTGTGACTAGAAATCTTTGTTTTGATCCTTAACTTCACGTAGGAAATGTGGGAAATAGGACGATAATGAAGTTTCAACGATTTTGTATAAAATCATAATACTAAGAATTTTAAAATTTAACAAGCCGAGCATAAACATATTTTGTCGACAAGCACTTATTTTGAATAGAAATCGTTGTTTTATGCATTAACTTCACGTTGGGAACGTGGGAAGTCGACCTATAATGAAGTTTTTCCCATTTTGATACAAATAATCAAACTAACAGCTTTTGAAAGTAAACAAGCCGAGTATAATCATTGTCTTTGTCACAAAGCTTATTGTCCCAGGAAATCATTGTTTTGAGCATTAACTTCACGTAAGGAATATGGGAAATAGGACGACAATGAAGTTTCAACGATTTTGTATAAAATCATAATTCTAATAGTTTTAAAATTTAACAAGCCGAGCACAAACATATTTTATCTACAAACACTTATTTTGAATAGAAATCGTTGTTTTAAGCCTTAACTTCTCTTTGGAAACTTGGGAAATCGAACAATAATGAAGGTTTACCCATTTTGATGCAAATAATCGAACCAAGTGTTTTGAAAGTAAACAAGAAGAGTATAATCAATAAGCTGTTATAAAGCATATTGTGACTAGAAATCGTTGTTTTGAGCCTTAACTTCACGTAGGGAACGTGGAAAATAGGACGACAATATAGTTTCAACGATTTTGTATAAAATCATAATTCTAAGAGTTTTAAAATTTAACAAGCCGAGTATAAACATATTTTATCTACAAACACTTATTTGGAGTATAAATCGTTGTTTTAAGCCTTAGCTTCACATTGGGACTTTGGGAAATCGAACTATAATGAAGTTTTACCCATTTTGATACAAATAATCTAACTAAGAGTTTTGAAAGTAAACAAGCCGAGTATAATCATTGTGCCGTCACAAAGCTTATTATGACTAGAAATCGTTGTTTAGAGCCTTAACTTCACGTAGGGAGTATGGGAAATAGGGCGATAATAAAGGTTCAACGATTTTATATAAAATCATAATTCTAAGAGTTTTAAAATTTAACAAGCCGGGCATAAACATATTTTATCTACAAACGCGTATTTTGAATAGAAATCGTTGTTTTAAGCATTAACTTCACATTGGGAACTTAGGAAATTGAACTATATTGAAGTTTTACCCATTTTGATACAAATAATCAAACTAAGAATTTTGAAAGTAAACAAGCCGAGTATAATCATTAAGCTGTCACAAAGCTTATTGTGACTAGAAATCATTGTTTTGAACCTTAACTTCACGTAGGGGACGTGGAAAATAGGACGATAATGACGTTTCAACGATTTTGTATAAATTTATAATTCTAAGAGTTTTAAAATTTAACAAGCCGAGCATAAACAAATTTTATCTACAAACGCTTATTTTTAATAGAAATCGTTGTTTTAAGCCTTAACATCACATTGGGTATGTGGGAAATTAAACTATATTGAAGTTTTACCTTTTTTATACAAATAATCAAACTAAGAGTTTTGAAATTAAACAAGTCGAGTATAATTATTGTACTGTTACAAAGTTTATTGTGACTAGAAATCTTTGTTTTGATCCTTAACTTCACGTTGGAAATGTGGGAAATAGGACGATAATGAAGTTTCAAAGATTTTGTATAAAATCATAATTCTAAGAATTTTAAAATTTAACAAGCCGAGCATAAACATATTTTGTCGACAAGCACTTATTTTGAATAGAAATCGTTGTTTTATGCATTAACTTCACGTTGGGAACGTGGGAAGTCGACCTATAATGAAGTTTTTCCCATTTTGATACAAATAATCAAACTAACAGTTTTGAAAGTAAACAAGCCGAGTATAATCATTGTATTGTCACAAAGCAAATTGTGACTAGAAAATGTTGTTTTCAGCCTTTACTTCACGTAGGGAACGTAGAAAATTGGACAATAATGAAGTTTCAACGATTTTGTATAAAATCATAATTCTAAGAGTTTTAAAACTTAACAAGCCGAGCCTAAACATATTTTATCTACAAACGTTTATTTTGAATAGAAATCGTTGTTTTAAGCCTTAACATCACATTGGGAACGTGGGAAATCAAACTATAATGAAGGTTTACCCATTTTGATGCAAATAATCAAACTAAAAGTTTTGAAAGTAAACAAGCCGAGTATAATCATTAAGCTGTTATAAAGCTTATTGTGACTAGAAATTGTCGTTTTGAGCCTTAACTTCTAGTAGGGAACGTGGTAAATAAGACCATAATGAAATTTCAACGATTTTGTACAAAATCATAATTCTATGAGTGTTAAAATTTAACAAGCCACGCATGAACATATTTTATCTATAAACGGTTATTTTGAATAGAAATCGTTGTTTTAAGCCTTAACTTCACATTGAGTAGTGGGAATGCGAACTATAATGAAGTTTTACCCATTTTGATACAAATAATCAAACTAAGGGTTTTGAAAGTAAACAAGCCGAGTATAATCATTAAGCTACCACAAAACTTAATTGTGACTAAAAATCGTTCTTTTGAGCCATAACTTCACGCAGGGAATGTGGGAAATAGGACGATAATGTCGTTTCAACGATTTTGTATAAAATCATAATTCTAATAGTTTTAAAATTTAACAAGCCGAGCATAAACATTTTTTTATCTACAAACGTTTATTTTGAATAGAAATCATTGTTTTAAGCCTTAACTTCACATTGGGAACGTGGGAAATCGAACTATAATGAAGGATTACCCATTTTGATTCAAATAATCAAACTATGAGTTTTGAAAGTAAACAAGAAGAGTATAATCATTAAGCTATTATAAAGCTTATTGTGACTAGAAATCGTTGTTTTGAGCCTTGACTTCTAGTAGGGAACGTGGGAAATAGGACCATAATGAAATTTCAACGATTTTGTACAAAATCATAATTCTATGAGTTTTAAAATTTAACAAGCCACGCATGAACATATTTTATCTACAAACACTTATTTTGAATAGAAATCGTTGTTTTAAGCCTTAACTTCACATTGGGTACGTGGGAAATTAAACTATATTGAAGTTTTACCCTTTTTGATACAAATAATAAAACTAAGAGTTTTTAAATTAAACAAGTCAAGTATAATCATTGTGCTGTTACAAAGCTTATTGTGACTAGAAATCGTTGTTTTGATCCTTAACTTCACGTAGAGAATGTGGGAAATAGGACGATAATGAAGGTTCAACGATTTTGTATAAAATCATAATTCTAAGAGTTTTAAATTTTAACAAGCCGAGCATAAACATATTTTATCGATAAGCACTTATTTTTAATAGAAATCGTTGTTTTAGGCATTGACTTCACATTGGGAACGTAGGAAGTCAACTTATAATGAAGTTTACCCATTTTGATACAAATAATCAAACTAAGAGTTTTGAAACTAAACAAGCCGAGTATAATCATTGTGCTATCACAAAGCTAATTGTGACTGGAAATCGTTGTTTTGAGGCTTAACTTCACGTTCGGAACATGGGAAATAAGACGATAATGAAATTTCAACGATTTTGTATAAAATCATAATTCAAAGAGTTTTAAAATTTAACAAGCCAAACATAAACATTTTTTTTATCTACAAACGCTTATTTCAAATAGAAATTGTTTTTTAAGCCTTTACTTCACATTGGGAACGTGAAAAATCGAACTATAATGAAGGTTTACCCATTTTGGTACATATAATGAAACTAAGTGTTTTGAAAGTAAACAAGCCGAGTATAATCATTGTGCTGTCACAAAGCTTATTATGACTAGAAATCGTTGTTTTGAGCCTTAACTTCACGTTAGGAACGTGGGAAATAGGACGATAATGAAATTTTAACGATTTTGTATAAAATCATAATTCTAAGAGTTTTAAAATTTAACAAGCCGAGTATAAACATATTTTATCCATAAACGATTATTTTGAATATAAATCATTGTTTTAAGCATTAATTTCACTTTGGGAACGTGGGAAATTAAACTATATTGAAGTTTTACCCTTTTTGATACAAATAATCAAACTAAGAGTTTTGGAAGTAAACAAGTCGAGTATAATCATTGTGCTGTTACAAAGCTTATTGTGACTAGAAATCGTTGTTTTGATCCTTAACCCCAAGTAGGGAACGTAAGAAATAGGACAATAATGAAGTTTCAACCATTTGGTATAAAATCATAAATCTTAGAGTTTCAAAATTTAACAAGCCCAGCATAAACATATTTTATCTACAAACGCTTATTTTGAATAGAAATCATCGTTTTAAGCCTTAACTTCACATTGGAAATGTGGGAAATCGAACTATAATGAAGTTTTCTCCATTTTGATACAAATAATTAAACCAAGAGTTTTGAAAGTAAACAAGCCAAGTATAATCCTTGTGCTGTCACAAAGCTTATTGTGACTAGATATCATTGTTTTGAGGCTTAACTTCATGAGGAAAGGTGGGAAATAGGACGACAATGAAGTTTTAACGCTTTTGCATAAAATCATAATTCTAAGAGTTCTAAAATTTAACAAGCCGAGCATAAACATATTTTATCTATAAACGCTTATTTTGAATAGAAATCGTTGTTTTAAGCATTAACTTCACATTGGGAACTTAGGAAATTGAACTATATTGAAGTTTTACCCATTTTGATACAAATAATCAAACTAAGAATTTTGAAAGTAAATAAGCCGAATATAATAATTAAGCTGTCACAAAGCTTATTGTGACTAGAAATCATTGTTTTGAACCTTAACTTCACGTAGGGGACGTGGAAAATAGGACAATAATGACGTTTCAACGATTTTGTATAAAATTATATTTCGTAGAGTTTTAAAATTTAACAAGCCGAGCATAAACAAATTTTATCTACAAACGATTATTTTGAATAGAAATCATTGTTTTAAGCCTTAACTTCACATTGGGTACGTGGAAAATTAAACTATATTGAAGTTTTACCCTTTTTGATACAAATAATCAAACTAAGAGTTTTGAAATTAAACAAATCGAAGATAATCATTGTGCTTTTACAAAGTTTATTGTGACTAGAAATCTTTGTTTTGATCCTTATGTTCACGTAGGGAATGTGGGAAATAGGACGATAATGAAGTTTCAACGATTTTGTATAAAATCATAATTCTAAGAATTTAAAAATTTAACAAGCCAAGCATAAACATATTTTATCGACAAACACTTATTTTGAATAGAAATCGTTGTTTTATGCATTAACTTCACATTGGGAACGTGGGAAGTCGACCTATAACGAAGTTTTGTCCATTTTGATATAAATAATCAAACTAACAGTTTTGAAAGTAAACAAGCCGAGTATATTCATTGTATTGTCACAAAGCTAATTGTGCCTAGAAATTGTTGTTTTGAGCCTTAACTTCACGTAGGGAACGTATGAAATTGGACGATAATGAAGTTTTAACGATTTTGTATAAAATCATAATTCTAAGAGTTTTAAAATTTAACAAGTCGAGCATAAACATATTTTATCTACAAACGTTTATTTTGAATAGAAATCATTGTTTTACGCCTTAACTTCATATTGGGAACGTGGGAAATCGAACTATAATGAAGGTTTACCCATTTTGATGCAAATAATCAAACTAAGAGTTTTGAAAGTAAACAAGCCGAGTATAATCATTAAGCTATTATAATGCTTATTGTGACTAGAAATAGTTGTTTTGAGCCTTAACTTCTAGTAGGGAACGTGAGAAATAGGACCATAATGAAATTTCAATGATTTTGTACAAAATCATAATTCTATGAGTTTTAAAATTTAACAAGCCACGCATGAACATATTTTATCTACAAACGCTTATTTTGAATAGAAATCGTTGTTTTAAGCCTTAACTTCACATTGGGCACGTGGGAAATTAATCTATATTGAAGTTTTACCCTTTTTGATGCAAATAATAAAACTAAGAGTTTTGAAATTAAACAAGTCGAGTATAATCATTGTGCTGTTACAAACCTCATTGTGACTAGAAATCCTTGTTTTGATCCTTAACTTCACGTAGGGAATGTGGGAAATAGGACGATAATGAAGTTTCAACGATTTTGTATAAAATCATTATTCTAGGAGTTTTAAAATTTAACAAGCCGAGCATAAACATATTTTATCGACAAAAACTTATTTTTAATAGAAATCGTTGTTTTATGCATTAACTTCACATTGGGAACGTGGGAAGTCGACCTATAATGAAGTTTTACCCATTTTGATGCAAATAATCAAACTAAAAATTTTGAAAGTAAACAAGCCGATTATAATCATTAAGCTGTTATATAGCTTATTGTGACAAGAAATCGTTGTTTTGAGCCTTAACTACTAGTAGGCAACGTGGGAAATAGGACCATAATGAAATTTCAACGATTTTGTACAAAATCATAATTCTATGAGTTTTAAAATTTAACAAGCCACGCATGAACATATTTTATCTACAAACGTTTATTTTGAATAGAAATCGTTGTTTTAAACCTTAACTTCACATTGGGTACGTGGAAAATCGAACTATAATGATGTTTTACCCATTTTGATACAAATAATCAAACTAAGGATTTTGAAAGTAAACAAGCTGAGTATAATCATTAAGCTATCACAAAGTTAATTGTGACTAAAAATCGTTATTTTGAGCCATAACTTCATGTAAGGAACGTGGGAAATAGGACGATAATGACCTTTCAACAATTTTGTATAAAATCATAATTATATGATTTTTAAAATTTAACAAGCTGAGAATAAACATATTTTATCTACAAACGTTTATTTTGAATAGAAATCGTTGTTTTACGCCTTAACTTCATATTGGGAACGTGGGAAATCGAACTGTAATGAAGGTTTACCCATTTTGATGCAAATAATCAAACTAAGAGTTTTGAAAGTAAACAAGCCGAGTATAATCATTAAGCTGTTATAATACTTATTGTGACTAGAAATTGTTGTTTTGAGCCTTAACTTCTAGTAGGGAACGTGAGAAATAGGACCATAATGACACTACAAAAAAACAGCAAATCAGAAACGGAAATTTCCGTCTCTGATTTGCAAAAATTCCGTCTCTAATTGCAATCAGAAACGGAACAGAGACGGAATCAATTCTGTCTCTAAAAACGTCGTCGCGATTCGATCGAAACGGAAAATTGATTCCGTTTCGATTAGAGACAGAATAAAGACGGAATAATTCCGTTTCTGATTAGAGACAGATTTAGCGACAGAAATTAGAAACGGAACAGAGACGGAACAGAAATGGAATTTCTTCGAAAATGGTGCGTTTGTAATTGCAATCCGTCTCTGATTCCGTTGCTAATCACAAACGGAATCAGAGACGGAATCATCAGAGACGGAATTATCCGTCTCTGATTTCGTCTCTGATTAGTAACGAAATTAGAGACGGAATTCTTATATCCGTCTCTGATTCCGTTTGTGATTTATGCATATATTCTGGAAAATTTGAGACGGAATAGCAACGGAATGTTTGAATTCCGTCGCTAATCCGTCTCTAATTTTCCTGTTCATTTTATTTTCAAACAGAAACATAATCCAATTGGTTTTCCAACCTATAACTTGAAATTACAACCATAGGATCTACTCCATCGCCTGCACCCCCTCCAACAACTTTTTGGGGGTACTAACATCCTACAAAAAAACCAAATTTGACATTCATACATCGACAATATATATCAACAAATATTCAAAAGAGAAAAAAAATGTAAAAATCAAAATTTGAAAAAGATTTATATATCCACGAGAAAATTGTCTTGTATTACAAAAGCTCCAAAGTTGTAAGTATTCACAAAAACCACCAATCCTATTGTTCAACAACCACAAAAAAAAAAAAAACTTACAATCCTATAAATATGCACATAATAACTATAACGCAGCTTTGAAGCACTTATGATTCTCCATCGAGGACAACAACCAAGATAATGCATATTCACGGGGTTCCTTTCGAGCAGTCCTGAACCACATAGAGAGCTAAATAGCGCCTAGGAACAGATCCGCTCCAACGTCTGGTAAAAGCAATACACCACACAACATCAAGAGCTTTCAAGGAAGTAAAAATATATAGGAAAAGAGAGGAGAGGCTGGAAAGTATATGGGGTTCCAATCGTCTAGTAATCAGAAATATGGACGAGCCTACCTCAAATTTTTAGTCTTCTTTCAGTCCCTGATAACATCCATAAATGAAATAATCTCCATAAAGAAGTATGGGAATCTAGTATGGTTGGATGTTTAGTGGCCCTTAAAAAATGTCCATTGCTTGTTAGCACACTTATGCGAGTGAATGATGGATTAAGATACCCAAAAGGAATGCAACCAATATATGGCACAATATGAATTAAGAAAAGTACGAGAGAAGAAGAAGAGATAGAATTGCATCAAGTCACAGCACAAAATCCTTACTTTCAGTAACTAATGGGCTTATTTTCATTTTATTAAATATGAGATGGCCATTGATGTGTTCTATTTGCTTAAATTTTGGGAATTACAAAGGAAGAAATGTAAGAAAATACCCATCATGGCATATCAATAAGATCTATAGGTATATTTAGATGTGAATTTGAAGCATCTAACGTGTATCAACTATCACCTGCATGGTGTCGAAATTTCAATACCTTTGAAGCACTAAGTTACTTTTATCAAATGCAATCCATACACCCAACAACCATGAATATTGACGTACCTCGTTAATTTCTGAACTAGCTGTTCCGTATAGTACAAGTGCATCATCTATGACAATTTTGGGGAGACCTAATCGGTTGGCAATTAAGGTGTGCTTTCTACTTTTCTAGTATAAATACATAGGATTAAAGTATGTATCAATAAGGATATAAATGTAAGTTGTTTATGCTCTTGTGGAACAAATGATTAATTAATTTAAAACTGGAGACAACTAATTACACTTGACAAATAGATCTATAAACAATTTCAAATACTCGATAAACAGGGATTGTCATGATCAATTCTTCAAAGTACTGGCGAATTCCAAAAGCAAAAGGTTTTCATAAGCATGAGGTGCGATTCTGAAAAAATGAACAAAAGGTTCGATATTTCAAATACTTCCAATAACATCCTATCTGCATTTGATCTATGACTGAAAAAATTTATGATTGAGAATATGCATGTGCGAAGTCAAATATGAGTGTTGCCCCAAAGTAGAAAGAAATCTCACCAACAATGGCAACCGAGTATCGATTATCATCAGATTCATAAGAGTATGCAAAACAGTCATCCAGATTGTTTAAGTTGTTTCAGTTCACCAAAAAAGTATATTAGCAACAATCATGATTGAGAAAATTAGCTTACTTCAGTTACTCCATATACAAATACTCCCAGAACCTTGCACTATTTTATTTGTAAATAGATATGGGTTGAATTATTGCCTTGATTGAATTCTCAGCATGTTTTCTTCTCCCAAATATTCTGGCAAATATTCGTAGATATAGTATATTTTTCTTTACATAAGAATTTTTCTAGCAACGACGGAAAAGGTCAAAAAAAGTAAAATCCATGATAGATTATGGAATATCAATCTAAATATGCACAAAAAGAAATGTCAATCATAAAGTTATGCGAAGAATTTACACAAGCAACAAGTAAAATACCTATGTATCACCAAGCTGCTCATCTCTCGAAAGCCACGCTTACGTCTCACGCTCAACATTGTCCCCTTGTTGTGGTGGATCGACCGGATCTATTTGTAACAGCTGTTGCTGGTCATGAGGTGGCGGTGCTGGTGGTGGTGGTGGTTGTTGCTGAGATAGGCCTGCTCCGTCCATGTTCATCCCGAGATGCTGCTGCATGAACTCCATAACCTTTCGTAGTTGCTCTACAACGACATTGAACTCTGCACGCGGCACCATATCCGGCATCTCGGACGTGCTAGCACCAGGATCTGCATATCTCCTCTTCTTTCTCCCTAAAGACCCGAGACCGTAGACACGTCCTTTAGGACACTCACCCGCCACATTGAGGTACACCGCCTCATCATCCACCGATTGGTCCGGTGTAGCCTGGGTGAGCTCCTGACATCTCCTCTGGAGCCTATCCTGCAGATATCAACAACAAACAAAATACATGATATGGTTTAAAGTAAACTTAATACTATTTTACATTTCATTTCTATACTTACATAGAACCGCTCTGATCTAGTATCGATGAATGTCATCCTGTCGTGATTTACGGTGTGGAGATGCAAATACAATTCATTCACCGTCGGTGGCATCTCGGATGAATCATTCTGCGTACAGGACCAAGCATAGTGAACAAGTGTATAAATGTAAAAAATAACCAAGAGGTTAAAAAAAACTTACCAATCTTTCTTGGGTAGTCACAAAATACACGGAACCACCACTGTGCTTCGAGGGTCCAGTCCCAGGGCCTTCGACCTCAGTGTTCCTATTCGCCGTCGCTTAACTAGACCTGGCAAGGAAGTCCTCGCTCTCTCAGTACTCCAAGTATCTCCTCCATGCCTCATCTATAACATACACTGGTTGCACACGTTTCTTCTTTAACTTGTGCATCAATGCGGTGTACCTTATACCTGCAAGCTTGTCGTACGCCGCTCGAATGAGATCCTCGGGAATCGTGTCATCCCATCTAAAAAATACCTACAAATTGGCGATTGCTATTGTTACGAGACATTGAGGAAATAGTATAAATCATAAGACATTTAGTAGTCCCGTTTACCTTCCAAAGTGGCGCCGGTATTGGTCTTTATGATGAGGCGGTGCCGACTTCCAACAATACCCTTCAGAATCATCCATCTTTTGAAAACTTTTGTCATCCTCCGTGCACAAAAATGCGAAGGATGCAACTCCCTGTGTTTCATGAACATGCATAACATCTTAACTACTTCTTCAATAATTTACATCCATATTTAAAACGACATATATGAGTCAAATACAAACTTACGTATCATTGGCAATCAGTCTGATAGGGATCTCATGTACGTCAGGGGCTTCATCCCTATCCTCTGAGGTGCCCGCGGAGGGCTGTCACCTCCAACCCTGCTCTTACGTCGTATTGTGGGGATGCTGCCGATGATGCTGTGTCTGGGGGTGCAGGCCTCGTGGGTAAAGGAGTCCTTGATGTCAACGATGGTGACTGGAACTGCATATTTGGTATAGTCCTTGATGACGACGATGATGGTACAGACGACGCCGACGGTATGGAAGGCGAAGGTGACGTTGCGGCTGTCTCGTGATCGAGAGAACGAGAAGTCGGAATCGATAATGCAGGAATCGACCCACGACCTCGACCGCCACGACCTCTATGGACCCCTCGTGTGGCCTGACCATGAGGCCCAGTCGGTATTTCGCCTCCAGAGGTCGGTGCTGCACCTCTTCCGCCTGGACGATGTCCTCCTAATGGGAAACCTCGACGTGGTGGATGACCACCTCCCGCCATGAAACCTAACAAAATAGCAATAAAATTTCAAAGAAGGAGGGCATACAAAAACTAGAAATTAAGTCTAAATGATTGGAATTAATAACACGGGATCCATGCTGATAAAAGTAACTAAATGATTGGACGTTGACATAACATATACATACATTATTCGCTATCATTCGTTTCAAATTCACTCTCATAATTAGAAGTTGATGATTCTTCTTCTGAATCATCTCCACTATATACTTCTTCACTTAGACCCGCTTCAACAATGAATCGAGTCCCATTCGGATCATCCAGATTGTTGATATCGACGATTGCATCGTCGACTACGCACGTGGTGGCCATCCCATCTTGGAATGCAATCTCTGCCGAGCCCTGGTCATTATCGTCTTTGCTAGTTTCCTCGTCAGGGAATTTTGGTTGACAGCAACAAACTGCTAGCCATTCTTGTCGGTCATTCCTCATAGAAGGGTACGAAAGGTAGTACACTTGAGTGGCTTGCATTGCTAGTACAAATGGCTCGTAGTTGTTATATCGTCGACTTCGATGAACCTCTACCAATTGAAGTGTTGGGTGAGTCCTCACACCATGATTCGGTGTAGGGTCATACCATTCACACTTAAACAAGACCACACGCTTGAGGCCGGTATACTCAATCTCCACAACCTCTTGCAGTACTCCATAATAGTTATGGGAAACATCGGCGTAGTTTGAACCCTTCACCAAAACACCGCTGCTCTGCGTCGATCTATTAACGTCATATGTTGCGGAAATATACAGTTTTCTTTTCAAAGATCTTTCAAAAACAAGTTTTTCTTTTTCAAAAGCTTTCACAATGATTTTCAAAATGCGATATTAACATTCACATATAGTTTAACATAGTTTAGACTTATAAGACTGAAATCTTCGAGTAATCACTTGACATTTGAAAATCCATTTTAAAATCACGATATGCATGAACTAATGCAATAGGCTTGCTTAAGTGAACTTGAATACCTTACATTTATTTTACAACTCTTGGCCTTGATCCTTTGCCTTCATTCCTTTGTGTATGTCGAGTCTTGAACTTGAATTGCTTGAACGCTCAAATGTCCGTGATGTGATGTTTCGCAACTTTTGTCGAAACTGAAATACACTTGATAAACTTATTAGTATATTTTCACCTTGTTTGTTTCCATCAAAATACCGGTCAGAGTTAGAGTGACTAACCACTTAGTCCAACAATAATCATTAAAGCTTTCACAAAGCATATTGTGACTAGAAATAGTTGTTTTAAGCCTTAACTTCACATTGAAAACGTGCGAAATCGAACTATAATGAAGTTTTACCTATTTTGACATAAATAATTAAACTAAGAGTTTTGAAAGTAAACAAGCCACGTATAATCATTAAGATGTCACAAAGCTTATTGTGACTAGAAATCGTTGTTTTTAGCCTTAACTTCACGTAACGAACGTGGGACATAGGACGATAATGAAGTTTTAACGATTTTGTATAAAATCATAATTTTAATAGTCGTAAAATTTAACAAGACGAGTAGAAACAAATTTTATCTACAAACGCTTATTTTTAATAGAAATCGTTGTTTTAAACCTTAACTTCACATTGGAAACGTTTGAAATCAAACTATAATGAAGTTTTACCCATTTTGATACAAATAATGAAACTAAGAGTTTTCAAAGTAAAAAAGCCGAGTATAATCAGTAAAGCTTTCACAAAGCTTATTGTGACTAGAAATAGTTGTTTTAAGCCTTAACTTCACATTGAAAACGATGGAAATTGAACTATAATGAAGTTTTACCCATTTTGACATAAATAATCAAACTAAGAGTTTGGAAAGTAAACAACCCGAGTAAAATCATTAAGATGTCAGAAAGCTTATTGTGACTAGAAATCGTTGTTTTCAGCCTTAACTTCACTTAGGGAATGTGGGACATAGGACGATAATGAAGTTTTAACAATTTTGTATAAAATCATAGTTCTAATAGTTTTAAAATTTAACAAGACGAGCATCAACATATTTTATCTACAAACGCTTATTTTTAATAGAAATCGTTGTTTTAAGCCTTAACTTCACATTGGAAACGTGGGAAATCGAACTATAATGTAGTTTTACCCAGTTTGACAGAAATAATCAAACTAAGAGTTTTGAAAGTAAACAAGCCGAGTATAATCATTAAAGCTTTCACAAAGCTTATTGTGACTAGAAATAGTGGTTTTAAGCCTTAACTTCACATTGAAGACGTGGGAAATCGAACTATAATGAAGTTTTACCCGTTTTGACGTAAATAATCAAACTTAGAGTTTTGAAAGTAAACAAGCCGAGTATAATCATTAAGATTTCACAAAGCTTATTGTGACTCGAAATCGTTGTTTTTAGCCTTAACTTCTTGTAGGGAACGTGGAACATTGGACGATAACGAAGTTTTAACGATTTTGTATAAAATCATAATTCTAATAGTTTTAAAATTTAACAAGACAAGCATAAACATATTTTATCTACAAACGTTTTTTTTAATAGAAATCGTTGTTTTAAACCTTAACTTCATATTGGAAACGTGAAAAATCGAACTATAATGAAGTTTTACCCATTTTGACATAAATAATCAAACTAAGAGTTTTGAAACTATACAAGCCAAGTATAATCATTAAAGCTTTCACAAAGCTTATTGTGACTAGAAATAGTTGTTTTATGCCTTAACTTCACATTGAAAACATGGGAAATCGAACTATAATGAAGTTTTACCCATTTTGACATAAATAATTAAACAAAGAGTTTTGAAAGTAAACAAGCCGAGTATAATCATTAAGATTTCACAAAGCTTATTGTGACTCGAAATCGTTGTTTTTAGCCTTAACTTCTCGTAGGGAACGTGGGACATTGGACGATAACGAAGTTTTAACGATTTTGTATAAAATCATAATTCTAATAGTTTTAAAATTTAACAAGACGAGCATAAACATATTTTATCTACAAACGCTTATTTTTAATAGAAATCGTTGTTTTAAACCTTAACTTCATATTGGAAACGTGGGAAATCGAACTATAATGAAGTTTTACGCATATTGACATAAATAATCAAACTAAGAGTTTTGAAACTATACAAGCCATGTATAATCATTAAAGCTTTCACAAAGCTTATTGTGACTAGAAATAGTTGTTTTATGCTTTAACTTCACATTAAAAACATGGGAAATCGAACTATAATGAAGTTTTACCCATTTTGACATAAATAAGTAAACAAAGAGTTTTGAAAGTAAACAAGCCGAGTATAATCATTAAGATGTCACAAAGCTTATTGTGACTAGAAATCGTTATTTTTAGCCTTAACTTCTCGTAGGGAACGTGGGACATTGGACGATAACAACGTTTTAACGATTTTGTATAAAATCATAATTCTAATAGTTTTAAAATTTAACAAGACGAGTATAAACATATTTTATCTACAAACGCTTATTTTTAATAGAAATCATTGTTTTAAGCCTTAACTTCACATTGGAAACGTGGGAAATTGAACTATAATGAAGTTTTACCCATTTTGACATAAATAATCAAACTAAGAGTTTTGAAAGTATACAAGCCGAGTATAATAATTAAAGCTTTCACAAAGTTTCTTGACTAGAAATAGTTGTTTTAAGCCTTAACTTCACATTGAAAACGTGGGAAATCAAACTATAACGAAGTTTTAACGATTTTGTATAAAATCATAATTCTAATAGTTTTAAAATTTAACAAGACGAGCATAAATATATTTTATCTACAAACGCTTATTTTTAATTGAAATCGTTGTTTTAAGCCCTACCTTCACATTGGAAACGTAGGAAATCGAATTATAATGAAGTTTTACCCATTTTGACATAAATAATCAAACTAAGAGTTTTGAAAGTAAACAAGCCGAGTATAATCATTAAAGCTTTCACAAAGCTTATTGTGACTAGAAATAGTTGTTTTAAGCCTTAACTTCACATTGAAAACGTGGGAAATCAAACTATAATGAAGTTTTACCCATTTTGACATAAATAATCAAACTAAGAGTTTTGAAATAAACAAGCCGAGTATAATCATTAAGATGTTACAAAGCTTATTGTGACTAGAAATCGTTGTTTTCAGCCTTAACTTCACGTAGGGAACGTGGGACATAGGACGTAAATGAAGTTTTAACGATTTTGTATAAAATCATAGTTCTAATAGTTTTAAAATTTAACAAGATGAGCATAAACATATTTTATCTACAAATGCTTATTTTTAATAGAAATCGTTGTTTTAAGCCTTACCTTCACATTGGAAACGTTGGAATTCGAACTATAATGATCTTTTACCCATTTTGATACAAATAATCAAACTAAGAGTTTTGAAAGTATACAAGCCGAGTATAATCATTAAAGCTTTCACAAAGCTTATTGTGACTAGAAATAGTTGTTTTATGCTTTAACTTCACATTGAAAACATGGGAAATCGAACTATAATGAAGTTTTACCTATTTTGACATAAATAATTAAACTAAGAGTTTTGAAAGTAAACAAGCCACGTATAATCATTAAGATGTCACAAAGCTTATTGTGACTAGAAATCGTTGTTTTTAGCCTTAAGTTCTCGTAGGGAACGTGGGACATTAGACGATATTGATGTTTTAACGATTTTGTATAAAATAATAATTCTAATAGTTTTAAAATTTAACAAGACGAGCATAAACATATTTTATCTACAAACGCTTATTTTTACTAGAAATCATCGTTTCCAGCTTTAACTTCGCATTGGAAATGTGGGAAATCGAATTATAATGAAGTTTTACCTATTTTGACATAAATAATCAAACTAAGAGTTTTGAAAGTAAATAAGACGAGTATAATCATTAAAGCTTTCACAATGCGTATTGTGACTAGAAATAGTTGTTTTAAGCCTTAACTTCACATTGAAAACGTGGGAAATCGAACTATAATGAAGTTTTACCCATTTTAACATAAATAATCAAACTAAGAGTTTTGAAAGTAAACAAGCCGAGTATAATCATTAAGATGTCACAAAGCTTATTGTGAATAGAAATCGTTGTTTTTAGCCTTAACTTCTCGTAGGGAACGTTAGACATTGGACGATAACGAAGTTTTAACGATTTTGTATAAAATAATAATGCTAATAGTTTTAAATTTTAATAAGACGAGCATAAACATATTTTATTTACAAACGCTTATTTTTAATAGAAATCGTTGTTTTAAACCTTAGCTTCACATTGGAAACGTGGGAAATCGAACTATAATGAAGTTTTACCCATTTTGACATAAATAATCAAACTAAGAGTTTTGAAAGTATACAAACGAGTATAATCATTAAAGCTTTCACAAAGCTTATTGTGACTAGAAATAGTTGTTTTAAGCCTTAACTTCACATTGAAAACGTGGGAAATCAAACTATAATGAAGTTTTACCCATTTTGATATAAATAATTAAATTAAGAGTTTTGAAAGTAAACAAGCCGAGTATAATCATTAAGATGTCACAAAGCTTTTTGTGACATGAAATCGTTGTTTTTAGCCTTAACTTCTCGTAGGGAACGTGGGACATTGGACGATAACGAAGTTTTTACGATTTTGTACAAAACCATAATTCCAATAGTTTTAAAATTTAACAAGATGAGCATAAACATATTTTATCTACAAACGCTTATTTTTAATAGAAATCGATGTTTTAAGCCCTACCTTCACATTGGAAACGTGGGAAATCGAATTATAACGAAGTTTTACCCATTTTGACATAAATAATCAAACTAAGAGTTTTGAAAGTAAACAAGCCGAGTATAATTATTAAAGCTTTCACAAAGTTTCTTGTGACTAGAAATAGTTGTTTTAAGCCTTAACTTCACATTGAAAATGTGGGAAATCAAACTATAACGAAGTTTTAACGATTTTGTATAAAATCATAATTCTAATAGTTTTAAAATTTAACAAGACGAGCATAAATATATTTTATCTACAAACGCTTATTTTTAATTGAAATCGTTGTTTTAAGCCCTACCTTCACATTGAAAACGTGGGAAATCGAATTATAATGAAGTTTTACCCATTTTGACATAAATAATCAAACTAAGAGTTTTGAAAGTAAACAAGCCGAGTATAATCATTAAAGCTTTCACAAAGCTTATTGTGACTAGAAATAGTTGTTTTAAGCCTTAACTTCACATTGAAAACGTGGGAAATCAAACTATAATGAAGTTTTACCCATTTTGACATAAATAATCAAACTAAGAGTTTTGAAATAAACAAGCCGAGTATAATCATTAAGATGTCACAAAGCTTATTGTGACTAGAAATCGTTGTTTTCAGCCTTAACTTCACGTAGGGAACGTGGGACATAGGACGTAAATGAAGTTTTAACGATTTTGTATAAAATCATAGTTCTAATAGTTTTAAAATTTAACAAGACGAGCATAAACATATTTTATCTACAAATGCTTATTTTTAATAGAAATCGTTGTTTTAAGCCTTACCTTCACATTGGAAACGTTGGAATTCGAACTATAATGATCTTTTACCCATTTTGATACAAATAATCAAACTATGAGTTTTTAAAGTAAACAAGCCGAGTTTAATCATTAAAGCTTTCACAAAGCTTATTGTGATTAGAAATATTTGTTTTAAGCCTTAACTTCACATTGAAAACGTGGGAAATCGAACTATAATGAAGTTTTACCTATTTTGACATAAATAATCAAACTAAGAGTTTTGAAAGTAAACAAGCCAAGTAAAATCATTAAGATGTCACAAAGCTTATTGTAAATGGAAATCGTTGTTTTTAGCCTTAACTTCACGTAAGAAACGTAGGACATAGGACGATAACGAAGTTTTAACGATTTTGTATAAAATCATAATTCTGTTTGTCTTAAAATTTAACAAGACGAGTATAAACTTATTTTATCTACAAACGCTTATTTTTAATAGAAATCGTTGTTTTAAGCCTTAACTTCACATAGAAAACGTGGGAAATTGAACTATAATGAAGTTTTACCCATTTTGACATAAATAATCAAACTAAGAGTTTTGAAAGTAAACAAGGCGAGTATAATCATTAAAGCTTTCACAAAGCTTATTGTAACTAGAAATAGTTGTTTTAAGCCTTAACTTCACATTGAAAACGTGGGAAATCGAACTATAATGAAGTTTTATCTATTTTGGCATAAATAATCAAACTAAGAGTTTTGAAAGTAAGCAAGCCAAGTATAATCATTAAGATGTCACAAAGCTTATTTTGACTAGAAATCGTTGTTTTTAGCCTTGACTTCACGTAACGAACGTGGGACATAGGACGATAATGAAGTTTTAACGATTTTATATAAAATCATAATTCTAATAGTCTTAAAATTTAACAAGACGAGTATAAACATATTTTATCTTCAAACGCTTATTTTTAATAGAAATCATTGTTTTAAGCCTTAACTTCACATTGGAAACGTTGGAAATCGAACTATAATGAAGTTCTACCCATTTTGATACAAATAAAGAAACTAAGAGTTTTCAAAGTAAAAAAGCCGAGTGTAATCAGTAAAGCTTTCACAAAGCTTATTGTGACTATAAATAGTTGTTTTACGCCTTAACCTCACATTGAAAACGTGGGAAATCGAACTATAATGAAGTTTTACTCATTTTGACATAAATAATCAAACTAAGAGTTTTGAAAGTAAATAAGCTGAGTATAATCATTAGGATGTCACAAATATTATTGTGACTAGAAATCATTAAATTAAGCCTTAACTTTCCGTAGGGAACGTGGAAATAGGTCGATAATTAAGTTTCAACGATTTTTGATAAAATCATAATTATATGAGTTTTAAAATTTAACAAGCTGAGAATAAACATATTTTATCTACAAACGCTTATTTTGAATAGAAATCGTTGTTTTAAGCCTTAACTTCATATTGGAAACGTTGGAAATCGAACTATAATTATCTTTTACCCATTTTGATACAAATAATCAAACTAAGAGTTTTCAAAGTAAACAAGCTGATATTAATCATTAAAGCTTTCACAAAGCTTATTGTGACTAGAAATAGTTGTTTTAAGCCTTAACTTCACATTGAAAACGTTGGAAATCGAACAATAATGAACTTTTATCCATTTTGACATATATAATATAACAAAGAGTTTTGAAAGCAAACAACCTGAGTAAAATCATTAAGATGCCACAAAGCTTATTGTGACTAGATATCGTTGTTTTCAGCCTCAACTTCACGTAGGGAACTTGGGACATAGGACGTAAATGAAGTTTTAACGATTTTGTATAAAATCATAGTTCTAATAGTTTTAAAATTTAACAAGACGAGCATAAACATATTTTATCTACAAGCACTTATTTTTAACAGAAATCGTTGTTTTAAGCCTTACCTTCACATAGGAAACGTTGGAAATCGAACTATAATGATCTTTTACCCATTTTGATACAAATAATCAAACTAAGAGTTTTTAAAGTAAAGAAGCCGAGTTTAATCATTAAAGCTTTCACAAAGCTTATTGTCACTAGAAATAGTTGTTTTAAGCCTTAACTTCACATTGAAAACGTGGGAAATCGAACTATAATGAAGTTTAACCCATTTTGACATAAATAATCAAACTAAGAGTTTTAAAAGTAAACAAGCCAAGTATAATCATTAAGATGTCACAAAGCTTATTTTGACTAGAAATCCTTGTTTTTAGACTTAACTTCACGTAAGAAACGTAGGAAATAGGACGATAACGAAGTTTTAACGATTTTGTATAAAATCATAATTCTAATTGTCTTAAAATTTAACAAGACGAGTATAAACTTATTTTATCTACAAACGCTTATTTTTAATAGAAATCGTTGTTTTAAGCCTTAACTTCACATTGGAAACGTGGGGAAAAGAACTATAATGAAGTTTTACCCATTTTGACATAAATAATCAAACAAAGAGTTTTGAAAGTAAACAAGCCGAGTATAATTATTAAAGCTTTCACAAAGCTAATTGTGACTAGAAATAGTTGTTTTCAACCTTAACTTCACATTAAAACGTGAGAAATCGAACTATAATGAAGTTTTACACATTTTGACATAAATAATCAAACTAAGAGTTTTGAAAGTAAACAAGCCAAGTATAATCATTTAGATGTCACAAAGCTTATTGTGACTAGAAATCGTTGTTTTTAGCCTTAACTTCACGTAAGGAACGTGGGACATAGGACGATAATGAAGTTTTAACAATTACGTATAAAATCATAATTCTAATAGTCTTAAAATTTAACAAGATGAGCATAATCAAACTAAGAGTTTTGAAAGTAAAGCTTTCACAAAGTTTATTGTGACTAGAAATAGTTGTTTTAAGCCTTAACTTCACATTGAAAACGTGGGAAATCGAACTATAATGAAGTTTTACCCATTTTGACATAAATAATCAAACTAAGAGTTTTGAAAGTAAACAAACCCGAGAAAAATCATTAAGATGTCACAAAGCTTATTGTGACTAGAAATCGTTGTTTTCAGCCTTAACTTCACGTAGGGAATGTGGGACATAGGACGATAATGAAGTTTTAACGATTTTGTATAAAATCATAGTTCTAATAGTTTTAAAATTTAACAAGACGAGCATAAACATATTTTATCTACAAATGGTTATTTTTAATAGAAATCATTGTTTTAAGCCTTAACTTCACATTGGAAACGTGGGAAATCGAACTATAATGAAGTTTTAACCATTTTGACAGAAATAATCAAACTAAGAGTTTTGAAAGTAAACAAGCCGAGTATAATCATTAAGATTTCACAAAGCTTATTGTGACTCGAAATCGTTGTTTTTAGCCTTAACTTCACGTAAGGAACGTGGGACATAGGACGATAATGAAGTTTTAACGATTATGTATAAAATCAAAATTCTAATAGTCTTAAAATTTAACAAGAAGAGCATAAACATATTTTATCTTCAAACGCTTATTTTTAATAGAAATCGTTTTTTTAAGCCTTAACTTCACATTGGAAACATTGGAATTCAAACTATAATGAAATTTTTCCCATTTTGCAAAAAATAATCAAACTAAGAGTTTTGAAAGTATACAAGCCGAGTATAATCATTAAAGCTTTCACAAAGCTTATTGTGACTAGAAATAGTTGTTTTACGCCTTAACCTCACATTGAAAACGTGGAAAATCGAACTATAATGAAGTTTTACCCATTTTAACATAAATAATCAAACTAAGAGTTTTGAAAGTAAATAAGCCGAGTATAATCATTAAGATGTCACAAAGCTTATTGTGACTAGAAATCATTGTTTTCAGCCTTAACTTCCCGTAGGGAACGTGGAAACAGGTCGATAATTAAGTTTCAACGATTTTTGATAAAATCATAATTATATGAGTTTTAAAATTTAAAAAGTTGAGAATAAACATATTTTATCTACAAACGGTTATTTTGAATAGAAATCGTTGTTGTAAGCCTTAACTTCACATTGGAAACGTTGGAAATCGAACTATAATGATCTTTTACCATTTTGATACAAATAATCAAACTAAGAGTTTTCAAAGTAAACAAGCCGATATTAATCATTAAAGCTTTCACAAAGCTTATTGTGACTAGAAATAGTTGTTTTAAGCCTTAACTTCACATTGAAAACGTTGGAAATCGAACAATAATGAACTTTTACCCATTTTGACATATATAATATAACTAAGAGTTTTGAAAGCAAACAACCCGAGTAAAATCATTAAGATGACACAAAGCTTATTGTGACTAGATATCGTTGTTTTCAGCCTTAACTTCACGTAGGGAACGTGGGACATAGGACGTAAATGAAGTTTTAACGATTTTGTATAAAATCATAGTTCTAATAGTTTTAAAATTTAACAAGATGAGCATAAACATATTTTATCTACAAGCACTTATTTTTAATAGAAATCGTTGTTTTAAGCCTTGCCTTCACATTGGAAACGTTGGAAATCGAACTATAATGATCTTTTATCCATTTTGATACAAATAATCAAACTAAGAGTTTTTAAAGTAAACAAAACTTATTGTAACTAGAAATCCTTGTTTTGAGCATTAACTTCACGTAGGGAATGTGGGAAATCGGACGATAATGAAGTTTTACCCATTTTGTATCAAATCCTCAACTTAAGAGTTTAGAAATTCAACAAGCTGAGAATAGTTGTAATTTTATTACAAAGCTTAATGTGACAAGAAATCGTTGTTGTTTTGAGGTTTAACTTCAAGGAGGAAATGTCGAAAATCGGACGTTAATGAAGTTTTACCTATTTTTTATCAAATAATCATCCTAAGAGTTTTGAAATTCAACAACCCGAGAATAATCATATTTCTATTACAAAGCTTAATGTGACAAGAAATCGTTGTTCTTAGCCTAAACTTCATGTACAGAATAAATTCAAAAATAATAAAATTTAACCCATTTTGTATCGGATCATCATTCCAAGAGTTTTCCAATTTAACAAAGCCGAGAATTATGAAAATTCTGTTACAAAGCTTATTGTGACTAGAAATCATTTTATTGAGCCTTAACTTCACGTAGGGAACGAGGGAAATCGAATGATGATGTAAATTTTCCCAATTTGTATCAAATCATCATCCTCGAAGTTTTAAAATTCAACAAGGAGAGATTAATCATAATTCTATTATAAAGCTTACTTTGACAAGAAATCGTTGTTTTGAGACTTAACTTTACGTAAGGAACAGGGAAAATTGGACGATAATATCGTTTTGCCCAGTTTGTATCAAATCATCGTCCTCGAAGTTTTGAAATTCAACTTCACAGAATAATCATAATTCTATTACAAACATTATTGTGACAAGAAACCGTTGTTTTGACCCTAAACTTCACGTTGGGAATGTGGAAAATCGGACGATAATGAAGTTTTACCCATTTTCTATCTAATAATTATCCTAAGAGTTTTGATATTCAACAAGCCGAGAATAATTACATTTCATTTACAAAGCTTAATATGACATGAAATCGTTGTTTTGAGCCTTAACTTCACGTAGGTAACGTGAAAAATCGAACGATAATATAGTTTTACCCATTTTGTAGCAAATCATTATCCTATAAGTTTTGAAATTCAACAAGCAAAGAAGAAGTATCATAATTCTATTACAATGCTTATTCTAACAAGAAGTCGTTGTTTTGAGATAACTTCAAATAGGGAATGTGGGAAATCGAACGATAATGAAGTCTTACCCATTTTGTAATAAATATTTATCCAAAGAGTTTTAAAATTCAACAAGCTGAGAATAATCATAATTATTTAAAGCTTATTGTGACTAGAAATCGTTGTTTTGAGCATTAACTTCACGTAGGGGACGTGGAAAATCAGACGATAATAAAATTTTACCCATTTTGTATCAAATCATTATTTTAAGAGTTTAGAAAATCAAAAAGTTGAGGATAATCGTAATTCTATTATAGAGCTTAATGTGATAAGAAATCATTGTTTTGAGCCATAACTTCACATAGGGAACGTGGTATATCGGACGATAAAGAAGTTTTACCTATAGTGTATCAAATAGTCATTATAAGAGTTTTGAAATTTAACAAGATGAGAATAATCATAATTCTATTACAAAGCTTATTGTAAAAAAATTGTTATTTTGAGCCTTAACTTCACGTAGGGAACGTGGAAAAATGGACGATAACGAAGTATTACCCATTTTTTAACAAATAATTACCCTAAGAGTTTTGAAATTCAACTAGCCGAGAATGATTATATTTCATTTAGAATGTGAAAAGAAATCATTGTTTTGTGACTTAACTTTATGTAGGGAATGTGAAAAATCAAAAGATAATGTAGTTTTGCCCATTTTGTATCAAATCATCATCTTAAGAGTTTAGAAATTCAACAAGCTGAGAATAGACGTAATTTTTTTACAAAGATTAATGTGGCAAGAAATCATTGTTGTTTTGAGGCTTAACTTCACGTAGGGAATGTGAAAAGTCAGACGTTAATGAAGTCTTACCTATTTTCTATCAAATAATCATCCTAAGAGTTTTGAAATTGAACAACTCGAGAATAATCATATTTCTAGTACAAAGATTAATGTGACAAGAAATCGTTGTTCTTAGCCTTAACTTCATGTACAGAACGTAGGAAATCCGAATATAATAAAGTTTAACCCATTTTATATCGGATCATCATTACAAGAGTTTTGCAATTTAAGAAAGCCGGGAAGAATGAAAATTATGTTACAAAGCTTATTGTGACTAGAAATCGTTGTTTTGAGCCTTAACTTCAAATAGGGAATGAGGGAAATCGAATAATGATGTAATGTTGCCCAATTTGTATCAAATCATCATCCTCGAAGTTTTAAAATTCAACAAGGAGAGATTAATCATAATTCTATTATAAAGCTTACTATGACAAGAAATCGTTGTTTTGAGCCCTAACTTCATGTAAGGAACGTGAGAAATTTGACGATAATATCGTTTTGTCCAGTTTGTATGAAATCATCGTCCTCGAAGTTTTGAAATTCAACTTCACAGAATAATCATAATTCTATTACAAATATTATTGTGACAAGAAATCGTTGTTTTACCCATTTTCTATCTAATAATCATCCTAAGAGTTTTGATATTCAACAAGCCGAGAATAATCATATTTCATTTACAAAGCTTAATGTGACATGAAATCGTTGTTTTGAGCCTTAACTTCACGTAGGGAATGTGAAAAATCGGACGATAATATAGTTTTACCCATTTTGTATCAAATCATCATCCTGTGAGTTTTGAAATTCAACAAGCAAAGAAGAAGTATCATAATTCTATTACAATGCTTATTCTAACAAGAAATCGTTGTTTTGAGATAACTTCACGTAGGGAATGTGAGATATCGAATGATAATAAAGTCTCACCCATTTTGTATTAAATATTCATCATAAGAGTTTTGAAATTCAACAAGCAGAGAATAGTCATAATTCTGTAAAGCTTATTGTGACTAGAAATCGTTGTTTTGAGCATTAACTTCACATAGGGGACGTGGGAAATTGGACAATATTGAAGTTTTACCCATTTTGTATAAAATCATCATTTAAAGAGTTTAGAAAATCAAAAAGTTGAGGATAATCGTATTTCTATTACAGAGCTTAATGTGATAAGAAATCGCTGTTTTGAGCTTTAACTTCAGGAAGGGAAAGTGGTACATCGGACGATAAAGAAGTTTTACCCATAGTGTCTCAAATAGTCATTATAAGAGTTTTAAAATTCAACAAGACGAGAATAATCATAATTCTATTACAAAGCTTATTGTAATAAAATCGTTATTTTGAGCCTTAACTTCACGTAGGGAACGTTAGAAATTGGACGATAATAAAGTATTGCCCATTTTTTAACAAATAGTCATTCTAAGAGTTTTGAAATTCAACTAGCCAAGAATTATCTTATTTCATTTACAAAGCTTTTCATGAATAAAAATCGTTGTTTTGTGCCTTAACTTCATGTAGAGAATGTGAAAAATCGAAAGATAATGTAGTTTTGCTTATTTTTTTATCAAATCATCATCTTAAGAGTTTAGAAAATTAACAAGCTGAGAATAGTCGTAATTTTGTTACAAAGCTTAATGTGACAAGAAATCGTTTTTTATTTTAGGCTTAACTTCATGGGGGGAATGTGGGAAATCGAGCGTTAATGAAGTTTTACCAATTTTCTATCAAATAATCATCCTAAGAGTTTTGAAATTCAACAACTCGAGAATAATCATATTTCAGTTACAAAGCTTAATGTGACAAGAAATCGTTGTTCTTAGCCTTAGCTTCACGTACAGAATGTAGGAAATCGAAAAATAATAAAGGTTAACCCGTTTGGTATCAGATCATTGTTACAAGAGTTTTGTAATTTAACAAAGCCGAGAATAATGAAAATTCTGTTACAAAGCTTATTGTGAGTAGAAATTGTTGTTTTGAGCGTTAACTTCATGTAGGGAATGAGGGAAATCAAATGATGATGTAATTTTGTCCAATTTGTATCAAGGCATCATCCATGAAGTTTTAAAATTCAACAAGGAGAGATTAATCGTAATTCTATTACAAAGCTATCTGTGACAAGAAATCGTGGTTTTGTGCCTTAACTTCACGTAAGGAACGTGGAAAATCGGACGATAATATCGTTTTTCCCAGTTTGTATCAAATCATCGTCCTCGAAGTTTTGAAATTCAACTGCACAGAATAATCATAATTCTATTACAAACATTATTGTGACAAGTAATCATTGTTTTGACCCTAAACTTCACATTGGGAACGTGAATAATCAGACGATAATGAAGTTTTACCCATTTCTATCTAATAATCATCCTAAGAGTTTTGATATTCAACAAACTGAGAATAATCACATTTCATTTACACAGCTTACTGCGACATGAAATCATTGTTTTGAGCCTTAACTTCACGTAGGGAATGTGGGAAATCGAATGATAATTAAGTCTTACCCATTTTGTATTAAATATTCATCCTAAGAGTTTTGAAATTCAACATGCCGAAAATAATCATAATTCTGTAAAGCTTATTGTGACTAGAAATCATTGTTTTGAGCATTAACTTCACGTATGTAACGTGAGAAATCAGACGATAATGAAGTTTTACCCATTTTTTATCAAATCATCATTTTAAGAGTTTAGAAAATCAAAAAGTTGAGGATAATCGTAATTCTGTTACAGAGCTTAATGTGATAAATAATCGTTGTTTTGAGCCATAACTTCACGTAAGGAATGTGGTAAATCAGACGATAAAGAAGTTTTTCCCATTGTGTATCAAATAGTCATTATAAGAGTTTTTAAATTAAACAAAACTAGAATAATCATAATTCTATTACAAAGCTTATTGTAACAAAAAATCGTTATTTTGAGCCTTAACTTCACGTAGGAAACGTAGGAAATCGGACGATAATGAAGTATTACCCATTTTGTAACAAATAATCATCCTAAGAGTTTCAAAATTCAACTAGACAAGAATGATCATATTTCATTTACAAAGGTTATTGTGAATAGAAATCGTTGTTTTGTGCCTTAACTTCATGTAGGGAATGTGGGAAATCGGAAGATAATGTAGTTTTTCCCATTTTGTATCAAATCATCATCTTAAGAGTTTAAAAATTCAACAAGCTGAGAATAGTCGTTATTTTTTTACAAAGTTTAATGTGACAAGAAATCGTTGTTGTTTTGTGGCTTAATGTCAAGGAGGGAATGTGAGAAACCAGACGTAAATGAAGTTTTATCTATTTTCTATCAAATAATTATCCTAAGAGTTGAAATTCAACAACCCGAGAATAAGCATAATTCTGTTATAAAGCTTAATGTGACAAGAAATCGTTGTTTTGAGCCGAAACTTAACATAAGGAATGCGGGAAATCGGACAATAATATCGTTTTACCCAGTTTGTATGAAATCATCGTCCTCGAAGTTTTGAAATTCTACTTCACAGAATAATCATAATTCTATAAAAAACAATATTGTGACAAGAAATCGTTGTTTTGACAGTAACCTATTTTCTTTCTAATAATTATCCTAAGAGTTTTGATATTCAACAAGCCGAGAATAATCAAATTTCATTTGCAAAGCTTAATGTGAAATAAAATCATTGTTTTGAGCACTAACTTCACGTTGGGAACGTGAAAAATCGGACAATAATATAGTTTTACCCATTTTGTATCAAATCATCATCCTGTGAGTTTTGAAATTCAACAAGCAAAGAAGAAGAATCATAATTCTATTACAAAATTCTTATTCTAACAAGAAATCGTTGTTTTGAGATAACTTCACGTGGGGAATGTGGTAAATCGGACAATAATGAACTCTTACCCATTTTTTATTAAATATTCATCCTAAGAGATTTGAAATTCAATAAGCCGAGAATAATCATAATTCTGTAAAGCTTATTGTGACTAGAAATCGTTGTTTTAAGCATCAACTTCACGTGGGGAACGTGGGAAATCGGACAATAATGAAGTTTTACCCATTTTGTATTAAATCATCATTTTAAGAGTTTAGAAAATCAAAAGTTGAGGATAATCTTAATTCTGTTACAGTGCTTAATATGATAAGAAAGCGTTGTTTTTAGCCAAAACTTCATGTAGGGAACGTGGTGATAAAGAAGTTTTATCCATTGTATATCAAATAGTCATTATAAGAGTTTTGAAATTCAACAAGCCTAGAATAATCATAATTCTATTACAAAGCTTATTGTAAAAAAAAATCATTTTTTTTAGCCTTAACTTCTCGTAGTGAAAGTGGAAAATCGGACGATAATGAAGTATTACCCATTTTGTAACAAAGAATCATCCTAAGAGTTTTAAAATTCAACTAGCCGAGAATGAGCATATTTCATTTACAAAGCATATTGTGACTAGAAATCATTGTTTTGAGCATTAACATCACGTGGAGAACGTGGGAAATCGGACGATAATGATGTTTTACTCATTTTGTATCAAATCATCATCTTAAGAGTTTAGAAATTCAACAAGCTGAGAATAGTAGTAATTTTGTTAAAAAGCTTAAGGTGACAAGAAATCATTCTTGTTTTGAGGCTTAACTTCACGAAGGGAATGTGGGAAATCGAATGTTAATGAAGTTTTACCTATTTTCTATTAAATAATCATCCTTAGAGTTTTGAAATTCACAACCCGAGAATAATCATATTTTTGTTACAAAGCTTAATGTGACAAGAAATCGTTGTTCTTAGCCTTAACTTCACGTACAGAACGTAGGAAATCCGAAAATAATAAAGTTTAACCCGTTTTGTATCAGATAAATATTACAAGAGTTTTGTATTTTAACAAAGCCGAGAATAATGAAAATTCTATTTCAAAGCTTATTATTAGTAGAAATCATTATTTTTAGCCTTAATTTCACATAGGGAACAAGGGAAATCAAATGATGATGTAATTTTGCCAAATTTGTATCCTGTCATCATCCTCGAAGTTTTAAAATTCAACATGGACTGATTAATCATAATTCTATTACAAAGCATATTGTGACAATAAATCATTGTTTTGAACCTTACCTTCACGAAAGAAACGTGGGAAATCGAACGATAATATCGTTTTGCCTAGTTTGTATCAAATCATCATCCTCGAAGTTTTGAAAATCAACTCTATAGAATAATCATAATTCTGTTACAAACGTTATGGTGACAAGAAATCGTTGTTTTGACCCTAAACTTCACGTTGGGAACATGAAAAATCGGACGATAGGGAAGTTTTACCTATTTTCTATCTAATAATCATCCTAAGAGTTTTGATATTCAATAAGCCGAGAATAATTACATTTCATTTACAAAGCTTAATATGACATGAAATCGTTGTTTTGAGCCTTAACTTCAGGTAGGGAACCTGGGAAATCATACAAAAATATAGTTTTACCCATTTTGTATAAAATCATCATCCTTTGAGTTTTGAAATTCAACAAGCAAAGAAGAAGAATCATAATTCTATTACAATGCTTATTCTAACAAGAAATCATTTTTTTTAGATAACTTCACGTAGGGAATGTGGGAAATCGGAAGATAATGAAGTCTTACCTATTTTGTTTTAAATATTCATCGTAAGAGTTTTGAAATTCAACATGCTGAGAATAATCGTAATTCAGTAAAGCTTTTTGCGACTAGAAATCATTGTTTTGAGCATTAACTTCACGTAGGGAACGTGAAAAATCAGACGATAATGAAGTTTTACCCATTTTATATCAAATCATCATTTTAAGAGTTTAGAAAATCAAAAAGTTGTGGATAATCGTAATTCGGTTACAGAGCTTAATTTGATAAGAAACTGTTTTTTTCAGCCATAACTTCACGTAGGAAATGTGGTAAATCGGGTGATAAAGAAGTTTTACCCATTGTGTATCAAATATTTATTATAAGAGTTTTGAAGTTCAACAAGACTAGAATAATCATAATTCTATTACAAAGCTTATTTTAGCAAAAAATCGTTATTTTGAGCCTAAACTTCACGTAGGGAATGTGGGAAATTGGACGATAATGAAGTATACCCATTTTGTAACAAATAATCATCCTAAGAGTTTTGAAATTCAACTAGCCAAGAATGATCATATTTCATTTACAAAGCTTATTGTGAATAGAAATCGTTGTTTTGTGCCTTAACTTCATGTAGGGAATGTGGGAACACGGAAGATAATGTAGTTTTGCCGATTTTGTATCAAATCATCATCTTAAGAGTTTAAAAATTAAACAAGCAGAGAATAGTCGTAACGTTGTTACAAAGCTTAATGTGATAAGAAATCGTTGTTGTTTTGAGGCTTAACTTCATGGAGGGAATGTGGGAAATCGGACGTTAATGAAGTTTTACCTATTTTTTATCAAACAATCATACTAAGAGTTAAAATTCAACAACCCGAGAATAATCATATTTCTATTACAAAGCTTAATGTGAAAAGAAATCGTTGTTTGGAGCCGAAACTTCACGTAAGGAACGAGGGAAATCAAACGATAATATCGTTTTGCCCAGATTGTATGAAATCATCGTCCTCGAAGTTTTGAAATTCAACTTCACAGAATAATCATAATTCTATTACAAACATTATTGTGACAAGAAATCGTTGTTTTGACCCTAAACTTCACGTTGGGAACGTGAAAAATTGAATGATAATGAAGTTTTACCCATTTTCAATCTAATAATCATCCTGAGAGTTTTGATATTCAACAAGCCGAGAATAATCACATTTCATTTACAAAGCTTAATGTGACATGAAATCGTTGTTTTGAGCATTAACTTCACGTAGGGAACGTGGAAAATCGGACGATAATATAGTTTTACCCGTTTATTATCAAATCATCATCCTGTGAGTTTTGAAATCCAACAAGCAAAGAAAAAGAATCATAATTCTATTGCAATGCTTATTCTAACAATAAATCGTTGTTTTGAGATAACTTCACGTAGGGAATGTGGTAAATCGGACGATAATGAAGCCTTACCCATTTTTTATTAAATATTCATCCTAAGCGTTTTGAAATTCAACAAGCCGAGAATAATCATAATTCTGTAAAGCTTATTGTGACTAGAAATCATTGTTTTGAGCATTAACTTCACATAGGAAATATGAGAAATCGGACGATAATGAAGTTTTACCTATTTTGTATCAAATCATCATTTTAAGAGTTTAGAAAATCAAAAAGTTTAGGATAATCGTAATTCAGTTATGGAGCTTAATCTGATAAGAAATCGTTGTTTTTAGCCATAACTTCACGTAGAGAACATGGTGATAAAGAAGTTTTACCAATGTGTATCAAATAGTCATTATAAGAGTTTTTAAATTCAACAAGCCTAGAATAATTATAATTCTATTGCAAAGCTTATTGTAACAAAAAATCATTTTTTTGAGCCTTAACTTCACGAAGAGAACGTGGGAAATCGGACGATAATGAAGTATTACCCATTACGTAACAAAAAATCATCGTAAGAGTTTTAAAATTCAACTAGCTGAGAATAATCATATTTCATTTACAAAGCTTATTGTGACTAGAAATCGTTGTTTTGAGCATTAACTTCACGTGGGGAACGTGGGAAATTGGACGATAATGAAGTTTTACCCATTTTGTATCAAATCATCATCTTAATAGTTCAGAAATTCAACAAGCTGAGAATAGTCATAGTTTTGTTACAAAGCTTAATGTGACACGAAATCGTTGCTGTTTTGAGGCTTAACTTCTTGGAGGGAATGTGGGAAATCGGACGTTAATGAAGTTTTACCTATTTTTCATCAAATAATCATCCAAAGAGTTTTAAAATTCAACAACCCAAGAATAATCATATTTCTGTTACAAAGCTTAATGTAACAAGAAATCGTTGTTCTTAGCCTTAACTTTACGTACAGAACGTATGAAATCCAAAAATAATAAAGTTTAACCCGTTTTGTATCAGATCAATATTACAAGAGTTTTGTATTTAACAAAGCCGAGAATAATGAAAATTCTATTCCAAAGCTTATTGTGAGTAGAAATCATTGTTTTGAGCCTTAACTTCATGTAGGAAATAAGGGAAATCAAATGATGATATAATTTTGCCCAATTTATATCCAGTCATCATCCTCGAAGTTTTAAAATTCATCATAGAGAGATTAATCATAATTCTATTACAAAGCATACTGTGACAAGAAATCGTTGTTTTGAGCCTTACCTTCACGAAAGGAACGTGGGAAATCGGACGATAATATCATTTTGCCTAGTTTGTATCAAATCATCGTCCTCGAAGTTTTGAAAATCAACTTCATAGAATAATCATAATTCTATTACAAACATTATTGTAACAAGAAATCATTGTTTTGACCTTGAACTTCACGTTGGGAATGTAGAAAATCGGACGATAATGAAGTTTTACCTATTTTCTATCTAATAATCATCCTAAGAGTTTTGATACGCAACAAGCCGAGAATAATCACATTTCATTTACACAGCTTAATGTGACATGAAATCGTTGTTTTGAGCCTTAACATCACGTAGGGAATGTGAAAAATTGGACGAAAATAAAGTTTTACCCATTTTGCATCAAATCATCATCCTCTGAGTTTTAAAATTCAGCAAGCAAAGAAAAAGAATCATAATTCTATTACAATGCTTATTCTAACAACAAATCATTGGTTTGAGATAACTTCACGTAGGGAATGTGGGAAATCGGACAATAATGAAGTCTTACCCATTTTGTATTAAATATTCATCCTAAGAGTTTTGAAATTCAAGAAGCTGAGAATAATCGTAATTCTGTAAAGTTTATTGTGACTAGAAATAGTTGTTTTGAGCATCAACTTCACGTAGGGAACGTGGTAAATCGGACGATAATGAAATTTTACCCATTTATTATCAAATCATCATCTTAAGCATTTAGAAAATAAAAAAAGTTGAGGATAATCGTAATTCAGTTACAGAGCTTAATGTGACAAGAAATCGTTGTTTTAAGCCATAACATCACGTAGGGAACATGGTAAATCAAACGATAAAGAAGTTTTACCATTGTGTATCAAATAGTCATTATAAGAGTTTTAAAATTCAACAAGCTTAGAATAATCATAATCCTATTAAGCTTATTGTAACAAAAAATCTTTTTTTTGAGCCTTAACTTCACGTAGAGAACGTGGGAAATCGGACGATAATGAAGTGTTACCCATTTTGTAACAAAAATTCATCCTAAGAGTTTTAAAATTCAACTAGCCAAGAATGATCATATTCCATTTACAAAGCTTATTTTGAATAGAAATCATTGTTTTGTACCTTAACTTCATGTTGGAAATTTGGGAAATAGAAAGATAATGTAATTTTGCCCATTTGGTATCAAATCATCATCTTAAGCATTTAGAAATTCAACAAGACGAGAATAGTCGTAATTTTATTACAAAGCTTAATGTAACAAGAAATCGTTGTTGTTTTGAGGCTTAACTTCAATGAGGGAATGTGCGAAATTAGACGATAATGAAGTTTTACCCATTTTGTATCATTAAATAATCAGTCTAACAGTTTTGAAATTTAACAAGCCAAGAAAAATCATAATTCTCTTACTAAGCATAATGTGATAAGAAAACATTGTTCTTAGCCATAACTTCACGTACAGAACGTAGAAAATCGAAAAATAATAAAGTTTAACCCGTTTTGTATCAGATAATCATTACAAGAGTTTTGTAATTTAACAAAGCCGAGAATAATGAAAATTCTGTTACAAAGCTGATTGTGGTTGGAAATCGTTGTTTTGAGCCTTAACTTTACGTAGGGAATGAGGGAAATCGAATGATGATGTAATTTTGTCCAATTTGTATCAAATCATCATCCTCGAAGTTTTAAAATTCAACAAGGAGAGATTAATAATATTTATATTACAAATCTTACTGTGACAAGAAATCATTGTTTTGAGCCTTAACTTCACGTAAGGAACGTGGAAAATCGGACAATAACATCATTTTGCCTAGTTTGTATCAAATCATCGTCCTCGAAGTCTTGAAATTCAATTTCATAGAATAATCAAATAATCGTTGTTTTGACCCGAAACTTCACATTGGGAACGTGAAAAATTGGACGATAATGATATTTTACCCATTTTCTATCTAGTAATCATCCTAAGAGTTTTGATATTCAACAAGCCGAGAATAATCACATTTCATTTACAATCACATTTCATTTACAAAGCTTAATGTTTCATGAAATCGTTGTTTTCAACCTTAACTTCACGTAGGGAATGTGGAAAATCAAACAATAATATAGTTTTACCCATTTTATATCAAATCATCATCCTTTGAGTTTTGAAATTCAACAAGCAAAGAAAAAGAATCATAATTCTATTACAATGCTTATTCTAACAAGAATTCGTTGTTTTGAGATAACTTCACGTAGGAAATGTAGGAAATCGGATGATAATAAAGTCTTACCCATTTTGTATTAAATATTCATCCTAAGAGTTATAAAATTCAACAAGCCAAGAATAAACATAATTCTTTAAAGCTTATTGTAACTAGAAATCATTGTTTTAAACATTAACTTCACATAGGGAACGTAGGAAATCGGATGATAATGAAGTTTTACCCATTCTGTTTCAAATCATCATTTTAAGAGTTTAGAAAATCAAAAAGTTGAGGATAATCGTAATTCTGTTACAGAGCTTAATAAGATAAGAAATCGTTGTTTTTAGAGATAACTTCACGTAGGGAACGTGGTAAATCGGATGATAAAGGAGTTTTACCCACTGTGTGTCAAATAGTTATTATAAGAGTTTTAAAATTCAACAAGCCTAGAATAATTATAATTCTATTACAAAGCTTATTGCGACATAAAATCATTTTTTTAGCCTTAACTTCACGTAAGAAACGTGGGAAATCTGACGATAATGAAGTTTTACCTATTTTCTATCAAATAATTATCCAAAGAGTTTTGAAATTCAACAACTCGAGAATAATCATATTTCTGTTACAAAGCTTAATGTGACAAGAAATCGTTGCTCTTAGCCTTAACTTCACGTACAGAATGTAGGAAATCGAAAAATAATAAAGTTTAACCCGTTTTGATTCAGATCATCATTACAAGAGTTTATTAATTTAATAAAGCCGAGACTAATGAAAATTCTGTCACAAAGCTTATTGTGAGTTGAAATCATTATTTTGAGCCTTAACATCACGTGGGGAATGAGGGAAATCAAATGATAATATAATTTTGCCAAATTTGTATCAAGTCATCATCCACAAAGTTTTAAAATTCAACAAGGAGACATTAATTATAATTCTATCACAAAGTTTACTGTGACAAGAAATCGTTGTTTTGAGCCTTAACTTCACGTTAGAAACGTGGGAAATCGGTCGATAATATCGTTTTGCTCAGTTTGTATCGAATCATCGTCCTCGAAGTTTTGAAATTCAACTTCACAGAATAATCATAATTCTATTACAAACATAATTGTGAAAAGAAATCGTTGTTTTGACTGTAAACTTCACGTTTGGAACGTGGAAAATCGGACGATAATGAAGTTTTACCCATTTTCTATCTAATAATCATCCTAAGAGTTTTGACATTCAACAAGCCGAGATTAATTACATTTCATTTACAAAGCTTAATGTGACATGAAATCGTTGTTTTGAGCCCTAACTTCACGTAGGGAACGTGAAAAATTGAACGATAATGAAGTCTTACCCATTTTGCATTAAATATTCATCCTAAGAGTTTTGAAATTCAACAAGCTGAGAATAATCATAATTCTGTAAAGCTTCTTGTGACTAGAAATCGTTGTTTTGAGCATTAACTTCACGTAGGGAACGTGAAAAATCAGACGATAATGAAGTTTTACCCATTTTGTATCAAATCATCATTTTAAGAGTTTAGAAAATCAAAAAGTTGAGGATAATCGTAATTCTGTTACAGAGCTTAATGTGATAAGAATTCATTGTTTTGAGCCATAACTTCATGTAGGGAACATGGTAAATCGGACGATAAAGAAGCTTTACCCATTGTGTATCAAATAGTCATTATAAGAGGTTTGTAATTCAACAAGACTAGAATAATCATAATTCTATTACAAAGCTTATTGTAACAAAAAATCGTTATTTTGAGCCTTAACTTCACATAGGAAACGTGGGAAATCGGACGATGATGAAGTATTACCCATTTTGTTACAAATAATCATCTTAAGAGCTTTGAAATTCAACTAGTCGAGAATGATCATATTCCATTTACAAAGCTTATTATGAATAGAAATCATTATTTTGTGCCGTAACTTCATGTAGGGAATGTGGGAAATCGGAAGATAATGTAGTTTTACCCATTTTGTTTCAAATCATCATCTTCAGAGTTAAGAAATTCAAAAAGCTGAGAATAGTCGTAATTTTGTTACAAAGCCTAATGTGACAAGAAATCGTTTTATTTTGAGGCTTAACTTCACGGAGGAAAAGTGGAAAATAGGATGTTAATGAAGTTTTACCTATTTTCTATCAAATAATTATCCTAAGAGTTTTGAAATTCAACAATTCGAGAATAATTATAAATGTGACAAGAAATCCTTGTTTTGATCCTAAACTTCACGTAAGGAACGTGGGAAATTGGACGATAATATTGTTTTGCCCAGTTTGTATCAAATCATCATCGTCGAAGTTTTGAAATTCAACTTCGATGAATAATCAAAATTCTATTAGAAACATTATTGTGACAAGAAATTGTTGTTTTTACCCTAAACTTCACGTTGGGAACGTGAAAAATCGGACGATAATGAAGTTTTACCCATTTTCAATCTAATAATCATTCTAAGAGTTTTGATATTAAACAAGCCGAGAATAATCACATTTCATTTACAAAGCTTAATGTAACATGAAATCGTTGTTTTGAGCCTTAACTTCACGTAGGGAACGTGATAAATTGGACGATAATATAGCATTACCCATTTTGTATCAAATCATCATCCTCTGAGTTTTGAAATTCACCAAGCAAAGAAGAAGAATCATAATTCTATTACAATGCTTATTCTAACAAGAAATCGTTGTTTTGAGATAACTTCACGTAGGGAATGTGGGAAATCAGACGATAATGAAGACTTACCCATTTTGTATTAAATATTCATTCTAGGAGTTTTGAAATTCAACAAGCTGAGAATAATCAAAATTCTGTAAGGCTTATTGTGACTAGAAATCGTTGTTTTGAGTATTAACTTAACGTAGGGAACATGGGAAATCGGACGATAATGAAGTTTTTCCCATTTTGTATTAAATATTCATCCTAAGAGTTTTGAAATTCAACAAGCTGAGAATTATCATAATTCTTTAAAGCTTATTGTGACTAGAAATCGTTGTTTTGAGCATTAACTTCATGTCGGGAACATGGGAAATCGGATGAAAATGAAGTTTTACCCATTTTGTTTCAAATCATCATTTTAAGAGTTTAGAAATTCAACAAGCTGAGAATAGTCATAATTTTGTGACAAAGCTTAGTGTGATAAGAAATCGTTGTTGCTTTGAGGCTTAACTTCATGGAGGGAATGTGGAAAATCGAGCGTTAATGAAGTTTGATGTATTTTCTATCAAATAATTATCCTAAGAGTTTTGAAATTCAACAACCCGAGAATAATCATATTTCAGTTACAAAGCTTAATATGACAAGAAATCGTTGTTCTTAGCCTTAACTTCACGTAAAGAATGTAGGAAATCGAAAAATAATAAAGTTTAACCCGTTTTGTATCAGATCATCATTACAAGAGTTTTGTAATTTAACAAAGCCGAAAATAATGAAAATTCTGTTACAAAGCATATTGTGAGTTGAAATTGTTGTTTTGAGTCTTAGCTTCACATGGGGAACGAGGGAAATCAAATGATGATGTAATTTTGCCAAATTTGTATCAAGTCATCATCTACGAAGTTTTAAAATTCAACGAGGAGAGATTAATCATAATTCTATTACCAAGTTTACTGTGAGAAGAAATCGTTGTTTTGAGCCTTAACTTCACGTAAGGAACGTGGAAAATCGGACGATAATAACGTTTTGCCCAGTTTGTATTAAATCATCGTCCTCAAAATTTTGAAATTCAACTTTACAGAATAATCATAATTCTATCACGAACATTATCGTGAAAAGAAATCATTGTTTTGACCCTAAACTTCACGTTGGGGACGTGGAAAATCGGACGATAATGAATTTTTTCTCATTTTATATCTAATAATCATCCTAAGAGTTTTGATATTCAACAAGCCGAGAATAATCACATTTCATTTACAAAGCTTAATGTGACATGAAATCGTTGTTTTGAGCCTTAACTTCATGTAGGGAACATAAAAAATTAGACGATAATATAGTTTTACCCATTTTGTATCAAATCATCATCCTATGAGTTTTGAAATTCAACAAGCAAAGAAGAAGAATCATAATTCTATTACAATGCTTATTCTAAGAAGAAATCGTTGTTTTGAGATAACTTCACATAGGGAATATAGGAAATAGGACGATAATGAAGTCTTACCCAAGTTGTATTAAATATTCAACCTAAGAGTTTTGAAATTCAACAAGCCGAGAATAATCATAATTCTGTAAAGCTTCTTGTGACTAGAAATCTGTTTTGAGCATAAACTTCATGTAGGGAACGTGAAAAATCGACGGATAATGAAGTTTTACCCATTTTGTATCAAATCATCGTTTTAATACTTTAGAAATTCAAAAAGTTGAGGATAATCATAATTTTGTTACAAAGCTTAATGTGATAAGAAATCGTTGTTTTGAACCATGACTTCATGTATGGAACGTGGTAAATTCGATGATAAAGAAGTTTTACCCATTGTATATCAAATAGTCATTATAAGAGTTTTGAAATTCAATAAGACGAGAATAATCATAATTCTATTACAAAGCTTATTGTAACAAAAAATCATTATTTTGAGCCATAACTTCACGTAGGGAACGTGAGAAATCGGACGATAATGAAGTATTATCCATTTTGTATCAAATCATCATTTTCAGATGTTAGAAAATCAAAAAGTTAAGGATAATCGTAATTCTGTTAGAGAGCTTAATGTGATAAGAAATCGTTGTTTTGAGCCATAACTTCACGTAGGGAACGTGGTAAATCGGACGATAAAAAATTATACCCATTGTGTATCAAATCGTCATTATAAGAGTTTTGAAATTCAACAAAACTAGAAAAATCATAATTCTATTACAAAGCTTATTATAAATAAAATCGTTATTTTGAGCATTAACTTCACGTAGGGCACGTTGAAAATTGGACTATAATGAAGTATTACCCATTTTGTAACAAATAATCATCCTAAAAGTTTTGAAATTCAACTAGACGAGATTGATCATATTTCATCAACAAATCTTATTGTGTATAGAAATCGTTATTTTATGCGTTAACTTCATGTAGGGAATGTTGGAAATTAGAAGATAATGTAGTTTTGCCCATTTTGTATGAAATCATCATCTTAAGAGTTTAAAAATTCAACAAGCTGAGAATAGTCTTAATTTTATTACAAAGCTTAATGTGACAAGAAATCGTTGTTGTTTTGAGGCTTAGCTTCATGGAGGGAATGTGGAAAATCGGACGTTAATGAAGTTTTACCTATTTTCTATCAAATAATCATCCAAAGAGTTTTGAAATTCAACAACCCAAAAATAATCATATTTATGTTACAAAGCTTAATGTGACAAGAAATCATTGTTCTTAGCCTTAACTTCACGTACAGAACGTAGGAAATCGAAAAATAATAAAGTTTAACCCGTTTTGTATCAGATCTTCATTACAAGAGTTTTGTAATTTCAAAAAGCCGAGAATAATGAAAATTATGTTACAAAGCTTATTGTGACTAGAAATCGTTGTTTTGAGCCTTAACTTCATGTAGGGAACGAGAGAAATTGAATGATATTGTAATTTTGTCCAATTTGTATCAAATCATCGTCCCCGAAGTTTTAAGATTCAAGAAGGAGAGATTAATCATAATTCTATTACAAAGCTTACTGTGACAAGAAATCGTTGTTTTGAGTCTTAACTTCAATTAAAGAACGTGGAAAATCGGACGATAAAATCGTTTTGCCCAGTTTGTATCAAATCATCGTCCTCGAAGTTTTTAAATTCGGCTTCATAAAATTATCATAATACTATTACAAACATTATTGTGACAAGAAATCATTGTTTTGACCTTCAATTTCATGTTGGGAACGTGTAAAATTGGACGATAATGAAGTTTTACCTATTTTTTATCTAATAATCATCCTAAGAGTTTGATATTCAATGAGCCGAGAATAATTACATTTGATTTACAAAGCTTAATGTGACATGAAATCGTTGTTTTGAGCCTTAACTTCACGTAGGAAATGTGGAAAATCGGACGATAATATAGTTTTACCCATTTTGTAACAAATCATCATCCTATGAGTTTTGAGATTCCACAAGCAAAGTAGAAGAATTATAATTTTGTTTCAATGCTTATTCTAACAAGAAATCATTTTTTTGAGATAACTTCACGTCGAGAACATGGGAAATCGGACGATAATGAAGTTTTTCCCATTTTGTATTAAAATTCATCCTAAGAGTTTTGAAATTCAACAAGCTGAGAATTATCATAATTCTTTAAAGCTTATTGTGACTAGAAATCGTTGTTTTGAGCATTAACTTCACGTAGGGAACATGGGAAATCGGATGAAAATGAAGTTTTACCCATTTTGTTTCAAATCATCATTTTAAGAGTTTAGAAATTCAACAAGCTGAGAATGGTCGTAATTTTGTGACAAAGCTTAGTGTGATAAGAAATCGTTGTTGCTTTGAGGCTTAACTTCACGGAGGGAATGTGGGAAATCGAGTGTTCATGAAGTTTTATGTATTTTCTATCAAATAATTATCCTAAGAGTTTTGAAATTCAACAACCCGAGAATAATCATATTTTTGTTACAAAGCTTAATATGACAAGAAATCGTTGTTCTTAGCCTTAACTTCATGAACAGAATGTAGGAAATCGAAAAATAATAAAGTATAACCCGTTTTGTATCAGATCATCATTACAAGAGTTTTGTAATTTAACAAAGCCGAAAATAATGAAAATTCTGTTACAAAGCATATTGTGAGTTGAAATTATTGTTTTGAGTCTTAGCTTCACATGGGTAACGAGGGAAATCAAATGATGATGTAATTTTGCCAAATTTGTATCAAGTCATCATCTACGAAGTTTTAAAATTCAACGAGGAGAGATTAATCATAATTCTATTACCAAGTTTACTGTGAGAAGAAATCGTTGTTTTGAGCCTTAACTTCACGTAAGGAACGTGGGAAATCGGACGATAATAACGTTTTACCCAGTTTGTATTGAATCATCGTCCTCAAAATTTTGAAATTCAACTTTACTGAATAATCATAATTCTAGCACGAACATTATCGTGAAAAGAAATCATTGTTTTGACCCTAAACTTCACGTTGGGAACGTGGAAAATCGGACGATAATGAATTTTTTCTCATTTTCTATCTAATAAACATCCTAAGAGTTTTGATATTCAACAAGCCGAGAATAATCACATTTCATTTACAAAGCTTAATGTGACATGAAATCGTTGTTTTGAGCCTTAACTTCACGTAGGGAACGTGAAAAATTAGACGATAATATAGTTTTACCCATTTTGTATCAAATCATCATCCTATGAGTTTTGAAATTCAACAAGCAAAGAAGAAGAATCATAATTCTATTACAATGCTTATTCTAAGAAGAAATCGTTGTTTTGAGATAACTTCACATAGGGAATATGGGAAATAGGACGATAATGAAGTCTTACCCAAGTTGTATTAAATATTCAACCTAAGAGTTTTGAAATTCAACAAGCCGAGAATAATCATAATTCTGTAAAGCTTCTTGTGACTAGAAATCTGTTTTGAGCATAAACTTCATGTAGGGAACGTGAAAAATCGGCGGATAATGAAGTTTTACCTATTTTGTATCAAATCATCGTTTTAATACTTTAGAAATTCGAAAAGTTGAGGATAATCGTAATTTTGTTACAGAGCTTAATGTGATAAGAAATCGTTGTTTTAAACCATGACTTCATGTATGGAAAGTGGTAAATTCGACGATAAAGAAGTTTTACCCATTGTATATCAAATAGTCATTATAAGAGTTTTGAAATTCAATAAGACGAGAATAATCATAATTCTATTACAAAGCTTATTGTAACAAAAAATCATTATTTTGAGCCATAACTTCACGTAGGGAACGTGAGAAATTGGACGATAATGAAATATTATCCATTTTGTATCAAATCATCATTTTCAGATGTTAGAAAATCAAAAAGTTAAGGATAATCGTAATTTTGTTAGAGAGCTTAATGTGATAAGAAATCGTTGTTTTGAGCCATAACTTCACGTAGGGAACGTGGTAAATCGGACGATAAAAAATTATACCCATTGTGTATCAAATAGTCATTATAAGAGTTTTGAAATTCAACAAAACTAGAAAAATCATAATTCTATTACAAAGCTTATTATAAAAAAAATCGTTATTTTGAGCATTAACTTCACGTAGGGAACGTCGAAAATTGGACTATAATGAAGTATTACCCATTTTGTAACAAATAATCATCCTAAAAGTTTTGAAATTCAACTACACGAGATTGATCATATTTCATCAACAAATCTTATTGTGTATAGAAATCGTTATTTTATGCGTTAACTTCATGTAGGGAATGTTGGAAATCGGAAGATAATGTAGTTTTGCCCATTTTGTATGAAATCATCATCTTAAGAGTTTAAAAATTCAACAAGCTGAGAATAGTCGTAATTTTATTACAAAGCTTAATGTGACAAGAAATCGTTGTTGTTTTGAGGCTTAGCTTCACGGAGGGAATGTGGAAAATCGGACGTTAATGAAGTTTTACCTATTTTCTATCAAATAATCATCCAAAGAGTTTTGAAATTCAACAACCCAAAAATAATCATATTTATGTTACAAAGCTTAATGTGACAAGAAATCGTTGTTCTTAGCCTTAACTTCACGTACAGAACGTAGGAAATCAGAAAATAATAAAGTTTAACCCGTTTTGTATCAGATCATCATTACAAGAGTTTCGTAATTTTGACAAAGCCGAAAATAATGAAAATTATGTTACAATGCTTATTGTGACTAGAAATCGTTGTTTTGAGCCTTAACTTCATGTAGGGAACGAGGGAAATTGAATGATATTGTAATTTTGTCCAATTTGTATCAAATCATCGTCCCTGAAGTTTTAAGATTCAAGAAGGAGAGATTAATCATAATTCTATTACAAAGCTTACTGTGACAAGAAATCGTTGTTTTGAGTCTTAACTTCACGTAAAGAACGTGGAAAATCGGACGATAAAATCGTTTTGCCCAGTTTGTATCAAATCATCGTCCTCGAAGTTTTTAAATTCGGCTTCATAGAATAATCATAATTCTATTACAAACATTATTGTGACAAGAAATCATTGTTTTGACCTTCAATTTCACGTTGGGAACATGGAAAATTGGACGATAATGAAGTTTTACTCATTTTCTATCTAATAATCATCCTAAGAGTTTGATATTCAATGAGCCGAGAATAATCACATTTGATTTACAAAGCTTAATGTGACATGAAATCGTTGTTTTGAGCCTTAACTTCACATAGGAAATGTGGAAAATCGGACGATAATATAGTTTTACCCATTTTGTAACAAATCATCATCCTATGAGTTTTGAGATTCTACAAGCAAAGTGGAAGAACTATAATTTTGTTTCAATGCTTATTCTAACAAGAAATCATTTTTTTAAGATAACTTCACATCGGAAACATGGGAAATCGGACGATAATGAAGTTTTTCCCATTTTGTATTAAATATTCATCCTAAGAGTTTTGAAATTCAACAAGCTGAGAATTATCATAATTCTTTTAAGCTTATTGTGACTAGAAATCGTTGTTTTGAGCATTAACTTCATGTAGGGAACATGGGAAATCGGATGAAAATGAAGTTTTACCCATTTTGTTTCAAATCATCATTTTAAGAGTTTAGAAATTCAACAAGCTGAGAATAGTCGTAATTTTGTGACAAAGCTTAGTGTGATAAGAAATCGTTGTTGTTTTGAGGCTTAACTTCACGGAGGGAATGTGGGACATCGAGCGTTAATGATGTTTTATGTATTTTCTATCAAATAATTATCCTAAGAGTTTTGAAATTCAACAACCCGAGAATAATCATATTTCTGTTACAAAGCTTAATATGACAAGAAATCGTTGTTCTTAGCCTTAACTTCACGTATAGAATGTAGGAAATCGAAAAATTATAAAGTTTAACCCGTTTTGTATCAAATCATCATTACAAGAGTTTTGTAATTTAACAAAGCCGAAAATAATGAAAATTCTATTACAAAGCATATTGTGAGTTGAAATTGTTGTTTTGAGTCTTAGCTTCACATGGGGAACGAGGGAAATCAAATGATGATGTAATTTTGCCAAATTTGTATCAAGTCATCATCTACGAAGTTTTAAAATTCAACGAGGAGAGATTAATCATAATTCTATTACCAAGTTTACTGTGAGAAGAAATCGTTGTTTTGAGCCTTAACTTCACGTAAGGAACGTGGTAAATCGGACGATAATAACGTTTTGCCCAGTTTGTATTAAATCATCGTCCTCGAAGTTTTGAAATTCAACTTTACAGAATGATCATAATTCTATCACGAACATTATTGTGAAAAGAAATCGTTGTTTTGACCCAAAACTTCACGTTGGGAACGTGGAAAATCGGACGATAATGAATTTTTTCTCATTTTCTATCTAATAATCATCCTAAGAGTTTTGATATTCAACAAGCCGAGAATAATCACATTTCATTTACAAAGCTTAATGTGACATGAAATCGTTGTTTTGAGCATTAACTTCACGTAGGGAACGTGAAAAATTAGACGATAATATAGTTTTACCCATTTTGTATCAAATCATCATCCTATGAGTTTTGAAATTCAACAAGCAAAGAAGAAGAATCGTAATTCTATTACAATGCTTATTCTAAGAAGAAATCGTTGTTTTGAGATAACTTCACATAGGGAATATGGAAAATAGGACGATAATGAAGTCTTACCCAAGTTGTATTAAATATTCAACCTAAGAGTTTTGAAATTCAACAAGCCGAGAATAATCATAATTCTGTAAAGCTTCTTGTGACTAGAAATCGTTGTTTTGAGCATAAACTTCATGTAGGGAACGTGAAAAATCGGAGGATAATGAAGTTTTACCTATTTTGTATCAAATCATCGTTTTAATACTTTAGAAATTCAAAAAGTTGAGGATAATCGTATTTTTGTTACAGAGCTTAATGTGATAAGAAATCGTTGTTTTGAACCATGACTTCATGTATGGAACGTGGTAAATTCGACGATAAAGAAGTTTTACCCATTGTATATCAAATAGTCATTATAAGAGTTTTGAAATTCAATAAGATGAGAATAATCATAATTCTATTACAAAGCTTATTGTAACAAAAAATCATTATTTTGAGCCATAACTTCACGTAGGGAACGTGGGAAATCGGACGATAATGAAGTATTACCCATTTTGTATCAAATCATCATTTTCAGATTTTAGAAAATCAAAAAGTCAAGGATAATCGTAATTCTGTTACAGAGCTTAATGTGATAAGAAATCGTTGTTTTGAGCCATAACTTCACGTAGGGAACGTGGTAAATCGGACGATAAAAAATTATACCCATTGTGTATCAAATAGTCATTATAAGAGTTTTGAAATTCAACAAAACCAGAAAAATCATAATTCTATTACAAAGCTTATTATAAATAAAATCGTTATTTTGAGCATTAACTTCACGTAGGGAACGTCGAAAATTGGACTATAATGAAGTATTACCCATTTTGTAACAAATAATCATCCTAAAAGTTTTGAAATTCAACTAGACGAGATTGATCATATTTCATCAACAAATCTTATTGTGTATAGAAATCGTTATTTTATGCGTAAACTTCATGTAGGGAATGTTGGAAATCGGAAGATAATGTAGATTTGCCCATTTTGTATGAAATCATCATCTTAAGAGTTTAAAAATTCAACAAGCTGATAATAGTCGTAATTTTATTACAAAGCTTAATGTGACAAGAAATCGTTGTTGTTTTGTGGCTTAGCTTCACGGAGGTAATGTCGAAAATCGGACGTTAATGAAGTTTTACCTATTTTCTATCAAATAATCATCCAAAGAGTTTTGAAATTGAACAACCCAAAAATAATCATATTTATGTTACAAAGCTTAATGTGACAAGAAATCGTTGTTCTTAGCCTTAACTTCACGTACAGAACGTAGGAAATCGGAAAATAATAAAGTATAACCCGTTTTGTATCAGATCATCATTACAAGAGTTTTGTAATTTCACAAAGCCGAGAATAATGAAAATTATGTTACAAAGCTTATTGTGACTAGAAATCGTTGTTTTGAGCTTTAACTTCATGTAGGGAACGAGGGAAATTGAATAATGATGTAATTTTGTCCAATTTGTATCAAATCATCGTCCCCGAAGTTTTAAGATTCGTGAAGGAGAGATTAATCATAATTCTATTACAAAGCTTACTGTGACAAGAAATCGTTGTTTTGAGTCTTAACTTCACGTAAAGAACGTGAAAAATCGAACGATAATATCGTTTTGCCCAGTTTGTATCAAATCATCGTCCTCGAAGTTTTGAAATTCAGCTTCATAGAATAATCATAATTCTATTACAAACATTATTGTGACAAGAAATCATTGTTTTGACCTTCAATTTCACGTTGGGAACGTGAAAAATTGGACGATAATGAAGTTTTACCCATTTTCTATCTAATAATCATCCTAAGAGTTTGATATTCAATGAGCCGAGAATAACCACATTTGATTTACAAAGCTTAATGTGACATGAAATCGTTGTTTTGAGCCTTAACTTCACGTAGGAAATGTGGAAAATCGGACGATAATATAGTTTTACCCATTTTGTAACAAATCATCATCCTATGAGTTTTGAGATTCCACAAGCAAAGTAGAAGAATTATAATTTTGTTTCAATGCTTATTCTAACAAGAAATCATTTTTTTGAGATAACTTCACGTCGGGAACATGGGAAATCGGACGATAATGAAGTTTTTCCCATTTTGTATTAAATATTCATCCTAAGAGTTTTGAAATTCAACAAGCTGAGAATTATCATAATTCTTTAAAGCTTATTGTGACTAGAAATCGTTGTTTTGAGCATTAACTTCACGTAGGGAACATGGGAAATCGGATGAAAATGAAGTTTTACCCATTTTGTTTCAAATCATCATTTTAAGAGTTTAGAAATTCAACAAGCTGAGAATAGTCGTAATTTTGTGACAAAGCTTAGTGTGATAAGAAATCGTTGTTGTTTTGAGGCTTAACTTCACGGAGGGAATGTGGGAAATCGAGCATTAATGATGTTTTATGTATTTTCTATCAAATAATTATCCTAAGAGTTTTGAAATTCAACAACCCGAGAATAATCATATTTCTGTTACAAAGCTTAATATGACAAGAAATCGTTGTTCTTAGCCTTAACTTCACGTACAGAATGTAGGAAATCGAAAAATAATAAAGTTTAACCCATTTTGTATCAGATCATCATTACAAGAGTTTTGTAATTTAACAAAGCCAAAAATAATGAAAATTCATTTTCAAAGCATATTGTGAGTTGAAATTGTTATTTTGAGTCTTAGCTTCACATGGGGAACGAGGGAAATCAAATGATGATGTAATTTTGCCAAATTTGTATCAAGTCATCATCTACGAAGTTTTAAAATTCAACGAGGGGAGATTAATCATAATTCTATTACCAAGTTTACTGTGAGAAGAAATTGTTATTTTGAGCCTTAACTTCACGTAAGGAACGTGGTAAATCGGACGATAATAACGTTTTGCCCAGTTTGTATTAAATCATCGTCCTCGAAGTTTTGAAATTCAACTTTACAGAATAATCATAATTCTATCACGAACATTATTATGAAAAGAAATCGTTGTTTTGACCCTAAACTTCACGTTGGGAACGTGGAAAATCGGACGATAATGAATTTTTTCTCATTTTCTATCTAATAATCATCCTAAGAGTTTTGATATTCAACAAGCTGAGAATAATCACATTTCATTTACAAAGCTTAATGTGACATGAAATCGTTGTTTTGAGCCTTAACTTCACGTAGGGAACGTGAAAAATTAGGTGATAATATTGTTTTACCCATTTTGTATCAAATCATCATCCTATGAGTTTTGAAATTCAACAAGCAAAGAAGAAGAATCATAATTCTATTACAATGCTTATTCTAAGAAGAAATCGTTGTTTTAAGATAACTTCACATAGGGAATATGGGAAATAGGACGATAATGAAGTCTTACCTAAGTTGTATTAAATATTCAACCTAAGAGTTTTGAAATTCAACAAGCCGAGAATAATCATAATTCTGTAAAGCTTCTTGTGACTAGAAATCTGTTTTGAGCATAAACTTCATGTAGGGAACGTGAAAAATCAGAGGATAATGAAGTTTTACCCATTTTGTATCAAATCATCGTTTTAATACTTTAGAAATTCAAAAAGTTGAGGATAATCGTAATTTTGTTACAGAGCTTAATGTGATAAGAGTTTTGAGATTCAACTAGTCGAGAATGATCATATTTCATTTACAAAGCTTATTGTGAATAGAAATCGTTTTATTGTGCCTTAACTTCATGTTGGGAATGTGAAAAATCGGAAGATAATTTAGTTTTGCCCATTTTGTATTAAAGCATCATCTTAAGAGTTTAGAAATTCAAAAAGCTAAAAATAGTCGTAATTTTGTTACAAAGCCTAATGTGACAAGAAATCTTTTTGTTTTGAGGCTTAACTTCATGGAGGGAAAGTGGGAAATCGGACGTTAATGAAGTTTTACCTATTTTCTTTCAAATAATCATCCTAAGAGTTTTTAAATTCAACAACTCGAGAATAATCATAAATGTGACTAGAAATCTTTGTTTTGAGCCAAAACTTTACGTAAGGAACGTGAGAAATTGGACGATAATATCATTTTGCCCAGTTTGTATCAAATCATCGTCCTCAAAATTTTGAAATTCAACTCCACCGAATATTCATAATTCTATTAGAAACATTATCGTGACAAGAAATCGTTGTTTTGACGCTAAACTTCACGTTGGGAACATGAAAAATCAGACGTTAATGAAGTTTTACCAATTTCTATCTAATAATCATTCTAAGACTTTTGATACTAAACAAGACGAGAATAATCACATTTCATTTACGAAGCTTAATGTGACATGAAATCGTTGTTTTGAGCCTTAACATCACGTAGGGAACGTGAAAAATAGGACGATAATATAGTTTTACCTATTTTGTATCAAATCATCATCCTCTGAGTTATGAAATTCAACAAGCAATAAGAAGAATCATAATTCTATTACAATGCTTATTCTAACAAAAAATCGTTGTTTTGAGATAACTTCATGTAGGGAATGTGGGAAATCAGACGATAATAAAGTCTTACCTATTTTGTATAAAATATTCATTCTAGGAGTTTTGAAATTCAACAAGCTGAGAATAATCAAAATTCTGTAAAGCTTATTGTGACTAGAAATTGTTGTTTTAAGAATTAACTTAATGTAGGAAACATGAAAAATCGGACGATAATGAAGTTTTTCCCATTTTGTATCAAATCATCATTTTAAGAGTTTAGAAAATCAAAAACTTGAGGATAATCGTAATTTTGTTACAGAGCTTAATGTGATATGAAATCGTTGTTTTGAGCCATGACTTCACGTATGGAACATGGTAAATCAGACGATAAAGAAGTTTTACCCATTGTATATCAAATAGACATTATAAGGGTTTTGAAATTCAACAAGATAACAATAATCATAATTCTATTACAAAGCTTATTGTAACAAAAAATCGTTATTTTGAGCCTTAACTTCACGTAGGGAATGTGAAAAATCGGACGATAATGAAGTATTACCCATTTTGTATCAAATCATCATTTTTAGAGTTTAGAAAATCAAAAAGTTAAGGATAATTGTAATTCTGTTACAGAGCTTAATGTGATAAGAAATCGTTATTTTGAGCCATAACTTCACGTAGGGAACATGGTAAATCGGACGATAAAAAATTATACCCATTTTGTATCAAGTAGTCATTATAAGAGTTTTGAAATTCAACAAGACGAGAAAAATTATAATTCTATTACAAAGCTTATTGTAAAAAAAATCTTTATTTTGAGCCTTAACTTCATGTAGGGAACGTGGGAAATCGGACGATATTGAAGTATTACCATTTTGTAAGAAATAATCATCCTAAGAGTTTAGAAATTCAACTAGCCGAGATTGATTATATTCATTAACAAATCTTATTGTGTATAGAAATCGTTATTTTGTGCGTTAACTTCATGTAGGGAATGTTGGAAATCGGAAGATAATGTAGTTTTGCCCATTTTGTATGAAATCATCATCTTAAGAGTTTAAAAATTCAACAAGCTGAGAATAGTCATAATTTTATAACAAAGCTTAATGTGACAAGAAATCGTTGTTGTTTTGAGGCTTAGCTTCACGGAGGAATGTGAAAAATCGGGCGTTAATGAAGTTTTACCTATTTTCTATCAAATAATCATCCAAAGAGTTTTGAAATTCAACAACCCAAAAATAATCATATTTATGTTACAAAGCTTAATGTGACAAGAAATCGTTGTTCTTAGCCTTAACTTCACGTACGGAACGTAGGAAATCGAAAAATAATAAAGTATAACCCGTTTTGTATCAGATCATCATTACAAGAGTTTTGTAATTTCACAAAGCCGAGAACAATGAAAATTCTGTTACAAAGCTTGTTGTGACTAGAAATCGCTATTTTGAGCCTTAAATATACGTAGGGAACGAGGGAAATTGAATGATGATGTAATTTTGCCCAATTTATATTAAATCATCATCCTCGAAGTTTTAAGACTCAACAAGGAGAGATTAATCATAATTGTATTACAAAGCTTACAATGACAGGAAATCGTTGTTTTGAGTCATTACTTCATGTAAGGAACGTGGAAAATCAGGCGATAATATCGTTTTGCCCAGTTTGCATCAAATCATCGTCTTCGAAGATTTGAAATTCGACTTCATAGAATAATCATAATTCTATTAAAAACATTATTGTGACAAGAAATCATTGTTTTGACCTTCAATTTCACGTTGGGAACGTGGAAAATCAGACGATAATGAAGTTTTACCCATTTTCTATCTAATAATCATCTTAAGAGTTTTGATATTCAACGAGCCGAGAATAATCACATTTGATTTACAAAGCTTAATGTGACATGAAATCATTATTTTCAGCCTTAACTTCATGTAGGGAACGTGGAAAATCGGACGATAATGTAGTTTTACCCATTTTGTATCAAATCATCATCCTATGAGTTTTGAAATTCAATAAGCAAAGAAGAAGAATCATAATTCTATTACAATGCTTATTCTAACAAGAAATCGTTGTTTTCAGATAACTACACGTAGGGAATGTGGGAAATCGGACGATAATGAAGTCTTACCCATTTTGTATTAAATATTCATCCTAAGAGTTTTGAAATTCAACAACTCGAGAATAATCATAATTCTTTAAAGTTTATTGTGACTAGAAATCGTTGCTTTGAGCATTAACTTCACGTAGGGAACGTGGGAAATCAGACGATAATGCAATTTTACCCATTTTGTATCAAATAATCATTTTAATAGTTTAGAAAATCAAAAAGTTGAGGCTAATCGTAATTCTGTTACACAGCTTAATGTGATAAGAAATTGTTGTTTTGAGTCATAACTTCACGTAGGGAACCTGGTAAATCGGACGATAAAGAAGTTTTACCCATTGTGTATCAAATAGTCATTATAAGAGTTTTGAAGTTAAACAAGACGAGAATAATCATAATTCTATTACAAAACGTATTGTAACAAAAAATCGTTATTTTTAGCCTTAACTTCACGTAGGGAACGTGGGAAACCGAACGATAATGAAGTGTTACCCATTTTGTATCAAATCATCATTTTAAGAGTTTAGAAAATCAAAAAGTTGAGGATAATCGTAATTCTATTACAGAGCTTAATGTAATAAGAAATCGTTGTTTTTAGATATAACTTCACGTAGCGAACATGGTAAATTGGACTATAAAGAAGTTTTATCCATTATGTATCAAATAGTCAATATAAAAGTTTTGAAATTCAACAAGACGAGAATAATCATAATTCCATTACAAAGCTTATTGTAACAAAAAATCGATAATTTGAGCCTTAACTTCACGTAGGGAACGTGGGAAATCGGACGATAATGATGTATTACCCATTTTATAACAAATAATCATCCTAGGAGTTTTGAAATTCAACTAGCCGAGAATGATCATATTTCATTTACAAAGTTTATTGTGAATAGAAATCGTTGTTTTGTGCATTAACTTCATGTAGAGAATGTGGAAAATCAGATGATAATGTAGTTTTGCCCATTTTGTATGAAATCATCATCTTAAGAGTTTAGAAATTCAACAAGCCGAGAATAGTTGTAATTTTGTTACAAAGCTTAATGTGACAAGAAATCGTTGTTGTTTTGAGGCTTAACTTTACGGGAGGGAATGTGGAAAATCGTACGTTAATGACGTTTTACCTATTTTCTATCAAATAATCATCCAAAGAGTTTTGAAATTCAACAACCCGAGAATAATCATATTTCTATTACAAAGCTTAATGTGACAAGAAATCGTTGTTCTTAGCCTTAACTTCACATACACAACGTAGGAAATCAGAAAATAATAAAGTCGAGAATAATGAAAATTGTGTTACAAAGCTTATTATGAGTAGAAATCGTTGTTTTGAGCCTTAACTTCACGTAGGGAATGAGGGAAATCGAATGATGATGTAATTTTTCTCAATTTATATCAAATCATCATCCTCGAAGTTTTAAGATTCAACAAGGAGAGATTAATCATAATTCTATTACAAAGCTTTCTATGACAAGAAATCGTTGTTTTGAGCCTTAACTTCACATAAGGAACATGGGAAATCGGACGATAATATCATTTTGTCCAGTTGGTATCAAATCATTGTCCTCGAAGTTTTGAAATCAACTTCACAGAATAATCATAATTCTATTGCAAACATTATTGTGAAAAGAAATTGTTGTTTTGACCCTAAACTTCACGTTAGGAATGTGGAAAGTCAAACGAGAATGATGTTTTACCCCTTTTCTATTTAATAATCATCCTAAGAGTTTTGATATTCAACAAGCCGAATAATCACATTTGATTTACAAAGCTTAACGTGACATGAATTCGTTGTTTTGAGCCTTAACTTCACGTATGGAACGTGAAAAATTGGATGATAATATAGTTTTACCCATTTTGTATCAAATCATCATCCTATGAGTTTTGAAATTCTACAAGCAAAAAAGAATCATAATTCTATTACAATGCTTATTCTAATAAGCAATCATTGTTTTGAGATAACTTCACGTAGGGAATGTGGAAAATTGGAAGATAATGAAGTCTTACCCATTTTGTATTAAGTATTCATCCTAAGTGTTTTGAAATTCAACAAGTCGAGAATAATCATATTTCTGTTATAAAGCTTAATGTAACATGAAATCGTTGTTTTAAGCCTTAACTTTACATAAGGAACGATGGAAATCAGACAATGACGTACTTTTGTCTATTTTGTATTAAACCATCATCCTCAGAGATTTGAAATTCAAGAAGGAAAGAATAATCATAATTCTATTACAAAGCTTAATGTAACAAAAATTGTTGTTTTGCGCCTTAACTTCACATAGGGAACGTGGGAAATTAGAGGATAATATAGTTTTGTTCATTTTGTATCAAATCATCATTATAAGAGTTTTGTAACTTAACAAGTCGAGAATAATCAAAATTTTGTTACAAAGCTTATTGTGAGTAGAAATCGTTATTTTGAGACAACTTTACGTAGGGAACGAGAGAAATTCAACGATGACGTAGTTTTGCCCAATTTGTATCAAATCATCATACTCGATGTTTTGAAATTCAACAAGGAGAGAACAATCATAATTCTTTTACAAAGCTTATTGTGACAAGAAATCGTTCCTTTGAGGCTTAAATTCATGTTGGGAACGTGGAAAATTGAACGATAATGAAGTTTTACCCATTTTTTATCTAATAATCATCCTAAGAGTTTTGATATTCAACAAGCCGAGAATAATCACATTTCATTTACAAAGCTTAATGTGACATGAAATCGTTGTTTTGAGCATTAACTTCACGTAGTGAACGTGGAAAATGGGACGATCATATAGTTTTACTCGTTTTGTATCAAAGCATCATCCTATGAGTTTTGAAATTCAACAAACAAAGAAGAAGAATCATAATTCTATTACAATGCTTATTCTAACAGGAAATCATTGTTTTGAGATAACTTCACATAGCGAATGTGGTAAATCAGACGATAATGAAGTCTTACCCATTTTTTATTAAATATTCATCCTAAGAGTTTTGAAATTAAATAAGCCGAGAATAATCATAATTCTGTAAAGTTTATTGTGACTAGAAATCGTTGTTTTGAGCATTAACTTCACATAGGGAATGTGGGAAATTGGATCATAATGAAGTTTTACCCATTTTGTATCTAATCATCATTTTATGAGTTTAGAAAATCAAAAAGTTTAGGATAATCGTAATTCTGTTACGGAGCTTAATGTGATAAGAAATCGTTGTTTTTAGCCATAACTTCACGTAGGGAACGTGGTGATAAAGAAGTTTTACCCATTGTGTATCAAATAGTCAATATAAAAGTTTTGAAATTCAACAAGACGAGAATAATCATAATTCCATTACAAAGCTTATTGTAACAAAAAATCGATAATTTGAGCCTTAACTTCACGTAGGGAACGTGGGAAATCGGACGATAATGATGTATTACCCATTTTATAACAAATAATCATCCTAGGAGTTTTGAAATTCAACTAGCCGAGAATGATCATATTTCATTTACAAAGCTTATTGTGAATAGAAATCGTTGTTTTGTGCATTAACTTCATGTAGGGAATGTGGAAAATCAGAAGATAATGTAGTTTTGCCCATTTTGTATGAAATCATCATCTTAAGAGTTTAGAAATTCAACAAGCCGAGAATAGTTGTAATTTTGTTACAAAGCTTAATGTGACAAGAAATCGTTGTTGTTTTGAGGCTTAACTTTACGGGAGGGAATGTGGAAAATCGTACGTTAATGACGTTTTACCTATTTTCTATCAAATAATCATCCAAAGAGTTTTGAAATTCAACAACCCGAGAATAATCATATTTCTATTACAAAGCTTAATGTGACAAGAAATCGTTGTTCTTAGCCTTAACTTCACGTACAGAATGTAGGAAATCCGAAAATAATAAAGTTTAACCCGTTTTGTATCAGATCAATATTATATGAGTATTGTAATTTAACAATGCCGAGAATATTGAAAATTCTGTTCCAAAGCTTATTATGAGTAGAAATCATTGTTTTGAGACTTAATTTCACGTAGGGAACAAGAGAAATCAAATGATGATGTAATTTTGTCCAATTTGTATCCAGTCATAATCCTTGGAGCTTTAAAATTCAACATGGAGAGATTAATCATAATTCTATTACAAAGCATACTGTGACAATAAATCGTTGTTTTGAGCCTTACCTTCACTAAAGGAACGTGGGAAATCGGACGATAATATCGTTTGCCTAGTTTGTATCAAATCATCGTCCTCGAAGTTTTAAAAATCATTTTCACAGAATAATCATAATTCTATTTCAAACATTATTGTGACAAGAAATCATTGTTTTAACCTTAAACTTCACGTTAGGAACGTGGAAAATCAGACGATAGTAAAGTTTTACCTATTTTCTATCTAATAATCGTCCTAAGAGTTTTGATATTCAACAAGCCAAGAATAATCACATTTGATTTACAAAGCTTAATGTGACATGAAATCGTTATTTTGAGCCTTAACTTCACGTAGGGAACCTGAAAAATCATAGGAAAATATAGTTTTACCCATTTTGTATCAAATCATCATCCTCTGTGTTTTGAAATTCAACAAGCAAAGAAGAAGAATCATAATTCTATTACAATGCTTACTCTAACAAGAAATCGTTTTTTTAGATAACTTCATGTAGGGAATGTGAAAAATCGGACATTAATGATGTCTTACCCATTTTGTATTAAATATTCATCCTAAGAGTTTTGAAATTCAACAAGCTAAGAATAATCATAATTCTGTAAAGCTTTTTGTGACTTGAAATCATTGTTTTGAGCATTAACTTCACGTAGGGAACGTGGAAAATTGGACAACAATAAAGTTTTATCCATTTTGTATCAAATCATCATTTTAAGAGTTCAGAAAATCAAAAATTTGTGGATAATCGTAACTCGGTTACAGAGCTTAATGTGATAAGAAATTGTTTTTTTGAGCCATAACTTCACGTAGGGAATGTGGTAAATCAGACAATAAAGAAGTTTTACCCATTGTGTATCAAATAGTCATTATAAGAGTTTTGAAATTCAACAAGACTAGAATAATCATAATTCTATTACAAAGCTTATTGTAACAAAAAATCGTTATTTTGAGCCTAAACTTCACGTAGTGAATGTGAAAAATCGGACGATAATGAAGTATTACCCATTTTGTAACAAATAATCATCCTAAGAGTTTTAAAATTCAACTATACCAGAATGATCATATTTCATTTACAAAGCTTATTTTGAATAGAAATCGTTGTTTTGTACCTTTACTTCATGTTGGAAATTTGGGAAATTGAAAGATAATGTAGTTTTGCCCATTTGGTATCAAATCATTATCTTAAGCGTTTAGAAATTCAACAAGAGAAGAATAGTTGTAATTTTGTTACAAATCTTAATGTGACAAGAAATCGTTGTTGTTTTGAGGCTTAACTTCACGGAGGGAATGTGAGAAATCAGACGATAATGAAGTTTTACCCATTTTGTATCATCAAATAATCAGTCTAAGAGTTTTAAAATTTAACAAGCCAAGAATAATCATAATTCTCTTACTAAGCATAATGTGACATGAATATTGTGAATATAAATCATTGTTTTGTGCCTTAACTTCATGTAGGGAATGTGGAAAATCGGAAGATAATGTAGTTTTGCCCATTTTGTATCAAATCATCATCTTAAGAGTTTAAAATTTCAACAAGCTGAGAATTGTCGTAATGTTGTTACAAAGCTTAATGTGATAAGAAATCGTTGTTGTTTTGAGGCTTAACTTCACGGAGGGAATGTGGGAAATCGGACGTTAATGAAGTTTTACCTATTTTCTATCAAATAATCATCCTAAGAGTTGAAATTCAACAACCTGAGATTAATCATATTTCTGTTACAAAGCTTAATGTGAAAAGAAATCGTTGTTTTCAGCAGAATCTTCACGTAAGGAACGTGAGAAATCGGACGATAATATCGTTTTGCCCAGTTTGTATGAAATCATCGTCCTTGAAGTTTTGAAATTCAACTTCACAGAATAATCATAATTCTATTACAAACATTATTGTGACAAGAAATCGTTGTTTTGACCCTAAACTTCACGTTGGAAACGTGAAAAATTGAACGATAATGAAGTTTTACCCATTTTCTATCTAATAATCATCCTAAGAGTTTTGATATTCAACAAGTCGAGAATGATCACTTTTCATTTAAAAAGCTCAATGTGATATGAAATCGTTGTTTTGAGCATTAGCTTCACGTAGGGAACGTGAAAAATCGGACGATAATATAGTTTTACCCGTTTTGTATCAAATCATCATCCTGTGAGTTTTGAAATTCAACAAGCTAAGAAGAAGAATCATAATTCTATTACAATGCTTATTCTTAAAAGAAATTGTTGTTTTGAGATAACTTCACGTAGGGAATGTGGTAAATCGGACGATAATGAAGTGTTACCCATTTTTTATTAAATATTCATCCAAAGAGTTTTGAAATTCGACAATCCGAGAATAATCATAATTCTGTAAAGCTTATTGTGACTAGAAATTGTTGTTTTGAGCATTAACTTCACATAGAGAATGTGAGAAATTGGACGATAATGAAGTTTTACCCATTTTGTATCAAATCATTATTTTAAGAGTTTAGAAAATCAAAAAGTTTAGGATAATCGTAATTCTGTTACGGAGCTTAATGTGATAAGAAATCATTGTTTTTAGCTATAACTTCACGTAGGGAACGTGGTGATAAAGAAGTTTTACCCATTGTGTATCAAATAGTCATTATAAGAGTTTTTAAATTCAACAAGCCTAGAATAATCATAATTCTATTACGAAGCTTATTGTAACAAAAAATCATTTTTTGAGCCTTAACTTCATGTAGAGAACGTGGGAAATCGGACGATAATGAAGTATTACCATTTTGTAACAAAAAATCATCCTAAGAGTTTTAAAATTCAACTAGCCGAGAATGATCATATTTCATTTACAAAGCATATTGTGACTAGAAATCGTTGTTTTGTGCATTAACTTCACGTGGGGAACGTGGGAAATCGAACGATAATGAAGTTTTACCCATTTTGTATCAAATCATCATCTTAAGAGTTTAGATATTCAACAAGCTGAGAATAGTTGTAGTTTTGTTATGAAGCTTAATGTAACAAGAAATCGTTGTTGTTGTGAGACTTAACTTCACAGAGGGAATGTGGAAAATCGGACGTTAAAGAAGTCTTACCTAATTTTCATCAAATAATCAACCTAAGAGTTTTGCAATTCCACAACCCAAGAATTATCATATTTCTGTTACAAAGCTTAACGTGACAAGAAATCATTGTTCTTAGCCTTAACTTCACGTACAGAATGTAAGAAATCCAAAAATAATAAAGTTTAACCCGTTTTGTATCAGATCAATATTACAAGAGTTTTGAAATTTAACAAAGCCGAGAATAATGAAAATTTTGTTCCAAAGCTTATTGTGAGTAGAAATCATTATTTTGAGCCTTAACTTCACGTAGGAAACAAGGAAAATCAAATGAAGATGTAATTTTGCCCAATTTGTATCCAGTCATCATCCTCGAAGTTTTAAAATTCATCATGGAAAGATTAATCATAATTCTATTACAAAGCATACTGTGACAAGAAATCGTTGTTTTGAGCCTTACCTTCACGAGAGGAACGTGGGAAATCAGACGATATAATCGTTTTGCTTAGTTTGTATCAAATCATCATCCTCCAAGTTTTGAAAATCCACTTCACAGAATAATCATAATTCTATTACAAACATTATTGTGACAAAAAATCATTGTTTTGACCCTGAACTTCACGTTGGAAACGTAGAAAATCGGACGATAATGAAGTTTTACTTATTTTCTATCTAATAATCATCCTAAGAGTTTTGATATTCAACAAGCCGAGAATAATCACATTTCATTACAAAGCTTAATGTGACATGAAATCGTTGTTTTGAGTCTTAACTTCACGTAGGGAATGTGGAAAATTGGACGAAAATATAGTTTTACCCATTTTGTATCAAATCATCATCCTTTGAGTTTTGAAATTCAGCAAACAAAGAAGAAGAATCATAATTCTATTACAATGCTTATTCTAACAAGAAATCATTGTTTTGAGATAACTTCACGTAGGGAATGTGGGAAATCGAACGATAATGAAGTCTTACCCATTTTGTATTAAATATTCATCCTAAGAGTTTTGAAATTCAACAAGTTGAGAATAATCATAATTCTGTAAAGTTTATTGTGACTAGAAATCGTTGCTTTGAACATTAACTTCACGTAGGGAACGTGAAAAATCGGACGATAATGAAGTTTAACCCCTTTTGTATCAAATCATCATTTTAAGAGTTTAGAAAATTAAAAAGTTGAGGATAATTATAATTCAATTACAGAGCTTAATGTGATAAGAAATCATTATTTTGAGCCATAACTTCACGTAGGGAACATGGTAAATCGGACGATAAAGAAGTTTTACCCATTGTGTATCAAATAGTCGTTATAAGAGTTTTGAAATTCAGCAAGCTTAGAATAATCATAATCCTATTAAGCTTATTGTAACAAAAAATCATTTTTTGAGCCTTAACTTCACGTAGGGAATGTGGGAAATCGGACGATAATGAAGTATTACCCATTTTGTAACAAAAATTCATCCTAAGAGTTTTAAAATTCAACTAGACGAGAATGATCATATTTCATTTACAAAGCTTATTTTGAATAGAAATCGTTGTTTTGTACCTTAACTTCAAGTTGGAAATTGGGGAAATTGAAAGATAATGTAGTTTTGCCCATTTGGTATCAAATCATCATCTTAAGCGTTTAGAAATTCAACAAGAGAAGAATAGTCGTAATTTTGTTACAAATCTTAATGTGACAAGAAATCGTTGTTGTTTTAAGGCTTAACTTCACGGAGGGAATGTGAGAAATTAGGCGATAATGAAGTTTTACCCATTTTGTATCATCAAATAATCAGTCTAAGAGTTTTAAAATTTAACAAGCCAAGAATAATCATAATTCTCTTACTAAGCATAATGTGACATGAAAATATTGCTCTTAGCCATAACTTGACGTACAGAACGTAGGAAATCGAAAAATAATAAAGTTTAACCCGTTTTGTATTAGATAATCATTACAAGAGTTTTAAAATTTAACAAAATCGAGAATAATGAAAATACTGTTATAAAGCTGATTGTGGCTGGAAATCGTTGTTTTGAGCCTTAACTTTACGTAGGGAATGGTGGAAATCGAATGATGATGTAATTTTGTCCAATTTGTATCAAATCATCATCCTCGAAGTTTTAAAATTCAACAAGGAGAGATTAATCATAATTCTATTACAAAGCTTACTGTGACAAGAAATCGTTGTTTTGAGCCTTAACTTCACGTAAGGAACGTGGGAAATCAGACAATAATATCGTTTTGCCCAATTTGTATCAAATCATCATCCTTGAAATTTTGAAATTCAACTTCACAGAATAATCAAATAATCGTTGTTTTGACCCTAAACTTCACGTTGGGAACGTGGAAAATCGGACGATAATGAGTTTTACCCATTTTCTATCTAATAATCATCATAAGAGTTTTGATATTCAACAAGCCGAGAATAATCACATTTCATTTACAAAGCTTAATGTTTCATAAAATCGTTGTTTTCAACCTTAACTTCACGTAGGAAACGTGGAAAATCGAACGATAATATAGTTTTATCCATTTTGTAACAAATCATCATCCTATGAGTTTTCAAATTCAACAAACAAAGAAAAAGAATCATAATTCTATTACAATGCTTATTCTAACAAGAAATCGTTGTTTTGAGATTACTTCACGTAGAAAATGTGGGAAATCGGACGATAATGAAGTCTTATCCATTTTGTATTAAATATTCATCCTAAGAGTTATGAAATTCAACAAGCCGAGAATAATCATAATTCTTTAAAGCTTATTGTAACTAGAAATCGATGTTTTAAGCATTAACTTCATCTAGGGAACGTAGGAAATCGGATGATAATGAAGTTTTACCCATTTTATTTCAAATCATCATTTTAAGAGTTTAGAAAATCAAAAAGTTGAGGATAACCGTAATTCTGTTACAGAGCTTAATGTGATAAGAAATCGTTGTTTTTAGAGATAACTTCACATAGGAAATGTGGTAAATCGGATAATAAAGGAGTTTTACCCATTGTGTATCAAATAGTCATTATAAGAGTTTTGAAATTCAACAAACCTAGAATAATCATAATTCTATTACAAAGCTTGTTGTGACATAAAATCATTTTTTTGAGCCTTAACTTCACTAAGGGAACGTGGGAAATCGGACGATAATGAAGTATTACCCATTTTGTAACAAAATCATCCTAAGAGTTTTAAAATTCAACTAGCCGAGAATGATCATATTTCATTTACAAAGCTTATTGTGAATAGAAATCGTTGTTTTAAGCATTAACTTCACATTGGAAACGTGAGAAATTGGACGATAATGAAGTTTTACCCATTTCATATCAAATCATCATCTTAAGAGTTTATAAATTCAACAAGCTGAGAATATCGTAATTTTGTTACAAAGCTTAATGTTACAAGAAATCGTTGTTGTTTTGAGGCTTAATTTCACAGAGGAAATGTAGGAAATCAGGCGTTAATGAAGTTTTACCTATTTTCTATCAAATAATTATCCAAAGAGTTTTGAAATTCAACAACACGAGAATAATCATATTTCTGTTAGAAAGCTTAATTTGACAAGAAATCATTGCTCTTAGCCTTAACTTCACGTACAGAATGTAGGAAATCGAAAAATAATAAAGTTTAACCCATTTTGTATCAAATCATCATTACAAGAGTTTTATAATTTAATAAAGCCGAGAATAATGAAAATTCTGTCACAAAGCTTATTGTGAGTTGAAATCATTATTTTCAGCCTTAACTTCACGTGGGGAACGAGGGAAATCAAATGATAATATAATTTTGACAAATTTGTATCAAGTCATCATCCACGAAGTTTTAAAATTCAACAAGGAGAGATTAATTATAATTCTATTACAAAGTTTACTGTGGCAAGAAATCGTTGTTTTGAGCCTTAACATCACGTAAGAAACATGGGAAATCAGACGATAATATCGTTTTGCCCAGTTTGTATCAAATCACCGTCCTCGAAGTTTTGAAATTCAACTTCATAGAATAATCATAATTCTATTACAAACATTATTGTGAAAAGAAATTGTTGTTTTAACCCTAAACTTCACGTTGGGAACGTGGAAAATCGGACGATAATGAAGTTTTACCCATTTTCTATCTAATAATCATCCTAAGAATTTTGATATTCAACAAGCCGAGATTAATCACATTTCATTTACAAAGCTTAATGCGACGTGAAATCGTTGTTTTGAGCCTTAACTTCATGGAGGAAACGTGAAAAATTGGACGATAATATAGTTTTATCCATTTTATATCAAATCATCATCCAATGAGTTTTGAAATTCAACAAGCAAAGAAGAAGAATCATAATTCTATTACAATGCTTATTCTAACAAGAAATCGTTGTTTTGAGATAACTTCACGTAGGGAATGTGGGAAATAGGACGATAATGAAGTCTTACCCATTTTGCATTAAATATTCATCCTAGAAGTTTTAAAATTCAACAAGCCGAGAATAATCATAATTCTGTAAAGCTTCTTGTGACTAGAAATCGTTGTTTTGAGCATTAACTTCGCGTAGGGAACGTGAAAAACTGGACGATAATGAAGTTTTACTCATTTTGTATCAAATCATCATTTTAAGAGTTTAGAAAATCAAAAAGTTGAGGATAATCATAATTCTGTTACAGAGCTTAATGTGATAAGATATCGTTGTTTTGAGCCATAACTTCACGTAGGGAATGTGGTAAATTGGACGATAAAGAAGTTTTACCCATTGTGTATCAAATAGTCATTATAAGAGTTTTTAAATTCAATAAGACTAGAATAATCATAATTCTATTACAAAGCTTATTGTAACAAAAAATCATTATTTTGAGCATTAACTTCACGTAGGGAACGTGGGAAATCGGACGATAATGAAGTATTACCCATTTTGTTACAAATAATCATCCTAAGAGTTTTGAAATTCAACTAGCCGAGAATGATCATATTTCATTTACAAAGCTTATTGTGAATAGAAATCATTGTTTTGAGCCATAACTTCATGTAGGGAATGTGGGAAATCGGAAAATAATGTAGTTTTTCCCATTTTATTTAAATCATCATCTTCAGAGTTTAGAAATTCAAAAAACTGAGAATAGTCGTAATTTTGTTACAAAGCCTAATGTGACAAGAAATCGTTTTGTTTTGAGGCTTAACTTCACGGAGGGAATGTGAGAAATAGGATGTTAATGAAGTTTTACCTATTTTCTATCAAATAATCATCCTAAGAGTTTTACAATTTAACAACCCGATAATAATAAAAAATGTGACAAGAAATCCTTGTTTTGAGCCTAAACTTCACGTAAGGAACGTGGAAAATTGGATGATAATATCGTTTTGCCCAGTTTGTATCAAATCATCATCCTCGAAGTTTTGAAATTCAACTTCACAGAATAATCATAATTATATTAGAAACATTATTGTGACAAGAAATCATTGTTTTGACCCTAAACTTCACGTTGGGAACGTGGAAATTTGGACGATGATGAAGTTTTACCCATTTTCTATCTAATAATCATCTAAGAGTTTTGATATTAAACAAGCCGAGAATAATCACATTTCATTTGCAAAGCTTAAAATGACATGAAATCATTGTTTTGAGCCTTAACTTCACGTAGGGAACGTGATAAATCGGACGATAATATAGTTTTACCCATTTTGTATCAAATCATCATCCTCTGAGTTTTGAAATTCAACAAGCAAAGAAGAAGAATCATAATTCTATTACAATGCTTATTCTAACAAGAAATCGTTGTTTTGAAATAACTACACATAGGGAATGTGGAAAATCAGACGATAATGAAGTCTTACCCATTTTGTATTAAATATTCATTCTAGGAGTTTTGAAATTTAACAAGCCAAGAATAATCAAAATTTTGTAAAGCTTATTGTGATTAGAAATCGTTGTTTTGAGCATTAACTTAACATAGGGAACATGGGAAATCGGACGATAATGAAGTTTTATCCATTTTGTATCAAATCATCATTTTAAGAGTTTAGAAAATCAAAAAGTTGAGGATAATCGTAATTCTGTTATAGAGCTTAATGTAATAAGAAATCGTTGTTTGAGCCATAACTTCATGTAGGGAACGTGGTAAATCAGACGATAAAGAAGTTTTACCCAATGTGTATCAAATAGTCATTATAAGAGTTTTGAAATTCAACAAGATGAGAATAATCATAATTCTATTACAAAGCTTATTGTAACAAAAAATCATTATTTTGAGCCTTTACTTCCCATAGGGAACGTGGGAAATCAGACGATAATGAAGTATTTCCCATTTTGTATCAAATCATCATTTTAAGATTTTAGAAAATCAAAAGTTAAGGATAATCGTAATTTTGTTACAGAGCTTAATGTGATAAGAAATCGTTGTTTTGAGCCATAACTTCACGTAGGGAACGTGGTAAATTGGACCATAAAAAAGTTTTACTCGTTGTGTATCAAATAGTCATTATAAGAATTTTGAAATTCAACAAAACAAGAAAAATCATAATTCTATTACAAAGCTTATTGTAAAAAAAATCGTTATTTTGAGCCTTAACTTCACGTAAGGAACGTGGAAAATCAGACTATAATGAAGTATTACCCATTTTGTAACAAATAATCATCCTAAAAGTTTTGAAATTCAACTAGTCGAGATTGATCATATTTAATTCACAAATCTAATTTTGTATAGAAATCGTTGTTTTGTGCCTTAACTTCATGTAGGGAATGTGGGAAATCTGAAGATAATGTAGTTTTGCCCATTTTGTATGAAATCATCATCTTAAAAGTTCAGAAATTCAACAAGCTAAGAATTTTCGTAATTTTGTTACAAAGCTTAATGTGACAAGAAATCGTTATTGTTTCGAGGCTTAATTTCACGGAGGGAATGTGGGAAATCGGACGTTAATGAAGTTTTACCTATTTTCTATCAAATAATCATCCAAAGAGTTTTAAAATTCAACAACCCGAGAATAATCATATTTCTGTTACAAAGCTTAATGTGACAAGAAAACATTGTTCTTAGCCTTAACTTCACGTACAGAACGTAGAAAATTAGAAAATAATAAAGTTTAGCCCGTTTTGTATCAGATCATCATTACAAGAGTTTTGTAATTTCACAAAGCCAAGAATAATGAAAATTCTATTACAAAGCTTATTGTGACTAGAAATCGTTGTTTTGAGCCTTAACTTCACGTAGGGAACGAGGGAAATCGAATGATGATGTAATTTTGTCCAATTTTTATAAACTCATCGTCCTCAAAGTTTTAAGATTCAACAAGGAGAGATTAATCAAAATTCTATTACAAAGCTTGCTGTGACAAGAAATCGTTGTTTTGAGTCTTAACTTCATATAAGGAACGTGGGAAATCGGACGATAATATCGTTTTGCCCAGTTTGAAACAAATCATCGTCCTCGAAGTTTTGAAATTCGACTTGATAGAATAATCATAATTTTATTACAAACATAATTGTGACAAGAAATCGTTGTTTTGACCATAAATTTCATATTTGGAACGTGAAAAATTGGACGATAATGAAGTTTTATCCATTTTCTATCTAATAATCATCCTAAGAGTTTTGATATTCAACGAGCCGAGAATAATTACATTTGATTTACAAAGCTTAATGTGACATGAAATCGTTGTTTTGAGCCTTAACTTCACGTAGGGAACGTGAAAAATCGGACTATAATATAGTTTTACCTATTTTGTATCAAATCATCATCCTATGAGTTTTGAAATTCAACAAGCAAAGAAGAAGAATTATAATTCTATTACAAAGCTTATTTTAACAAGAAATCATTTTTTGGAGATAACTTCACGTAGGGAATGTGGGAAATCGGACGATAATGAAGTCTTACCCATTTTGTATTAAATATTCATCCTAAGAGTTTTAAAATTCAACAAGCCAAGAATTATCATAATTCTTGAAAGCTTATTGTGACTAGAAATTATTGTTTTGAGCATTAACTTCACGTAGGGAACGTGAAAAATCGGATGATAATGAAGTTTTACCCATTTTCTATTTAATAATCATCCTAAGAGTTTTGATATTCAATGAGCCGAGAAAAATCACATTTCATTTACAAAGCTTAATGTGACATGAAATCGTTGTTTTGAGCCTTAATTTCACGTAGGGAACATAGAAAATTGGACGATAATATAGTTTTACCCATTTTGTATCAAATCATCATCGTATGAGTTTTGAAATTCAACAAGCAAAGAAGAAGAATCATAATTCTATTACAATGCTTATTCTAACAAGAAATCGTTGTTTTGAGATAACTTCACGTAGGGAATGTGGGAAATAGGACGATAATGAAGTCTTACCCAAGTTGTATTAAATATTCATCCTAAGAGTTTTAAAATTCAACAAGGCGAGAATAATCATAATTCTGTAAAACTTCTTGTGACTAGAAATTGTTGTTTTGAGCATTAACTTTACGTAGGGAACGTGAAAAATCGGACAATAATGAAGTTTTACCCATTTTGTATCAAATCATCATTTTAAGAGTTTAGAAAATCAAAAAGTTGAAGATAATCGTAATTCTGTTACTGAGCTTAATGTGATAAGAAATCGTTGTTTTGAGCCATAACTTCACGTAGGGAATGTGGTAAACTGGATGATAAAGAAGTTTTTACCCATTGTGTATCAAATAGTCATTATAAGAGTTTTGAAATTCAACAAGACTAGAATAATCATAATTCTATTACAAAGCTTATTGTAACAAAAATCGTTATTTTGAGCCTTAACTTCATGTAGGGAACGTGGGAAATCGGACGATAATGAAGTATTGCCCATTTTGTTACAAATAATTATCCTAAGAGTTTTAAAATTCAACTAGCCGAGAATGATCATATTTCATTTACAAAGCTTATTGTGAATAGAAATCATTGTTTTGTGCCATAACTTCATGTAGGGAATGTGAAAAATCGGAAAATAATGTAGCTTTGCCCATTTTTTTTAAATCATCATCTTCAGAGTATAGAAATTCAAAAAGCTGAGAATAGTCGTAATTTTGTTACAAAGCCTAATATGGCAAGAAATCGTTTTGTTTTGAGGCTTAACTTCACGGAGGGAATGTGGGAAATCGGACGTTAATGAAGCTTTACCTATTTTCTTTCAAATAATCATCCTAAGAGTTTTGAAATTCAACAACCCGAGAATAATCATAAATGTGACAAGAAATCGTTGTTTTGAGCGTAAACTTCACGTAAGGAACATGGAAAATTAGACGATAATATCGTTTTGCCCAGTTTGTATCAAATCATTGTCCTCGAAGTTTTAAAATTCAACTTCACAAAATAATCATAATTCTATTAGAAACATTATTGTGACATGAAATCGTTGTTTTGACCCTTAACTTCACGTTAGGAATGTGGAAAGTCGAACGATTATGAAGTTTTACCCATTTTCTATTTAATAATCATCCTAAGAGTTTTGATATTCAACAAGCCGAATAATCACATTTGATTTACAAAGCTTAATGTGACATGAAATCGTTGTTTGAGCCTTAATATCATGTAGGGAACGCGAAAAATTAGACGATAATATAGTTTTACCCATTTTGTATCACATCATCATCCTATGAGTTTTGAAATTCAACAAGCAATAAGAAGAATCATAATTCTATTACAATGCTTATTCGAACAAAAAATCGTTGTTTTGAGATAACTTCAAGTAGGGAATTTGTGAAATCATACGATAATAAAGTCTTACCCATTTTGTATTAAATATTCATTCTAGGAGTTTTGAAATTCAACAAGTTAAGAATAATCAAAATTCTGTAAAGCTTATTGTGACTAGAAATTGTTGTTTTGAGCAATAACTTAACGTAGGGAACATGGGAAATCGGACGATAATGAAGTTTTTTCCATTTTGTATCAAATCATCATTTTAAAAGTTTAGAAGATCAAAAAAATGAGAATATTCGTAATTCTGTTACAGAGCTTAATGTGATAAGAAATTGCTGTTTCTAGCCATAACTTCACGTAGGGAACGTGGTAAATTAGACGATAAAGATGTTTTACCCATTGTGTATCAAATAGTCATTATAAGAGTTTTGAAATTCAACAAGACGAGAATAATCATAATTCTATTACAAAGCTTATTGTAACAAAAAATCGTTATTTTGAGCCTTAACTTCACGTAGGGAACTTGGCAAAATCAGACGATAATGAAGTATTACCCATTTTGTATCAAATCATCATTTTAAGAGTTTAGAAAATCAAAAAGTTAAGGATAATCGTAATTCTGTTACAGAGCTTAATGTGATAAGAAATCATTGTTTTGAGCCATAACTTCACGTAGGGAACGTGGTAAATCGGACGATTAGAAATTATACCCATTGTGTATCAAATAGTCATTATAAGAGTTTTGCAATTCAACAAGACGAGAAAAAATATAATTATATTACAAAGCTTATTGTAAAAAAAATTGTTATTTTGAGCCTTAACTTCATGTAGGGAACGTGGGAAATCAGACGATAATGAAGTATTACCATTTTGTAACAAATAATCATCCTAAGAGTATAGAAATTCAACTAGCTAAGATTGATCATATTTCATTAACAAATCTTATTGTGTATAGAAATCATTATTTTGTGCATTAATTTCATGTAGAGAATTTGGAAAATCGGAAGATAATGTAGTTTTGCCCATTTTGTATGAAATCATCATCTTAAGTGTTTAGAAATTCAACAAGCTGAGAATAGTCGTAATTTTATTACAAAGCTTAATGTGATAAGAAATGGTTGTTGTTTTGAGGCTTAGCTTCACGGAGGGAATGTGGAAAATCGGACATTAATGAAGTTTTACCTATTTTCTATCAAATAATCATCCAAAGAGTTTTGAAATTCAACAACCCGAAAATAATCATATTTTTGTTACAAAGCTTAATGTGACAAGAATTGTTGTTCTTAGCCTTAACTTCACGTATAGAATGTAGAAAATCGAAAAATAATAAAGTTTAACCCGTTTTGTATCAAATCATCATTACAAGAGTTTTGTAATTTCACAAAGCCGAGAATAATGAAAATTCTGTTACAAAGCTTATTATGACTAGAAAATCATTGTTTTGAGCCTTAACTTCACATAGGGAATGAGGAAAATTGAATGATGATGTAATTTTGCCCAATTTGTATCAAATCATCATCCTCGAAGTTTTAAGATTCAACAAGGAGAGATTAATCATAATTCTATTACGAAGCTTACTATGACAACAAATCGTTGTTTTGAGTCATTACTTCACGTAAGGAATGTGGAAAATCATACGATAATATCGTTTTGCCCAGTTTGTATCAAATCATCGTCCTCGATGTTTTGAAATTCGACTAAATAGAATAATCATAATTCTATTACAAACATTATTGTGACAAGAAATCATTGTTTTGACCTTCAATTTCACGTTAGAAACGTGGAAAATCGGACGATAATGAAGTTTTACCTATTTTCTATCTAATAATCATTCTAAGAGTTTTGATATTCAACGTGCCAAGAATAATCATATTTGATTTACAAAGCTTAATGTGACATGAAATCGTTGTTTTCAGCCTTAACTTCACGTAGGGAACGTGAAAAATCGGACGATAATGTAGTTTTGCCCATTTTGTATCAAATCATCATCCTTTGAGTTTTGAAATTCAACAAGCAAAGAAGAAGAATCATAATTCTATTACAATGCTTATTCTAACAAGAAATTGTTGTTTTGAGATAACTTCACGTAGGGAATGTGGGAAATCGGACGATAATGAAGTCTTACCCATTTTGTATTAAATATTCATCTTAAGAGTTTTGAAATTCAATAACCCGAGAATAATCATAATTCTTTAAAGCTTATTGTGACTAGAAATCGTTGCTTTGAGCATTAACTTCACGTAGGGAATGTGGGAAATCAGACGATAATGTAGTTTTACCCATTTTGTATCAAATAATCATTTTAAGAGTTTAGAAAATAAAAAATTGAGGCTAATGGTAATTCTGTTACAGAGCTTAATGTGATAAGAAATTGTTGTTTTGAGCCATAACTTCATGTAGAGAACCTGGTAAATCGGACGATAAAGAAGTTTTACTCATTGTGTATCAAATAGTCATTATAAGAGTTTTGAAATTAAAGAAGACGAGAATAATCATAATTCTATTACAAAGCTTATTGTAACAAAAAATTGTTATTTTGAGCCTTAACTTCACGTAGGGAACGTGGGAAACCGGACGATAATGAAGTATTACCCATTTTATCAAATCATCATTTTAAGAGTTTAGAAAATCAAAAAATTGAGGATAATCATAATTATGTTACAGAGTTTAATGTGATAAGAAATCGTTATTTTTAGCCATAACTTTACGTACGAAACGTGGTAAATCAGACGACAAAGAAGTTTTACCCATTGTGTATCAAATAGTTAATATAAAAGTTTTGAAATTCAACAAGACGAGAATAATCATAATTCCATTACAAAGCTTATTGTAACAAAAAATCATTATTTTGAGCCTTTACTTCACGTAGGGAACGTGAAAAATCGGATGATAATGAAGTATTACCCATTTTATAACAAATAATCATCCTAGGAGTTTTGAAATTCAACTAGTCGAGAATGATCATATTTTATTTACAAAGCTTATTGTGAATAGAAATCGTTGTTTTGTGCCTTAACTTCATGTAGGGAATGTGGGAAATCGGAAGATAATGTAGTTTTGCCTATTTTGTATGAAATCATCATCTTAAAAGTTTAGTAATTCAACAAGCCGACAATAGTTTTAATTTTGTTACAAAGATTAATGTGACAAGAAATCGTTGTTGTTTTGAGGCTTAACTTCACGGAGGGAATGTGGGAAATCGGACGTTAATGAAGTTTTACCTATTTTCTATCAAATAATCATCCAAAGAGTTTTGAAATTCAACAACCCGAGAATAATCATATTTCTATTACAAAGCTTAATGTGACAAGAAATCGTTGTTCTTAGCCTTAACTTCACGTACAGAACATAGGAAATCGAAAAATAATAAAGTTTAACCCGTTTTGTATCAGATCGTCATTACAAGAGTATTGTAATTTAACAAAGACGAGAATAATGAAAATTCTGTCATAAAGCTTATTGTGAGTATAAATCGTTGTTTTGAGCCTTAACTTCACGTAGGGAACGTGGGAAATCGAATGATGATGTAATTTTGCCCAATTTATATCAAATCATCATCCTTGAAGTTTTAAGATTCAATCAGAAGAGATTAATCATAATTCTATTACAAAGCTTTCTGTGACAAGAAATTGTTGTTTTGAGCCTTAACTTCATATAAGGAACGTGGGAAATCAGACGATAATATCGTTTTGTCCAGTTTGTATCAAATCATCATCCTCGAAGTTTTGAAATTCAACTTCACAGAATAATCATAATTCTATTACAAACATTATTGTGACAAGAAATCGTTGTTTTGACCCTAAACTTCACGTTAGGAATGTGGAAAGTCGAACGATAATGAAGTTTTACCCATTTTCTATTTAATAATCATCCTAAGAGTTTTGATATTCAACAAGCCGAATAATCACATTTGATTTACAAAGCTTAATGTGACATGAATTCGTTGTTTTGAGCCTTAACTTCACGTATGGAACGTGGAAAATCGGACGATAATATAGTTTTACCCATTTTGTATCAAATCATCATCCTATGAGTTTTAAAATTCAACACGCAAAGAAGAATCATAATTCTATTACAATGTTTATTCTAACAAGAAATCGTTCTTTTGAGATAACTTCACGTAGGCAATGTGAGAAATCGGACGATAATGAAGTCTTACCCATTTTGTATTAAGTATTCATCCTAAGTGTTTTGAAATTTATTAAGTCGAGAATAATAATAATTCTGTTATAAAGCTAAATGTGACATTAAATCGTTGTTTTAAGCCTTAACTTTACGTAAGGAACGAGGGAAATCGGACAATGACGTACTTTTGTCTATTTTGTATTAAACCATCATCCTCGGAGATTTAGAATTCAACAAGGAAAGAATAATCATAATTTTATTACAAAGCTTAATGTGACAAAAATTGTTGTTTTGCGCCTTAACTTCACCTAGGGAACGTGGGAAATTAAAGGATAATATAGTTTTGCCCATTTTGTATCAAATCATCATTATAAGAGTTTTGTAATTTAACAAGCCGAGAATAATCAAAATTTTGTTACAAAGCTTATTGTGAGTAGAAATCGTTATTTTGAGCCTTAACTTCCCGTAGGAAACGAGAGAAATTCAACGATGACGTAGTTTTGCCCAATTTGTATCAAATCATCATCCTCGATGTTTTGAAATTCAACAAGGAGAGAACAATCATAATTCTTTTACAAAGCTTATTGTGACAAGAAATCGTTGCTTTGAGCCTTAACTTCATGTTGGGAATGTAGGAAATCAAACTATAATGAAATTTTACCCATTTTGTATCAAATAATCATCCTAAGAGTTTTGAAATTCAACAAGCCGAGAATAATCATATTTCATTTACAAAGCGTAATGTGACAAGAAATCATTTTTTTAGCCTTAGCTTCATGTAGAGAATGTGGAAAATCGGATGATAATATAATTTTGCCAATTTTATATCAAATTATCATTCTTAGAGTTTTGAAATTTAACAAGCAGAGAATAAACCTAATTCTATTACAAAGCTTATTGTGACAAAAAATCGTTGTTTTAAGCCTTAACTTCATGTTTGGAACATGGGAAATCGGACGATAATGAAGTTTTACCTATTTTGTATCAAAGAATCATCCTAAGAGTTTTGAAACTCAACAAGCCAAGAATAGTAATATTTAATTTATAAAGCTTATTGTGAATATAAATCATTATTTTTAGCCTTAACGTTAGTAGGGAATATGGAAAATTGGAAAATAATGAAGTTTAACCCATTTTGTATTCAATAATCATCCTAAGAGGTTTGAAATTTAACAAGCCGAGAATTATCATAATTCTTTTACAAAGCTTATTACGACAAAAAATTATTGTTTTGAGGCTTACCTTCACAGAGGGAACGTGGGAAATCGGACGTTAATGATGTTTTACCTATTTTCTATCAAAATAATTAACCTAAGAGTTTTGAAATTCAACAACTCGAGAACAATCATATTTCGATTTCAATGCTTAATGTGACAAGAAATCATTATTCTTAGCCTTAACTTCACGTACAGGACGTGAAAAATCGGAAAATAATGATGTTTAACCCATTTTGTATCAAATTAGCATTATAAGAGTTTTGTAATTTAACATAGACGAGAATAATGAAAATTTTGTTACAAAGCTTATTGTGATCAGAAATCGTTGTTTTGAGCCTTTACTTCACGTGGGGAACGAGGGAAATCAAATGATGATGTAATTTTGCCAAATTTGTATCAAGTCATCATCCACGAAGTTTTAAAGTTCAACAAGGAGAGATTAATCATAATTCTATTACAAAGCTTACTGTGACAAGAAATCGTTGTTTTGAGCCTTAACTTCACGTAAGAAATGTGAGAAATCGGATGATAATATAGTTTTTCTTAGTTTGTATCAAATCATCATCCTTGAAGTTTTGAAATTCGACTTCACAAAATAAGCATAATTCTATTACAAACCTTATTGTGATTAGAAATCGTTATTTTGACCCTAAACTTCACGTTGGGAACGTGGAAAATCGGACGATAATGAACTTTTATCCATTTTGTATCAAATAATCATCCCAAGAGTTTTGATATTTAACAAGCCGAGAATAATCATATTTCATTTACAAAGCTTTATGTGACATGAAATCGTTGTTTTGAGCCTTAACTTCATGTAGGGAACATGGAAAATCGGACGAGAACGAAGTTTTGCCCATTTTGTATCAAATCTTCATCCTATGAGTTTTGAAATTCAGAAAGCAAAAAATAATCATAATTCTATTACAAAGCTTATTCTAACAAGAAATCATTTTTTTGAGATAACTTCACGTAGGGAACGTGAAAAATCGGACGACAATGAAGTTTTACACATTTTGTATTAAATAATCATAATGAGAGTTTTAAAATTCAACAAGCCGAGAATAATCATAATTCTGTTAGAAAGCTTAATGTGACAATAAATCGTTGTTTTAAGCCTTAACTTCAGGTAGGGAACGAGGGAAATCGGACGATGACGTACTTTTCTCTATTTTATATCAAATCATTATCCTCGGAGTTATGAAATTCAACAAGGAGAGAAATCATAATTCAATTATAAAGCTTAATGTGACAAGAAATCATTGTTTTGAGCCTTAACTTCATGTAAGGAATGTGAGAAATTCGACGATAATATAGTTTTGCCCATTTTGTATCAAATCATCATTTTAAAAGTTTTTTAATTTAACAAGCCGAGAATAATCAAAAAATTATGTTACAAAGCTTATTCTGAGTGGAAATCGTTATTTTGAGCCTTAACTTCATGTAGGGAATGAGGAAAATTGAACGATGATATAGTTTTGCGCAATTTGTATCAAATTATCATCCTTGAAGTTTTGAAATTCAACAAGAAGAGAATAATAATAAATCTATTACAAAGTATAATGTGACAAGAAATCGTTGTTTTGAGCCTTAATTCACGTAAGGAACATGGGAAATCGGACGATAATATAGTTTTGTCCATTTTGTATTAAATCATCATCCTCGAAATTTTGAAATTCAACAAGCAGAGAATACTCATAATTCTACTACAAACCTTATTGTGCCAAGAAATCGTTGCTTTGACCCTTAACTTCACATTGGGAACGTGAGAAATCAGACGATAATAAAGTTTTACCCATTGTATCAAATAATCATCCTGATAGTATTGATATTCAACAAGCCGATAATAGTCATATTTCATTTACAAAGCTTAATGTGACATGAAATCGTTGTTTTCAGCCTTAACTTCACGTAGGGAACGTGGAAAATCTAACGATAATATAGTTTTACCCATTTTGTATCAAATCATCATCCTCAGAGTTTTGAAATTCAACATGCAGAGAATAATCATTATTCTATTACAAAGCTTTTTTCTTGATTTGAGATAACTTCACGTAGGGAACATGGGAAATCGGACAATAATGAAGTTTTACCCGTTTTGTATTAAATAATCATACTAAGAGTTGAAATTCAACAAGCCGAGAATAATCATAATTCTGTTACAAAGTTTAATGTGACAAGAAATCGTTATTTTGAGCCTTAACTTCACGTAGGGAACGAGGGAAATTGGACGATGACGTAGTTTAGTCTATTTTGTATCAAATCATCATTCTCGGGGTTTTGAAATTCAACTAGGAGAGAATAATCATAAATCTATTACAAAGCTTAATGTGACAGGAAATCGTTGTTTTGTGCCTTAACTTCACATAGGGAACGTGGGAAATCAGATGATAATATAGTTTTGGCCATTTTGTATCAAATCATCATCATCGGAGTTTTGTAATTTAACAAGCTGAGAATAATCAAAATTATGTTACAAAGCTTTTCGTGAGTAGAAATTGTTATTGAGCCTTAACTTCACATAGAGAACGAGGGAAATTGAACAATGATGTAGTTTTGCCCAATTTGTATCAAATCATCATCCTCAAAGGTTTGTAATTCAACAAGGAGAGAATAATCATAAATCTATTACAAAGCTTAATCTGATAAAAAATCGTTGCTTTGAGCCTTAACTTCACGTAACGAACGTGGGAAATTGGACGATAATATCGTTTTGCCTATTTTGTATCAAATCATCATCATCGGAGTTTTGAAATTCAACCAGAAGAAAATAATCATAATTCTATTTCAAACCTTATTGTGACAATAAATCATTTTTTTGACCCTTAACTTCACGTTTGGAACGTGGGAAATTGAATGATAACAAAGTTTTACCCATTTTGTAATAAATAATTATCCTGAGAGTTTTGATATTAAACATGTCGAAAATAATCATATTTCATTTACAAAGCTTAATGTGACATGTAATCGTTGTTTTGTGCCTTAACTTCATGTAGGGAACATGGAAAATCAAACGATAATATTGTTTTGCCCATTTTGTATCAAATCATCACTATCAGAGTTTTAAATTCAATAGTTATAGAATAATCATAATTCCATTACAAAGCTTATTGTAACAAGAAATCGTTGTTTTGAGATAACTTCATATAGGGAACGTGGAAAATTGGATTACAACGACATTTTATCCCTTTTTATCAAATAATCATCTTAAGAGTTTTGAAATTCAATAAGGCGAAAATAATCATAATTCTGTTACAGAGATTTTAATGTGACAAGAAATTGTTGTTTTGAGCCTTAACTTCATGTAGGGAACGAGGGATATCGGATGATGATGAAGTTTTTCCTATTTTGTATCTAATCATCATCCTCAGAGTTTTGTAATTCAACAAGAAGAGAATAATCATAATTCTATTACAAAGCTTATTGTGACAAAAAATAGTTGCTTTGAGCCTTAACTTCACGTAGGGAACGTAGGAAATCGGAAGATAATGAAATTTTACCCATTTTGTATCAAATAATCATCCTTAGTGTTTAGAAATTGAACAAGCTGAGAATAATTATATTTCATTTACAAAGCTTAATGTGAATAGAAATCATTTTTTTTAGCCTTAGCTTCATGTAGGGAATGTGAAAAATTGGATGATAATATAGTTTTGCCTATTTTATATCAAATCATCTTCCTCAGAGTTTTGAAATTTAACAAGTAGAGAATAATCATAATTCTATTACAAAGCTTATTGTAACAAAAAATCGTTGTTTTAAGCATTAACTTCACGTTGAAAATGTGGGAAATCAGACGATAATGAAGTTTTACCCATTTTGTATCAAATAATCAACCCTAGAGTTTTGAAATTCAACAAGCCTAGAATAATTATATTTCATTTAAAAAGCTTATTGTGAATAGAAATCATTGTTTTGAGCCTTAACTTCACATAGGGAATATGGAAATCGGACAATAATGAAGTTTAACCCATTTTGTATCAAATAATTATCCTGAGAGTTTAAATTTAACAAGCGAAGAATTATCATAATTCTTTTACAAAGCTTATTATGACAAGAAATCGTTGTTTTGAGGCTTAACTTTACGGAGGGAACGTGGAAAATCGGACGTTAATGAAGTTTTACCTATTTTCTATCAAATAATCATCCTAAGAGTTTTTAACTTCAACAACCTGAGAATAATCATAATTCAGTTACAAAGCTTATTGTGAAAAGAAATCATTGTTTTGAGCCTTAACTTTAAGTACAAAACGTGGGAAATCAGACAATAATAAAGTTTAAGCCATTTTGCATCTAATCATCATTATAAGAGTTTTGTAATTTAACAAAGCCAAGAATAATGAAAATTCAGTTACAAAGCTTATTGTGACTAGAAACCGTTCTTTTGAGCTTAAACGTCACATAGGGAACGAGGTAAATAGAACGATGATGTAGCTTTGACTAATTTGTATCAAATCATCATCCTCGAAGTTTTGAAATTCAACAAGGAGAGAATAATCATAATTCCATTACAAAGCTTACTTTGACAAGAAATCGTTGTTTTGAGCCATAACTTCATGTAAGGAACGTGGGAATTTGGACGATAATATAGTTTTGCCCATTTTGTATTAAATCATCATCATTGGAGTTTTAAAATTCAACAAGCAGAGAATAATGATAATTCTATTACAAACCTTTTTGTGATAAGAAATCGTTGTCTTGGCCCTTAACTTCACATTAGGAACGTGGGAAATCGAACAATAATTAAGATTTACCAATTTTGTATCAAATAATCATCTTAAGAGTTTTGATATTCAACAAGTTCAGAATAATTATATTTCATTTAGAAAGCATAATGTGAAGTCAAATCGTTGTTTTGAGCCTTAAATTCACGTAGGGAACGTGGGAAATCAGACGATAAAATAGTTTTACCCATTTTATATAAAATCATCATCCTCGAGTTTTGAAATTCAACAAGTAAATAATAATCATAATTCTGTTGCAAAGCTTAATGTGACAAGAAATCGTTGTTTTGAGCCTTAACATCATGTAGGGAACGAGGGAAATCGGATGATGACGTAGTTTTGTATATTTTGTATCAAATCATCATCCTCGGAGTTTTAAAATTCAAAAAGGAGAGAATAATAATAATTTTATTACAAAGCTTAATGTGACAAGAAATCGTTGTTTTGAGCCTTAACTTCACGTAGGGAACGAGGGAAATCGGATGATGACGTAGTTTTGTATATTTTGTATCAAATCATCATCCTCGGAGTTTTAAAATTCAAAAAGGAGAGAATAATAATAATTTTATTACAAAGCTTAATGTGACAAGAAATCGTTGTTTTGAGCCTTAACTTCACGTAGGGAATGTGGGAAATGAGACGATAATATAGTTTTACTCATCTTATATCAAATCATCATCCTTGGAGTTTAGAAATTCAACAAGCAAAGAATAACCATAATTCTATTACAAAGCTTATTGTGACAAGAAATCATTGTTTTGAGCCTTAACTTCACATTGGGAACGAGGGAAATCGGACGATAACGTAGTTTTGCCAAATTTGTATCAAATCATCATCCTAAGAGTTTTGAAATTCAACAAACCGAGAATAATCATATTTCATTTACAAAGCTTAATGTGACAAGAAATCATTGTTTTGAGCCTTAAATTCACGTAGTGAATGTAGAAAATTAGATGATAATATAGTTTTACCCATTTTGAATCAAATCATCATCATCAGAGTTTTAAAATTTAACAAGCAGAGTATACTTGTACTATAAAGTTTATTGTGACAAAAAATCATTATTTTGAGCTTTTACTTCACGTTGGGAATGTGGGAAATCGGAAAATAATGAAGTTTTACGCATTTTGTATCAAATAATCATCCTAAGAGTTTTGAAATTCAACAAGCCGAGAATAATCATATTTCATTTATAAAGCTTATTGTGAATAGAAATCATTGTTTGGAGCCTTAACTCCATGTAGGGAACATGGGAAATCGGACAATAATGATGTTTAACCCATTTTGTACCAAATTATCATCCTAAGAGTTTTAAAATTTAACAACCCGAGAATTATCATAATTCTGTTACAAAGCTTATTGTGACCAGAAATCGATTTTTTGAGGCTTAACTTCACGTAGGGAACGTGGGAAATCAGACGTTAATGAAGTTCTATCCATTTTCTATCAAACAACATCCTTAGAGTTTTGAAATTCAACAACCCGAGCATAATCATAATTCTGTTACAAAGCTTATTGTAAATATAAATTGTTGTTTTGAGCCTTGACTTCACGTACAAAATGCGGGAAATCAGATAATAATGAAGTTTAACCCATTTTGTATCAAATCATTATTATAAGAGTTGTAATTTAACAAGCCGAGAATAATCAAAATTCTATTACAAAGCTTATTGTGACAAGAAATCATTGTTTTGAGCCTTAACTTCACGTAGGGAACATGGGAAATCAGGCGATAATGTAATTTTACCCATTTTGATCAAATCTTCATCTTCGAAGTTTTGAAATTCAACAAGCAGAGAATTATCATAATTCTATTACAAAGCTTATTGTGACAAGAAATCGTTATTTTGAGACTTAACTTCACGTAGGAAATGTGAAAAATTGGACAATATTGAAGTTTTACCCATTTTGTATCAAATAATCATCATAAGAGTTTTGAAATTTAACAAGCTGAGAATAATCATAATTCTGTTACAATGCTTATAGTGACTAGAAATAGTTGTTTTGAGGCTTAACTTCACGTAAGGAACATGGGAAATCAGACTACAACGAAGTTTTACCCTTTTTGTATCAAATCATCCTTCGAAGAGTTTTGAAATTCAACAAGCCGACAATAATTATAATTTTGTTACAGAACTTATTGTTAATAGAAATCGTTGTTTTGAGCCTAAACTTCACGTATAGAACATGGTAAATAGGACGATAATGAAGTTTTACCCATTTTTTTTATCAAATCATCATTCTAAGATTTTTGTAATTCAACAAGCAAAGAACAATCAAAAGTGTGTATATATATGTATGTATATAATAGGTTATATATATAAAGATATATATCTATAATAAAAACAAAATATAATAAAACAAAAATAAAGTATAAACTTTAAATGAACCTCGAGATGGCACAATGCATATCTCGAGGTGAGGTTATTTAAAACACAAAACCTCGCCGCTCCTTACACGCTCTGCTCGACCATGAGAGATATAAGAGAGATCAATCGCATGAGGGAGAGAATGGGAGAGGAAAAGCAATGTCACGAGTTGCTCGGATCAACGGCGCAATCAGGAAATCGATTGGGTCGTCTTTCTTCGCGATTTTGGTGATTTTCCCATGGGTTCTCATTTGTTTCAATTCGGGAATTGATCAAATCGATAGGTTTTGTAGTCAAGACCGTAGGAATTGATTTTAATGAGTTAATTGGTGTTAGAAAGGTCCCTAGGACCTCTGTTTAATGAGAAATTGTGATGTGGGTGATGAAACTTAATGGTTTGGGTTTATGTTGATGATTTGGGTTTTAATGAAATTGATATTCAATCTTTGATATACGTTGGTTAATATTGTTGGGGATTGATATATATGTGATGTAGGTTGTATATAGGAGGTCCTCTCTGAGGTTGCAGGGGTTTTAATTATTGTAGGTGGCGATGGAACAAAGCAGAAATAATGCTATGTTCCTGGAGTTCAGCAGCTAAATGCGTTGGGCATTGGCTCCAGTACGTTGACCGAAGGGCAGGATAGGTTTGTGAGCAGCTGGGCAGCGAGTTGGCCCCTACAAGCAGCAAGCTAACCAATATGAATAGTAGAAAATTGATTTAGGAAATGGTGTATTGTCCTAAGGTAATGAGCCTTAGTTAGGGGTTTGAGTCAATATGTATTGAATATGGATTGATATCCAATTGGCATGTAATAGGTTCTTGATTACCGGGAAACAAAAGTGAACCCCGAGAGCTAGGAAATTCGGAACCAAATTTAAGGAAATGCGACCAAGGTAAGTGGGACTCATATTTTTCATCAATTATGCAATGTAAAGTAGTATTATTAGAACACATAGTACTAGAGACTGAGAATGGGGGCAATGTATTATGACTTAGCCGTGTTTTATTATTGTTTTTACAAATGAGAATGAATCCAGGAAGAGTTTCATCGGGATGTATCGGCCTGGGGTGGATTTTGTGTTGGGCTGCTACCAAATACCGCACCCTCAATAACCTGAATTATTCCACTCGATGCTTTCCATTTAAGAAGGGGCCACTATGTCATGCCTGGATACACCACAGAAATCACACATGGCCAAGTGTGATAACTATGGATCGTAGTCCTTAAAGGATGATAGTAGACAACTCTTTTTCTCGAATTGTGAAATCAAAATATAAGTCACATACACTTGCAAATGACTTATGGACTTGCATTCAGTTATGTATTCTTTATATTGTTTTAATATCATTTTTAAATATGCTTTGGAATCATATTGTTAAGCATTATTCTTGATATTTAGTTGATAATTGATGTATTCCTAATAGTCACTTACTGAGCATGGGGAACTCACCCAACTTAACAATTTCAAATTCATCGTTGAGGGTGCAAGGCAAAAGGAAAGGGAAAAGTTAGGAGTTTTGAAATCTTCTCTTACATGTATTGATCCTGAGAGTTTTGTAATATGTATTGTTTGTGTATGTTTATGTAATATAACTGGGTTGCGTTGGTTTTTTTTATAATTAATGGATTTTCGGATTGAGGAGTGCTAGGGTGACTCACTACGAACACGTTATGAGCACAAACTTTGTTTTTTATTTTATTTTTTATTTTTTTAACAATTTTTTAGTCGTAGTAAATGCACGTAGTGGGTAACCTTATCATTATCCTCAAGCACAAAATTATAAAAACAAAGTAAAAACAAAAAACATGGTTGTACTCTTAGTGAGTATCAATAGTGGGTCCCTTTAGCATTTCTCTTCCAGATTATATAGTTTTGTATATTGTATATTATTAACAAAAAAGTTTTAAATTTCCACTGCGTTTGATTTATTATTTATTCTTCATATACGATATACAGGTTGTTGTCAGGAGTTAATGAAAGGTTGTTGGCTCTAGTTAGGCATGATCTGATTTACCAGGCTTAATTAGGGTTTCAAACCAAATATTGCCTAATTGGGATAGGGGATGTCTCAAATCTGATCTTATAACTTACTGAATTACGTATAGAAATGAGGCATTTAGAGCAATTCCATCAATGGTTGAGGAATTCAAACTAAATTTGCAAGAATAGGACATTTTGGTAAATTGGATGAATGCATGTTAATCTCTTTGATCTTATGAAATTGTTGATATAAATTGCGCCTTTAGTTTTTTGGGAGTGTTGTGATTCCCCTACGAGTTGGCGATGGGGTCGAAAACATTTGGAGGAGGCCACGGGTGTCGAAAAATCTGAATTCCAAAATTTGAAATTCTATTTTTCAGCACAGGTAACGTGCTAGCCAGGGTGGACAACACGCTACTTGTTTTAGGTGTCATGTTTTTCTTCATCACGAAGAATAGTAGTGCACTAAGGGAGGCCAATAGCGCGCTAGGACAGCTCCCTAATGCGTTATGACAGTTGACATCATAAATTTTTTAAAAGACTGGTTTAGAAAAAAATTTATAAAAACAACCTAGACCTACTGTAAACAACCTAAAACACCTATAAATGATTATAGGAAACTCGGGGACGGGGACTATAGTGCGATAGTTGGGAATGTGTTGAGGTAGGACCAGGGTGTTTTCAGAACTTTTGAAGTACGATTTGAGGTGTGTAAACCCCTTAAGAAACACATTCTTAGAGTAACATGTGACTACACCCTAGACCATAGCACGTACCACTCGTGCCCTTAGTGAATTGCAACCCGAGCTGCTATCCTCATCAATGTACATGTCGGTGGGTCATGATACAGGTCGATCATCACGAGGGCTTAAGAAATGGGCCAATGATGCGCTTTCCACTTAGAACATCTGGTATACCAAAGTAGGGACTAGTTTGTTAGGATGATTACATGTTGATTTTGTTTTCTTAGTGTTATTTATTGCGTGCCATGACCTTTACAGTTGCCTGTATATCCCGTGTGCTTTATTTAGCATTTTACTGGTTTTCCTTTGTAAATGTTTAGTGGTTTTCTTTTAGAGATTTACTCACTAGACTCGTCATCTATTTTTGTTGTGATAACTGAGTGTAGATCCTAGTACCAGTAGGGGCAAGGGGATCCAAGGTGTGTCATCTATGGTTGCCTATTATCTAATACACTACTTGTACGTGTTTATTTTGTTATTTTATTTATATCGAGTATCAGGAAATTATGAGGGACATTGTACATATATATATTACGTTCGAGATAACTGGTTGTCTTATATACAGTGTACTCTTACCGGGTTTTCCACTTTAGGATTGATGCTATGTTATTGTTGGGAAATGTGCCCTAGGTCAATCCATTAATAGTCTTTATGAATACATTTTAGTTAATAAAATAGAGGATTTCATTTGTTGTTTATTATAATTGATTTGCATATTTACATTATAATAAGATCCATGGGTATTTACGAAATATCCTAAATGTCCCTAGTCGATTATTATACTTGGGAACTATAATGAATTAAGACTAGTGTGAGTCTTGATTGATGATCATACGATGATCATACGTCTAGGAATACGAATCAAGATCATGAGTACTTGTTAGGGAACAAAGTACTGGACTGACCCGCTATGAGAACATCACATGGATTAAGTCATAGTTGTTTCTCATGATATGTATATTATTCAGTCCTCTGACTTGAGATTACCAGAGACTTCAACATTAGGAATACAGTGATTTGACACAGTCAAACGTTGTCTTTAACCGGACGATTATAAAGGTTTTGATTGGTTACTGTGTGAATAATGTGGTGAAGTTGTGTAATCGAGATAGAATTTGTCTCTTTCATATAGAAAGAGATATCCAATGGATCCCTCGATGTGTTAGACTATTAAAAGGCCTAGTCTAAGTGAATTGATGTTGATCAATGTCACTTGGATGTTTTCAGTCTACCTAGAGATCGAGACTAGTACGATTGAACATGTTGAATGACAATTCCATACCTTATGTTTAATCAAAAGGATATCGTGTGACAAAAGGATGTTATATACACTATTGATTAGGTTGTATCGATTTGATATTAGTACAACTTGGGTAGTCATAATATCTTGCTAGAGGCCGCTTATGACTTGTATACCAAAATGTGTTTTGATACACTACCAATGTTGTATGAGCCTGTTGGGTTGCACACTGAGAATGGTTTTGCGAGATTTTAAGATGGTTCAGAAAAACGAATTTTATACGATAAAATTCATGACAGAAATGTCCTTGTAGTGTATTACACTTATACTTCTTTAAGTAGGGGTATATGTGTAATTTACTTAACCGTCTATATACAAGGGTTGTATAAATAGACGCTTTGAGTTAGAATACAAGTACGAAAGATTTAAAAAGAGCCGAAACTATATTTTCATTTTAAGAAACGACTTAGGGTTTTTGGTATGCTCTGGATCGTTTTGGAGAGAAACAAAAAGGTATGGTATTCTCTGAAAGCTAGCACTTCAAATCTTGGTCGTCATTCGTGTGTGGGCTGCTGATAAAGGGCATTCGTCATTGGCAGTGCCTTAGAGATCGATTAACCTTCAAAAAAGTACATTGCGACTGAGGTATGATTAAGTTTTCATAGTTTAAACGTGTTTTAATTGAATCAAATTCGGATCCTGTTGGAGTTTTTCTCAAAATAGTTTTGAAATCTCCGCTACGCATGAACCTCAAAACCCAACAGTGGTATCAGAGCCTTCGAGTTTGATTCCATTAAACTCATTGCATGTTTTCTTATGATATATGATTGAAAGCATGTTAATAGTTGATGTATATGTGATATACATAAGTTTTCTGTGAGATTTATTATCATGGTTTATGTATATGATACATATATTCGTGATTTAATTGAAATCAGTTTCCTACATGCAAGTAACCATGTTAGGTTAATTCGAATAATTTTAATGAATTGAATTTCGTATTCTGTGATCCATAACACCATTAGGTATAATCTTTATTTTTATGTATTGATGCATGGATGAAATTTCTGTAATTTCAGTATGCATATTTAGGTTACATTAATTTAAGTTTCTTAAATTGTACAAGTCTGAATGTTAATTCGAAACTAATATGATTAGGTTCGATTGAGATCGAAATTGCAAATAATTAATTTTCAAAATTATTTATTTATCTTGTTATATCTATTTTGTTATGAAGTTTCTATTTGATAAAGATAGATAACAAAATAGATTAGGAGATATATGCAAAATCGATTTTATTATCCCTATTGGATAGGAGATAAATATGGAGAAGTTTGTTATTGGTGATATGCTAGGATTCAAATATCTAAAGTCCTAATTGGATTAGGATAAGATGATTAGTTAGATGTGGGTCCGAGTTAATTAAAATCATTTTAATTGACTTAATTTTAGATAAATTAAGGGGTAAATTTAGTACAGTAAAATCAGCGAAAGATATGATTTGCTATAGCGAATTTCAATTTTCGGAATTGAGATTCGTCTTCTAAAAAAAAACAGGGGCGCTACCCTCTGTTCCCCCATTATTGACCGGGTCAATGAACCATCTATTATTGATCGCTTAATGGACCGATGCCATTTGATCGGCCAATGGGACCATAAATCTAACTAATCCTAGTGCACAGAAATTCTTCTATTAGTGAATAGCATAAAATTTCTTAAATTGTTTAGTGGTTCTATAAATCAATAAAATATATGATATTTCATTGCTTCCTTAAAAATCACTAAAACTGAATAAAATTCCTCTATTAAATCTTAAGTCTTGTGCCATCCAATTTTAAACACTTATCAAGGTCTCGATCGCACTAATATAGTTTCAGCCATAGTTGGGTGTATTGTGTTATCTTAGTGAGATAAGTTGGGTAAGAGTTACCTAAATGTTTAAATTGGTCTAACTTAATAAAGCTATCAAAATAGTTTTGGACTTTAGGCATATGATGAAATAAAAACATGCTAAGACATAAGATGTCCTATATCTCATAAAAGTATCTAAAATTACATAAGGTGTAAGTGGTAACTGTTACCTACCTAAATAATCTAGTTCTGTGTTTCATGTCATAGCTGTCATAGAATTAGGTGAAATATGGATTTAGTCCCCTAAATAAACAGTATGTTTTAGGAGGGTTGTTAATTTAGTGGGAGTCTATTCCTTTATACTAAAATAAACTCTGCATAATCTTTATTGTAGATCAATGGCCTCTTCAAATAACAATAATCCCCTGTCAATGCGATCTATCCTTGAGAAGGATAAGCTATCTGGAACTAACTTTCTTGATTGGTTCAGAAACTTGAGAATCGTTCTCAAGCATGAACGCAAGTTGTATGTTTTGGATGCTCCGATCCCTGAGGACCCACTAGCCAATGCTACGAAAGCTGTGAAGGATGCGCATAATAAGCATGTCAACGATTCTACTGATGTTGCATGCATTATGTTGGCAACTATGGTTCCTAAACTTCAAAAGGACATGGAACTAATGGAAGCCTATGACATGGTTGTAGTGCTGAAGGAAATGTTCTAACAGTAAGCTAGGCAAGAAAGGTTCGAGACAGTAAAGAACCTGCATTCTTGTAAGATGACTGAGGGTGCGTTAGTTAGTCCTCATGTTCTGAAGATGAAGAGTTATGTTGACCAATTTGATAGACTTAGATTTCAAATAAGCCAAGAGTTGGCTACGGATTTGATCCTAAATTCATTACCGGAGAGTTACTCACAATTTGTGATGAACTACAATATGAATAATATGGAGAAATCAATTTTAGAGTTGCATTTGATGCTCAAAACTGCTGAACAAAATATCAAGAAACCCTCTAGTAATGTATTGATTGTCCAAAAGGGAAAGGGAATGAAGAAGAAAGGCAAAGGCAAAGGCAAAGGCAAGGCTAAAGTTGTCAAGGCTGCTGTTGCACCTGTCGCAAAGCCTGTGGAACAAGTCAAGCCCCAGCCTGTCCCTACTTCAAAGCACCAAAAGGAAAAAGAAGGAAATTGTCATTTCTGCTATGCACCTGGACATTGGTTCAGAAATTGCAAACTCTATTAGGAAGATCTAAAGAAGAAAAAGGGTAGTGCGACTACCACCTTAGGTATTTATGTTATTAAAATTAATTTATCTACTAGTGATTCCTGGGTATTGGATACCGGATGTGGATCGCACATTTGTATAAATGTGCAGGGATTCACCAGAAGTAGAAAGTTGAAGAAAGGAGAAGTCATCCACCGCGTAAGGAATGGAGCAAAAGTTGCTGCCCTAGCTGTTGGATCATATGACTTAGTCTTATCTAGTGGACTTATTTTAACTTTAAATAATTATTATTATGTGCCTGCCTTGAGCAGAAACATCATTTATGTTTCATGTTTGGATATGGATGGTTTTGATTTTATTATTGCGAATAATAGATGTTCAATTTCTCGTAAAGGCATTTTTTATGCAAATGCTGATTTGTGTGATGGTATTTATATTCTGAGCATGGAAAGGTCCACTGATACTTCAATCTTTAACATAAATACAAAGAGATTCAAGTCAAATGATTTGAATCAAACCTATCTTTGGCATTGTCTTCTCGGCCACATAAATGAGAAACACATAACGAAGCTCCATAAAGATGGACTTCTAGATTCATTTGATTTGGAATCATATGAAACGTGCGTATCTTGTTTACTAGGCAAGATGACTAAAAGTCCCTTTACTGGATACAGTGAAAGGGCAAGTGATTTATTAGGTCTAATACATAATGAGGTATGTGGTCCTATAAACACAATGGCTAGAGGAGGTTATCAGTACTTCATTACATTACTGATGATTTCAGTAGATATGGTTATGTATATCTTATGAAACATAAAGCTAAATCATTTGAGATGTTTCGAACGTTTCAAAATAAAGTGCAGAATCAACTTGGTAAAACTATCAAAACACTTCGATCAGATCGAGGTGGTGAATATTTAAGCCAAGAATTTGATGATCATCTTAGAAATTGTGGGATTGTCTCCCAATTGACTCCACCAGCAACTCCACAATGGAATGGAGTTTATGAAAGGAGAAATCGAACCTTAGTAGATATGGTTCGATCTACGATGAGTCATACGGATCTTTCATTATCCTTTTGGGGTTATGGATTACAAACTGCAGCTTTCACTCTAAATCGAGTTCCTTCTAAAGCGGTTATAAAACACCATATGAGATATCGTACGGGAAGAGACCTAGTTTGTCTTTTCTTAAGATTTGGGATTGTGAGGCTTACATAAAGCGACAAATCTCAGAAAAACTAGCATCTAAATCTAATAAGTGTTTATTTGTGGGTATCTTAAGGAAACAAAAGGATATTACTTTTATAATCCCGCTGAGAACAAAATGTTTGTTGCTCGGTATGGTGCCTCTATGGAAAAATAGTTTATTTCAAAAGACACTAGTGGCAGAGAAATAAATCTTGAAGAAGTTCAAGAATCACAGATAAACACTGAACCGCTAATAGAAGTTCAACAACGTTCTGAACCAGTTGAACCTCCACAAGTGACACAAGGCCCACGTAAATCTGGTAGGGTAAGACATGAGCTAAAGAGATTTGGATTTCTCATTACTGATAGTCATGATGTGTTGCTTATGGATCAAAATGAGCCCACCACTTATCAGGAGGCTATGTTTGGACTAGACTCAGATAAATGGCTAAGTGCCATGAACTCTGAGATGCAATCCATGTATGATAACCAAGTTTGGAACTTGGTTGATTTACCTGAAGGTGGTAAGACCATTGGATGGAAATGGGTTTTCAAGAAGAAAACTGACATGGATGGCAAAGTGCATACTTTCAAAGCAAGACTTGTTGCAAAAGGTTTCAGGCAGACTCAAGGTGTTGATTATGATGAAACTTTTTCGCCACAAGAGCCATGCTTAAATCCATAAGAATTTTAATTATCATTGCTGCATATTATGACTATGAGATATGGCAAATGGATGTAAAAACAACATTTCTTAATGGAAAGTCAGCTTGAGGACGTGTATATGACACAACCTTTGAAGGTTTTGTACATCATGAGAATTCTAGGAAGGTATGCAAGCTTCAAAGATCCATTTATGGATTAAAGCAAGCTTCTCAGAGTTGGAATCTTCGTTTTGATGAAGCAATCAAGGATTTTGGTTTTATTAAGAACGAAGATTAGCCTTGTGTATACAAGAAGGTCGGTGGGAGTGTAGTTGTTTTTCTCATGCTGTACCGTATGTTGATGATATATTACTCATTGGAAATGACATCCCAACATATTGCGAGTGTCAAGTCTTGGTTAGGGAAGTGTTTCTCAATGAAAGACTTAGGAGATGCAGCCTATATCCTAGGGATAAGGATCTATAGGGATAGATCTAAGAGGCTAATCGGTCTAAGTCAGAGTGCTTACATAGACAAGGTACTGAATAGGTTCAGTTTGCTAGACTCTAAAAGAGGGTTATTGCTAATGTTTCATGGCATAAGTCTCAGCAAGAATCAATGTCCTAGGACAAATGATGAGCGAGACCGTATGAATAAGATTCCATATGCATCTGCTATTGGATCTATCATGTACGCCATGCTATGCACTCGACCTGATGTATCATATGCTTTGAGCACTACAAACAGATATCAGTCAGATCCAGGTAAGAGTCACTGGATAGCAGTAAAGAACATCCTTAAGTACTTAAGAAGGACTAAGGAAGTGTTCTTGGTCTATCGAGGTTTTGAAAATGATCTAGTTGTAAATGGTTACACAGATGCAAGTTTTTAAACTGATATAGATGATTTTAGATCGCAGTCTGGATATGTGTTTACTTTGAATGGGGGTGCGATAGTGGAAAAGTTCGAAGTAAGAGATCGCGCATTCTACAACGTAAGTTTGAGTATATTGCAGCGTCCGATGCAGCAAAAGAGGCAGTTTGGATCAAAAAGTTCATTTCTGAACTAGGTGTGGTTCCAAGTATTGCTAACCCTGTTTGTTTGTATTGTGACAATAACAAGGCAATAACACAGGCCAAGGAACCTAGATCACACCACAAATCCAAACATATACTTAGGCGTTTTCATCTCATCAGAGAAATTATTGAGAGGGGAGACGTAAAGATTTGGCAGAGTACCTACTGAAGACAACATTGCGGATCCATTGACAAAGGCTCTTCCACAAGCGAAACATGATGGTCATGTTAGATTATTAGGCATTAGATGCATGAATGATTGGCGCTAGAGCAAGTGAGAGATGTTGGGAAATGTGCCCTAGGTCAATCCATTAATAGTCTTTATGAATACATTTTAGTTAATAAAATAGAGGATTTCATTTGTTGTTTATTATAATTGATTTGCATGTTTACATTATAATAAGATCCATGGGCATTTATAGAAATATCATAAATGTCCCTAGTCGATTATTATACTAATAACTATAATAAATTAAGACTAGTGTGAGTCTTGATTGATGATCATACGATGATCATACATATAGGAATACGAATCAAGATCATGAGTACTTGTTAGGGAACAAAGTACTGGACCGACCCGCTATGAGAACATCACATGAATTAAGTCATAGTTGTTTCTCATGATATATATATTATTCAGTCCTCTGACTTGAGATTACCAGAGACTTCAACATTAGGAATACAGTGATTTGACGCAATCAAACGTTGTCTTTAACCGGACGATTATAAAGGTTTTAATTGGTTACTGTGTGAATAATGTGGTGAAGTTGTGTAATCGAGATAGAATTTGTCCCTTTCATATAGAGAGAGATATCCAGTGGATCCCTCGATGTGTTAGACTGTTAAAAGGCCTAGTCTAAGTGAATTGATATTGATCAATGTCACTTGGATGCTTTCAGTCTACCTAGAGATCGAGACTAGTACGATTGAACATGTTGAATGACAATTCCATGCCTTATGTTTGATCAAAAGGATATCGTGTGACAAAAGGATGTTATATACACTATTGATTAGGTTGTATCGATTTGATATTCGTACAACTTGGGTAGTCATAATGTCTTGTTAGAGGTCGCTTATGACTTGTATACCAAAATGTGTTTTGGTACACTACCAACGTTGTATGAGCCTGTTGGGTCGCACACTGAGAATGGTTTTGCGAGATTTTAAGATGGTTCAGAAAACAAATTTCATATGATAAAATTCATGACAAAAACGTCCTTGTAGTGTATTACACTTATACTTCTTTAAGTAGGGGTATATGTGTAATTTATTTAACCGTCTATATACAAGGATTGAATAAATAGACGCTTTGAGTTAGAATACAAGTATGAAAGATTTAAAAAGGGCCGAAACTCTATTTTCATTTTAAGAAACGACTTAGGGTTTTTGGTATGCTCTGGATCGTTTTGGAGAGAAACAAAAAGGTTTGGTATTCTCTCGAAGCTAGCACTTCAAATCTCGACCGTCGTTCATGTGTGGACTGCTGATAGAGGGCGTTCGTCGTCGGCAGTGCCTTAGAGATCGATTAAACTTCAGAAAGGTACATTGCAACTAAGGTATGATTAAGTTTTTATAGTTTAAATGTGTTTTAATGGAATCATATTCGGATCCTGTTGGGGTTTTTCTCAAAATAGTTTTGAAATCTCCTCTGCGCATGAACCCCAAAACCCAACAGTTATGACATGAATTTTTATATTATCCATGTTTTCATGTCTATTAAGTCTTCCACTTTAAATCATTATTATATGTTGTAAGACTCTGTATAACATTACCAAATCTTACTTGAATAACCAAATCGAATAACTAGTGAAAAGTGAATAAAGGCTAACTGATGAAATAATGAATAATTGGTTAACTATAAATAACACAAGACAAGTTAGCACGAACTTCGAGAGATTTGGCATGGCACCGGACGTCAGTGGCGCATGGGACACAATAAGACAGTGAAATGGCAGGGCTGCGGGAATCACCACGCACTACGTGGTGGCCTCGAGGCACGGGGCCACCACAAACGCTGGCCACGTCGTTGACTTGGAAATTCTGGATTTTGGTCCAATGATCCCCAATGTCGTAACTCATAGTGTATGGTTTTGGCAAATCATTGGGACTTATCTAGTTCTGCCATTTGGCATTTCCAGCGATTCCATCCAGCACCCTAATGGTAAACCCAAGGCGTTGGGACAACATGAGATGATTTTCGATTATAAATCGATTCTCACTGTTTTTCGAAATTAACTGAATTTCGTTATGGTTTATATCGTCAGGACAAGGGTCGAAGCAGTGGTAACTAACCTTGAAATTCTTTAACGTCGCGATGAAGGCATGACATTTATTCGAAAAAGGATTTATATCGTTTCGTGATATTTATGTGAATTAAATAAACTTACTTTAAATAAAATACACCAATAATAAGATATGAACATATACAAATATAGACGCGAGGAAAACGAGATAGGAACTTCCCGGTGTTAGGATTAGATAGGATAGCAGCGTTTCGAGGTAAGTGGGATTTGATTTATTCTCAATCATGCCTTGATATTAGTTATGTTAGGTATGTAGCAAATTGTGGAATTTATTGGAATCTATCTTTACATTCTTATTGATCTTGCTTATTATCTTGTTTGGGTTTTCTTGAAATGAATGTTTTGGAGAAATGAATGTTTTGGAGCTCATATACTGATATTAATGAATGCATGCCTACGCCATGAGATGGAGTGTTAGCGGCCACCGGTACCTTTTCCCATGGTTGTTATGTTATCCTAATTTGTACAACTGTTTGGATTACATAATTGATTGCTTTGATGTCCTTCATGGTAGTTCGGGGTTTTCCTTCATGAGCCATGTAGGTGCTCTGGTATAAGTGTGGTTTTGATGTCCTTCATAGCAGTTCGAGCTTATCCCTTAATTAGCTATGTTGGTGTTCGAGTCCACATTGATTGAAATATGTAGTTTCCACTTCTCTTGATACTATGACGTTTATGTATCATTGTATCATTATAAACTTGATGGATTATCATTGTTGGACACTAGATGTTCTATCCTGCATTTTTATAGTACTCTTGTTAATGTACTTATTCAAGCCCAAGATGATAATAGGTTTCTTAAAAATCCTTTTGATGCATGTTACTTATTATTGCATTAGGTATTACTAGGATGGTTGAGGGTAAAACAAGCTTCTATTTTACTAATCCTGAGGATTTTTTGCTCAACCGACTACTTTCCCCCAAGGTACCTTAGCTGTTGCACAGGATTAAGGAAAGAGCAATATTGTAGCATAGAAGCTCTTTTCTTGTTCGCAAGGTTATATATATATGGTTTTGAAACATTTTATGTAATAAAAAAATGATTTCATATGGGTAGACGTTTGAACCCCTATCACCTGGTTTCAGTTTATGTTTAGTATTTTGTAAGACTTCTACTTTTATTTCGCAACTTATTTAGACATTAAGGTTTTTTTATTTCCGCACCTATTAGCCTTAGTTTATTGTAGAATGTCTTGATTTAATTCTGCATGTTAAGGCTCACTAGATCATCGATCGACTCACTGGGTCATTTCGATGGGTTCGGCGATGGTCTAGGTTTGGCTGTCCAGGCCTACCCGAGTTTGTGTCGTCATACGCTGGGTCTCTTCGATACATCCTGGGCTGGTCTAAGTTGACTATAGATGGAGCGGCGAAAGAAAACTCGGGTCCGACCTCTTTTGGTGCGCTATTGAGAAATGACCATAGAGAGTTGATTAAGGGTTGTTGTGGTCGTTTGGGTTCTACCACAAATCTTATGGCAGAGCTAGCAAGGATCAAAGAGGGTCTTATATTGGCCTATAATTTGCACATTCAGAATTAAATTCTTGAATCAAACTCCTCCACCTCCATTACATTAGTCCAACAGGAATAAAATCTGCATCATCCAACTGGTACCTTAATTCGAGACTGCAGGGTTTTACTAAAGGAATTTCATCAGACTCGACTACAACATATGTTGAGGGAAGGGAATTTCTGTGTTGATTAGCTTGCTAACCATGGGCTCCACCAAGAAAACATGGCAACTCAAGTCATTCTCAACCCACCAACAACGTTGAGGAACTTGCTCTTAGCTGATGCCATGAACACTGTGTTCAGGCGGCCGTAATAGCTGCAGTTTACTTTCTTTACCAAAAAAAAATTAATTGAATTTTTTTTTTCATAATCATCCACATAGACCAATTTATATCAAAATTTTTTAAGCTTCATGTGTAAATTAAGTTTATGAGAACTCGGTAAAATAATAATTTACAAATCAATAATATATTAGTATTCAAATTCAAATTTAGTTATTCGTACATCACTAATGGTAATTAAGTCGAAAATTATGTTTATATAGATAAGAATATGACAAAAATTATTAGAAGGTTACTGATCAAAGCTGTTTAGTTTGACAAAAGAACTATATATGCATTTAGATTTATGTATATGATTGAGTAGAGATATACAACTATATATGTTGTATACATGAACACATATTTATCATGACTATTGAGCTCTAATGCATATATATCAATAAAATCTTTAAAGTGACAAGATAGTCGTGTGTGATATATATTATGAAAGAAAATCTGCTCCAAATTAATTGAGGATATAATTGATACTTAAATAAAAAAGATTATGATACAATTGATAAATTTCAAAAGTTATGATTGTCTTTACTTTTTATTTTATAGTTAGTTTTCTTCCTAGTTGGAAGTTTTTGCTTTTTCTTCTCCTTGTTGGGAAGTTTTGTTATTCGTTTTGTGGTTCTAATAGTTTTGTGTATTGTCATGAGTTTTAACGTCATAGAAAACAGTCCCTGATTGTCAAATTGTTTCAATTTCGCATTTACTGCCAAATTAATGATAGATTGTTTGAACAAATAAGATTAGCGAATCAATGAGCTTGATTTTTATGTGTGGTTTTGTATTGAGCCATGAATGATTAATAAAATTTCGATTTCTCTTACAAAAAAAAGTAATATAACTTATACTAAATCTTATGATATTTTTGATCATTTGGAAAAAAAAGATAAATAGTAAAAATAATCCTAAACTTCGTACTTTTTCTCAAAATAATCCTCAATTTTAAATTTTCTCGGAATAATCTCAAACTTTGAGATTTATTTTCAATTTTATTCCAACTTTTTCTTCTTAAGAAAGTTTGGTGTTTTCTAATAATTTTTTTTGAAGGGATTATTCTGAAAAAATCTATAGTTTGAAATTATGCCGACTATTTACCCCACGACAAAAAAAAAAAAAAAAAAAAAAATCTATGTAGTTAAATCTGGAGGGTATATGGGCGGAATTGGAATAGCGAAATCTTCGTTTTACAGTAGGCAACTCGGAACTGAAGCCCGCACGAACCAAATTTAATTATCTACAGAATTCCGGTGCAAAAGACATTAGCACCCGCTTACCGTCTGGGCTCCGCCAATCAGGCCCTCGTTTCGCTGCGCACGTTAGCAACCTCCATTGCCAACCCCTCTCAACCTCAAAAAAGTCACCATCGTCTCTCTCTCTCTCTCCATCTCTCTCTCTCATTTTTCTCGTCTATTGTGCTCTAGGGTTTCTTTGTTCTGTCAATTGTTTGTTTGTTCGTCCGTCACCAACCAATAAGGAGGAATAGATTATTCATGGAGACCATAAGACCAGGAAAGGGAGTTGAAGACAACGAAGACGACGACGACGAAGAGTTTGCTCCAAAGAAGGACGGTTGCTCTTCTCAGGAAGGTGCGTTTGTTAAGAAAAAAAAAAAGTAGCTTTTTTTGGGTACTTTTGGCCAATTGAATAAACTTTTGACTCGGAATTATGGAGTTTTGGTGATGGTTTGTTGGAATTATGAAGGAATAGAATTCGGTAGAGCTTTTGGGAGTCTAATTTCATGGGCATCCGTAAGATTTTCTTTCCATGTGTTTTTTCACTTAGAGTTTACGGGGAAAGGCGACAGAAAGAGCGGTGATCAGAAGGCTAGCCTGTCGCGGTCTAAGCATTCGGTTACCGAGCAACGAAGACGGAGTAAGATCAATGATAGGTAAATTAATATTCTCCTTATATTTCTGTTGTAGACCCATTGACGCTATAAGCTCTATTTGGTATATCAGTTTAGGTTAATGCTGGTGCCGTCATTTGTTGGCCGCGTGTTATCAGGGTTGTCTGTCATTCTCTCAGGCCAACCGTTTGAAGTATTTGTAATCTCATGAGAAGAAATTACTTAATATATAAGTTAAAGAATGACACTTGAAGTTTTTGGTTAATTTGTATCTGTATGTACTATGTAGTTATATTCTCACACTCTTATGGATCGATTCACTCAGTAATACATGGGTAGCTAGCTAATTGTGAGGTTTATGTTTTGGATTGAGATTTATATAAACTTGTTGAGAACATTTAAATGCGCACACAAATAGGATTTTAACTTTCATTAGCATCTTCTTCTCCTCTTTTCTCACTCATAAACACATTGATACTCACAAAGAGGAGATTTGAGATTTGATGGAGATCTTGGAGCGATGGAAGTAGAATCACACAATTAATTGAATTTTGTGGTGTTATACTAGTGTTTGATTGTATAATTTGCAATTTAGGGGAGATGCTTGCCTTGGATCATCTGTTAGTTGGTTACTTTTAGAATGGTTTTGTCTAAATAGTATATCTGAATTTAGTTATCTTATTTGTTATCTTGCTAGGAAAAGTAAATTGCTTATGCATCACGTCAATGCCTTGACTATATTTTTTTTGAGAGTATTAAAAATTTTTTATAGAGGAAATGCATTGATAATATTGCAATGCACTAATCTTCCTCTTAATTTTATAAGTAATAAATAAATTACACTAAGTTGAAATATATTAAGGGCATAAAGAACTTATATGCAAGATACTTGAAAGGGACAAGTTGAAATTGAAGAAATAAGGCATGCTAAAAACTGGAATATATTAGGTGAATAAAGGATTTATTAGCAAAGAAACTAGAGGTGTAGGGTATGTGTACCAAAAAAAAAAAAAAAAAAAAAGTGAAGGTGCAAGGCACACTAAATACAATAGAGCACTAAGACGCAAGGCAAACTAGCATAGGCTAGTGCGTGAATGAAGTATAGGACTACATCAAGAATTTGCATTAAGAGCACTTCTATTTGCTTCAGTTACAGGTGAGATAATTAGGCATATTGAAAAGGATTGTAGTGTATGCTCTTGGTGGACGATATTTATATAGACAAAACAATGAAAATCAGGACTTTTGATTTTTGTAGAATTGATCTTCTCATTTTCATTCAATATTGTTTTGTTGGATTCATGTTGCTTCTTCGTTCCTTAAATTTTCTTGTCACTTGTTAGGAAAACAAGTAATGAAAATGACCTATAGGTTTCCCACAAGGAACATTTTACCTCTTGTGGTTTCCACTTCTTCATTTGCCAATCTTGTATTTATCCACGATGTGATGATCCATGCTTTCCCCTCATGCTGTGCTCTTTAGTCTTCTATAGTCAACTTTCAATTGATAACTTGTGCCCCCATTAGTAAATGAGTCCGATCCTTATAGCTTCTCCTCGACTCACCTTTATTTTCTTACTAGCAACCTTTCAAGCGTCTGGGTTTGCTTGTCACTATTTATGAATAACTCGTTAAATGTTTGCTATGTGGGGTATTTGTTCCCAAACAAAAAAGGTGAGGGACCATTTTGTTTGTGAGATATTGAGATGTGAAAAGTCCACATGCAATGTTTTTAACTTGATGCAGCTTTTATCTCCTTGTATTGCTGATCGTATGGAAATGAAACATCCTATCCTTTTGATAAATTTCGTCCTACCCATCCGATTGATATTTCTTATTGTTAATTTTGGTTCCTTGATGGTCAATAGTTGTTTTATTGTTTTGTTTTGTTTTTTTTTTTCTGTTTTACCATTGAGGGATGAAAGAAAATAAGAAAGGAAATGCAAAATAAATATAGATAAAAGAATGTGCTTAAATTAAGCCTGAACTGCTAAATCGAATGTTACTATTGATTCATTGCTAAATTAATATTTTTTTTTCATGAATGATGATTGTGATACGAATAATTAACATTGTTATAGTATTATTTTCCATGGTGCTACAACTATAGGATATCATATTTAGCTGGTTGTGGCTAATACTTGATCCAATTTCTTGAGAATGATAATTGGGGTTTGCAATAGAAAATGGGAAACTTGTTATATCTCTTCCTATATCCTTGAACTTGATAAAACTTCTCATAGCCCACTTTGCCAAGCCCAAGTGACTTGATTGCTAATGTTGAAAGAATTTCGTTAAATTTCATCAACACTTTTTCTCTGAATAATTGTCATACACTTTCACTCTTTCAATTACATTAAATAGCCATCAACGAGAAACATGATGGCATATCATTTCATATATTTATTCTATTGTGATTACATGCTGATTAAGTTTTTTAGCCTAAAAGTTTCCTTATGTATAGGCTTATCTATAATAAAATACCATAAAAGAGCAAGTTTCGTTAGCACTATTATATGGAACAATTAATCTTCTTCATCTTTCCTCGTATAACCCTTCTATAAGTTAGCTCTTTAAAAAAGGCATTTTTTTTTAATGAGAAAGAAGCCACAACTTGCTCCTTGTCAAGTTCGAACTCCCGACCTCTTACTCAAGTACCAATTCAGTGAACCATCCACTTGGTTGGTAAAAAAAAAAACAAAATTGTGCATATTCAAGAGATCTTCCTTAAGTTCATACCTATTTCCTTTAGTTATTGACGGACTAGTTGTGCATATTCAAGAAGATATATCATGGTGTATCATATTTGTAGTTATTGTTTTAGGGGATGAAACAAGAGATGGAGCAAGAAGGAAATTAGGAATTTGGTGGAATACATACGAATCTAAATGTTTTAGTTGAGTAGGACTAAAATCGAATATGTTAATTTGGGTTTGCAAATAGTAGATTTTAAGATAATGCAGTAAAATTAGGAAAAGTAGATTTCCCCAAGGTGAATCATTTTCGATAACTATGATCAATCATACAAGAAAATGTTCTTATTAAGGATGATGTTACAGATAATTCGAGTTGAATGTAAGAGTGAAAGAGTGCAACAGGGCATTGTGTGATTGAAATATCCCTATTAAGTTAAAATGAAGATTTTATGCTTTATGGATAAATTGATATGATAACAATAAGGCCATGTTGAAAATGTGCTTTTACGTCAACTATTTTCTAATAATGTAAAGTGTTAGACACTAGACAAACAATTCATCCAACAACTCATCAATGTTGGGGATGGGAAATCGATCGACCTTTGTGGACTTGTTCGGGGCGATGTTTTGTTTCTTTTTAACTAACAACACGTTTTGTTAGATTAGTTGGTGAGTTCGGTGAATACAATAGCGTGGTCACACCCCCTGTTAAGGAAGTAGGAGATGTGAAAAGGGAAGCAAAAGAAGCCAAGATATTTTTTTCAACGGAGGATTCCCACTCGGATTCTTAAAAGGATTAGTAGCTTTCTAGTATGCGTTGTTTCTAATATGTTTAGGAAAGAAATCTTTATGGAAGTAAATTGATATGATCCTTCAATGGAAGTTTGAAGATTGAGGAGCTTATAACAGCATGTCCAAAGTAAGACGGGTTTTGAGGCCAAAAAGCATGTTGAAAATGTGCTTTACGTCATTGCATTCACAAGATTTTCTAATAACGTAAAGTGTTAGACACTAGACAAACCGTACGTGTTTTGTTTTGTTTTGTTAGATTAGTTGGTGAGTTAGAGTTGCTATTTTTTTTCAACTAATTCTTAAAAATTAGTAGCTTTCTAGTATGCGTTGTTTCTAATATGTTTAGGACGAATTTAGGAGGTTCTTTAGGGAAAATTTGTTTCTATTTTATGATATGTTTAACTAATTAGTGGCTTGTTTTAAATTGAAGTTTCTTTTTCTTTGTCATTTACTATTTTTTAGTCTTGATGTACCCTATACAAAGGCACTTATATATAGAATAATAATAATAATAATAATAATAATAATAATAATAATAAGTACTATTAATAAAATCTGGAGTTTGAGAGTTTTGGTCATTGTGTTATTCTCTTTGAGTGAAAATTTCACACCATCCTTGGTGAAGAATTTGACAAACCTTACATGGGTTGCGTCATTCTAGATCTTATTAACAAGTCATTGCTTGTGGCAATCTTTTCAAAGAACTTATGAAATAATCCTTGCTTGTGGTGATCTCTTCAAAGAACTTATCAAGCAATTCTTGCTTCTGGATTTCTAATTTTCTTGCTCCGTGTCGTGAATGTGGGCGAAACTATACATATATAAAACAAGTATAGTGGAAATAAGGAGGGTTCGGTGGATGTGTGATATAACTGGTAAAGATAGAATTAGAAATACGGATATTCAAAGAAAAGTATGAGTAGCATTAACAAACGCGAAAATTAGGGAAGGAAGGTTGTAATGGTTTAGACACATCCAAAAGACAGGTTACAAATGCCTCATCTAGAAAACTTGACTCAATTGAAATTGAAGAAATTTGATGAGTCCTTAATAAAAAAAAGATCGCGATATAGGGGTAGACGTGAGATAACTTGGGACGCATTTATTATAAAGTATTTGACAGATTTTGATAGCACTATAGTGCATAAAATTGAGCAGATTGGAAGAGTTTGATATATGTAATTGACGACCCCTCCTAAGAAATTGATATATGATTGCTTTTTTAGTTTTTCCTTTTTTTTTTTTCCTACTTTTTGCTTATTATAATATTACATTTATTTTGAAAATGATAATAATTAAATAATGTGGATGCTGGACATTACAATTGTCTCCAATAGTTTTGTTCTAGTACTTCTTATACTATTGTAGGGTTAGTCACTTTAAAGTTGGTTTGCAAAATCAAAATAACACTAGCTCCTAGAGTATGGTTAAGCATTGAAAACTTACTTGCTTTTGATCGTGATTTGGATGATGATATACTTTGCAGATTTCAGATATTAAGAGATCTCCTACCTCAGAGTGATCAAAAAAGAGACAAAGCATCATTCCTTTTAGAGGTATTTCATTTTTTTTAATGTCAATGGTTGTTTATCCCACCTTTCTATCTCCATTCTTCATTGGTTGTTGTTTCTATTGCCTTTTTAGGTTACGGGTTGATTAGTCACATTGTCAGTGACTCTGTATGATAATGATGATTGTGTTGTGCAGGTTATTGAGTATGTCAGGTTTCTACAGGAGAAGGTAAATAAGTATGAGGCTTCTTATCAAGGATGGAATCAGGAGCCCACGAAGTTGATGCCTTGGGTAATAACTTGACTTGTGGCTCCATAAGTCATGGTCTATAATCTGCAATTGTTTTTTTTTAGTCGCGCTATGGGCACCCCATCGGTTATTGAGGGCACCCCATTTATTTGGGCACCCATCAATTTTCTTATGGCACCCCGACTTTTTACCAAAATACCCCTTATGTCAAGCATGTCACCCCACCACCCAAAACACATAAAACCGAACTCAAAATCCTCGTACATTAAAATTTATCCATCACAGGATATTTTTTTTTTTTTTGTGATTTTTCGTGTTGTTTGGTTACATAGGACATTGAATCGTAAAGTGGTATCGGTCATATCTTGCTGATAATTGAAGTGTTGGTCTGTACCAACCAATACCCAAATAAGGTAATCAGACACCCAAATCGATGGGTAACCACTAGACTATACAAGTGGTCTCGGTGGCCTTGTGTCGAGACATGTGTGTATATCTCAGTTGATACCAACTGACACAACTGCCTATGCCTCCGTCATGTGTGTCCGAGACCATTGGTTCGATCATTTCCCATCGGCACCTAAAATATAGTGTCAGTTGATGATAACTGACACAACAACCAATGTGTGAAATGTTGTGTCGTGCTATAGGTACCTCGGCCTTGCACAAGGGAACCTATAGGTTGAAAGTGGCAAATATGTTATTTCCATTGGGAACAAAAACTAATTCAAAAAATAGGGTGCCCTTAGTAAGCGCTAGGGTTATAACATGACTTTTTTTTTTTTTTTCTGATAAACAGATTTGGAAAGTGCAAGGTCATTGTTGCTGATTGTGAATCTGTTCAGTTCTTTGTTTGAATTGGCCAATTTGTATTCTTTAGTAGCCATTGATCATGCTTTAACTTGGGAAAGATTTTCTTTTAGGCAGATGGGTTTTGTATTTAATTCTCCTCAGTTACCTTATTAAATGTTGTATTATGGATGCTTAGGGGATTCTACTTATGAAATTGTGGAAGTATTTTTTGTTGATGTACTTTTGACTTGTCACATTTATTTAGATCCAAAATGCCTAGAAATAGTCGAAAATAAGTAACAGTTCTTTATATTTCCTTTTTGGACAGAGAAACACTCATGGGCCTGGACATACTATGATGGATCACTCTAGAATTATTAAAGATCCGGGGTCAGGATTTATGCTCACCTCTAAGTTCAATGATAATAACATAGCTGTCACTCCATCCACACTAGCAAATGCACAAAATTCCATAGAATCTGATCCAAGCATGAGTGTTGCATACAAATCAATGGATGCCCAACTTGATCTTGCAAATAAAGCAGTATCAATGCCAATATCAGTACAGCCAAATGTTTTTACTGCTTCTGGTAGGAGTGAAGTGCTTGCCCAACCTTTGCATGGATCAGTTTCTGATGGAGATAACATGTCATCAGAACATCAGGCAAAGCTGTATGAAAGTTACCCGTGTACAATGGAGTGTCAAACAAATGATGCACTGAATGAGCGGGAGGAGATGGCAGTTGAAGGTGGTACAATCAGCATCACAAGTACCTACTCTCAGGGGTGAGTGCTTGTAAATATTTTTTCATGCTGTGTGTATGTGCATTTCTTAAAAGCTTCTCATTGTTGTGTTTTTGGATGGATTCATTTCTCTGTCTCTGGTTAAAGGTTACATAGACAAGTAGTAAATGATTTCTTTCCATGATAATCAGACTATAGCAGTTTTCTCTCTTAATTGTCTTCAATTGACCATGTCTTCTTGTTTTTCTTTCATTTGTCTTTTTGTGTTCCTGAGTAATGTTTTTTGCTCCATTACCACGATTCTTACAATATTTATGAGAAGGAAAATGCTAGAATGCCTCAGCAAGGACACGCACGAACGACACACCCATGTTTGCGCTTGTCCGATACACATCGTACATGCATCTCTAGGCGTATCAATGACGCTTAACATGCGCGTGTTCGTGCTGAGGTATTCTAGTGTTTTCCTTATGAGAATCCCGCTTTCTAGTATAATCTGAACATGAAACAAGGATGGAAGCTTTATTTTGAAGTGTCACTCAATGAGACAGCAAATTTGGTGGTTCTGGTCTTGCTTGCCTTCATATTTTTATTGATAAAGTAGAAAAACATGGCTAGCCAAGGAAAATGAGCATGGAGGTCTGTTGGTTTTATAAACTTAGCCACCAACTACAACAACAAGAATAAGAGTTGCATTTCCTAATTAATTGGAGTTGTCAACATGAATCCAATAAGCTTTGTAACCACATCATCAAAAATAAAATCCTAAAGAATTATGTTAAAACCTTTGATCAGGGAAAATTGCCACTTTCCATATGCATTATGACCTTAACGATATCTACTTTTTCATCAAAGACTTACTACATTTTCTCAAGTTGTTAGAGTGCTAGGCAACTTGGTTGCTTACTTGGGGTAAATTAGTGCTGGGGTTGGGACTAGTTATGACTAGGTTCGAAACACAAAAATTTATTATGTATCTTAAAATAGGTCCAGAGGTTCTAACATTGTAGCAGTTATAACGAATCAATAACATAGAAATTGCAATAAATTGATACTTTCCTGATGCAATCAGAGTTATGATTCATAGTGACCAATGAAATTGTGTAATGAATCCGCATTGGAAAATGACGTGACCTTGTAGTATTATTGAAAAATACTATAATATGTAAGGTAGCATAAAATATGCTTGCGTAATATACTTTTGACAATTGGGTGCTCAATTCGAATACTATTATAAAAATTGAAAAAAAAATAAAGAGCTTATTGGGATGCTTGTGTTGGTTTGAAAGGCAAGAGTCGCAGTAAAAGGAAAAACTTTCTTGGATATGTATAAAAGGATTAGGTGTTGATTCAAAGGGCAAATAATTTAATCACACTATTAAAAGGAAAGTGGATGCTTATCTACTATGTTTTCACAAAATTGTGACAAAAGCACAAAATGTTTCATATTCTCAATAGCAAGGATTGCAAGGCGCTAAGGCGATCCCGAGGCAATTTTCCTGGTCTAGGCGAGGTGGTGCCCATACAATGCGCCTAGGGGATGCCTAGGTGGCCAAAAAAATATTTAGTTAGCGGTCCTTGAATTACTAATTATTTATTTATAGGTCCTTAATTAATGATAATTTTTTATCAGTCACTATAATTGATCACGTGTCGTGCCTGTCAAATATAATCCGTATTTAGGTTAGCAATCCCACAAGAATGTAGTAGTGGTAAGCACGGGGTCGAATCCACAGGACTTAGTCAACTTAAGTTTAATAACAAAGAAAATAAAGAAGGGGTTTTGAAAAGAGTGTTATTAAACTAAAACGAATAAAGTAAATATATGGAAATTAGAGAATGAGAACATACCTAGGTCTAAGAATCGACACTTTAGCCCTAACATGTTGTTTACATGTCTTGCATTGTCGATTTTAAAAGATAAGTTTAAAACAATTCCCCTAGATCGGCTATAGGCTATTGAGGTCACCAAAGCCCTAGTTCCCCTATTCTTAGTAAATAGGGCAATTGCTCTTTAATACTTCCCTAACTCAAGCATGTAACCTTGGGCAACCGCTTTATAGATTTAACACGTGAACAAGAATTAAATATGTGGGAACACCGGCCACTAAGCTACCTTGGGCAACTGCTCTCAAGATTTAACCTAGTACTCGATGTTAGTACTTAGAACAATAGGTGTGCCAAGTCTCTTGTTCTAAGGGATTGCCACTTCTCAACATGGTTGGTATCACCAGCTCAACCGGTTGATAGCAAGTTAATGGGTTTACACCTAGAGATTTGCAATGGACTTACAAACTCTAAACTACCATTAAGACATTGTTAAAAACAACATAAAGATACGAGAAACTAAAACAAACACTTTTACTATAGAAAATGTCAATAAGACATGAATAAACAACTCAAAACGGCTAGAGAGCTTCACCCCGACCCAAGTATTAAAGAACCTATTCGGACATGGCTACTCTACTCTTAGAACTCCTAAGACTCTAAAAACAACTTGTTTTCGTCCATGGTCGTGCCTCCTTTATATAGGTGTGCCTGGGCATCAAAACAAGAAACCCCTGGATAAAAAACTCTCCAAAAATGAAATTCCTTCTATTTTTGTGACTTTGGCGCCGTGGTTATTAATGTACGACGCTAGGGATGGCATGGGATGAAAATAGCAAGTCGGTGGCCTACGTCGATGAAATTCAGCATGTGGGTATAAATTTTGGCGCCATGTGTAAATTCTGGCGCTGTATGTTCATTTTTTACTCTGTGTGTATTTTCCTATACCAATCCAACTATCATTTTGATTTAAGCTTGACTTTGCCTATGATATTTTCCGAAATGCTCATATTCATTCAAATGACCTATAAAAACCAAAATTAAGTATTTAAGGCCATAAAAGAGAGCTTTGGATCCAATTTCCATGATAAAATCCTCATATAAAAGTGCATAAATAAAGACTCATCAATAATTCACATTTAATATGTACTTTCAAGATACTAATAAGCCTTTAGGTACTTAAGTAACATTAACTATGTTAAGATTTTGTTGTTTGGTAGGGTATTATAGCGCCAAACTCAATTATAATTTGCTCCTTCAGTTTTTTAAAAATTATTTAGGACACCGCCCGCCTAGTTGACCGCCTAGGCAATTTTTCCTCAAAACGCCTTGGCATCACCTTGCAATCACTGCTTAATAGTAGAATGGAAGCCTTGTGGATGATGTGGATGTGGTAGCAGTTCTATTATGATAGGCTTTCAATGTTAAAGCCAATAGAACATACCCTTATCTTATTCCATAATATAGGACTCATGGAGAGTGGAGGACTAGAGTCCAATAATCTTGATAAGAAGCTTTTACTGGATCTTAAACTTTTATATATCCAGTACATAAAGAAAATTGAGAGCAGGTTCTTCACTCCACAATTAATGATACCCAAAAGACCTTTCTAACATGGTTCATCTATCCTTACACAATTCTAGCCTGCTAAGGTTTTTTCAAGAAAACTAAGATTTCTTGGAATGTCGAAAGTTCTATAACTGGAGTGGGAAGAAAGTTATTGGAGGCAATACTCGAGTGAATTGGTTAAATTATGAGATAGCAACACCCAATACTCCAAGTCAATAAAGTTAAGAGCTTATACGAACCAAATGGACATCTCATGAGGAATGATAATTAAAAGATTTAGAATGCAAAAGAAATGAAGGAAATGACCAAGAACTTTTATTGAAGTCTTTAATTGTGAGATAGCAACACTTAGTACTTCTCTAAGTCAACATAGTTAAGAGCTTATAAGAACCAAGTGGGAAGTCTCATAAGGGATGATAATTTGGAGATTGATGATGCAAAATAAGTGAAGGAAATGGTCAAAAACTTTTATCAAAGTCTTAAATTGTGAGATAGCTACTCCCTGTGCTTCTTGAAGTCAACAAAGTTAAGAACTTATAAGAACCAAGTGGAAGTCTCATAGGAGATGATAATTAGAAGACTAAGGGTGCAAAAGAAATGAAGGAAATGGCCAAGAACTTTTATCAAAGTATTCTAGGAGGATGCTAGAGAAAGTCGACTCTAAAGTTCTTCCCCACTTACCGTCTTTAACTATGGAGCTTTGTCGAAGTTAGTAGAGGAGGTGAATGAGGAGGAAATCTTTGACTCCCTCATGGTATCAAAGGGAGATAAGGCCTTAGGTCCTGATGGATTTAATGCTTTCTCTTACCAATTCAATTGGGACATTGTCATAGGTGACGTATGTGAAGTTTTTTGGGAATTTTGTGTTAAACTAGAGTTAAAGCTTGCCATTAACTCAACCATCTTGTGCCTCATCTTGAAACCACTGGGAGCTAAAGTAATGGCCTATTTTTTGACCAGTTACTCGATTCAATTCAGTTTATAAAATCACGTCGGAGATCCTGCTAGAATATTGAATGGAGTCATGAGTGTTTGTCTCCTTTTGAAGGTGCCTTCATTGAGTGGAGAGCAATTCAATCAAATATCTTGCTAACACGTGAGCTGTTCGAGGGTGGGAGAGACCAAATCACCCATCAACGGCTGTAGTGATAGTAGAAATTAGGAAAGCCTGTTATATGATGAATAGAAGGGTGTGATTGAAATGTTAAAGACCTTGGACGTGTTTCATTGAGTCAACTTAGTTTTACTTGATGGGTCTTCAACATCATTTTTTAATGCTACAAAAGGATTACGTGGAGAATCTATTTCCACTCCTCTATTTACATTGGTGGTGGAAGTCCTATCGAGAATACTGAATGAAGCTGAGAATAAAAAGAAAATTCAGATTCCTAAAATGTGCAAGATTGGTACTGCTTCGCGTTGATTTTGTTAATGATGAGTTGGTGTTCATCCAATCAAATTAGGAAAGCCTAAGGGAGCTGGGGAAGGATCTTTAAATGCTTCAAATCAACCACAGGATTAGGTCAGCAAATATAAATCTAGAAGTCATTTTAACAAGAGCTTTGAGGATCAACATGGTCTGAGTGAAATAGTTGGTACAAAGGTTTTCATCATTTCCTCTAAGTACCTTCAACTACCACTTCCAACAGAAAACACTCCGCAGCAAATTATCAACATATTATTGAAAAGATCCATAATGTGCTTAAGGGCTGAAAGGCTGAGTTTCTCGATGGTGAGGCTCCTGAGCCTATTGAATCATGTACTGCAGAGCCTGTTTGTGTATTGGATCCATTTATTGCAGTCCCAGGTTGTGTCATGAGAAGGTTAGAGATAATGATGAACAGATATTTTAATTATAAGATCAAAATTTTCCCTATCAGCTGAAATAAGACATGTAAGCCCATAGAAGGAGGTCATGAGTTGAAAAGGTTCAAGGCTATATGCCAAACACTTCATTTCTTTAAAGTGGCTTCGTGGATTGCAAGTATAGAGGAAAGTTTATGGTTTTGTTGGATCCATGGAAACTACATAAAGCTGAATCTTTTGGACATGCAATCTAAAATTGACTTGTCATGGGTGTGGAAGAGGATCCTATATATGGGACCAATTCTGAACGAAAACTCCCAAATTCTGATAGGTTGTGAAGTGGACACCAAATTATGGCTTGACCATTTGTCTCATTCGGAGTGCTACCGAGTAGTGACTGAGTTTGGGAAGAATATTAGTAGAAGGATGGGATTCCAAGAGGAGCTGTTATTCAATATCTTTTACAGTCAACAGCTTATCGTGCTATGATAATAAACTTGAAAAAGTTGGAAGAAGCTCAATGATTTGCTGGTGAAAAGGACAGATTAGTATGGTGACTTGAATCATTGGGTGAGTTCTCGATTTTGTTGCTGCTGAATCTCTTAAAAAAGAAGGTTGATAACTTTCCTTGGGCAGGCGTAATTTGGTTCCTAAAGTGCATCCAAAGACATAACATTACACTCTCGAAACTAGCTCTTGAAAAATTAACGACTGTGACAAGATTAACCAATTTTGAGGTATCTGTCAATCAATGTTCATTTTGTTCGTCAGGAAGTGGCACTACTGTACATATATTCTTTGAATGTCAATTCTGTAACAAAATCAAGAGGACCAGTGTGCTACTGTTATCTTGCAATAGGTGAACAGGTGTATCGTGGAAGAAGGGTGGCATGCAGGTCATGAAATCATGTAGATTGAACACGAGGATTGATATTATCATCAAGCTTGCGTTTGAGGCAACCATTTATTCCATTTGGTGGAAGCATAACAGCTGACGTTTCAAGGAGAAGCTAAAGCTATTGATCATATTGTTTCAGCAATAGTTTCAGAAGTGAAAATCAAGGCTGACGCATGTTGCAAACCAGCATTGAGCAGCACTACGAGAAACTTCTTCATTTCTATTCAATGGCAGTTGAATGTGAGATGGCTGGAGAGGTCAACCCTTCTTATCTCATAGAATCGCTATGTAAGTAATTGGGTATGTTTTAAGTTCAGATATCTCTTCCTCACCAACAAGAGGCTTTAGAGTGATTTCAAGAACATTAATAGGAATCCATTGTGGTAGCAGGAACTGATGCACACTCTTCTATCTTTGAAGCAATGTGTTAAAGTGCTGTATGGGAACTAGGCAGCTTTAATTGTAAAGTGACTCAAAGCTTTCGGCTGGTTGGATAAATGAGAGAAGAAGCGGCTTCTGGAGGGTAAGCCATTTCATTCTCAAAATTTGGAACATCTGCAACTGTTAGGTGAATAGAAATGTATTCTGGTGTATTGGGAAGCTGATAGGCTTGTGGACTTGTGAGCTAGCAATCACAGTGGTCACAATGGGGTTAATTGTGTTATCACCTAGCAATCTACCTGAGGATTTAATTGCGCTTATCGATGATTATAAGGCAGGTTTTGAAGTCCCAAGATACTCGCTTTTGTAAATTTGGCTTTCCTTTTGATATGGTCACCTCCAAAGACGGCCTAAAATTACAAATGCCTCCACTAGAAAACTCGACTAAATAGAAAATGAAGGAATTTGGTAAGGTAGGGGTAGACCAAAGCTAACTTGGGATGCATTAATTAGGAGGAATTTAAATGATTTGGAAAGCACATCATCAATTGTACTAAATCGAGCGCAATGGAAGAGTTTTATTTGCTTAGATTTTGTATACACAATAATATGATTGCTACCCTTCAAAAAAAACTCGCAATCTCGTAACACCAAAAAGAATATCTCTTAGCCTTCATAAAAAAAGAAAAAGAAAATCATCTCTAATGCACCAAAAAAGATGAAAGTTCTTGATTATTATATGAAATTGGCTAAACTTGAATTACCAAAAAAAAAAAAAAAAAAAAAAACTTGAATACAGTTTCGATGTTTGTTTGAAGTTTGATTTAGAATGATGTCACACATAGAATCCTAGTTAGATAGAATAAATGGAGGAGTGCAACAGGTGTGATTTGTGATCGAAATATCCCTACCAAGTGAAAAAGGAAAATTTTATAGGACCGCAATTTGGTCGGCTATGCTCTATGGAAGTGAATGTTGGGTGGTAAAGCAACAAGAATTACATAAAATGAACGTAGCATAAATGAGGATGCTTAGGTGAATGTGGGATAAAACTCATAAAGATAGAATAAAAAATACAAAGATTAAAAAAAGTAGGAGCAACATCGATTGACCCAAAGATTAGGGAAGGGCGGTTGCGGTGGTTTGGACACCTGCAAAGACAAATACCCCAACTAGAAAACTTGAGTCAATAGAAATAGAAGAAATTCGACGAGGTAGGGGCAGAGCAAAGTTAACTTGCAACATATTAATTAGGAGAGATTTAAATGGTTTGAAAAGCTCACCATCAATTGCACTCAATCGAGCACAATGAAAGAATTTGATTCAAGCAACAAGAATTACATAAAATGAACGTAGCATAAATGAGGATGCTTAGGTGGATGTGTGGTAAGACTTGTAAAGATAGAATAAGAAATACAAAGATTCAAAGAAAAGTAGAGCAACACCGATTGACTCAAAGATTAGGGAAGGGTGGTTGCGGTGGTTTGGACACCTGCAAATGCAAATGCCCCAACTAGAAAACTTGACTCAATAGAAACTGAAGAAATTCGACGAGGTAGGGGTAGACCAAAGTTAACTTGGGACACATTACGTTAGGAGAGATTTAAATGGTTTGAAAAGCTCACCTCAATTGCACTCAATCGAGCACAATGGAAGAGTTTGATCCATGCAACTAACCCCAATTAATTTGGGACTGATTCTATGTGTTGTTGTTGTTGTTGATGTCCCTAGTGACCCAACTTGGTAGAGGATAACACAAACACACAACTTTTGGTTCCTAAAGAGAACACAAGGCTATTATACCAAAGCTGAAATGGCTATTTTCCTTATTATTGGACTAATGAATTTCATTAAAAAGTAACAAAAGCGATGATGTTGAATGGCATACTAACTATAGTGATGGAATACAATTGTGTTGTGAAAATTGATTATTTATTTGAAGATATTTTGGAAGAAAATTATTCATGTTTAATGGAAATGGGATTACAGAAAGGTGTCGCGATATCAATATGGTTGAAAAGGTTTGTCTTCAGGCTCCTAATCTGGTTACTAAAAACTCTCTGAATTCCTCGGAACTTCCCCGAATTAGTAAGATTTCTTCAAACACTAAATTAAGAATTACATGCAAACGAAATTACAAAATATTCATGTCGAAGTGTGTTGGAAAAATTGAATTTTTTATCATAGGCATGATCCTCTCCCTTTAAAAGTCTAGACTAGAAGTGTGAACAAAAATTTTTGAGCCCAGCTAAACACATCCCAACGTTTTCTTTGAGCACTCCAGCAAAAAAGTCAAACTTAAAAAAAGGTCAATGCTACTATAAAATGACTCTTATGCCCCTCACTGCGATTAGTGCATCCCACCACTCTTTCCTCTCATTTGGTGCATCCCGCCATCATGCCTCCACACACTCTTCTTGTGATTTGAAGGGCATCATTGAGTGGCTCGGCTTTGCAAGTCTGAAGCTCTTGTTGGAAAGTCGGTCAAAGCCCATTGAACCTCTAGTTGGAGAGTCGGTCAAACCTGCCAAACCTTTAATTGGAGAGTCGGTCAAACCTGCCGAACCTTTAATTGGAGAGTCGGTCGAAACCCACCGAACTTTTAGGTTGGCAGTTGACAACTAAATTTCATCAAAGAGGTTCGGTTGGACAACACCGAGTCTAGAAGATAAATAAGTCTCGGCCATATGTTGTAGAACCTAAAATAGAGGTCTCAATCAAGGTTTTGGAGTTGGGTGCTTCGGTTGGGATGAAGGGGTATTTTGAATCTTGCTAGTGAAATTGAATTTTCGATCCTAGGCATAATTTAATTAAATCTTCTTAAATTAGTTTCAAGTGATTGAAGTTATTGGCGAAATTGAATTTCTTATCATAGGCATAATCCTTGCAAAACTAAAGAACAGAGCTCCCTTTAAAAGTCTAGACTAGAGGTGTTAACAAAAGTTTTTGAGTCCAGCTTAAACGCACCCCAACTTTTACTTAGAGCACCCCAGCGAAAAAGGCAAACTTAAAAAGGTCAATGCTACTATAAAATGACCGTATGCCCCTCACTGCAATTAGTGCACACCACCACCTTTTCATCTCATTTTGTGCACCCTACCATCATCCCTCCACACACTCTTCTTGTGGCATCATTGAGTGGTTCGACCTCATAAGTTCGAATCTCTTGTTGGAGAGTCGGTCAAAGCCCATTGAACCTCTAGTTGGAGTGTCGGTCAAAGCCTGTCCAACCTTTGATTGGAGAGTCGGTCGGAACCCACCGAACCTTTAGGTCGGCAGTTGACAACTAAATTTCACCAAAGTGGTTCAATTGGACAACATCGAGTCTAGAAGATAAGTTTCGACCATATGTCGTCGAATCTAAAATAGATGTCTCAATCAAGGTTTTGGAGTTGGGTGCTTTAGTTGGGATGAAGGGGTATTTTGGTAAAAATGTAGGGGTGCCCTCATAAATTTAAATTTAGGGTGCATTTAGAATTGTGGTCCCCTAAGTAAACATTGGGGTGTGTTTAGCCGGACTCAAGTTTTTTGTAGGTAGAATCTACAACGATTCAGTTTCTATTCCCTTGAATGCAACCATCTATTTCAATTTTCATCGAAACCGAATGATTATCTAAATTGTGTTGTACTAAATAATAAAAAACTGAGTTGCAAAAAACTTATTATCCAAAAAAGTGTTCATGCATCATACGTGGCTTGCTAACATGTTTTTTAGTAGTCCACGTCTATAAAATCTAACATGGTAAGATTAGAAAGTAATGTAGTTTAAATTTGATGGTTGTTATTTCAGCTCGATCAACATATCTCCCCACTCAATATAAATTAACCACCCAACAATAATCTTTAAATTCTTATACTATCTTTGAGTAGATTCCACCTACCCAACACCATCAACAGTCAACGCAACCCTACACCCCCTCCGCACATAGTCGCACAAAGCTCACCGTATCTCCTTGTATATCTATCACAGTTCGTCGCTCTATCTCATTGCTCACCGCTCTCTCTCGCTAGTCGTCCGTCATCGATTGCTTCATCACTACTCAATTCAACTTAGCTTTATTATTTTCGTCTTTGATATGGATGAAGAATTGGCTTGTCTTCAGTTCTTCTATTACGGATTTGTTTGAAGGTTATATTTTGGTAATGTGATGGAGGAATTGTTGTCATTGGTGTCTGAGGAGAAGAATCCAAGAGATTGAAAACGTGGGAGAGGAAGGCGAGATGTTAGGGTTTGGTTAGAAGGTTTAACTCTTGAGAACATTAATGGTGGCCATGAGTGCGGAGAGAGGGCTCGCCAATCATCTCTTGTAGGGGTTTAGGGTTCAAGTTTAGCTTCTTCATTTCTGTAATATAAAACTTGGTCGAAGAGACAAAAACATTAATAATTTTTGGATCTGACTCGAATTAAAGAGATCTACACATTAACTACAATTTAATCTTGTTTTCTCAATCAAAATGCTTAACAAAAAGTGAATATAGAACAAAAAATAGTCTTTTACTTAAAAACTTGAAATTTTGCTCTACGACATGATCGGAGGAAAAAAAAAAGAACATCTTGAACAAAGAGAAGAGATGAGAGAGATGTGGGTGGGTTTTACGATATTGTCATTGACTTGATAAGCATTTAGTAAAAAATTTTATTTTTTTAGATTGGGTGGGGTGATAGGTTGGAAGGGTAGAAATAACAGTCCTCTTAAATTTTTGCCAATATATATTTATAGGAAAATGATAATCTAATACACTTGGGACGCACACTTTGTCTTTTAGCTATTTATGACTCTTTTTGTCTCCATAGGCGTGGGCTCCACATCTAACAAAACACCATAAATAGGCTAAAAGACAAAGTGTGCCCCCCAAGTGTACACCCAAAGTGTGTTAGATTATCATTTTCCATATTTATATGTATACCTCTATAAGTTATTTTATTGGCCTAATTGGTTCAAGTATCCTAACCTTTTACAACTTTTGTTATTATATCTTAACCTTTTTGAATTTGTTATTATATCCTAACCTTTCTACATTGATAAATTTGTATCCTTGGTCATTTCTAACTCTAAAGTTGATGGGGTATCATCTAATTAATGGGCTTAAAAAATGAATTAAGTAATAATTTTAGTCATTATAGATGATGAGGTGGCTTTTTAAAGTCATTATTTAGGTGCCACATCATCAAATTTAGAGTTAAAAAGTGACTTGTGATACAAATTCATCAATGTATAAAGGTGTTGATATAACAACAAATTGAAAAAGGTTAGGATATAATAGGAAAAGTTATAAAAGGTTAAGATATTTTAACCAATTAAGCCTATTTTATTGATCACATTCTATTCCTTTTACACAAACTAGTAACACTAAAGCGGTGAAGTTGCTCGAATAATCAATTAAGGTTAAGTTGATATATTATAAATCAAGGCCATGGTTGCTCTATAAAGACATCACAATACAATAGAGTTAGCATATTTTTGATAGCACTAGTGCCACATAAAATCAAGATTTTTGTTATGGTTTTCTACCCCTTAAGAGAATCACCTTTGAGGACAATGCCGTTTTCGAATATGATATAAAATCCTAAAAGGGTTTGAAGATTGAGAACCTTTGACAACAAAACCAAATTTAGATGTAAGTTTTGGCTGAATAACGACTTAATAAAAATGAGTGTTACATTGTTACGTTATAAAATCACACGATATTCTAATAACATAAAAGTTTGAGAAACTCAAAATTCACTTGGCATTGTCAACAAAAATACTATAACCTGAATTGCTTATTTTTTTGCTAATTAGTAGAATTTAGTAGTTTTTAGTATGATTTGTTTCTAATTGTTTATGACGAATTTAGGAGGTTTCTAGGGTCTTAATTTCTATTTTATGTTATGTTTAACTAATTAGAAGTTAGTTTTATATAGAAATTGCTATTTCTTTCTTAGTTAATGTTTTTGAGTTTTGATGTAGCCGATAAAAAGACACTATCATTGAATAAAATAGAAAAATAATGAGTTGAGTTTTGAGTTTTTCTCTGTGACCGTGATAGAGTTTTGCAACATTATGTGTGTGATATTGAACTTATGATATCCATGTTTGGCCTTGTGGCGTTCTGCAAGATCTTATCAAGCAGTTCCTTGCTTTTTTTTTTTTGGTTTTTTTTATGAGAAATAATCCAACTTGCCTCAATTGAGACTCGAACCCCCAACTTTTTACACAAGTGACCTCATACCAAATCAATGAGTTACTGGTAAGCAGTTGTTTGCTTGTGGCAATCTCTTTAACAAACTTTACCAACAGTTTTTGTTCATGGTGTCCAATTCTTGTTCTTTGTTTTATTATTTTTTGAACTTGGACTCTGAGCATTTCTCCTCTTGTTCCCACATCAAATTGTCCTAGCTGATGCATTTTTCTTGAAACTATAGTTATCTCAGTCAATTTTCCATTTCTAGGAGCGCCATTAAATCAATTTAAGATCTCCACTAATGCTACTTTGAATGTAGCAATTCCATCCTTGTGGCATAGCTGGAAGGAAAGTTCTAGGACATTGGAGGACAAAAATCTGAAGCAAGGGATGGGTGTATCTGCAAAGTACCATTTCTTCTTTCTTTTATGGTTGAAGCAACAAAGTCTTAAGTTTCTCTATGTTGTTTTTGCTAAGCAACTGGCAACTGCTCAAATCTTCTCATTCTATTTATGATATGGATAAAAATAGAAACTAGAAAAGGAAACCCTTTTCCTATGTACCATACAACCTAGTTTTGTTGGTAGATTCTTAATAATAGTAGCATTGTGCACAGAAATTGACGTTTCTGTATGGTTTTTATAACACGATAGCGGCCTTGCCCTTATAGTTAAACATACATTGCTTTTTGGAAATTAAAATTATGATACAAGTACAATAATACAGATTTGTGAAATAAGTAACTGAACCATTCTAACGTATATTTTTACTTTTTGTGTTGCTTGTTGCTATCTTTTTGCTTGGTTGGGCATAGTGCTGCTTTGTAAGAATCCTGTTCTCAAACGATGCGTGTTTAATTTATTTAATAACAGATGAGCTTCTTGGCCAACATGTTCACTCTTTCTTTCACTCATTTTTAATTTTGGTTCTGTTGTGTGCATAAAACCGAAGTTGAGATTAAAACATTTTTGGTTTTGGTTTTGGTTTTGAATAGATTGTTGAACAACTTGACACATGCATTGCAAAGCTCTGGTGTGGATCTTTCACAAGCCTGCATCTCAGTACAAATTGATCTTGGAAAGCGAGCAATTGATAAACTCACTTCTACAACGTCCAATGTTAAGGTGAGTGATTGAACTAGTATAATTTTATGGTCTTCCAACATTTTCTATATGCATCAGCATGTTGCAGTGAAAAATCAATGGTGCAACAGAATTTGCTTCATCATCTTAATTGAACTAACATTTTTTTTTTCCCATTAATGATTTGTATTTTTTTACCCTTTTGCTGGGAGGGGATTGGGTTTATATTCCTCTTTGTTTTATTCATAATATAAGGAGTTGGGAGTCCAAGTGCCATGAGTTGGTAATATGTCTGCTGTAACCTATAATTATTTGGTTGCGCATAGTACATTGAGTTGGCAATGCGGTCCTTAATTTAAATTTAGGCCAGATATGCTAATCTATCCCATTTTTTTTTTGGAGTCTTATCTATACCGAATAAAAGATTGCTCTAATCTATCCCAAATTCACATTTTGATCTCAATTTTATCCCCACCTAAAATTGTAAAGAACCTGTGCTTATGTGAAAGAACAATTTGATAAAATGATCCCAATCAAACATCAATATATGGAGGTGCTTCTAATTAATTTTAACAAAATTTATTGAGCTTTATATAAAACATAAAATTTGTGCTCCATTAACACAAATTCCTAATAATTTTGGGTGGGGATAAAATTGAGACTAAAAAGTGAAGCTTGGGATAGATTAAGCTATTTGGCCTTAATTTATTATGACTTGCAATTTTACCTCATTTTCTCTTCCTGAACCTTTAAATTATAAATGTGTGTATCGGATTTTTTATTGGATACGCTAGGTTCTTGGTACTTGTGCATACATTTAAGTGTTATTAATATGGCTATCAAATTGACCATTGAATTTAAATCCAATAGTTGAAAACTTAAATCACCATAGACAGTGATTTAAAAAGATCACCATATATATATATATATATATATATGTATATATACTACTTTCTGGAGCGTGCTACGCTTGGGAAATTTAATTAATCTAATAATTTATTTTTATATTCCAAAAAGTATATTATATTTTTATTCAAACTTTTTCTACAAGTAATTATAACTATTTGGACTTAGTAGCTGGAAGGCCCTTAATTAACGATAGAATAGTAAATTTAAGTAAGTTGAAAGACTTAGTCAAGGGTAGGATAGTAGATTCAAGTGACGGTTGAAAGACTTAATAAAGGGTAGAATAGTAAATTCAAGTGACGGTTCAAACACTTAATTAAGGGTAATATAGTAAACTCTAAGAGACGGTTGAAAGACTTAATTAAGGGTATAATAGTAAATTTAAGTGGCGGTTGAAAGATTGATTATTCGTGCTTATTAAGTATACTAGTTCTGGAGCATGCTACGCACTACTAAACCTGCTCACTACACTCGCGGAAATTTAATTAATCTAATAATCTAATTTTATAGGGTAGGATTGTAAATTCAATTGATGGTTGGAAGACTTAATTAAGGGTAGAAATAGTAAATTCAAGTAACGGTTGAAAGACTTAATTAAGGGTAGAATAGTAAATTTAAATGACGGTTGAAAGATTGATTGTTTGTGCTTATTATATATAAGGGAGCGGCTTTGGTACGGTTGCCATTTGTGCGTGCAATTCATCAAATTGTATATATGTGGCAGCCTCTTGTCCCTCCACGTTTCGGTGTTGCGAGAAAAATATGGGGAGACAACTTGCACAAATATCTACCGTACCAAAGCCGTTCCCGTGCGGCTATGCTAGAACTCCATATATAAGATCAACACTAGCTAATATCCATGTTGACCCTCGTTACTTTAATTTTATTTTCGAAAATTCCCCTGTTGTTTTTTTTTTTTTTTGGGAAATTCCCCTATTTCTATATTACATTATATTATTTAAAGAATCTTAATTACAAATCATGATTTTAAATACTTAACTCGTTTTGTTAAGTGCTTCGCACGAATGAGCCTCGCTCGCTATGCTCGCGGGAATTCATAGTCAGATCTTATTGAGTTCATACTACGTGCAAGGTTTAGAATTGTGCAAGGTTACAAATATGCAATTTATAATGTGAATCACATAGTGCGTAAATCAAAAAAAGGAAACATAACAAAACAATTTATGAATTAATGATACATAGGAATAGAACCTAGGCAAAAAATCAAAACGAAAAAACAGGGCGAGTGCGAGCGAAAGGAGAGAGAGAGAGATTTCACATACATTGAATTATATGAGTGCAAAAAAGGGCAAAAAATGTTATTTGGGAATTTAAAATAAAATAAAAATAAGGGCAAAAATTGAAGACTCGTGTTTTTATATAGTTGACAGATAATAGATATATATATATATATATACTAGTTTTAGGATGGTGCTACGCACCATGAAGCCCGCGAGCGAAGCGAGAATATAATTCAACTTCTCGCTCACGGGAATTTAATTACAAAAATAAACAACGTTAGAACATGTGAAATTATTAAATAAGGGGTAAGATAAGTGATAAGTTGTGGGAATATAATTTTAACAACTTGTTATATACCACAATGGTATCACAATAAGCACTTGAAAAGTTGAAGGGAAAATAATATTGCAATTGTGCCAAAGTATCTCTAATTAGATGGACAAGGCATCACTTAGGTTCAACTCGTGTTAGAATCAAGTTGTTGGTTTCTTATAAGAAAAAAAAATAATCTTAACTACTGCAGCTAGCAACACTTTATTAAGGTATGCATCAAACTTGGTATAGTGTCTAGGCAATGCATTATACAAAACTTGGTATAGTGTAAGGCTTCTCTTGTCCTGCAAGTTCAAGAGTTAAATACATACGGTTAAGAATTCTCTCACATCAATGAATATTCAATTTGATAATTCATTAATAAATATTCAGTAAAATCAAATTACCCTACATCTAGAAGATAAAGAGGTATTCATAGATAAATCCTGCATACATTAATTCCTTACAAATTGTTGTAATATTTAGTTCTACCCAGGCACCTAATTTTCTACTACAAAGGGACAAAGAAAGAATTAAAAATATCATAAAAGGGCGATTATTGCACTTCAATCTTAACTTCAGAATCGTTTTCAAATTCAATAGACTAATATCTTCGTCCTCAAATCTTGCATTACTTTTGATTGACGCTTTTTTATTTTTTATTTTTATAAAAGTAAGTTGCATTTCTCATCAAAAGTATAAAATGTACAAAAGAATGGGGGTGTGTTTGTTTCTTTTTTAAAAGCTATACATGTTGTAAACCAGCCAAAAAGCCCCATTAAAACCAAAAAACCATCAGAACAGAGTCTCCCTTGTTGCCACCAAAAACAGAGATCTCATCTTTTCATCAGATCCACAGTTAGCGCAGCATATCGCTTACCATATCTCCCATGGTCCTAAACTAAGGTTGAAGAAAAAACTACAATATCAGTTTCAGAATATTGCATGCAGTGTGAAAACCACTTAACAATCAGCTAGCTTCCACCAATAAATATATTTAGGACTTGCAAGCACTTGATGCAACACAAAGCCTCTCTAACACCCAACAATCAGCTAAAATAAAATGGATATATAGATCTCATCTAGCTAGTACTTCAACAATTAATATATAAAAATTAAAAGCTTATAACTTAATTATGTGACTCTATTTAACCAAAGAAAGGTTTTGCAAAGATTGTAATATATATAAAAGTATGCATAACTTCAATATATCTAACAAGAATTATGGATTTATGAGTACAACCATCGAGAAATTAAGTAGAACATTTTAAGGTGCATATATGCATGATCCAAGCTTCTCACAAAGAGAAGTCAACTTTCTTGAGACCCATGAGGAGCTCAACCAATTAATGATGATTGTTGATCATAGTATGCGAGGTAAACATCTCATGGGCACTCTATCAAACACCTTATATGCACTACATGATACTATCAAGTAATCAACATAGATTTATCTAGCTTACTGTAATCAAATCACCCAAAACCCTAGTTGATTGAGGCTTGAGATGGTTTGAAGATTGAAGAAGGCCTAGTTGATGGAGGCTTGGGATGGTTCAAGAGATTGGGGAAGACCTAGTTGATTGATGATTGTTGGCTAGCCTTGTAGACTATAACATGAACAAAACCCAATCACCCAAAAACCCCAAATCAAACAAACACCTAAACCATTATAAAAAGCCTAACTTGAAATGTTCGAACTCTTACTAAATCAAGAAAACCTTCTAAGTAATCCGAGATCGAGATAGAAGAAAGGCAACTTACAGAGAGAGAAGCGCATAGATCAAAGAGAAGCACCAAACCGCACACACCGTCAACAGACATCAAAACAATTAGATTGTTGAATTGAATCACCATTAAACCTTGCCTATATCACCAAGACCCAATTGCAAATTTCGCTTTCCACGCCTATATAATAGAAATGCACAAGGTACTTAAAGTGTCGCAAATATCTCCATGTTGTTGTTTCAAGCTTGCTGAGGTCAACCTTCATACGCATATTGAAACTAAAATAAGGGCAAGTAAAATAACACAAAAACAAGGGCAAAAGGACTTTTTGCTTGCCACTCAAAAATTGAAGATTCGTGCTTTTATATAGTTGATATATATATGGTTACTACTACCATGGGAACCAAATATATATACTTATGTCATGGGTACACTATTTACAACCATTGGATTCTAATCCAACACATTAATCGAAGCATTATAAATGCACAACACATTTTGAGAGGTTCCCATGGCTTGGATATATATTTGATTTCCATTGTAGAATTTTCCTATATATATATATTGGAATCTTTGTTGAATGGATAAGTATTAATGCCCCATGAAAATGATATTCTGAATGTAAATTCTGTTCCATTTGTCTTCAGGATCATGGGGACCCTTCCACTAGCAACCGAGTCTTGGGAAACTCTCGAGTTACAAGTAGTAGTGAGGACTCCGAGCAAGCTGAAAAGAGGCTGAAAACTGGAGGAACTTAGTATGACATTTTCATGTGCTATTTATGTTTTCCCTTGTTTTTATTTAATATTTATCTTCTTGTACATGAAATAGCTGTTGAGATCTGTGCATGGTGCTTGTTTCACTGGTTGTTTTCATGCAAAGTGATTCATCGTGAAGCTATATGGCATTCTTTCGCTTATGGTGAGAGTGTACACCTGAAACACTTCATGAAGTATTAAGAGCTGATTTGACCCCCCAAAAAAAAAAGTATTAAGAGCTGCATTTTTTTATTTTTTTTTCATTATAAATTCCAAGGCGTCTGTTGATTTATTTCTTATTTTCTTTCATATGATTGGGTCCGGTCCTTGTTTCCATCCTCCCGCGGACTGCCAAACTATATAATTTTCTTGATACATAAAATGTTGCTTCCAAGCGTGCAATCTGATGGAATTTAGAAAAAGCTCGAGATCACCATATTTAAGATTGAAAATCAAACTTTCAAGCATTTTGAACACATTGCGTTGAAAGATTTTCAACCTTTTGCTGCAGCAGTGTTGTATGAATATCTCTTTGCCCAAATCTCTCACATATATAGGGTAGACTGTTACCTCCAAGGTATGTTCTTTCAGTACTTAAAAAATAAAAATTAAAAGTTAAAAACTCATTCGTTATGATAATTCCAACATTTTCTTCCTGCAACAACCTAGTAAAAGTGATTTTGGGGTGATGAAAAGCGTGAATGGTTTGGGAGATCTAAGAAATCTGAAGTTTGGATCGTTGAAGGGGAGAGGTCTTTTTTCTTCTTGTGTATGGTTGATTGAAGTAAATATATATCAGGTGTTAATCCAACAATATCTCAATCAAGGCCACTAACACGAAACGGAAGGTGCAGACTGCAGTGCCTGGACTCTTAAGTTCAAAGAACCAAAACGAGAAAGAACAAACGATGGTTGGAACTCCATAAACGAAGAATGTGTTCTAGATATCATCAAGAGCAATGACTTAATTGATAAAATCTATAAATTAAGCCACTAATCTCCTCATGGAAAATGGAGCCTACTATGTTAGCCAATCATTTTCACTTTCGAAGGAAATCTTTTAACAAAAGAAATCAAGATGATGGGCCCAACCTATCGAGTTTGATCACTTAACAAGGCAAAAAATTTACATGATCCAAATCAATGCCCGCGCAAGCACATACATGGTTCTGCAATTTTTACCACCCTGTCTGAGTTGTGTCTACTTAATTGGTAGGTTTGATGTCTATTTGAAAGAAAAATAAAAAATGACTTAAAATATTTCCGTGTAAGCTACGACTCCACCCACCCCTAATATCTGCCGATGATGTTATCCCTTTCGAGTGCATCCTAAGCTAGATCATACCAATCAATCCCTAACAATTAACTTGTGCTCAATGACGGCAAGTATCACTGGTGAGATGATGTCGGCATCATTTGTCATAGGGCGAGGATTGGTGAGGTCGTGAGTTTGACTTACTTAAGTAAAAAAGAAAAAAAAGATGGTGCTAGAATGACACCCCCAAAGACACACTCGGAAGGCACATTTCTTTTAATTTGTCGTTCGTGTTCACCTCGAGATGAAAACTTACGCGTATCATGATTTAACACAAAGGTTGGATAGGGGGTATGCATTATGATGTGCCTTCTAGGGGTGTCACTCTAACATTTTCGCGAAAAAGTATTATGCTCACACTCCTTTTATTCAAGGAAAATGTTGTTGTGCCCTACATGGGACACCTGCTCAGCCGCTCTTTATTCACAATACACGCATCTCGAAGCGTGTGGACGGCGGATGAACTGTTGCTTTCTTCTTTTATTTTATTTTTTTGAAACCAGCATTCTCCTTTTATTTAATTCTCTTTTTTTAGGTCAATCCCTAACAACGACTCTTTCATTTAATTCTTCTTCTTTTATTTTTTAATTAGAAAGTGATGAGAGTTGCGTAGATTGTTGAACTCTCAGTCATACAAAGAGAGCCATCGTTAGAAACGAAGCCCACACAAACAACTCCACCTTTGCAGTTTGTGCCGGTTGGGTAGTTGGCCAATTCCCTCTCTTTTGTAAATACCAAACCCCCAAACACATCACGTAGCAATAGCTATATTTTCTATCATCTCCAACTTCTGTGAACTAATTAAGATCGATGGACTCAACAGGGACTATACTGAGGAGATCAGTCCATACCTTCCTTAAGAACTATCAGTTCTACACCTTCGTCCCCGCCTCCCTAGCTCTCCCATTCTCACTCTCAATCCTCATCTCCCATGACTTCTTCTCATCCTCATCATCCCCACCTCTCCTCCCCGCCATCAACACCCGTCTTCAAACGCTGTTTGAAGCGGCCGGCTTCCCCACCTATTCCCGCCTCTTCTCTCTCTTCACTCTCAAACTCTCCCAGACCTTGTCCTCCTCAATTCTCACCCTTCCCTTCACCCTCTCCTTCCTACTCATCGCCAAGGCGTACGTCATTCAATCCATGCACCACCAAAGCCCGCCGTCATCTCTTCCCCGTCGTCTGCCTTCCATCACACCCCTCTACTCCCCTATTCTCAGCACCTACATATCCAATTCAATCATCATCCTGGGGGCCAACTCCTCCATCTTATTCAGTCTTTTTCTCGCTTGCACTGCATTAGGCGCCTTCCGTTCCTGGTCTGCCTATTACCTCCTCTTTGGCTCCACTGTCGGGGCCATTCTCTTCGCCCTCGTCCTTGCTAAGGCTATTATCGTCTGCAACCTAGCGCTGATAGTTTCGGGGATGGAGAAGCATTGCAATTCATTTTCCGCGATTAGCCGGTCCTTGGAGTTGATGAGGGGATGGTCCTCAACAGGTCTTGTATTGGCCATCACTTGTAATTTTGCATTGGCTGCTGTGGAAGCTCTGTTTCAGTACAGGGTGGTTAGACCTCGTAATGCTAATTCTAGTGGATACAGCCCCTTCTATGCGACGTGCGAAGGCTTGTTGATCGCGTACTTGTATTCCATTGTTATAGTCGTTGATGCAATCGCAAGCTGTATGTTCTACAAGAGCTGTAGATCATCATCCAGTAGGATGGATCATATGCGATGTAGACGCCATTATGACTGTGAGATTGCAGAGGAAGAAGAAGATGCCTCTTATGAAGACTACGTAGTGGATTCAATCAAGTAGGGATGAAGATGAAGCAATGGTAATTGAATTTTAATTCATAATAAAAGAAAATCAAGCAAGAAGATGGAGAAGGGGATTTTTTTTTTTAAATACATAGTATACACCGTACGTTGTTTCTCATTTATTTTTGATAAAAAAAAAGAAACATACGCAGTTGCTCATTTTGTTGCAACCATATACTCCCTGCTGTCAATAATATTAGTCCCTCTAACAAAAACCTCTTGTTCAAAATTGTAAGTCATTTTTAGAATTCAAGAGTGTATTAATTATTTTTTTACCCATTTTACCTTATGCAATCCAAATATTTATGATTCTTCAAGTCTTCCATTCATTTAATGTCAAATGACATATATATAAATTACACTCGTAATTAAGGCTCTCTTAATTCTTATGTCTTTATAAACGACTTACATTTTTGACGGGAATATACATTAGGAGTTCAATAACATTGATGGTATGAATTTTCCATTCTTTTAGTGTTTCAGTTTTTTATTTGATTTTTTATTTGATATTATTTTTTATTTGATTTATAAAGTTCGATAAATCGACATTTTTTTTTTCATTGTATTTTGTATCTGCTTTTACTTCGTATGGTATTAACTGTATTGCATCGGTTTTAGCAGTCAATGACAATTTTCAAAAGATAAATCCTGTCAAACAGTCTCGAGACCTAGGATTGACTCTGATGCCACTATAATGCTCAGCTTGTAAAATGTAAGAATACACACCAATTATGCTCCCTAATTAACTAGGGGGAAAGATGTGATGCCACCCAGTTGAACTATAATGTTCAGCTTGTAAAATGTAAACAATGTAATCAAACCACTCCAACAGATGTTGAGTTATATTATATACTTTCGTAACCTACAAACCACATGCACTTCGTCTACACGCCGTGCAATGCACCTCATGGCACTTCTTGTAGTAGGCTCTCATTGCAACAAGCTGTGCTGCCAAAAAGCCAAAAAGAAAGATCGCGTGACAATTTTACGACCTACATCTTTTATACAAGTTGGTGGTGTCCTTTGATTTGTACTTTCAAATGGTATCAACACTGTCAACTACTCGCCAATAGTAAAATTCAAGAAGCATACCTATAGGTAGAGTTGATAATTTACTGTCCGGGCCCGCCAAACGAAATAAAAAAGGTTCGAATAATGTCTTGATAGATTCAAGCTGGATCTGAACAAATACCTTTTGTCCCAATTTAAAATCGAATCGAGTCAAGTCTGGACAAGACACTGGAACCCTACCCATACTCAAACCTGGACCCAAACCCGGACCCGATTTAAATTTTAAATAGAGTTAAAATATCTTTGATAAAAAAGGTATATCATGAATTTTATACTTATAAAATAGATTAACAAACAATAATCTACTCTAATACACATAAATGAATGTACTAAAGATATCTTTGATTTTGAAATAAATTAAATTTTAATCTTTTTTATACTTGAACATTTGTTGCTTGACATTAAATTATTTGCAGTAATATTACAATAATTTATAGTTTGCAATATTTGTTGAGACTTTGACGTTAATTTTTCAAATTACAACATACAATACTATAATCTATGTATATTTTAACATTTGAAGAGGTTTTCAATATGAGAAGTAAATTTTCAAAATTGCGATAAATCCGAACAAACGACAACCCGAATTTTAAACAATCTGGGTATGGACAAACTAGTATTGTCTGAATTTAAAATTGGGCCAAGTCGAATAATGAATATACTCTTTATAGTAGGGGTTGCCCCAACCCTAAATAAAATAAAATAAAACCTTTCGCAACTGCATATTAAGATCAGGGTAGGTCGTACTTTACATGTCCGAGATAGAGACCACATGCTGGAGCCTTGGGACTCGCCGCATTGACGTTCTTCGCTTCCAGGATTCTTTTTACTGCATTGTTAAGAGAGCAGTAGTGACGAGGAAATTCATTTCACACATGAAACTGCAACAAATGAAGGAGAAATCTCTCACCATCGTCAGGGGTCAGATCTCCCGTGCCAACTGATTTTAGGACACCCACAAGCAGCCTCACCTTCAACAAAGCCAATAAGAAGTGTTTTAGCGTCTTTCTTGTAGATAACAAACGCATCCTAATTTGACTGGTACCATCCATTCAGCAAGAAAGGGTAATGAAAATGCATCTTTTCATGCCCCACTCAAGGTCAATCAATCATTTATCTAATAAAGACGATCATGAAAAACAAGATATCCCATAAGTAACACGATTTATGAATATGCTATGATTGGGTCTTATTACAGATTCATGAGTAGTTTCATAAACATCAAGAATCTTAAAGAATGAGATGCAATCTCAAGTTAATTGGCGTCGGCTACATGAATCAAACTCTTCCAGTCCACTCGATTAGTGCAATTGATGGCATACTTTCCAAATTGCTCATGTATCATAATTAAGCAAAAGTTGTATAACATACAAAATAGGCATGTTTTGTGTGTTAATGAGTAGTTTACTTGGATAATAGATCCTACAATTCATGAGACAAATGAACAATCTCAATACTTAAAGCCCCCAGCACTGATCCAAGGTGAGATTTCGATCCTAACAGATCACATCTGTTGCTATCTATACAAAACTGATGATTCAATGTCACAAAATAATGTTAAGTCTTAAAGTAGGAGTCCGCTACACAGCCCCGTAACAGAATTCCACAACCTGATTTCATAATTGGATCCTCCTACAATGCTAACTCTGCTTCCATTGTGCAGGAGGCTAAGATCGATTGTTTCACTCTTAAATGAAAAAGCGCCACCACTAACATGTAAACATATTCAAGAGCAGACTTTGTGTTAACATGGCATCCCAGATTAGCATTAAAAGTCGGGCGGTCACAGCATGGCATCACATAAGGACTTGCACAGCTAAAAGTAATACTAAAATTTCTGTTTGTGATCTACTTATGAGTCACTGCTATCAATAGCCAGCAACACGATCTACAAAAAGCAGTAATACCATACAAGTGAGGTTATTTCACCACGTCAGGTTCCTCTACAAGATTGAAAACAGCAACCGTAAGAACTTCTATAATAGAAGGATTTAAGTCTTTGAGATAAAGCCTAGGTCACCAAAAAAAAAAATAAATAAACGTGTATACATGTATTGATTTTCATTTTAAAAGTGATATCCAACTACATATATAGAAACATTTGAAAAAAAATTGAGACCATGAAGTTGAAGTACCTATTCTAAATGAATCTGTATTTGTGATTATGAAATATGTAGTTCCTAATTAACATAAATGAATACAGTAATAAGGAAAAATTGGAAGAGCATCAATATTAGAAAACTAACCTGGTGGTAAAGAAAAGAGCGAGCACGTGCTGTTATGACAAAGCAACGTTGCCTTTTCTGCTGTCCAAATTCTACACCAGTAGAATAATTAGGCCTTTTTGATCAATAAGTGACTCCTTAATAGGCAGTTCAACCCTAGGCATACATGAGTTTAGTGGGGAAGCATTCTCTAAGGAATCAAATTGTTGTCTCTCAGCACTTGATGGGAAGTACGGACATGGTAAAACCTCAGTAACATTAAGTTCATCTAATGTTCTTATAGGTGAGTTAGCCTGTGTATAATCAGGAAACAAAAGAATCAGGCCGTCATACCAAATGTGACATCTGAAACACCAAGAAACAATGATGACAGTGAAATTAATAAAGTAAAAAACAACCTGACAACCAGCTGCCCTGAATGAACTAAAATCATGATGTCCCACAAGAATTTGGCATGCCTTCTGCTTAAAAGGAACTCAACAAATGAGCAACATTTTCATAGCCGAGATTTAAAGTAAATTAGTTTGTTTCCAACCTGCATTGCAACTACATCTAGTTCCTCTGGTATGTGCCACACGCGATCTTTCTCAAAGGTTGACAACAACGTTGGACCGGACAACAAGCGATAGAAATATCTGCAACAAATCAAATGCTTTGATTCGTAACCCAAATACTAGTGCTCATAGACATAGTCATTACCTTTGGTAGCCCTCTGGATTGAAATGAAACAAAAACAATCAACAAACTACATAACTTGAAACACAATTGTATTAATTTTACTAATAATGCATCAGAATCATAAAGTAAAGCCCTACCCTTAGCATGATAAGTAGCAGGCATTTATCAAAATCTTGTAATTTATCTTTAGAGAAATAACAGATGAATTATCTTAGAGCCCCAGGTTGGAATTTGTTAATTTTAAGAACAAAGAGGTCATAATCGTAAAAGACTTGAAAAATGATATCATTACACCAATAAAAAGACAGAACAATAACTTGAAACATATGTGCACAAATCTCAATACACAATTCAAAGGATCATAATAGCACTCCAAAAAATGACATAAATCAATTTTGAGCTACGATAGTCAGTTTGGATATAAATTGAAATATGGAAATTAGGTTTGATCTCAATGAAGATGCCTAGAAATTAGTTTAGTCACCCCATGACCCTCGTCTGAAAGTGCAGCGTGGCCACGTGCTACCAGTTCATCACTTTCTAGTACATGAAGAAAAGATATCTCAAGGAGGAAATCAGTTGTAGCTTCAAAGCGTCAAGCAAGTTAAAACTTGGTGTAACGTCAAGAAAATCACAATTAAAATTGATCTTAATTTGTGCCAATCCAATCACCTAGTGAAAAGCAATTACATAAGTAAAAGAAAAAGGTTTAGTTTCTAATTAGCATCAGAGACTCAAGCCTAGCTTCTTCACTTGGGTATTTGTTGCAAAGAGCAATATGTGGCTGAGAGGATTCATCCAAGTCCCCTCAATCACATTTTTAATTTTTTAGTTATCACTAATAATTTGTTCATCCTTACTTATTTTTCGACAAAATGCTTAGGAGAAATTGGATTGACTTGATTAACAAAACTTTTCAACAAATTTTAAAATCAAAACAGATGCCAATGGACTGGAGAAGAAACAGATGCCAATGGATTGGAGAAGAAGCACGCTTGTACAAATCTTCAAAAACAAAGGAGACATTCAAAGTTGTTCAAACTACCGGGGAATTAAACTTATGAGTCACACTATGAAACTTTGGGAGAGGATAATTGACAATAATAGGCTAAGAAGAGAAACAACAATAGCAGATAATCAATTTGGCTTCATGCTTGGAAGGCCAACTATGGAGGCGATTTTCCTTGTTAGAAGATTGATGGAAAAATATAGAGAAAAGAAAAAGGAGTGCATGCTAGATACATTGACACTATTAAGGATATGTATAAGGGAGTAGTAACAAGTATATCATTTGAACGAACTACAAAAGAATTTCCCATTACGATAGGACTACATCAAGGGTCGGCTTTAAGCCCATATCTCTTTACTCTAGTTTTGGATGAGTTCTAGGCATATTCAAGAGGATATACCTTGGTATATGTTATTTGCCGATGATATTGTCTTAGTGAATAAAACAAGAGATGGAGTGAAAAGGAAATTAGAAATTTGGAGGAATACATTAGAATCTAAAGGCTAGCCAAGCAAATCAATATAGTATATATGTAGATACCGTACCAAAAATAGCAACTTTCTAAATACATAATATTTACAAGATAGCAGGATATTCTTTGATATATGATAAGATTATCAATATTGTAGAATAATCATACAAAACAAAACACATGAAGTATTCACAGGATATTTCAAGATATTTGTACATAAAGATGACTTGTTTCTTATCTGATCTTACAAATACAAGACTATACATGTTCACTATGGGGATTGTGATTACGTGGATACCTACATCCGTTCACGAGCATCATATCTAGCATGAAAATCAGTTGAAGTGCATCGAACATCAATAACCATAATATCACCTTCATTTTTCTGCAATTACTCAAAAAGAAAACGTAAAATTTTAAATCTGAACATCATATCATACATTTATAAAACAGCAACATTAAATCTGAACATCATATCATACATTTATAAAACAGCAACATTAATCAAAATTTCAAAGGTGGTACCAAAAGGCATTAAAAAAAATAGAATAAATATCTAACCAAGTTGTATAAATAATGTACACATTAGATAAGCTATTATATGATCCAATGAAACAAAACCTCATGTTTCTTTTCTTTTTTTGAGGAAAGGAGGCGGCACTCTTGGGTGTTTTATTGAAAAAGAAAAAAACCTCAATTTTCATTTACTCCATTAAGATTCATGGTTTTCATTATTGTTGAAAGAAAACTAAAAAAAAAAAAAAATGAGAATTGATACTAGAGCAAACTGTAGAAAAGAAAGAAAGATGAAGATGAGATGGACCAATTTTTGGGTCTGACTTTAAAATAGGAAGGAGTTGATGGACTAATTAGTTGACTTATGCCAAAACTTCTCAATTGTGTTTAACTCCTTAGCTAAATTCGATGACCAAATTGTGTTCAATGCATTGCCAGCCTGCTAGGTAAAAAGGTCAAGATTAGGTGTCGGTGACCAAATTTGTAGGAAGTCTTTTATCTGTACTACCTTCTCCGGTTCTCCCAAGATGCTTAGGAGATGCCCTACTTAAGGCTTTTTAGGATGAGAAGTTACTCACCTTCCCCATTCAAAGACAAGCTAGCCAACCTCAACAGTTCAGTTTGTCCCTAGTAAACCATTTGTTAGAGTTCATTCAAAAAATAATGTTCAATTTGGTTGAAGTACAACCCAAGTTCTCAAGTCTAGTGGTGTCAATGTTGGCAAGTCCTCAAACACTTGTACTTGATTCGTTGTTTTTAACTTTGAGAGCCATGACCGTTTGTGTCAACAGTCACACTGCTTCCTTTTTTTACATTACCCATGTTATGGTAGAAGGTTTAGAGGAATCATAAGACATGGGAAGAGGATTGATTAAATCATTGCATATCTTGAGCATTTATCAAACTTAGTTGAGGAGGTTGACAAAGACTTGACTTATTCAAATGAGTCCTTCAATATCATGAGGTGCATTTTGTCTTCCTTGCCCAGTGCCCATACTAATGAGTAGAAGAGTACAACGATAGTCTATAATAGTTTTTGGTGTTGAAACTAATTATTCAAAAGTTATATAGATGTTGGGAGTTTATGAATGTTAAATCTACTTTTGGCATTTCAATGATGAACAAAGCATCACGTGCTCAGCTTTATAATGTCGTCAGGAGTAGTTGGGTAGTCAATTCATCACTGCCAATTTTAGAAGGTACAATCATGGATACAGTATTTGGTGTCATGTCCTACTTATTGAAGATGCTATTAAGGCATCTTAGATTACATGATCTATTTCACCTTTCATGGCACAGAAGACACCAAAGTTCTCCTTCCCCTCCTTAACAAAGCATAGTCGCATGCTCAACCTTATAATGTCGTCAGGTGTAGTTGGGTAGATAAGACATCATTGCCAATTTTGGAAGGTACTTTCATGGATATCGTATTTGGTGTCATGTCCTACCTATTGATGTTGCTATTAGGGTGTCTTTAATTACATGATCTACATATATGTTTAGTTCTACCATGGTGATTGGGAAAAATCACCATAGATGGTGATTTTTATCTTTGACCATTAGATTTAGATCCAATGGATGATATAATTTTTTAGTGTTAGTGCACACATTTAAGAGTCATTAATATTGTTAGGTTTTGGGAAAAATACTAAATAGATTATAATAGGACCAATTACGTCAATATATATAGTTACATAAATAGGTCAAGTGGGCCAAACCCTAATACCCACATGTATACCTTAACACTAGGATGCAAATAGGTAGGGTAGGAGATGGGGACCTCATTCCCATACCCGACTAAAAAATTTATCACCCATACCCATCTGGGGATGAATTCTCGTACTCATCCCCATATCCATCAAATCCTCGTGGATATGGGGAATCCCCGTGGGTAAAATATTTTACCCATTTCATTTCCCATTGGGGATCCTCGTAGGAAATTTTCATAGAGATTTTTGTGGGGATAGGGAATCCCCGTGGGGAAAATATTCTTCGATCTCACATAATTTTCCTCAAAAAAGAATTATAAGAAATAAGGAATCAAAAATGCAAATATAACAACACACAATTGTTGAAATTCCAACAAAAATAAAGTATAACATATTATGCAATTATAGTTCTAACTTCAAAGTGTTAAAATTCAAAATCTCATTAAGGATTTTTGTCATGTGTATAATGAATGTTTCGTGTGGAAACTATGTAATATTATATTATATTTATATATAAATATCATGTAGTGTATAAATAATAAATATCATATGGTATATAATTGATATGTGGGGATCCCTATGGATAATCCTCATGGGTATCCCCATTGGGTATCAGGATCTCATGGGTATCCCCGTGGATATACTTTATCACCTATCCCCGTACCCATATCCGTGTAGATATGAGATTTCGTACCCATCCCCACCCCCATACCCATTTAAAATCCTCATACCCCTACCCGTTAAGGTAAATCCCCATCACCCGTGGGTATTACCCTACCCATTTGCATCCCTACTTAACACCCTCCCTCAAACTTAAGGCAAATCAATAGTTTTGAGTTTGCAAACTAATACGTTGAAATAAGTGGACGAAATACAACTAAAATAATAATAATAATAATAATAATAATAATAATAATAAGAATAATAAGAATACGAATAACTGACTCCAATGAACACTTAGACACGATGATGAACGGAAGGCGAAACAGTGAGCACCACTAAACGAAGAGGTAGACACAGAGGCATGCATAAAGTCGCACACAGGCCAACGACGAGAAGCACGCGCACAAGCAATTGCTACGAAAAGGTTCGTCCGACAAATAAAACAACGACGAGAGGTGTCGACTAGAAGCACACACACAGGGGGACTGCTGCAAAAAGGTTCGTCCAACAAACAATGGTGACGACCCAAAAAGGACAAGCCGCCGATGAGGACAAACCGATGAGAAATACGCACACAGGGTTGTTGCGAAAAGGTTCATCCGACAAACAATGACGATACACCGGGAAAGACAAGTCTGCGAAGAGGGGAAGTATATGAACAACTGTCGAATCAAAACAAGTCTTGAACCAAAACCAATCAAGTCCAAAATCATCCACTAAAGAAAACTAATAGAAACAAAACATGAGCCCTATGTGCACATAGCATTGAAAGCACACACAGCCAAAACTTGCTTGAGATGATGGGGTGATGCATGCGTGACGTCATCAGAAACAAAATTTTGTTGAAGGTGCAAAAGCACGCACGAGCTGAGGGCGAGAGAATCAACGCGTGGAACGGGCTGCTTGTCTCCATCTAACATATATATGATCATCATCATCACCAGATTGATTACATGGTAGTTTGATCGAATTAGATGGTGATGTACACACGTTGATAACTCTAGAAATCCATGGGCCTAGAAAGCGTAGGTCCACACACGCACATGTGGGTATATAAATAGAGTTAGAGCCCATCTTTGCACAAAATCAATTGGCTTGTGCTAGGATCCAATCTACACCATTTATATACCACACTAACTCTTATTATATTTTCATGTATGATTATATTCTCCAACACTTCCCCTTAAGTGCAACTAGGTCAGGACTAGTTGCCACTTGCCAAACACAAACCTACTCTTAGAGATCCGTACAAATATGCCTAGGTCTACTTTTATAGGTTATACGCCAACAAACGGGTTTAGACTTCACCACTAGCCCAACCAGGTCTTCAAATACAAACCCAAGATTGTTCTTCTCTGATACTTTCTAGAAATCCATGGGCCTAGAGAGTGTTGGGTCACACACGCACATGTGGGCATATAAATAGGGTTGGAGCCCATCTTTGCACAAAACCAATTGACTTGTGTTAGGATCCAATATACACCACTTATATACCACACCAACTCTTATTATATTTTCGATGTCGGATTATATACTCCAACAACAACACTTACGCATGACAACATAGTAGATCGGGAGGAGGCTTGCACACGAGTCAGAGCACACCAGGGGTTGAACGACTTCGCATACGGGTGCGGATGAGAAGCAACAAAAACACAGAAGCAAGATTTCAATGACGGAAGCCATGCGACAGGGATGCATGAAGACACGAGAAAAAACATCATGATGCACCAACGAAAATAAACTAGTACGCAATGACAATGAAATAAACACCACACAGACAAATCAAACAAGCATCAAACAAGGACTACAACGAAATATAAGAGAGAATAACCACCAGGAGAGCACCACTAATCGGTCATCGACTCGAAAATCGATCGACCTAGAATTAGGGTTTCGTTGTCTCTAATACCATGTTAGGTTTTGAGAAAAATACTAAATTAGATTATAATAGGACCAATTAGGTCAATATATATAATTACATAAATAGGTCAAGTGGGCCAAACCCTAATACCCACATATATACCTTAACAAATATAACTATCAAAATGGCAATTGGATCTTAATCTAACAGTCATAAATGCTATCATCATCCATGGTGATTTTTCTCAATCACTATGGTAGAACTATGCATACATATATCTATTGTGCCACGCCCTAGACAGTAGGCCCATACCTCTATCATTGAACCATTGCATATTTTGAATTGTGATGAGTTTAAGAAAAAAGAAAAGAAAATAAAATAAAAGAAAATGGGTTAGTCTTATGTTAACATTGGTCATTCACGTAAATTATTTCCATGCAACTGAGCATACAATTAAGTTACACCTTGATGGCTATATTGATGAGTTTCAAAATGTTTTCATTGTAAATTGATTAATTGCCTCTGAGCAAAACATGAAGCATGTAATATAGCTACTCCATGTGTTGCATAGCTAATTTGATATATTGAAGGATGAACTTGAGCGTTTGTGCAGTGTTCCGTCCATGCTAATCCAAAAGTATGGTTTTATTTTTCATAATAGGCCCAAGTCCAAGTCATTAGAGAGTGTAGGAATGTGTGGGCTTTAGTTTGGAAGTGGAAGAGTTCTCCAAAATGCCAAGGCAAGTTGGAGTTCTCACTCCCAAACTAATAACCTTTATATTTCTTTTCAACTAGTCCGTGTAGGATTATTCCCTTATCTCCAACACTCCCTTTTCAAGCATCTAACAAGTTGTGACTTGCTTTCAATTTGGTAAGCCTGGGCTTATGTTCTTTTTCAAACCGCAAGGCCACAGGTCTTCCAACATTTGGTAAGCCTGGGCTTGTGTTCTTTTTGAACCTCAGAGGCCTCAGGTCTACCGACATGGGTCTAGTTTCATCATTGCTAGCCCTTTCAATTCTTTTTTTTTTTTTTTTTTTTTTGGCCTTTGGATCTTTAATGGGTTGTTAGGCCACTTTGAGGCTTTAATACCATGTTATTTTTCATAATAGGCCCAATTCCAAGTCGTTATAGAGTGTAGGTGTGACTAGTTTAATGTGTGAGCTTTAGTTTAATGGGAGAGTTCTCAAAATGCCAAGGCAAATTCTCACTACCAAACTTATAACCTTCATATTTCTTTCAACTAGTCTATGTGGGATTATTCCCTTATCTCCAACATATGGCTCAGAGCATTCATATGTTGATGGTAGAACCACCAATCACTCAATCAGATAACTGACAAATATTATTTTCCTATTCCCCATCTTGATAACTTCTTAATTCAATGGATGTTTGGTGATTTTCCAAGGTTAAATTGCTAATCCAAAGTGACTATGTATTATGTAACGTTTTCTAGTCATCTAAGCAATATCCTCCAAATTTGTTCAAGAAATCAAATGCCTTTGGCCTATCTCATATCCTTCTTAATCTTGAACAAATGCTTATGTACTTGACTTGTCTACTGATAGTCTCATATACATGTTAATCTAGTTTTCAATGGGGAGAATCTAGCTCATAATACCAATGGGTTCCTACATTCTACAGGTGCATCCTTCATTTGTACAGCTCTAGTATCGCAACCTTGTTTACTGACATGTATTTTGAGCGCGTAGTTGATGCCTAAGATAATGAGGTTATTTCCTCTCGACATGGTGCATTACCGTTGATATTGAGTTACTTGGCAACACCATTCCCATTATGATGTTTCATATGTTTCCAAGTACAAGTTCATGCGTCTTGATCTTGATCTTTTGGAGCATTGTCCTACTTCTAAATCATTATAGTCAAGCTCTTTAAGTCAAAGAGAAGTAATAGACAAGTGCTCAACCCTTTCATAATCATTTTAAGCATAAAGTTAGAATCCAAGAATATTATTAATTATTTTTTTCCAATTAAAAGGTCATATGCAATAAGGAATTATTAGATTTTTAGTCCAACAACTTCGTTATTTTATTAGGAATGTGTTGGCAATCTATTACGTGTTGATTTTTCTGGTTGTATAAAGAGGCTTATGTCATTAGATACAACATTATCTAGGTACTTTCATATATATATATACATATATACAAAAAAAAATGAGGAAGGAATCTTGATTACCATAAGTTGGTTTTTGTATATTTTCAGATATACAAAAAATCTTCCGAAATGTAGACGATTGGCATGTGACTAGTCATATGCCATTGTGAATAAGTTCGCACAAATTGTGCAAATAGATGAGTAATAAAGAGATATTTAACCCTCATTCCTCGCAAGTATATGCCAATGCAATGGCACAACTCCACAAGATTTAAGAAATGCAAATTGGTTCCCTAACTTCACCTTGTCAATGACTCTTATTTTGGCGTGAAGGAACATATTATAAGAATTCCAAATGGAAATTGGACAAAATTTTTGACCTATTGAGAATCTTAAGAGAGTAAGGAAACACTCACTACAACAAAGCTTTCATCTTTTCCCATTTCTCCAAACAAGCATGCATATCAGATAAAACATTCATGACCAGAAAAACCAACAAATGTTTGATAGAATACATCTTATTAAACATGTATGAAATTTACAACATTATTTCATTAAATTGATATATAAATAAATTCAAACCTGTAAGAAATGGTTCACAGCCCTTCTAACCACTTCAGGTTCATGAGGAGGTAACTGCATTTTAACCACAAATACTGATAACTAAGCAACTACCTTGAAAAACATAAAAAATTAAAGGTAATTTTCCTGATACAATTTCTAATATATATTTTGGTTTATAAACAAAATAAGCAATCAAGTGAATTATATAATAACATCAATAAATAAACCAACAGTAATAGAGCATTGAACCGATATATTATTATATACAATAAACAACTTCCTAAAAATTAAATTAATTTGTGATTTGTTGTCTTTATTATATATTCATATACCCTCTTTGACAAGGTTAACTGCTAAAATGGATTACTTCTTGAGCTGCATGATCAACCTCATCACCACTATTGTTAAAAAACCCAAGACTTCAATAAGAAAGTTCACCTCGTCACTACTAGCATAATGACGTCAGTGGGTTCAACACCCTCAAGCTTGTGACTTTTCATTACAGCCCAAACAAGGATTTGTTGGACCAAAATGTACGGAGAATCAATACTTGCATTGGATGCTCACAAAGGGAAGGATGGACTACTTGCCGACCCAAAATCAAGTATGACAAATTAACATCATTATTCAAAAGTGTCTACCATTATGTATACTACAATCACTAAAGAAAGGCATTTTGTTCCTTGGATACTTGCTCCCATACATGCCATAGAATAACACAATTGACAACCCCCCTATTACTTTAATTTGCAAGGAAATGTGAGCCAACCGTCCACAATTTCATCCATCAATACACAACATATATCATCCACATTTAATTGCATCAAGCATGGATGGCCAAAGGCATATCAATCCATAGCTATGTAGACAATGAGACACGTTTTTTAAGGCACATTGGCACGCAAAACATTGTATGAGACCAGCTCGCTTATAAGCTTTGGTGAAAGTGGTGTACAGGAAATAAAGGAAGAGAGCCAGGATGACTTAGGGGAATACAATCGAACCAATTGAGAATGAGGCTATCACTTATCACCATGTCTTGCCAATTATATTTGCACTTAATTTCAGTACTCCTCTAATCAAGTAGTAAAGCATTGGGAATGTGTGGAATGTGGGGTGTAAGAAATGCGTGTGGTACATAACTTGTGAATATCATCATGTCTTGCCAATTATATTTGCACTTAATTTCAGTACTCCTCTAATCAAGTAGTAGTGCATTGGGAATGTGTGGAATGTGGGTGTAAGAAATGTGTGTGGTACATAACGTGTGAATATGAGGTAAAAATAAGAGGGAAGTACAAGTGGAAGTGATTTAGTGTTTGTAAGAAATGAGAAGTTTGGTGATAAAGGACCATTTTGGGTGGAAAGTATTAGATTTTTAAGTGATGGAATGCCCAAGTCCAAGTTTAGGAAAGAGTGAGTGTAGTGGTGCTTAAGTTAGGAGTGGAAGCTTCACCAAAATGCCAATACAAGATAGTGTTTCCAATTCAATCTTATAACACACTATATTCACTTGAATAGTCATTGAACAACTACTCTTAACACTCCTCTTCAAGTACAATGAGAATTAGCCAAGTTGATAATTGACTTAATTAAATCATCAAGTCTGACGAGCATTACCACAAATCCTACAGGCACTTGCTAATTGGGACGAGCATATTAGTCAACTGACTCAACTCAAATCCAACAGGGTATTGGCCAACTTGAGGCTTGACATTGGATCCTTAGACCAAGAGGATAGGCACTTGGTAGGTAACTTGGATATAAATGTGTTGGCCACCTATTTAATTCTATGACACCATATTAGATTTTTAAGAGATGGAATGTCCAAGTTTGGAGGGAGTGAACGTGAGTAAAGCTAAGTTAGGAGGAGGCTTCACCAAAATGCCAAGGTAAGCTCAATGTGTCGGAGTGACAAGCAAACAAAGGTAGTTAAGCATTGTTTGGAAACCCTTTGAGGTGCTTTTGTACATCAACGCCTAAAGAATGTTCAACTTGGCTTCATTGAGCTAAATATTGAAATAATATCAGTTTCCACTAGTCTTTATAAGGCTTCCCTATTAAGATTGTTTATGGGATAGACCACCCACCCCCACTCCTTTAGTCCTCCACTATTCTGCCTCGTATTCTTTGGTAGGCGACTTGGATGCTTGGTTGGCAGCGTGACCGAATTCTGGTGGAGCTGTCGGACCAATTATTACTAGCTCAAAATAGGATGAAGCAGGAGACGTGGACAAGAGTAGGCAGGATGTGGAGTTTGTTGTTGGGGATTAGTTTATTTGAAGTTGTGCCCTTGCAAACAACAAATCGACAAGCGTACCAACATGAAGCTTAGTCTCAAATTTGTTGGCCCTTACAAGGTGTTGGAGTGGGTGGAACAAGTGACCTATAAGCTAGAGTTGCCTCCCTCCTCAGTTTTCCATGCATCTCAGCTACGCAAGGAGACAAGTTCAATGCCTATTCCTTTGGAATTTCCTCCCAAACAAGGTTCGAGACTAGAGACAACGTAAAGTAGTCGTCACTTAGCTCTAAGTTGTTCATGATGTTTTTCTTTTTGTCAAACAAACTTGTTCATGACTTGAACACACAAAGAGTTAATAGCTAACACGCACGATGCACAAACTAAAGCCATAATGAGTGTGTACATGTGTAGAAAAAGAATGTCATAACTCACAGTCAATGAGTCACATTAATGATCAAAATTGCATAAGAATTGTCGCACAAGTCATGCAATCGAAAATCTAGGGTTTCCCTGCTCTGTCTCTCTACACCAAATCTCCAAACAACGGTGAAGACAGAGATCCAAAGCAAAACCCTACCTCATCCTCGTTTTTGACCCATCATCGCCATACTCTTCTTCTTCACCCCCTCGAATCTCTCTCCTCTATTCCCACGGTTGACGACACATCGATTGAGCTTACAATTGTGAACAAACAGATGTTTTTGTGCTATTGTTTTGCCGTGGATTCCATTTCGAGATAAGTTTCAATTTTTCCTCTTTTTTTTTTCATTCTTGGGGCAAAGTTTATCTAGGGGTCATTTTGATAAATTCTCCAAAACTTCTCTGAAACTTCCTCGATTATATTGAATTTTTGCAAATTTGTTTACTGTTTTAACCACATCAAAAAATTTGGTCGAACTCTGGCAAATTATGTTGATTTCTTAGGCGAGTTTTTGCATTTCTTTATCTTTGTACCTATGTTTTGTTTCACCATTTCTTTGATCGGAAAAATTTGCCTGAGCTCTCGATTTTATAAACCCTACTCCTGATTCCTTAACTACGATGGTGCAACCTAAAAAAGGTTCGGCTATTTCCCTTCTAAAGGACGATGCTACGTGGAAATTGGTGGAACAAATGTGCAAAACGTAGCCTAAATTCCACCTTGATGCAAGGTGGCATTCCAAGGGGAGTATTGTTAAGACTCCAAGCTCATCACTAATTACCAAAGTGTTTGTTAGAAGGAATAAAAGGAGGACAAGATAAAAAAAACTAAAGGTTAATTCAAGTGGGGTCTTTCTAAGCGAAGCAAGAACAAAAAGTGAGTGAAATATGTGCAAGTGCAGATGAGGTGATCTAAGTTAGTTGGGGAAGAGTGTTTTAAGTGTAAGTGGGATATATGTCGGTGTAGTGAGTAGTAAGAGGTATTAGTTTAGTTTTTGCTATGTAGGGACTCTTGAGTCTTGATTGAGAAAAGAAACCATCTCTCTCTGACTTGGGGGATTCTTTCTCAGTTGTAATCATCTTTTCTTGCTTGTGGAAATGGAATAAAATACTCAAGGTGTTGAAACTTATCAGATTATTAAAAAGAAATTTGTAATTAAGCAATCATTTCTTCAAAATATTAGTTTCCAATTTTCCAATTAACAACGGGAAGTTGATTACCCTCTATATGTATCATACTTCCTTTTTTTCTCTGTTTGTGCAACTTTGAAAGTAAAATTCATTAGTCGACTTTCTGATTTGAACAAGTTACTTGGATGGAATGTGTTAGCAATGAAAAAAAAAGTGGTTTTAATGGTGAGCCGCATGCCTCTAAGTGCCTTAAAAGCACCAAGGCGCACAGTGGTGTGTGCCTCTCTAAGCTTGGTAATAGTCCTTGTGCTTAGGTGTATTTGAGGCACACAGAGGTTACACGCCTCAATAACATTGACCAAGAGAAGAAATCTAATTGAATTTACCTACATTCTTTGGTCCCTAACATACCAAAATAACAAAAATACAGAAACTAGTTATTTTCCATGAATACCGAAAATAATAAAAGATTAAACAAATTAACCAAATCAAGTCTTCATAATTGTGCCAAGAGATTAAAACAAATGAAATGTAAAATAGAAACACTAATAGTTTATCGTTGATAAAGCAACAATATCAAAAAAAGGGTTACAAAATGCAAAATTTGTTACAAGCTTGGTCAATGAAATATGGCTAAAGACTACAACTATTGAAGTACGCAATAATGTTAGCATTGATAGTCAAAACACTTTTAATGATAAACAAATATACACTTGGTGTATCTAGATTAAAGCACAAATATAACAATAATATAATAGTGTCTTGACAATTCAGTTATGGTAATATAAGTAAATAATTTATTGGTCAAAAATAGTCATCAAGATTCATGCTATTTCACTAATATGCATATTAAAACAAATAAGAAATAACCGCATTATACTTAATTTGGACTAGTGTGTGGCAACTTTAAGGCTATTTTACTGAATAAATAAGCATGAGTTCTAACATACCAATTCACCAGGTTTCCTTTTGCTAATGCGTTCAATGTCTACATGGCAAACATTTGACAAAGCATGTACTCCTGCATCCTGGAAAAATAATACCTTTTATGATAATAACAACAATAGGATCTTATCATAAGTAAAACAGAAATATGGGAAAAATCATACAACAAATGTCCCTTATATATTAATACACTAAATCTCTCAATTTGATGAATTCAATGAGATTTCAAACATTCTCCTCATCTCCAACAATAGCAACTATGTGTTTTACAAAAAGCAATAGGGTAGAGCCTTCAAGAACCTACACGTCATGTGGGAGAGAGACAATAACAACACATGGGTTAGAACAACACAGGGTTGTCAATGGATAAAATACAAGATCAATTGTGAAACTCAAGTAGCAATAGGTCACTTTGTCAAACACAAAGGTTTTTGCACCAAAAACTTAGGGCGCTTTTGATAGGAGAGAAAATGAAAAGTTTCATAAGAAAAATCTACTTTTTTTGGATATGATGTGTTTTTTGGTTGTTTGATAACTCATAACCTTCATGAACAAATATTCCATACCCTCTAATTTTACTCCAATATCTTTCTCACCTATTACGATGGGAAAAAAAGACTCTCTCGGCAGACTGAACTCCACCTCAAACTGTGCTTCTCTCCCACTCGTCTTTTGTCTCAAACACCTTGTCAAACAAGCAACTTATGAAAAACTAAAGCAATAAGTCAATTGAACTATATCTCATATCGAGCTCCATCTCCTCCTAAACTCCCTTCTTTCAAATCCCTCCTCTAGAAGAAAGACTTGGTTATTTTATGCTTGGAGCAAAAGTTTGAACTGACTTTTATTTACATGAATTTTTAAGTTATTTTTTTCTTTTCTTTTTTTTTTTTGGTTTTGTTTAGTAGAAGTAGATGCAAATAAGTGATGGTAATGTCCTTGGAGTGACACTTTTACATTAATTATTTTTCATTGAATTAGCTTTTGTTCAATAAGACTTTTTGCAGTTTTCAATAATTTAATGTAAATAAGGAGCTAATGCTATATTTATTGTTTATACTAGAAATAAAAAAAATCTCGAGTTCCCTTGTCAGGCTAATTTTTTTGTAAGGATATCAAGTTCGTTCTTAAGTTATGTAGATGATTAATACTTAATGTCATCTTTCTTCAAAAATATCAATATAAACAACATACTTTTCTTCAACTTATAGTTAAATGTAAATAAACGTTGGGTCGTTCCCACATGATTTGGAAAGCAAGCCATCAATTGCACTAAATTGAGTGCAATGGAAAAGTTTGATCCATGTAGCCGACCCCAACTAATATTGGGATTGAGACATAGTTAAATACAAATCTTGATTAACACTACAATATGTGAAGATGGAAATAAATTAAAATTTTAGACTATAAATAAAAAATATTTTTCTAAATGATATTCTTATTTTCTATGAAATAATGAAAAATTGTTATGTGTATATTGAAGCTTTCTTCGAATCTGCCACGACTTTCTTGGTTGGTTGTTTCCTTGATATGATCTCAATTCAAGACTCTTTTAAATTTAGGTGATAATTGCTTGACTTTACTATTAATAAGAGACCTTAATAGACCAAGGATACAATCCATCTTAGTAGGAAATAAAGGCAACTCGGTACAATGATTGAAACTAAATTATTGTGCTTATCATAGATATCTAATACCTAATTGAGAATCAATCTAGAAATGGAAATGATTGATGTCAAACCTGTCATTTCATTCTCCTAAATTGATGCATTGATCTTGTCAACTTTCCTTGTGGAGCAATGCTTGTATGTGGACCAAACAATTGCATCCATGACAAAAATATTAAAAGAAAATTTTCTAGAATGCAATCGGGTAGAAATTTAAGAAAAAAAAAAACATTTTATTTCAAAGAAAAATGCAGTGCCCTTAAGAACGTCCATATAATTTGACCTTGAATAAGTCTAAAGCTTATTCTGGTAGTACAAATGACACTTAAGTGAGATTTTGAGTTCAAAAGGCGAAACTAAAGCAAGAAAACTATTTTAGTTGCCACAAGCTGTTCAACAAAAGTAGTTTCAATCAAGGTGAAAGTAGCTTATAAGATACAAGAAAAATGGTGTCATTGTGAGTCTCGACAAACTATAACGATCAAAGTTCACTTCCACAATTTTCTCTCTTTTTATTTCTCTATGGAAGTGAATGTTGGGCGGTCAAGCAACAACAACTACATAAAATGAACGTAGCAGAAATGAGGATGCTTAAGTGGATGTGTGGTAAAACTTGTAAAGATAGAATAGGAAATACAAAAATTCAAAGAAAAGTAGTAGCACAAATTGACACAGATTAAGGAAGGGCAGTTGTGGTAGTTTGGACACCTGCAAAAACGGCCTACAAATGCTCCCATTAGAAAACTTGACTAAATAGAAACTGAAGAAATTCGATGAGGTAGGGGTAGACCGACGTTAACTTGGGTCAATTATGAGGGATTTGAATGGTTTGGGAAGCTCGACATCAATTGCACTAAATCGACCACAATGCAAGAGTTTGATCCATGTACCCGACCCCAATTAATGTGGCTTAAGGTTGTGTTGTTGTTGTTGTACTAACCCAATAATTCAGTAAAATAGTCAATTTTAGTCATGGACATTTAAAAAAAAAAAACAAGTATTTTAGTCGGTTATCCCAAAACCTATCAAAATGCGAGTTCCTTTGAACTTCTAGATTAAATCTATCAAGTTCTAGACCAATTTGGAATGTTCAAATCCTAATAGTTGTTTAAAACTAAGCTCTTAGGTATTTTCCAACCCTAAAAGTGATGAAGTCTACCAACACTTAAAAACTTATAACTTTCATTGCATGAAAAGTCATGCAACTAATATCTTACAAAACTTTTGCAAAAACAAATCCATACAAAGGCCTCCCACAAATCTTTTGGGTTCCATATAGATCTGACTTTTTTTTTGTTTCCCACGTGATGTCCAACGCCAACCACACAGATTAATTCACGTTCACGCATTGTCAGGCCCATACGGGGCGGCTCTCCAATCCAATTTTTTTTCCATTCACAAGACTCGAACTCAAGACCTTGCTTAAGGGGAACCAAGTCCCTTAAAACTTGGGCCAAACGGTTACTAAGAAGGAAGAAAAAAACCATTACCAATATTTGATTTGGGGACTAAATCCCATGTGACCCCACCATTAAAATTTTACGAAGTAGCGATTTGCATGACTTGCAACCTTTGTTCTTGCATTGTGCTTAGGGACTTTAGGCAATTTTCATCATAATAAGTAATGAAACTTATAACTTACTCTTTAATACAAATTATCCACTATAATAAATAACTCAACAATAACATTCGATATGACTATTTTTTCAAAAATAGATAAGCAACAATTACCTTATGGCAGATATATATACAAGTAACAATGATGTCTCATTCTGCAACCAAAATTACAAGAACGAAAATTGAATTGTGTTGAATTTGTTGTTAGGCCTGCTGCGCTGCGCAAACCGCAAACCCGTGGATCTCCGCCAGTACCAATATTGCGCCCAACTTACCACCTTCAACTCGTAGGTGCCGAGGTGTAGGGTTTACTCCCAAAGGCCTTGGTACTAATTGAGGGAGATCCACACTTATATACTTCATTATGAATTCACAATTATCCGATGTGGGACTAACTTTCGGTCCACACATCTCCAACAAATTGCTCTTACTTTACAAGCTCTATGACATACAACAACAACAACATAGCCTCCGTCCCAAATTAATTGGGGTTGGCTACAAGCTCTATAACATAATGGAAACAAATAAATAAATAAATACATTCAAATCAAGCATATAAGTTTTGCCGCATAAGAGTACAAATTAAGAATATTCATAATTCCAAAACTATGACATCAATAGGAATAATTTTATTCACCAAACATATGTGAACTTACAGTTCGACTAGAGAAAGATATTGATACGTGCTGGCCAATAAATTTGTGGAATGCCTCCTATATTACAACAAAAAATATACAATCAATATGAATGATTAAAACTTAAACACATATTTATTAAGTTGAAGCTCAATACCTAGGTTTAGGTACGATAAATTCTTATGCAAACAACGCTAAAAAACTAAAATACAAAAATCTTGCATCCTAAACCAACATGTGATAGATTTAATGCAGTTGACGACATGCTTTTTGATCGTGATAGGTTTTCAACTTACACTAGACATGAACGCCAGTAGCAGGTGGAGACGCGAGGTAGCAGAGAAAGATATCAATCTATCACTAGGACTATTGATTCAATTATCTTCCCGCCTTGTAGGAGTTATTCTTTTTCCTTTTCAAATATTATCAAATTCGATTTCTTTTTAATTTTTATCCAATTCGCTGTGAGTTCTCATCAAATAGTCTTTTAAATCCTTCATAACTAATGCACCCCAAGTTATCTTAACTCTAGCTCAATACTACAAAATTCCTTCATGTCCTACTTGGTCGTGTTTCTAATTGGGGCATTTGCAAGTCATTTGTGGATGTCTCTAGATACACTACAACTTTATACTTGAATTTTTGGCCTCAAAAGGTGTTACTCCAACTTACCTGTGAATATGTGTATTAGTTATTCAATCCTTACAAATTTTAAAACATATCCACCTAAGCATCCTCAGCTTCACTATGCACATCATATGTATGTGTTGTTTCATTACCGCCAAACACTCACTCCATAGTAAGGTTGCAAATGGGGCTGTGGAATCCCCATTCCCTGCAAAGAGAAAATTAAGTCAAAAGGAGGGGAGAGTAAAAACAACACTTTCATAAAATTAGTGGGGCGCGGGGATCCCCGCGCACCGCAGGGAATTTCCAAGTATATTTCCTCGCTTCGTGCCCTGTGGAGACGAGGATGGGGACTTCAATCCCCACCTCACCCTGCTAGCCTAATTGCAGTCTTATATAGTTTAACATTTTATTTCAACAGGTATATTCTAGTCACAAATTGTCATCTTTCAACCTGCTTTAATTTTGTAAAATGTCATTGTCATCTTCAATGTATTGATCATTAATGATCGTGAATATCTAAAATGATTCACCTTCATAATTTATACTTCTCCAAATTATACTATTCCAATATATAGATCTTTAAAATTCGTGAACTGATAAAGCATATATCCGATCTTAGTCCTACTCAACTCAAAATTCTATTAAAGTGATATCGTTCACAAGTGGTGTAGATGGTAAAATAGGAGAAAAAGAAAAGGTACATCAATTTTCAATATTTTCTCATTAAAAATTTAAAAATATTTCAATTTTCCACTTCGTTTCAAATTTTCACACTAACTTTGTTGCTTCCAATATGGAATACATTTAGAAAACCAGAAAAACGAAATGTACAACTTGCATCAACATCAGTCAGTTTATTTTAACCAGCTACCTTAATTTTTCATTCTTGAGATTTTCGACAAACCAGAGCTCTCTATTAGCGAACTATCCAATCGACATTGAGAAGGTCTGGAGCAAAATGAGTATTTGTTGAAGGAATAGGAAGAAAATCTCACCTCCAAAACTCCAACAACAGTTCTGCAATTGGGTTGCTTCTGCGACCCAGAGAATCTGGTGCCGATGTACTCGATTGCAACCAAGTACCTTTGAAGCCTAGGGTTTCGGTTCATGGCGTCGATTGAGTTCTCAGACTTTGTTTTCGGTTTCTTTGAAGACGATCGAGTGGGAGAGTCGAGCTCAAGGAGGCGCTTGGGTTCTTCGAGGCCTTTCGACATTTGCATTCTAATTACTACTTCCCCTGTCGCCGCCTTCAATACCAAACAACCAACTGCCTCTGCTTTCCGCTGTTTTCATTCTGCCAAAAATGGCGAAGAAGATCAAAATGAGCTGGACCTACTAAGAGCATCTCGATGCTAATGTGAATTTAGATCATGGATTCATGCGACTTGACGAATGTGGGGAGGATGCTGTCCTACGTGGCATATAGACATTCAAACTCTAAAATAATCTCCTAATAATATGAATTTAGACCATTGATTATGACTTTTTGACTTTCTATAACAAACAATGATGACACGACAGTGGATTACAATGTCTAGGAGTAGATATTGTAGTAGACACTATTTACTTTGATATCTTGTCACATAGGATAGACATTTACAATCTTTAGTCCGATTGAAAATCACTTTTTGAGTTGGATGTGGATTGTATCCTAGATGGATTCATTTCCACCCCAATCTTAGTCCCCATTGGAGATGCTTTAAGATATTTGAAAGCAACTTTTGTTATTATATATTAATTTGTTATTATACATGTGGGTATCTAGAGAACCCGACTATTCCAACGAGGCCCAAACAATATTTGACACAGCGGAGAATCGAATATGAGAACGTGCACCTAACTCACACAATCTCAAGCTCGCCTTTATCGTTGGGCCAACCCGTCTGGGTTTAAATTACTTAATTTGCATCATTAATCACTTTTAAGCTCCAAATTTAATGATGTGACACTTATATAATGAATTTAAATTATAAAATTAATAATTATTTTGATAATTACGAGTGATAAGCTAGTTTTTAAACTCATAATTAAGATGCCACATGTGGCGGCTCCAAATTTCCCGGGCCGCCCCGTGGTTAGCTACCCCCTGCCTCAGCTTCGGAAGTCGCTGCCACGTGTCCCTCTGCCTTCGTACTTTAGGTAATTTGTTAAAGTCATTTAACTTATTATTTTCAAAGAAATTAACAGCGGAAGAATTTAAAGTTTAACAAAATGCATTCATATTTATATATAAAAGTTTTACTGATCAAACCTATAGTGGAAAACCCGGCTGTACTGTACATACAGGCGATCAACTTTAATAGTATGTATACCAGTACAAGTGTGTATCCAGTTTCCCAACCCAAAAGATAATATAAAATATCAAAACATGATAATATCTACACACATACCAGCAGGCCTCGGCGTAGGCAAGTCAGATGAAATCGCCGATGATCCCCTTGCCCCTGCTAGTACTAGGATCTGCGCTCGGCCACCACAAAAAGACAGATGGCGAGCCCAGTAAGTAAAATCCCAAGAAAAACCACCGTGCATAAATAATTAACGAAATAATTAACAGAGCCAAAAAGTAGTGTTAAATAAACATGAGGAATGAAGGAAAATATGCAGACAACTGCTCAAAGCTAATCGCATGTATATAAACACATCGATAGACAAAAGGGGTGTGAACACAGCTACTAAGTGCGTACTAGGACCAAGAGCCCTGGTCGTAGCCCATGCCTCCGACCCTACGACTGTATCCCAGTGGCATTAACCCTACTGGGCTAATCGAACGCGTGAAATGGAGTCCAACTCGGGATATCGTCTACCGAATTCCTAGATCACGCACTACACACCTAGCCAGCGACCTCTACTACCCGAGGATACATAGATGGTACCATAACCGTCCCAGTAGGAATATAAATCATAGATTTTCAAGGAAATAAAGCTTAATGGAAATAAATAAGTAAATGCAGTAGTGGTGTTCAGTTGGGTTTTACGTACCAGAAAATACGCACTCCGACTTCCCGGACCCGTCAGTACGCCCCACCTAGCTCCCCAATGTCCGAGCTATGGTTTCCCGGTCCTTGAAGTCCATTTTATAGTGTTTTATACTTTTTGGAAACATATTATATCATTTTATAATATTATATTATATTTTTAATTTTTTCAGTTGTGGTACCTCTCCCGGGCTGGGTCGGGGTTCCAAAAATACCCGAAAAGTCTCGAAACCACTTTTCTACCTTTTCTAATTTTCTATAGTTTTTAAAATTTTTTCCAATTTTTCTGATATTTTTCACTTATTTTTTCCTATTTTCCAGCAAATAATATATATAATATATATAATTTTATTTTTATTTATATTTTATTTTATTATTTTTTTTTATTTCCAGCGGGCCCCACCTGGACCGGTCCAGCCCGGTTCGGGAGGGGACGCACGCGCGGCACACATTTTTTTTTCTCTTCTTCTTTTGGCTTCTCATCACTCTCATCTCGATTTCTCTTCAATCTCATTCCATTGGAGACCTCCAAAATCTCTAAATTTCACCATAAAACCCCAAGAACAACACCCAATTCCCGGATTAAAATTCATGAAAATAACCCAAAGATTTACCAAATCACCTCAAATTTTCCACAAATTCGATCCAAATCGATAAGATTCATCAAATTAAACCTCAAGAACTCCAAATCCAGTAAAAACAGTAATAATTTTGTCCAAAAATCCGAAATCACCACAACCCATTTTAAAGGAAGTTTAAACCAAAAACGAAAATTTGATTACCTTAGATCCACGTTTTGACGCCTAGATCCACTCTCCAACGCTCGAATTCTCTTTCTCAAACCTCGATTTCTTTCACAAAACCCCTCAAATTGTTTGAGCAAAATGGGATTTGCATGCATTTGATCGATCAAGTTATATATATAGGTGGTGTTTTAATCTCACGTGCACACGCATCTCGAGGTAAATCCAACCGCCAATGATCACCCTGTGTCACACAATTCTTGAACACCCTATCATGACACCTTGTATCTCGAATTTTCTTGTTGTGCATCTCGATGAAAATCGTAGGTGTACTGATTATTCATTTTCAAACTATAGGATTTTATTTATTCCAATTTGATTTAATTCATAACACCTATTCTAGTCATCAATAAATTCTATAAATTTGTGAATATGGTCACACTAATTCCCCGACCACTTGGCACCCTGTGCCCCATGTCCGACACGCTTCCCGAGGCAGTCCCACACTTAGTGGACCCAATTTAATTTCCATAGCTTAGCCTAAGCTTATATATTTACATTTAATTAAATAAATCTTCAACCATAACATGTTTAAATAATTTAAATCTAATTAGCCCCAACGCCCGACCTCACTGCAACTAAACCCCGCGTTGGTGCGTTCACCGAACTAAAACCCCGGTTCACAACTCGCCCGACAAGTTTATTTTAAATGCACACCTATGATGACTAATATATCATACTAATAATGATAAATGAATATTTATGCATCACATAATTTAGGAACTCACAGTAGTATACAGTTAGTATCCTAGGTTCGAGGTATGCCTAGCCTATCCGCGGCGTCCACGTGTCGTCCGAGCTGGCGTCCTAATCTGAAATAAGGTAAATAACGACGTTAATAAAATAACGGGCCGTTACAATTCTTCCCAACTAAAAGAAATTTCGTCCCGAAATTTGAGTTAGTTTAGATCATACCGTAGAATAACTGGGGATAACGCTCTCGCATGGTCGATTCCAACTCCCATGTAAGTCCCTCCATACCGTGATGCTGCCACCGCACGAGTACCTTAGCTATCTCTCTGTTCCTGAGAGTTTGGATCTTACGATCTAATATCGCCAATGGCCGCTCCTCGTAAGTTGCGTCAGGCTGAACATCCACCTGTCGCACGTCAACCATGGGTCGTGGCCCGGTCCTAGCCAATCGCAACATCGAAATGTGGAAGGTAGGATGAATCCCTGCTAACTCCGCCGGTAAATCTAATCTGTATGCCACACTGCCAACCTTGGCTATAACTCGATATGGTTCGATAAATCTCGGCGCCAGTTTCCCCTTAATCCCAAATCTCTGCTGGCCCTTTCAAGGAGAAACCTTCAGGTAAACCATATCGCCAACCTCATAGCTCAGACTGTCGTGGTATCTATCCGCGTATTTCTTCTGCCTGTCCTGTGCTGCTTGAAGTATCTGACGAATCTGTCGGATCTTCTCTGTGTGATCAACAACTATCTCCGGCCCAATCGTAACTGTATCTTCCAGCTCTGCCCAACACGCTAGTGACCTGCAGGGCCTCCCATACAGCGCCTCATAAGGAGGCATCCCGATACTAGCCTGATAGCTGTTGTTGTAGGCAAATTCACACAAGTGGTAAGTAATCCTCCCATGAGCCTCCAAACAGCAAAATGCAAGCTCTCAACATATCCTCTAGAATCTGTATCAATCTCTCAGACTGGCCATCTGTCTGCGGGTGATAAGCCGTGCTGAACTGCAACCTAGTACCAAATTGCTCCTGCATTGCCTCCCAAAATCTCGAAGTGAACCTGGGATCCCGGTCAGATACTATGGAGATTGGTACCCCATGCAGTCTGATGATCTCCTGCTCGAACAGTCTGCTCAACTGGTAAAACGTATACCTCATCGAAATTGGTATAAAGTGTGCAGATTTCGTCAATCTATCTATCACCACCCAAATCGCATCATGTCGCCTCGAAGTCTGGGGTAATCCATTGACAAAATCCATAGCGAGGTGTTCTCATTTCCACTGAGGAATGGATAACGGCTGCAACAATCCTCCAGGTCGCCTATGCTCCGCCTTCACTTGCTGACATATATGACACCCTCGAACATATTCACCAACATCAGCCTTCATCCCCGGCCACCAAAACAAGCTCCGCAAGTCATGGTACATCTTGGTTCTGCCCGGATGAACTATGTATCGCGACCGGTGAGCATCCTCTAATATACTATCTCGTATCTCTGACACAGCTGGTACCCATAGTCGACCTCGATGCCGAAAACATCCATCAAATGTCTCCGCCCAATCAGTGCACTCGGGATCCCGTGCCAATCCACTGAACCGCCCATAAAGCCCATCAGCCCTCTGACACTCCGATACCCGTTCCAGTGACACCGTTTCTGCATTCCTCATCTAACCACAAATCAGATCCCGCATAACCGAAATGTCCGACATGCTCATAATCGACGCCATCTCCAACAGTTCCACTGTGTCGAGTCTCTCTCGGCTCGACATCGTCAACCTCGCATCTCGCTCAATGCATCGACCACTACATTAGCCTTTCGGGATGATACTCAATTGTAAAATCATAATCCTTCAACAAAGACACTAACCATCTCCTCTCGACGCATATTAAGATCTTTCTGTGTGAAAATGTAGCGTAGACTCTGATGGTCAGTGTAAAGCACAAACTTCTCTCCGTAGAGGTAGTGTCTCCAAGCCTTCAGCGCAAACACAACTGCCGCAAGCTCCAAATCGTGTACGGGATAGTTACACTCATGTGGTCGCAATCGCCTGGATAAATAAGCCACTGGTCGTCCTTCCTGCATCAGAACACATCCCAGTCCAGTTCCCGATGCATTAGTGTAAACTGTTAACTCCTTCCCTGGCTCAGGTAATGGCAACACTAGCGTAGTCGTCAACCGTTTCTTCAACTCCAGAAATGCCTGCTCACATTCCTCAGACCACTCAAATGGAACATCCTTCTTTGTCAACCTCGTCATCGGTGCTGCAATCGTGGAGAAATCCTGTACAAATCGGCGGTGGTAACCTGCTAAACCAAAGAAACTCCGTATCTCAAAAACAGCCTCTCGGTCTCTTCCAAATCAATCACCGCTCTAATCTTGTCTCCCTCAACAAAATGCCCGACCACCGATCACATGTCCCAAAAACTTCACTTCTCTCATCCAGAATTCACACTTACTGAATTTCACATACAGCCGATGCTCCCTCAACGTCGTCAACACCGATCGAAGATGACTCTCGTGATCCACTCGCGTCCAGCTGTATATCAGTATATCGTCAATGAAGACTATCACGTATCGGTCCAAGTAGGGTATCAGTACTCGATGCATCAGATCCATGAAAACTGCCGGAGCATTCGTCAACCCAAACGGTAACACCGTAAACTCGAACAACCCGTATCTGGTACTGAAAGCAGTCTTCTTGATATCCTCTTCTCGAATCCGCAACTGGTGATATCCCGAGCGTAAATCGATCTTCGAGAAGAACTGTGCACCCGTCAACTGGTCAAACAGATCGTCGATCCTCGGAAGCGGGTAACGATTTTTAATCGTCACCTGGTTCAGCTTTCAATAGTCCATACACATCCTCATCGATCCATCCTTCTTCCTCACAAATAACACTGGCGCTCCCCATGGTGACATACTCGGTTAAATGAAACCCTTCGCCAATAATTCCTCTAGCTGTTTCCTGACCTCCTCCTGCTCCATAGGCAACATACGATAAGGTCTGCTAGATATCGACTGGGTCCCTGGTAACAACTCTATAATAAACTCTATCGCGCGTGGTGGTGGTAATCCGGGTAGATCATCTGGGAAAATGTCCGCGAACTCTTGGACTATAGGTACGTCCTCAATCCTAACAGATCCTCCGGTCTCAGGCTCAACGATTGCTACAAAGTCCTCCATCTCCTGAGCAGTCGCTAATCTACCTCTCGTAATAGGCAATTCGGAGGCGTTCCCGGTCAACGTAAACTCTGGTAAACCCGGAATACGGAACTCTACCCTCTTCCCATAACAATCTATATGTGCATGGTAAGCTGATAGCCAATCCATACCAAAGAGTGCATCAAACTCTAGTACTCCAAGACTTTCTCGGAGATCTACTGTAATCGATGTTCGGCAACCTCAACCATGACGTCCCAAACTATCTCGGTTAGGGTAAATCTTATCCCCAAGCAGCCTTGCCGAGAACAAGATGGGTCTCTAGTGTGTGTGTCTAACCCTAACTCCTCCACTAACCGTCCAAAGAATAAAAGATAATGTACTACCCGAGTCAAACATGGCATGAATAAGTCTACTGTGAATGAGTAACGTACCCTCAACTAGCTGCCTGGTAGCTCCTGGATCTGGCTGTGCCACTGCATGTACTATGTCTCTCTCTTGACCCTGCTCCCGTCGTGAAGATGGCACCAGACAATCCAATTTCAAATGTCCCCTCCGACCGCACCGAAAACATCTGCGTGTCTCCCGTCTCCCAGTCCGCGCATCATCCGATCTCGGCTCCCCCCCGGTCCCTCGACCCTGTCTCGCCACCCCGATCTCTAACCCGATGTTTGCGAGGCCGCCGCCGCCTTGTGGTCTTTGGAGCTATGGTGTGTACAGGCTGCCTGTCCCTATACTGATCCCTGCCATCCTGACGTCTGTCTCTGCCATCCCAGCAGTCATCTCGGCGACCTCTAATAAATTGGTCCCGCTGTCTCTTCGGCCTCCTATCCTGTCGAGAGCTCTGCCCAACCTCCATCTCGGCCGATGCTGTTATAGGAAGACTGTTCTTCTGCATCAAGAACGTCTCGTAGGTCAGTGCTCGCTCAAACATCGCTTGAATTGTCGGAGCCCCGGACGATACGATCGCGCTGGCAATGTCATCCCTCACTCTCTGAATGAAGTAGTAGATCTGTAATTGCTCTGTGCCAGCGATATCCATCGAGAACTGCAGCAAGTATCGGTACCTATCCATATACTGCATCATACTCCGGTTTCCCTGCCTCAGGGATAAAAACTCCTCCCTCAATCTCAATCGCACCTCCATAGGTATAAACTGGTCATAAAATATCTCTCGGAACTCTGCCCAAGTCGCGGGATTAGCATGCGTCTCCTGGTAGTTAGTCCACCACACTGCGGCATCTGATCTAAAATACGTCCCAGATAGTCTCGCTCTAAACCTCTCTTCCGTATTCAAATCCTTGTGTAGGCGCTGGTGCGATAAAATCCAATCTCCTGCAATCTCAGGGTCTCCTTCTCCATAAAAGTAAGCGGGCTGAAACTTGAGGAAATCCCGTAACCTCTTGGCCTGCGGATCCATCACATACTCTGACACTACCGTTGGGGTAACCTCTACGGCTGCTACTACCGGTGTAGTATCGACTGCCTGAACCTTGGGTACCACTGCCTGAGTAAGAGTAACTGCGGTCTCTGTGGGTCCCGTAGTCGCCACTGCCTCCCTAGACATAGCCAATCCAGCCATCATAGTGGCCTGCTCTCTCAATAGTCATAAGATCTCGGCTATCTGAGCCTCATACGCCGTAACTCGGTCCTCTAAGGAAACTGACGATCCGGAAGCCCTCGCGGTATCACTAGACTATCCATCCATCGTGTCCTGCATCGTGATGCGTGTCCGGATCAGCCTCGTATATACGTATTCGTATAGTATATATATACAGCAATACATATATCACATAACAATCCTAGCTTTACCCGTTTTCTTGCTTCACAACTAAAAGTTCTAGGCAGCCTCATCGGGTTTCCACATATAGTTTGTTAAGGTTTATGATCTTGTGAAGCTTTTTTTTTTTAACAATTTATTTATCGAAACTCTCGCTCTGATACCAGCTGTGGCGGCCCCAAATTTCCCGGGCCGCCCCATGGTCAGCTACCCCCCTGCCTCAGCTCTGGAAGTCGCTGCCACGTGTCCCTCTGCCTTCGTACTTTAGGTAATTTGTTAAAGTCATTTAACTTATCATTTTCAAAGAAATTAACAGCGGAAGAATTTAAAGTTTAACAAAATGCATTCATATTTATATATAAAAGTTTTACTGATCAAACCTATAATGGAAAACCCTACTGTGCATATAGGCGATCAACTGTAATAGTATGTATACCAGTACAAGTGTGTATCCAGTTTCCCAACCCAAAAGATAATACAAAATATCAAAACATGATAATATCTACACACATACCAGCAGGCCTCGGCGTAGGCAAGTCAGATGAAATCGCCGATGATCCCCTTGCCCCTGCTAGTACTAGGATCTGCGCTCGGCCACCACAAAAAGACAGATGGCGAGCCCAGTAAGTAAAATCCCAAGGAAAACCACCGTGCATAAATAATTAACGAAATAATTAACAGAGCCAAAAAGTAGTGTTAAATAAATATGCGGAAGGAAGGAAAATATGCAGACCACTGCTCAAAGCTAATCGCATGTATATAAACACATCGATAGACAAAAGGGGTGTGAACACAGCTACTAAGTGCGTACTAGGACCAGAAGCCCTGGTCGTGGCCCATGCCTCCGACCCTACGACTGTATCCCAGCGGCATTAACCCTAGTGAGCTAATCGAGCGCGTGAAATGGAGTCCAACTCGGGATATCGTCTACCGAATTCCTAGATCACGCGCTACACACCTAGCCAGCGACCTCTACTACCCGAGGATACATAGACGGTACCATAACCGTCCCAGTAGAAATATAAATCACAGATTTTCAAGAAAATAAAGCTCAATGGAAATAAATAAGTAAATGCAGTAGTGGTGTTCAGTTGGGTTTTATGTACCCGAAAATACGCACTCCGACTTCCCGGACCCGTCAGTATGCCCCACCTAGCTCCCCAATGTCCGAGCTATGGTTTCCCGGTCCCTGAAGTCCATTTTATAGTGTTTTATACTTTTTGGAAACATATTATATCATTTTATAATATTATATTATATTTTTAATTTTTTCAGTTGTGGTACCTCTCCCGGGCTGGGTCGGGGTTCCAAAAATACCCGAAAAGTCTCGAAACCACTTTTCTACCTTTTTCTAATTTTCTATAGTTTTCTAGAATTTTTTCTAATTTTTCTGATATTTTTCACTTATTTTTTCCTATTTTCCAGCAAATAATATATATAATATATATATAATTTTATTTTTATTTTTATTTTTATTTTATTATTTTTTATTTCCAGCGGGCCCCACCTGGACCGGCCCGGTTCGGGGGGGGGACGCACGCGCCTCTGGTTCCTGGTTCAAACAGCACACATTTTTTTTCTCTTCTTATTTTGGCTTCTCATCACTCTCCTCTCAATTTCTCTTCAATCTCACTCCATTGGAGACCTCCAAAACCTCTAAATTTCACCATAAAACCCCAAGAACAACACTCAATTCCCGGATTAAAATTCATGAAAATAACCCAAAGATTTACCAAATCACCTCAAATTTTCCACAAATTCGATCCAAATCGATAAGATTCATCAAATTAAACCTCAAGAACTCCAAATCTAGTAAAAACAGTAATAATTTTGTCCAAAAATCCGAAATCATCACAACCCATTTTAATGGAAGTTTAAACCAAAAACGAAAATTTGATTACCTTAGATCCACGTTTTGACGCCTAGATCCACTCTCCAACGCTCGAATTCTCTTTCTCAAACCTCGATTTCTCTCACAAAACCCCTCAAATTGTTTGAGCAAAATGGGATTTGCATGCATTTGATCGATCAAGTTATATATATAGGTGGTGTTTTAATCTCACGTGCACACGCATCTCGAGGTAAATCCAACTGCCACTGATCACCCTGTGTCACACAGTTCTTGAACACCCTATCATGACACCTTGTATCTCGAATTTTCTTGTTGTGCATCTCGATGAAAATCGTAGGTGTACCGATTATTCATTTTCAAACTATAGGATTTTATTTATTCCAATTTGATTTAATTCATAACACCTATTTTAGTCATCAATAAATTCTATAAATTTGTGAATATGGTCACACTAATTCCCCGACCACTCGGCACCCTGTGCCCCATGTTTGGCACGTTTCCCGAGGCGATCCCACACTTAGTGGACCCAATTTAATTTCCATAGCTTAGCCTAAGCTTATATATTTACATTTAATTAAATAAATCTTCAACCATAACATGTTTAAATAATTTAAATCTAATTAGCCCCAACTCCCGGCCTCACTACTACTAAACCCCGCATTGGTGCATTCACCGAACTAAAACCCCGGCTCACAACTCGCCAGACAAGTTTATTTTAAATGCACACCTATGATGACTAATATATCATACTAATAATGATAAATGAATATTTATGCATCACATAATTTAGGAACTCACAGTAGTATACAGTTAGTATCCTAGGTTCGAGGTATGCCTAGCCTATCCGCGGCGTCCACGTGTCATCCGAGCTGGCGTCCTAATCTGAAATAAGGTAAATAACGGCGTTAATAAAATAACGGGCCGTTACACCACATCATTAAATTTTAAGTTAAAAATTAATTTGGAATATAAATCAAACAATGTATAAAGGTTAAAATATAATAGCAAATCTCAAAAGGTTATGATATAATAACAAAAGTTAGGAAAGGCTATGACATTTTAACAAATTAAGCATTTTTTGGCGAAATAAGGAAATAATTATTTTAGGTTAAAATGGTACAAGAACATTCATTGGAAGTAGATGTGCAACACGAAGAGGTAGTCTTTCATCATTTATGTAGTTTTTTCTTGCATTTACGAGTATGTGGGCCTCACAGGTCGAACCCTTAGTGTATGTCTCGTTCGATGCCCATGGAGTCGTTAATCGGGGTCTCGGTTAAAGGGGGTCGACCGTATTGTTTCTTGCATTCAAACATGACTCGGTCGTGTCTAACCGAGACTGATATATTAAGAGTGAAGTAAGTTGTCTCGGTGCCAACCACCGAGACTTTCACATCACTCTCGACCCTTTGTGGCCGACCGTCATGAGAATCCTAAAAAGAAGAAAAAGAGCATAAAGTTCTAACAAGTTTGTTTAGTATTTCAAAATATCAAACCTTGTTAGGAACATCAAGTTCAAGTCTACTCGTCAAAATGAAGCCAGATAAGTTCAAAATTAGGCACATACAAGGACACAAGGACTGGAAAGCCTATACCACAAGTTGTACAAGCCATGTAAGGTATATAGGTCCCTTCTTATAAGCTAAAAAGCTTATAATCATGCATTTCATGTTTTTCGATTTTTAAAGATCTTAAAATCATGAACTTTGTTATTTTCAATTTCGCGAATTTTAAAATGTTTAAAATCTTGCAAATATGCTTTACAACATGTATTTGAAGTGTATGAACTATTAGAATTGATTTTAAATGCACCAGTATGTGTTTAGACGACTTTTATATTGACATTAAAAATATTTGTAGAAAAAAGGTCCTATGTTTTCATGAAACTAGGATTTTTTATTTTTGGGGTTTGTGAAATCACGTGGGATGTCTAGACATGTTTTATAGACCCTATTAAACACGTACAAAGTGATTTCAGAGATTTAGTAAAGCCATAGAGGTGTTAGGAGGTCGATTTGAAAAACCAACAAATTAATTATATTCAGGCCCTTGCACCCAACGCGCTGGATGTTTTGGCCAGTGCACTAGACAGATTACCCAGTGCGCTGTGCAATAAAACGGTCAAATTTTTCTAACTTCTACCAAGCGTGCTAGACACCTACCCAGCGCGCTGTGCAAGATTCTAATAGCTTTTTTAAAGCTTTGATCTACATCTTCCATTTGAATTTGGGGATCATTTAGGACCATTGGATCACTAGCAACGGTCACATGGGCATATAAGTGGTTTTGTAACGGCCCCTATTTTCGTCTAGGGCACCGCCCGACCTAATCCCCAAATTAAGCCCTAATTTCAACACGTAGGACCTAATTTCATATTAGTCAGCCTGTACTACATATTATCTCGTGAATTGGGTTCAGGGATAAGAATATTCCCTATTATTTTATAGAATTATCAAATTAGCGGAAGTCTTTAACTTATTAGCGGAAGCATTTTATATATATCATACATGTGGAAACCAGGAAATAACAATCACAATCTAAATATGCAATAAACGACGAGCATATAAACAAAATGAAAGTCAAAAGTCGGGTCTTCGTCCCAAAAATAACCCAAGCAAAAGACGTATATATAAGCATAATACAAAAATGTGACCTACATGTACAGAAGCTACGCACTACGAGCTCAGAGGTAGTCGCCGATCTTCTCCTTGCCCGGTCTAGTGCTGTTTGACGGACCTACACCCACCGTCACAAACTAGACGGTGAGTATAGTGATATTTAAGTGATAACCGGGGAATTCTATACTTCATTTCCAATTTAAAGACAGATATTTAAATGCATAATATAGCAGAAAAAGGTGCTGAGAAAGTAATGCATATAAATATCACAGTTAACCAAGTTAGATAGACTGACACAGGCTAAGTCGAGATGATCTACGTCCGGTCGGCGGTGAGAAATATCAACCAGCCTTTTTCCATTATCGTATGGAGATACTCTCAACATACTTTGTAAATTTTTGAATATATATATATAGAACTTGCCGACAGTCCCGTAGTTCAAGCTACGTGATGCCACCCAAGTAATAGTGGTGAGTGTCGGAAACCCCGAGGTCCAGTGACCCCGTGAATCCACCAATTTCTCGTGCAATGGACACTAGATAATCTCCAACTTTTGTTTCAAGGATTTTTATTTCTAAGGTTCTACGATATCAACAAATAAATTAGGCTACGAAGCCCCAAAGGGAATGGAATACAAAACTAATTACCACAGTAACCCTAGTGCATGCATTTCTAACATCAATTATAACACAATTCACAACAAATATGACATCAGGAAATGAATCAATGAAATCATCAAAAGGCATCATGCTATTTCAACATTCAACTTGAATAGAGTAAGGAAAAGCATGATGGTAGATTACTAACAGTAAGTCATCAAATTGACTGAAAAAGGATTTAATATGAATGAAATAAAGTAGAGGGTTCCCACAGTTTCACTTACAAGTCACAGGATAGCTATGGCTATTCGGCCTCGCGACACTCCGACTAGCACTCTCGAACTCCCGTAACACCCATAGGTCCCTGAAAAGTTATTTCATATCATTTATTTATTTATTTATTAACATTTTGTTACATAGATATATTTTATGTATATATACATATATGTGTATATGTATATATATACATATATGTGTATATGTATGCATACATATACATATATATATTTATTATTATTATTTATTATTTATTTATTTTTCTTTTGTATGTGCACATGTGTATGTGTATATATAAATATACATACATGTATATATTATGTATACCATATAATATATACATGTATGTATATATATTACATATATATATTTTATTTATTATTATTGTTATTATTATTATTTTATTTTATTTTATTTTTTATAAATTTTTTTTTTGTTTTCTTTCTTTCTTTCTTTCTTCACTTCTTTAATCCATCAAATACAACAACACCACCACCAACAATCCAACCCACCATTAAAACAACAATTTTTCAAGCTAAACCACAACACCACTTCAACAACACAACCTTACCTTCGAATCGCCGACGCCGCGCCTCAAAGATTCCGATCTCCTTCTCAGATGACTCTCTTTCTTGGATTCTCTCCCTCTCTCTTGGACTTTCTTTCCTTCTCCTTCTCCTTCTCCTTCTCCTTCTTCTTCTTTTCCTTCATTTTTTTTGTGCGGTGGTGGCGGTGGGGGTTTTATTTGGTGTTTGAGGTGTCAAATGACTATTTTACCCCTGCAACCCTATCCTTTTCCTTGTAAGCCAATGCCCCTTTTGGTCATTTCTCAATTTTTTTTTTATTTATAAAATGTATATATATATGTATGTCTAATTCAATTTAATTAATTTAGGGCTATAGCTATGATCTAATGTACATTAATTTGATTATATTATATTTTACTAAGTTTAGACTTACCGCAAGTCTCACTATTCGATACCCCGACTTGCACGCAACTCGAGGCATATCCCCGACTACGTTTCGGCGTTGATAACTGCAAATACTGACTTAGTCAGCCTACACACATACAAAGCACTAGGAATATATCAAAACAAACATAAAATTTACCTCAGCCACATGCCTCGGTCTGTGTGTGCATACGGGCCCCACGTCACGGGTCGAAAATCCTGATTAAGCAGTTAATCAAGATTAGCAAAATTGGGCCGTGACAAATATTCCCAACAAAATGGAAATTTCTTCCTCGAAATTAATCCAGGTTAGGGTATACCTAACTCACAAAGGTACAATAAACGGTCTCGCATATAATCCTCCCGCTCCCACGTGAGCTCTGAGTCGTTGTGGAACGACCACTTGACGAATACTTTCGAGATAGGCTTGTTCCTCAGCTGCTGTACCTTTCGGCATAGGATCTGGATAGGCTGCTCCCCATGGCGATATAAATGATGTGATGAATCTCTTATTTCCAAATCTTGAAGCTGACTCCTCAACTCCTCCAACTCTCTCAGAGCCATGCGATAAGGTGGTATCGAGATCGGCTTGATGCCTGGTACGAGATCAATTACAAAGTCTACCTCTCAAGGTGATGGTAGAACCGGTAAGTCCTCTAGAAAGACATCAGGAAAGTCTCTGACTACTGGTATGTCTTCAAGTTGGGGTTCCTAACTCTCCGCTACGGCGTACAAAGCTACTAGAGTCTTCATATCCTCACTAGACGCTAATCGACGTGTCGTGGTACAAGCACTCGGTGTGTTACCTCGACGAACAAAAATCGTACGCCTTGGGATCTTGGATATCACGAATTTATTGAAACAATTGCAATTCATCCCTAAGGTGTAGTCACTCGTCAATTGACTCCTAGTTCCACGTCATTTAATCATTACCCTAGCCAAGATTTAAATGATACTAGCCCCAAAGTCCGCATGTCACAACATTATTAGTGGGCGAGTTACGTTCCGCGACCACATGCTCATCATACATACGTACGACACTTTGGTCATAATTCTCAAGAAAAATCTTGCTAGGCGTAATTTTCTATGCAACATACGAACTAAGTCGGCATCGACTGGCCTAACCAGTTTATGCATTAAAAATAGATCAGGACTTTCCCTCGACTCGGTCTCGCACCACAGTTAGGTCTAGTCCTACAAGAAGGTGGGCTCTCTCTCATCTTGTGGTTGTGGTGTCTCTTGTCGATAACTTGCTGGCTGTGTACACTTTCGCACGATGTGCCCTACCTGATGATCTATAACATGTCGGCTGTCTCCTCTGACCGTCATGTGTAATCTTAGTCTGACCATGCCTTGGCGCATCTCGGTCTCTGCCTCTTGGCACCTACTGTGTCTACTGAGATGGTATTGCTAGCATAAATGAAGTTGGTAAGATGGGTGGAGTTGCGTGAGATATAGTATGGTGGCTGGTCTCATGATACTTGAGCTCTAAAATCTCTCACTTGCGATCCTCACTCCCTTGTCTCTTTGTCTCCGCCTCTCAAAATCAAATCCCTGTTCAACCCTAGCAGAAGATTCCTTAAACGCAGTGGGTGTGGGCGTATCCTTGCTTGATACAACTATCGGTGCAGCAACAATCGACAACTCTGGCAGACGATGTACTACGAGCTATATCGATGCAATCGGAGTCTTTGAAGTCAGGGTCGCTGTAGTAGTAGTTGCAACCATACTAGGGATGGCTGAGATTAACGCCGTCATTCGCGCCGTCATGAAAGTGGTAAACTTTGCAAGCTGTTGTCCTTAAGCCGCTACTTGATAAGATAACTTCTGAATGTCATCCACTGATGCAACAGATTTTCTGACTGCTGCTAGCTCCTCCATCTCTATCTTTGTGAGAATTCGACATCAGCTTCTATACGTTGGCGACGTACTCTTCATCAGCCACTACGTATATAGTGCGTATATACACACATAATTATACTTGTACATATAACAATCCCCAACTACTTTCACTCGATTCCCAACAAAATAGTTCCCAGGCAATGTTCATCTGGTTTCCACTTCTAAAGTTTGTGTTTTATTTGTTGAGAACAAGTCTCTGTATTATATCCCTAAGGTTCTAACCCCTAGTCTCTGATACCAACTGTAACGTTGGTATCACAATTTTAGACAACTCTACACTATGTCCCTAAGGTTCTAATCCCTAAGCTCTGATACCAACTGTAATGTTGGTATCACAATTTTAGACAACTCTATATTATGTCCCTAAGGTTCTAATCCCTGAGCTCTGATACCAACTGTAACGTTGGTATCACAATTTTGGACAACTCTATATTATGCCCCTAAGGTTCTAATCCCTAAGCTCTGATACCAACTGTGACGTTGGTATCAGGTTAAAGAATAACCTACACCTCATCCCTAGGCTCCTCAAACCTAGGCTCTGATACCAACTGTAATGGCCCCTATTTTCGTCTAGGGCACCGCTCGGTCTAATCCCAAAATTAAGCCCTAATTTCAACACGTAGGACCTAATTTTGTATTAGTCAGCCTGTACTACATATTATCATGTGAATTGGGTTAAGGGATAAGAATATTCCTTATTTTTTTTTATAGAATTATCAAATTAGCGAAAATCTTTAACGTATTAGCGGAAGCATTTTATATATATCCTAAATGTGGAAACCACGAAATAACAATCATAATCTAAATATGCAATAAACGACGAGCATATAGACAAAATGAAAGTCAAAAGTCGGGTCTTCGTCCCAAAAACAACCCAAGCAAAAGACGTATATATAAGCATAATACAAAAATGTGACCTACATGTACAGCAGCTACGCGCTACGAGCTCAGAGGTAGTTGCCGATCTTCTCCTTGCCCGGTCTAGTGCTGTTTGATGGACCTACACCCACCGTCACAAACTAGACGGTTAGTATAGTGATATTTAAGTGATAACCGGGGAATTCTATACTTCATTTCCAATTTAAAGACAGATATTTAAATGCATAATATAGCAGAAAAAGTTGCTGAGAAAGTAATGCATATAAATATCACAGTTAACTAAGTTAGATAGACTAACACAGGCTAAGTCGAGATGATCTACGTCCGGTCGGCGGTGAGAAATATCAACCAGCCTTTTTCCACTATCGTATGGAGATACTCTCAACATACTTTGTAAATTTTCGAATATATATATATATATATATAGAACTTGCTGACAGCCCCGTAGTTCAAGCTACGTGATGCCACCTAAGTAATAGTGGTGAGTGCCGGAAACCCCGAGGTCCAGTGACCCCGTGAATCCACCCATCTCTCGTGCAATGGACACTAGATAATCTTCAACTTTTGTTTCAAGGATTTTTATTTCTAAGGTTCTACGATATCAACAAATAAATTAGGCTACGAAGCCCCAAAGGGAATGGAATACAAAACTAATTACCACAGTAACCCTAGTGCATGCATTTCTAACATCAATTATAACACAATTCACAACAAATATGACATTAGGAAATGAATCAATGAAATCATCAAAAGGCATCATGCTATTTCAACATTCAACTTGAATAGAGCAAGGAAAAGCATGATGGTAGATTACTAACAGTAAGTCATCAAATTGACTGAAAAAAGGATTTAATATGAATGAAATAAAGTAGAGGGTTCCAACAGTTTCACTTACAAGTCACAGGATAGCTATGGCTATCCGGCCTCGCGACACTCCGAATAGCACTCCCGAACTCCCATAACACCCCTAGGTCCCTGAAAAGTTATTTCATGTCATTTATTTATTTATTTATTAACATTTTGTTACATAGATATATTTTATGTATATATACATATATGTGTATATGTATGCATACATATATATATTTATTATTATTATTATTTATTATTTATTTTTTTTGTATGTGCACATGTGTATGTGTATATATAAATATACATACATGTATATATTATGTATACATATACATAAATACATGTATGTATATATATTACATATATATATTATTTATTATTATTTATTATTATTATTATTATTTATTTTATTTTTTTATAATTTTTTTTTGTTTTCTTTCTTTCTTTCTTTCTTTCTTCACTTCTTTAATCTATCAAACACAACAACACCATCACCAACAATCCAACCCACCATTAAAACAACAATTTTTCAAGCTAAACCACAACACCACTTCAACAACACAACCTTACCTTCGAATCGCCGACGCCGCGCCTCAAAGATTCCGATCTCCTTCTCAGATGACTCTCTTTCTTGGATTCTCTCCCTCTCTTTCGGACTTTCTCTCCTTCTCCTTCTCCTTCTTCTCCTTCCTTTTTTTGTGCGGTGGTGGCCGTGGGGGTTTTATTTGGTGTTTGGGGGGTCAAATGACTATTTTACCCCTGCAACCCTATCCTTTTCCTTGTAAGCCAATGCCCCTTTTGGTCATTTCTCAATTTTTTTTTATTTATAAAATGTATATTTATATATATATATATATTTATATATATATATATATTTATATATATATATGTATGTCTAATTCAATTTAATTAATTTAGGGCTATAGCTATGATCTAATGTACATTAATTTGATTATATTATATTTTACTAAGTTTAGACTTATCGCAAGTCTCACTATTCGATACCCCGACTTGCACGCAACTCGAGGCATATCTCCGGCTACGTTTCGTCCTCGATAACTGCAAATACTGACTTAGTCAGCCTACACACATACAAAACACTAGGAATATATCAAAACAAACATAAAATTTACCTCCGCCACATGCCTCGGTCTGTGTGCGCATCTCATGCGGGCCCCACGTCACGGGTCGAAAATCCTGATTAAGCAGTTAATCAAGATTAGCAAAATTGGGCCGTGACAGGTTTAACCAAGTACCAAAACCACCAAGAACACAAAAATACACCACACTTGCTCACATACTCTCCAAAATTCAAGTTTGCTCCAAAATTTGTCAATCTTGTTCACACACTCTCTTGGATCTTTTGAGGGCTTGCATTGGAACTTGAAGTTGGTGTTCTAAAGCCTGCAACTAGTGCTCCAAATCTGATTTTTCAGAGTATATACTTGGGTTGTAAGGTTTCTTGATTTCTTATACTCTTTTAGTTTAATCTATATCATATAGTTAGTGTTTTTATTTGGAAATCATTTGTTGTGTTCTTGATCATCTTGTCTTGGGTTTGACACTTATATTTGATCTCTTTAATCCTAAGGATTATTTGAACAAGTTTTTGGTCTTTATTTTGATTTTTACATACTACTTGTTCATGTGTTTTTGAAACTGCATATACTTCATTAATATCGTCTTGTTGGTTTTCTTGACTAAATATTGCATATACTTGCTGATTTTATTTGCATATTAGTCGGTGTTCATACTTGCATGCATATGAGTATTTTCGCTCTAGGTGGCTTGTAAGTTGATGGACTTATTATCGCATTACTTTGTAAGGCACATTTCATTGTATTCATAATTGTGTAATCTTGATTGTAAGACTTAGTGGGATCTAAGTCAAGGGAAGGCCTAGTTGAGACTAGGCAAAAACCCGAGTGGAAACTAGGTGGGAAGTCATAATTTGTATTTAGGCATTATAGGCTTGTATGCTTAGGTTGTAACACTTATTGATAATATAAGTGGGGGTTTGAAAATCTTAACCGGGGAGGTTAGGTAGTGGATGTAGATTGTTAGGATTGAACCACTATAAATCTTATGTCTCATATCCATCTTTTCTACCACCTTCTTCGTAGCATAGCATATATATTTACTGTTGGTGTTTGCGTTTTCATTGATTCTTGCTTAAATTTCTAAAAAGGTGATAACCTCTCGGTTCACCCAATTCACCCCCTCTTGGGTGTGGTTTCAATTGGTATCAGAGCCGGTTTATTGTTCATGTTACTAACGTACTTTTAAGTGTTTACTTGTAAGGATGCAAACATTAAATTCCGCTCGCCTTAGGGAAGACACTTCATCTACTAGGCCTCCCTACTTTGATAGGACCAACTATGCTCATTAGAAAGTGGGAATGAAGTTCTATGTACGAGCACAAGGTAGAAACATGTGAGAGTCTATCGTTGAAGGTTACACTCCACCTAACAAAGCCGGAAAAGACTACATTCCCGATGAGACAAGACTTGAGCTTTTCAATGATCAAGCCATGAATATTTTGTTTTGTGCACTTAGTGAAAATAAGTTCAACCGAGTGAGTGCATGTGACATGGCTAAGGAAGTATGAGAGAAACTTGAAGTACATTATGAGGGTACTATTCAAGTAAAGAAGACGAATACATTGACATGAAACATAATTTGCTTAGTATTAGTCAATTATGTGATAAAGGATTTCATGCCATGTTTAAATCATCAAAATGCATTGTTATGAACGAGAAGCATAAAACTCTATTTATTGCATATAGAGATAAAAATGTTTATGCCATTAACTTTGATGAAATGCATATGCAAAATGTTTCATGTTTGAGTGCACAAAGTGAATGTGATGCATGGTTGTGGCACCATAGATTAGGACATTCTAGCATGAAAAACTTGTCTAAATTGACCAAGCATGATCTTGTTAAGGGCCTACCCAAATGTACGTTTAAGAAAGACAAGGAATGTGAACCTTGTATTCTTGGTAAGCAAGTGAAATCATCATTTAAGACGAAAGTAGCAAGTGATGTGACTCGAACCTTGGAACTTATCCATATGAATTTGTTCGGACCCACCCAAACACAAAGTGTAGGGGTAAATCATATTGCTTTGTCATTGTTGATGATTTTACTAGGTATACATGAGTGTATTTTCTAGCTCATAAGCATGAAGTGTATGATGTGTTTGTAAAACTTTGTGCTTTGATTGAGAATGAAAAGGGATATAAGATTACTATCATTAGAAGTGATAGAGGTGGTGAGTTTGTAAATAGGAATTTAGAGGAGTTTTGCACTAAACAAGGGTATACATATCAACTTTCCTCTCCTAGGACACCACAACAAAATGGAGTTGTTGAAAGAAAGAATAGGACATTCCAAGAGATGTGTAGGACCATGCTAAATGAATACAATATAGCTAAGCACTTTTGGTCGAAGCAATTAACATGACATGCTATGTCACAATTAGGGTAAATGTTCGAAAGCAAGTGAAAAAGACTCCTTATGAGCTATGGAAAGGTCGAAAGCCCAACATAGGTAACTTTAAGGTGTTTGGTTACACATGTTATGTCCTAAATAATGAGGATCATTTGGACAAATTTGACCCAAAGTCAAATGTATGCACATTCTTAGGATATTCCATGCATAATAAATCATATAGAGTGTTCAATAGATCATCTAAGATCATAGAAGAGTCAATTCATGTTAAGTTTGATGAGATGGATCCTCATGTGAAGTTGACATATACCTTAGAACAAATGAGATTGGTTGATGAAGATGAAATTGTTAAATCTCAAGATTCCAATGCTCATAAAAAGGACATTAGAGAGGAACTCGAATCTAGTGTACCTAAAAACTCTAGACTCCTTATAGGACACTCATCTCAACATATCATAGGCAACCCAAGCAAGGGCATAACCACTAGGTCTTCACTAAATCGTGATGAAGGGCATATAACTTTTGTATCACAATCCGAGCCCACTAAGATAAATGAAGCCTTAGGTGATGAGTTTTGGGTCATGGCTATGCAAGAAGAGTTATGACACTTTGTAAGAAACAAGGTGTGGACCCTAGTCCCTAGACCCACGAACCATACAATCATAGGAACCAAATGAGTTTTTAGGAATAAAGAGAAAGAGAAGGGAGAGATAGTGCGAAACAAGGTTAGGTTGGTTGCACAAGGCTACAATCAAGAAGAAGGAATAGATTATGAAGAAGCCTTTGCACCGGTAGCAAAACTAGAAGCAATTCGAATGTTGCTTGCTACAATGGTTTTCTTCTATACCAAATGGATGTAAAAAGTGTATTTTTAAATGGCTTTATCAATGAGGAGGTATGTGTAGAACAACCACCGGGTTTTGAAGACCATGATTCTCTAAATCATGTTTATAGGCTTCAAAAAGCGTTGTATTAGCTTAGAAAAGCTCCTAGAGCATGGTATGATAGGTTAAGTGCATTCCTTCTTAACAAAGGGTTTAAGAAAGGAACATTAGATCCTACCTTATTCATTTTGGTAAAAAATAATGATATGCTACTTATTCAAATCTAGGTGGATGATACCATCTTTGGATCATCAAATAAGCACTTGTGTGATGAATTTTCATTTTTGATGACACATGAGTTTGAAATGAGTATGATGGATGAACTAACATACTTCTTAAGTTTGCAAATCACGCAATCTAAGCGTGGCATTTTCATCAATCAAGTGAAGTATATGAGGGACATGCTTAAGAAATTCAAGTTTGAAAATTTGAAGGCATGTGACACTTCTAGTAGTTCAACCTTCAAAATGGACAAGGACCCATTAGGAAAGTCTATCGATCCTAAGCTTTACCGAGGAATGATAGGAAGCCTACTTTACTTGACCGCTAGTAGCCCGGATATCATGTTTAGCGTTTGTCTATATGCTAGGTTTCAATCTGAACCAAAAGAGTTGCATTTAAAGTGTGTCAAGCGCATATTTAGATACTTGAGTGGCACACTAGACTTAGGACTATGGTTCAACAAAGTTCCTAACTTTGAACTTAGAAGCTTTGTTGATTCCGATTATGCGGGAAGCCTAGTAGATAGAAAAAACACATCGGAATTTTGTCACTTGCTAGGAAATTCATTGATTTCATACTTTAGCAAGAAGCAAAATTTGGTTGCATTGTCCACCGCTGAGGCCGAATATGTGAAAACCGGGAGTTGTTGTGCTCAAGTACTATACATGAAACAACAACTTGAGGATTATTAAATCCATGTTGGTTGTGCCGAAATCTTTTGTGATAATACAAGTGCAATCAATATTTCCAAGAATCCAGTGTTGCATTTGCGCACGAAGCATATTGAAATTAGACATCATTTTCTTCGTAATCATGTGCAAAAAGGGGACGTTAAACTATTTCATGTGTTCACGGAAGACCAACTTGCGGACATTTTTACCAAACCATTGCCTAGAGACCAATTTTTGAAAATTATGTGAGAATTAGGCATGATTAGTAAGTCCGACCTTTAAGGAAAGTCCTAAGTACTGTCTAAATTGTTTGACATGGATTTCAAGGAGTTTATGGGATATATGTCTTGTGTAAGGAGTCCTGTGACGGCCCCAATTTCTCCGTGCAATTGAGTACGCCCGGCCTAAACCCGTGCAGGCCCCAAGTCATTACTTGGCAACCTGATGAACCTAGTCAGCCTTCAATTTAATCAATTTAGTAATTTATGAAAGAGTTATTGCAATAATACACAGTGGAAGACTAAATAGTAAATAACAAGGGGAAATAACTCAATCAAAGGGAAATTAGGAATTCTATAATTGTGGAAAACCTCGAACATTCATGTACAATTCGATAAGCATATATACATGATACCAGTTTCACCAAAACACCAAGTTCAATAATCCCAGAAACATATGTAAGAAACGATATACAAAAGAGCAAAAACATAAAACCTACTATAGGGTTCCTCAAGTCCAAATTTCATATAAAGTCTCCTAGGCAAGGTCCCTTGCCTCTCTTCGCACTCTCGCTTTTATTCGCACCCACCGTCACAAACTAGACGGTGAGCAACCGAGAGAAATCGAAAGTAATGCCGAAGAATATAACAGTAATTCATGAATTATCAATCAAGGCAGTCTAAATATCATGCAGGAATTGAAAGACAAGAAGTTAAATAAACAAGGTGCATGATAGGCAGACTGAAAATAATAACAATCGAAACATGCGTGTTCTACGAGTTAAGAGAGGCCATAAGTGATCTAAAATCCACAATAATACCACAACAATCCACAAAAATCCACAACAATCCAGTACATGGTATCACATAATCACTAGGGGTGGTCAAACACTCGTGTGCATGAGTGCCTACGTTTTATCCCTTCTAGTGCAGGCCGCATGTACCTTCGAGACACACACTTATGCCAAGAACACACATACAAGGAATATGGAATGAAATGCCAACAAGTAGATAATAACAAACACAACGGAATGAAAATGAATCACATGATATTTTCTTAGCTGGCTTACTAACGTACAAATGCTTTTTAAGGCAAGTGTACTTACCTGTACTATCGCAACTCGGTATCACTCTGAGACTCTAACGCGTTTCCCCGCTAGTTCTCGACAACCTGATAAAGTTTTGAATCTTGAATATTAGTTTAGGGCTCGCATTTAGTCTTAAGGTGGTTTGCATATGTTTTTTTTACAACCATTTGTTGATGCGACCCAAATCGTTGTGGATTAAACCATTTCTATGGTTATGGCCCATTTGTTTTACAAAGCATAATGCTCTTTGGGCTTTTGTTGGGCCCATTTATCAAGTCTATCCTTATCTAAGTAGGCTATTTGTGTAGACAATTATTGGGCCTAGATATATAGACTCATTCTTACATTTTATGTATTTGTTTTGTGCCTTAAGTTGTGCCTATTATATTGAACCTTTATTGGGCTTTACATAACCTATAAACACACCATTTGTAACTTGTTATGGACTCATATTATAATGAGTGTGTTGGGCCCTAGTTGGGCCTTAATACAAGTCCATGATCATTTAAAGAAAATGTCATACTTATAACCCTTTTTACTTATTCACAAACCTACAATTTTATACATTATGGTCACACCTCACATTTTATACACCTCGCACTTGGTACACCCCACTATTATGGGCACCCCGTGGTGGTGTGCACACAACACCCTATTGTTGTGTGCACCCCGTTGCTATACACACAAATACTCATTTTCACCATACACACACAAGGTACAGTTTATGGTCACACATTCAATAATCCATACATCCCACTGTATGCACCCCACACATCACACACCCTACTGTTATGTGCACACAACACCCCACTGTTGTGCGCATCCCATTGTTATACACACCCCACACTCACCTATACACAAAGTCGATTCACACACACACACAAAACAGTCCACAAAACACTCACATAACAGTTCCATAGGTGGTCTTCTCCGGCCAGTAGAGTCGCCGGAAGGTGATCTCTGACCAGCCTTGACCAACACCAGCGTCGGTCATCCAAACCGTGGTCACTAAACTCATACAACAGTCCCAACATGAAAGAAAAACAGTGAGAGAAAGAGAGCATGCTCACTGCCGAGAGAGAAAGATAGAGAGGTCGAGAGTTTTACCAGCTCGGGCGACTGAGTTCCAGCGAGGTTCCGCCGTCCAGCGCTGGCGAGGGTGGTGATGACAGTCGAGAGAGAGAGAAGAGGCTGCAGAGACAAGAGAGAACGTGAGGTCGAGAGGGAGGGACCGAGAGGGAGAGAGAGAAAGGGAGATACACACTTACTCCAGTGGCCGAGCCATCTCCGTCGAGTGTTTATCGTCCCAACGCCGTCAAGGGGGGGGTGGTGGTGGTGGTTCGTCTGCGGGCAGGCGGTCTTTGTCGAGAGGTGAGAGTGAGAGAAATAATCGAGAGATAGAGAATCGAGAGAAACCGAGAGAGAGAGAGAGAGAGAGAGAGAGAGAGAGAGAGAGAGAGAGAGAGAGAGAGAGAGAGAGAGTCACCTCCGACGTCTAGCAACTTCGGCGTGGTCCGGTTCGGTGAGGGGCCGAGTGGGGAGAGTGGGAGGGGCGGCAATGAGAAAAGGAAAAGATGAATAGTGTATTTAGGGTTTTTCTTTGTTTATATATATATATATATATATATATATATATATATAAAACAAAGGTCAAATGACCATTTTGCCCTTCCACTTATTTCATACACATTTTAAAACAACTACCCTTATGAGTCTTTTATCACTTGTTTGCATCTCACAACATACATGCATCCCGAGGTCAATCTCATGGCTCCTCACTATTAAGCTGTGTCATTTTAACAATCCTATCATGTAGTCCGTATGTTGCGTAGTTAACCAACTCCCATGTTCAAACGACGTTCCTCGGTCTATTTTTCCTTGTTCCGACTCCCGTAACACGCGTATGAAACCACACCCAAGAGGGGGGGTGAATTGGGTGTGTCGAGAGGTTATTGCCTTTTTAAACTTTTTATGCACAAATAACAACGAATGTCTATGCTATGCAAGTGAACGGGATAGAAGAGATGGAAAGCGACACACGATTTATAGTGGTTTAATCCAATGATCTACATCCACTACCTAACCTCCCCGGTTAGGATTTTTAAACCCTCACTTATATTCCAAATAAGTGTTACAACCTAAGCATACAAGCCTAGAATGCCTAATTACAATAAGGACTTCCTATCTAGTCGCAACTAGAGTTTGTGCCTAGCCTCAACAAGGTCTTGCCCTTTGACTTAGATTCCACTAAGTCTTACAATCATACACTTACAACAATTTGCTGAAAAGAAATGAGATACACTTTACAATAACACTAGCAAGCCTCCTAGAGCCTAACAACTCTAATGTATACAAGTATGAGAATGAATTGAAAATGCAAAGTGTGTCACTGATTTGTTGTGAAACTGTTTTAAAATCCAATGTATTTGTGCAAAATCGATTTCGAAGCAAAGAACAATAGTTTGACAAAAATCAAGTTTAAGTGTAAAACTCTTGTTCAAAACAATCTTAGAGTTTGATAAAATAAGTTTAAGTGCAAAACCCAAGATGATGGTGTTCAAACACACAACAAACTGATTTTCTTTCAAAACACACAAAACTATGTAGATTAAGCTCAAGAAAAGAATCTAGAACAAGCACTTGCTTACAACCAAGAAGATGACAAAAAAGATCAGTTTTGAAGAGATTCTTGTACTCCTTTGAATGCTTCAAAGTGCTGGATTGTAGTGCTAGTGGACAGCCTCAAGAACCTCCTTTGTCTCCTTCACAAAAATCAAGGTTCTCCTTTTTGAATCTTTTGAGCTTTTGAGTGTATTTGTTCCTTGTTATGAGAAAACCATGTTCTTGGTGTTTTTATAGTGTTAGGTATCCCATTTGACAGTTTATGACCGTTCTAGGGATTTAAGGGTCCAGAATTCATTAAGAATTCAAATTAAAGTTCATTTTTCAGCTTTTTTAAAAAACTATCAGGTGAGCAATTAGCGCGCTAATGCTGGACCTAGCGCGCTAACTCTGCATTTAGCGCGCTAATGGCAGTATTAGTGCGCTAACTGCAGGGAGTTCAAAATAAATACTTTATCCCTTTGTGTTAGCTACCCTTAAACACGTCCGGGACCCAACCAACCCTAATATAACATGTTATACACGTTTATTATGGGTCATTAAGCCTAATTGGATGGTCTGGATATTTTTACAAACCCCGAAAATGGAAAATCATGATTTCATAACTTGCGAGGGACTTTTCTGCAAATTTGCAATTTTTCTTTTCAAAAACCTTTTAAAAACAAGCTTTTCAGCTTTGAAAACTTCAACAATGATCTCCAATATGCAAATGATCATTAGCACACAATCTCACATTGTTTAAACTCATAGGGCTAGTCATGTGTTAAAATTTTATTTTGAAACTCCAAGTTACTTCATGACTTTTGAAAATTGGTTTTAAGAAACTTGATATGCATGAACTAATGCATTTGGCTTGCGTGAAAGAATTTGAATACCTTACATCAAAATTACAAATTGTAGTTCGATCTTTCGTCTTCGTTCTTTCATGAATGCCGAGTCTTGAACTTGTATGACTTGAATACCCATGATGTGTTGTTTTGCATCCTTTAACAAAAACTAAAATACACTTGATATTAATTAGTACATTTTCACCTTGTTTGTTTCCATCAAAATCCCGGTCGGAGTTAGAGTGACTAACCACTTAGTCCAACAATCTCCCCATTTTTGATGACAACAAACAATGTGAACTTTAAAAGTGTAAAACATAATCTAAGTGTGTATTGCATTCAAGATTATACATTTCATTTGTGCAAGTTCAAACACATCAACATTTTCAAGTTCAACCACATTTCTCCCCCGTTTGATAACATCAAAAAGTGGGGCCAAACTCCCCCGTTTAGAGAATAGAATGATGAATGGTGGAATCAATATGAGAAAATATACGCTTCCCCTTACTCTATGCATATCAAGAGACAATAGACGGAAGCGGTACACAATCCGATATGATAAATCATAGTGAAGCAAGAAAAAGCCATATCTAAACTCAGAGATACGCAAAAAAATCATGATATAGATAGCATAAAGCAATGTGAACATAGTTGTGGTTTAAACATGAGCAAAAAAGAAATATGTAGAGCATCAAAGTCTAACAGGATGGAGCCTAGTGCTCACCTACATATAGTGTTTCTATACACCTAAAAAAAAACGACCAAATAGACCCTAATGCTGAACGAGCCATAAAAAGTGTAGACACTCCTCCTCGAGGACAATGGTCGACGTGCAGAGCTGGAGGAACAATCATTGCACGTGGGGTAAGCTGGAAGCAACTGACCCTCGATGTGATGAAGACGATCATTTTGATGCTGGATGCTCGCCTCGACGGAAGCGAAGGTCTGAGTCATGTAGGTGTGCAGGTATCCCAGCTGTGCAGAGACGTACGCCGATGAGGGGGACATATGCGGTGGAGGCGTGAAACCGCCAAACGTAGAGGGAGGTGGAGGCGGTGCTGTCTCGTATTGCTGCGGCGGCGGGGGTGGAACTGTGGAGTCGTGATGGACTTCCTCATCGCCATCATGGTCATCATCGCCAGCAAAGCCTTCATCGTCAGCATTGTCATCATCTCCAAAACTGTAGCTATACTCCAAGTAGTCGGGCGCATCAAACGGAGCAACTGGAGGGTCCGTAGGCAATGGAGACTCATAGCCACCGTAATACTGACCGTCCAGGATTGCATCTTCCCGTGTCCAGCACTGCCTGTCGCGGACATAGCGATACTTCATGGCCTTCAGAGTGGCCATGTCAATGGTGTCATAGATAGTGAGGGGACGACCGCCTAATGCGAGATCCACTTAGGCAAACTCCAAGTAGGATGTGATGATATGTGCATACGGGAGATGACGACCCGAGCTACACGTGCTCGTCATATAACTAATAAGGATGTGGGGCAGGCTGAGAGGAATCATGTGAAATAGGTGCCCAAGAATGAACATGTCAAGAAGAGTGACATAGTTTTTACTACCTCCTCGTGGAAGAATGACCTTGTGATGTACCTTATGAAGGAGGTGAGGTAGGAGTTTGAAATCGGTATCCGTTATACCAGTCGGATATACAGTTAAAGTTCTTTTTGGCCGAAGAAAGGAATTAAGTACTTCAAGACGATCAAAAGGCCAACTAAGAAATTTGCACACTACCGTAGTGGTAGGAGGGTGCAATGGAAGGTGAAGTCGTTGGACGAGATTTTCAGGCGTAATCTCAATAGATCGGGCACCCACGGATGAACGAAAAACAAAATGGTTCGTTGTTTGAAGATTGGAATAGAAGACTCGAACCAAGGGGGTTGTAGTTGGCGTCGTGGGCGCAAAAAGTGGTCCATCCCACCGTATCGAAAATCTCCTGAATTGGGAGATGAGCCCTATAAAAGAAGGCAAAATCGATAATGGCGAGCCTTAGGATTTTGGCATCTGTTAGTCGAGGAGCCACCGACTCGAGAACGACCGTGGACTTATGTACGGACTTGGCACGTCCCTCACGTTGTGTGGCATTTGCCGGAAGGGGGGTCAGGTGGGAAGATTCAGACTCACTGTTTGAGGAGGAAGATGGTTGAATGACACGACATCGTGATGGATGACGAGAGGACGTGGGTTGGGTCGGACGAGACATGGTGGGGGCGGTTGGATGGGGATTGGTGGTGGCGGCTGGACGGGAAGAGGGACGGGCGGAGGTACGGCGAGTCGACATTGGGGAAAAATGGAGAGTTCGTGGTGGAGATGACAACGAAATTGAAGAAATTGACAAAGAGAGATGAGGATGTTACCTGAACGACGCGAGATCGTGGTGGAGACGATGAGAGGAGATGAGAGATGAGAGGAGACGATGAAAAATGTGGTGTTTTAGGGTAAAAAATTAATTTATACATATCTGGCCGAACGACATTAGCGCGCTAATGGTCGATTCATATTCTGGGTCAGTACAAAATTAGCGCGCTAATGGCTAAAATTAGCACCCTAATGGTTAAAATTAGCGCGCTAATTTTCCTCTGGAAATTTTTGGTCACTCAACTATTAGCGCGCTAATTCCCCTTATTAGCGCGTTAATTTCCCTCTGGAAATTTTGGACATGAAATTTTGGATTTTTGACATACAACTCCGATTCACCTCAAACTTCTTGGACACTATAAAAACACCATATAAATAGGTTTAGAACAACTAAAACATGTGTAGAAGGTTCGATTCTCGAACCAGGCCTAAGTCACGCTGAATCTTGAAAAATTGATTTCTAGGCAAAGGCTTAGTGAATATATCCGCTAGTTAGTCCTCTGTGGGCACATGGACGAGTTTAACATCGCCTTTTTGGACATGATCGCGAAGAAAGTGGTGTCTAATCTCAATATGTTTGGTTCGAGAGTGTAACATCGGATTTTTCGATATATTTATAGCACTCGTATTATCACAGTAAATTTCAGCACATCCAACTAGGATTTGATAATCCTCAAGTTGTTATTTCATGTATAAAACTTGAGCACAACAACTCCCGGCAACCACATATTCGGCTTCCGCCGTAGATAAAGCCACGAAATTTTGCTTTTTGCTAAACTATGAGATAAGTGAGTTTTCTAGCAAATGGCAAAATTCGGAAGTGCTTTTTCTATCAACTAGACTTCCCGCATAATCAGAATCAATAAAACTTCGGCGTTCAAAACTCTTGGTTTTGTTGAACCATAATCCTAGGTCTTGTGTACCACTAAGATATCGAAATATGCGCTTTACACATTTTAAGTGGGACTCCTTAGGATCAGATTAAAATCTAGCACATAAGCACACACTGAACATAATGTCGGGTCTACTAGCGGTCAAGTATAGGAGGCTACCTATCATTCCACGGTAAAGTTTAGGATCTATGGATTTTTCTAGTTGGTCTTTATCCATTTTGATAGTTGAACTACTAGGAGTGTCACATGCTTTCAGATTTTCAAATTTGAACTTCTTTAGCATGTCCCTCACATACTTTGCTTGATTGATAAAAATGCCATGTTTGGATTGCTTTATTTGCAAGCCTAGAAAGTATATTAGTTCACCCATCATGCTCATTTCAAATTCGTTTGTCATCAATGATGAGAATTCATCACATAAACATGTGTTGGATGACCCGAAAATGATATCATCAACATAGATTTGAACAAGTAGCATATCATGTTTTTTGATCAAAATGAACAAAGTGGGATCTAGTGTTCCTTTCTTGAACCCTTTCTCAAGTAGAAACGCACTAAGTCTATCATACCAAGCTCTAGGGGCTTGTCTTAGTACATGCAAGGCTTTTTGAAGATGAGAGACATGGCTTGGATGTTCATGATCTTCAAATCCTGGTCATTGTTCTACATATACTTCTTCATGGATAAATCCATTTAGAAATGCACTTTTAACATCCATTTGGTATAGTAGAAACCCGTTGTAGCAAGCATAAGCAAGCAACATGCGAATTGCTTCTAGTCTTGCCATGGGTGCAAAGGCTTCTTCATAATCAATTCCTTCTTCTTGATTGTAGCCTTGTGCAACCAATCTAGCCTTGTTTCTTACAATTTCACCTTTTTCATTCTTTTTGTTTCTAAAGACCCATTTGGTGCCAATGATTGTGTGGTCCTTAGGTCTAGGTACTAATGTCCATACTTTGTTCCTAACAAAGTGGCTTAGCTCTTCTAGCATAGCCATTACCCAAAACTCATCTCCTAAGGCATCATCTATCTTGGTGGGCTCAGTTTGTGACACAAAAGCTAAGTGTCCTTCATCTCTTTGCAATGTTGACCTAGTGATTATTCCTTTGTTTGGATCACCTATGATTTGTTGAGATGAATGACCAATGAGGAGTCTTGAATTCTTAGGCACACTTTCGGATTCCTTGTTTACCTCAAGCTCTTGACTATTTGAGGTTTGTCCTAGAGTGCTATCATCTTCATCGTCAATTCTCAATTTTTCAAGATTTTGCATTATCTTAACTTTGGGATCTACTTCATCAAATTTCACATGAATAGATTCTTCTATGGTTTTGGTTGATTTATTAAACACCCTATATGCTTTGCTATGTGTGGAGTACCCTAGAAAAATGCATACCTTAGACTTTGGGTCAAATTTGTCTAATTGATCCCTATCATTTAGAACATAGCAAGTGCAACCAAACACCTTAAAGTAACTTATGTTGGGTTTTTGGCCTTTCTATAGTTCATAAGGAGTTTTTTTCACTTGCTTTCGGACATTTACTCTATTTATAACATAGCATGCCGTGTTAATGGCTTCGGCCTAAAAGTGCTTAGCTATGTTGTACTCATTTAGCATTGTCCTACACATCTCTTGGAGTGTTCTATTTTTTCTTTCAACAACTCCATTTTGTTGGGGTGTTCTAGGAGAGGATAATTGGTGTGAATAACCTTGTTTATCACAAAAATCCTCCAAGTCCCTATTTACAAACTCACCACCTCTATCACTTCTAATGATGGTGATTTTGTATCCCTTTTCATTCTCTACTAAAGGACAAAACTTTACAAACACATCAAACACTTCATGCTTGTGAGATAGAAAATACACCGAAGTATACCTTGTAAAGTCATCAACAATGACAAAGCAATATGATTTACCTCCTAGACTTTGTGTTTGGGTAGATTCGAACAAATCCATATGGATAAGTTCTAAGGCTCGAGTCACATTACTTGTTACTTTCGTCTTAAATGACGATTTCACTTGTTTACCAAGTATGCAAGGTTCACATTCCTTATCTTTCTTAAAGGTGCACTTGGGTAGGCCCTTAACTAACTCATGCTTAGTCAATTTTGACAAATTTTCCATGCTAGAATGTCCTAGTCTACGGTGCCACAACCATGCATCACAATCACTTTGTGCACTTAAACATGAAACATTTTGCATATTCATCTCATTAAAGTTGATGGCATAAACATTCTTATCTCTATATGCGATAAACAAAGTTTCATGCTTCTCATTCCTAACAATGCATTTTGATGATTCAAACATAACATGAAATCCTTTGTCACACAATTGACTAACACTAAGCAAGTTATGTTTTAAACCATCAACAAGATAAACATTAGAAATAGAAAGTGAATGGTTACCGACGGTTCCGAGACCAATAACTCTTCCTTTGTTATTGTCTTCAAAGGTAAGCTCAATAAATTGATGTGCATCTTTGGTCATGTGTCTTGAGCATCCACTATCTAACTACCATGGGGTGCTCTTCCTTACATCCTACATAATGGGAAACACACTAGATTTTGGTACCCAAACACCTTTGGGTCCGAGAAAGTCAGTGTCATAAATATTTTTAACTACCCATGCTAGTCTACCCATTTTGGCCTTTTGTAAGGCACATTTCTCCACCACATGAGACCTATTGCACTTTAAACATCTACGATCATCATTTAGCAATTTCTTGTAACTTAACAAGTTTGCTCCATAACCTATGCCTCTTTTGTTAAGTGCACGTCGTTGTGCTCCCAACATCATGTCAAACATTTCTTTACCATTGGAGAACTTATGCACCGTGCTAGTTAAGTCCTCTACTTCCTTGACTAAGGCATCTCTTTCCTCTATGACTTCATTCAAGTCATTTTGGAGATCATTGATGGTCTCATTTTGTGACTCTATCTCACTAATTGCTATGGTTAGACTCTTTTTTAGTTGTTTGGTCTTTTTGACCTCCTTTTCCAACTCTTTCCTAAGTTCATCAAGATTTGGAACATTATCCAAATCATCAATATCATCAAAATTAAATGGTTAGAATTTACCTCGCCTTGTGCCATAAGACAAAGTATTGCCTTTTCACTCTCCGATTGGGATTCCGAACTTGATGATGATGAGTCATCCCAAGTTGCCTTGAAGCTCTTCTTTCCTTTCTTCTTATCAAACACCTTATTAAATTTGCAATCTGCCTTGATGTGACTCGGTTTGCCACAACCAAAGCATATGGTTTTGTTTGACTTTCCTCCCTTGCTTCCACTTCGAAACTTCTTCTTATACTTGTCTCGCTTGTATATGGCCTTGTTGAGCTTTCTTGAAAGCATGGCTACTTCCTCCACAAGATCATTGTCATCACAAGATTTTTCATCTTCAATGATCTCTACCGATGCACTAGGGGAGCTATTTACCTTCAAGGCGATCTCTTTTCTTGAACTCTTTGTACCTCCACTAAATGCTTCCAATCTTGCTCGGTCTTTGAGTTCGAATTCATGGACCGTTAACTCTCCACACAAAGCATCGAATGTGTAGTCTCCAAGATTTTGTGCCCATTGGATAGCATACTTCTTGGCATCCCATTCCTTAGGCAAGCCTCTAAAGAATTTGTATACTGATGTCTCTTGATCATAATGCTTTCCAAGATTCTTGATCTCATTTAATAACTTAGTGAACCGTGTGATGGCGGTGGCGATATCTTCATCGTATCCAACTTGGAAGGTCTCATAGTGTTCCTCAAGGATCCTCAACTTTGTCTTCTTCACTTGCATGGTACCTTCATAGTGGACCTCAAGCTTTTCCCATACTTCCTTGGCCGTTTGACAAGCACTCACTCGGTTGAACTCATTTTCGCTTAATGTACAAAATAGGTGATTCATGGCTTGATCATTTGAGAGCTCACTCTTGATCTCCTCGGCGGTGTACTCTTTCAACGGCTTGTCCGGTGGAGTGTAGCCACTTTCAATTACATCCCACAAGAATCTATTTTGTCCTCTTATGTAAAATTTCATCCTTACTTTCCAATGAACATAATTGGTTCCATCAAAATAAGGAGGCCTACTTGAGGAGTCGCCTTCCCTAAGGCGAGCCGGATCTAAACTTTGCATCCTTGCACAAAAACACTCAAAGAGACGTTAGTAATGCTTTGATCAATAACCCGCTCTGATACCAATTGAAACCACACCCAAGAGGGCGGGTGAATTGGGTGTGTCGAGAGGTTATTGCCTTTTTAAACTTTTTATGCACAAATAACAACGAATGTCTATGCTATGCAAGTAAACGGGATAGAAGAGATGGAAAGCGACACACAATTTATAGTGGTTCGATCAAATGATCTACATCCACTATCTAACCTCCCTGGTTAGGATTTTTAAACCCCCATTTATATTCCAAATAAGTGTTACAACCTAAGCATACAAGCCTAGAATGCCTAATTACAATTAGGACTTCCTATCTAGTCGCAACTAGAGTTTGTGCCTAGCCTCAACTAGGTCTTCCCCTTTGACTTAGATTCCACTAAGTCTTACAATCATACACTTACAACAATTTGCTAAAAAGAAATGAGATACACTTTACAATATAAAGTGGTATCAAATTCAAACACTAGCAAACCTCCTAGAGCCTAACAACTCTAATGCATGCAAGTATGAGAATGAATGGAAAATGCAAAGTGTGTCACTGATTTGTTGCAAATTCCAAATATGAAATCGTTTTAAAATCCAATGTATTTGTGCAAAACCGATTTCGAAGAAAAGAACAATAGCTTGACAAAAATCAAGTTTAAGTGTAAAACTCTTGTTCAAAACAATCTTAGGGTTTGATAAAATAAGTTTAAGTGCAAAACCCAAGATGATGGTGTTCAAACATACAATAAACTGATTTTCTTTCAAAACACACAAGACTATGTAGATTAAGCTCAAGAAAAGAATCTAGAAGAAGAACTTGCTTACAACCAAGAAGATGACAAAAAAGATCAGTTTTGAAGAGATTCTTGCTCCTTTGAATGCTTCAAAGTGCTGGATTGTAGTGCTAGTGGACAGCCCCAAGAATCTCCTTTGTCTCCTTCACAAAAATCAAAGTTCTCCTTTTTGAATCTTTTGAGCTTTTGAGTGTATTTGTTCCTTGTTGTGAGAAAACCATGTTCTTGGTGTTTTTATATTGTTAGGTATCCCATTGTGACAATTTATGACCGTTCTAGGGATCCAAGGGTCCAGAATTCATCAAGAATTCAAATTAAAGTTCATTTTACAGCTTTTTAAAAAAGTCATCAGTGTGGCAATTAGCGCTAAATCTTTGGACCTAAGCGCGCTAACTCTGCATTTAGCGCGCTAATAGCAGTATTAGCGCGCTAACTGCAGGGAGTTCAAAATAAATATTTTATTCCTTTGTGTTAGCTACCCTTAAACACGTCCGGGACCCAACCAACCCTAATATAACATGTTATACACGTTTATTATGGGTCATTAAGCCTAATTGGATGGTCCGGATATTTTTACAAACCCCGAAAACGGAAAATCACGATTTCATAACTTGCGAGGGACTTTTCTGCAAATTTGCAGTTTTTCTTTTCAAAAACCTTTCAAAAACAAGTTTTTCAGCTTTGAAAACTTCAACAATGATCTCCAATATGCAAATGATCGTTAACACACAATCTCACATTGTTTAAACTCATAGGGCTAGTCATGTGTTAAAATTTCATTTTGAAACTCCAAGTTACTTCATGACTTTTGAAAACTTGTTTTAAGAAACTTGATATGCATGAACTAATGCATTTGGCTTGCGTGAAAGAATTTGAATACCTTACATCAAAATTACAAATTGTAGTTCGATCTTTCATCTTCGTTCTTTCATGAATGCCGAGTCTTGAACTTGTATGACTTGAATACCCGTGATGTGTTGTTTTTCATCTTTTAACAAAAACTGAAATACACTTGATATTAATTAGTACATTTTCACCTTGTTTGTTTCCATCAAAATCCCGGTCAGAGTTAGAGTAACTAACCACTTAGTCCAACAGCGTAGTTTCACCTTGTCTCGCCAATTAATTAATTAAATTAATTAAAAATTCATTTATTTGTACTATTTACTTGTTTTTATCCCCCGTTAACTAGGCGAAACCTCACTCAACTAAAAATCGCCCGAACAGCTCGGGACCCGTAAAATACTAAAATACTAATACACACAATCAAAGAATCATAAAATCACTTTGGTGTCAACTCCCGAAGTTCGAAATACTGCCTAGTATTCATGTAGCTGGGTCACAATCCTGACAAGTGCAACGTAAGTCAGTTAAAAATTTGGGGTTGTTATAAGTCCTTCCTGAGCCAAAACTGATTTTCAGAAAATTAGTTTAGGCTCTGTCCAGCGCACTATGGGGAACAGAAAGTGCACTGTGCAGTGTCCTGGTTCTAAGACAGAACCCAGAACACCTAGTGCGCTAGATGAGTTAGCCAGTGTGCTGGGCAGTTTGTGAATTTGTTTTTTTAAACAGACCAATTTCATTTTCTCTTTCTTCTAGAACCTCTCCAAGCTCATAGTCTCCTCCACCCCAAAACCCAATCTCCACAAACTCAATTTCTGACCCTCTCTTGGCTTAATTCTTGCCTTCTAAGCCTAGGAAACACCATTTTTACTTCGTTTCACCCATTTGATCCGTCACTTTTTGTCCAAAATCTTCAATTTCTGAGTGCATTCTAAGTGTTTGACGAAATGTCTCAACGACGCGCATCATCATGATTGGCTTCCGGATTAACTTCTCGGCGTCCTACCGCTCGCCAATCAGTCCTAGAGTCAACAGGGCATGACTCTAGCTCATCCTCATCATCCCGGACCGTGAATCTCTTGAGCACTCAATGGGGTACGCGGTCAAATAGCTGTAATTCGTTCGACACTTCGGCTACCACACATGTCGATTATCTGCATCACGAGGGACGCACTCGAGCACATCATGACGGTGCATCCACATCTTCTACACTTGAGCCGGTTCGAGCTATGTTGATGGACGCCACCATCATTAAACCGAGCCTTGTCGACCTCGAATTCTTCGACAAGGCGCACCTTCCGGTTCGCGGGCTATTGGAGTCGATGGGATGGTAGCACTTTTGTCGACATAGGGCTAAATATTATCCGTCTCTTGTTCGAGTATTCTACTCCAACATGAAAACAACCAATGATTACACTATCACGTCACAAGTTGGGGGTTGACAAGTAGTAATCACTTCGGAGTCTCTTGGTGCCATTTTTGGTCTACTAGTTCTTGATCCGATTGTCACTATACATGGGAAAGTTCGCTCTTGGCCTTTCGAGCAATTGGTCGTGTTGAACTCTTTTTGACATGGGGCACCACTTTGAGTTTATACCATCGGTACACCCGAAACGACCTTCAACCTGCTACTGCATCTTCTCCACAAAGTGTTGTACAAGGTCATTTTACCGAGGAGTGGGAGCAAGAACTATGTCTCTCAGCTTGACATGCTTATACTCGGGGCGCTCATACGACACATTCCGATTAGCTTACCACATATCATTATTGGCGTCATGACTTCATCTTCAGTCGTCGTTTGACATCTCCCTTTTGCTCATATTTTGACTCATTTCTTTGAGGAGGCGGGAGTTGATCTTGCACTGGGTGGTGAACCTCTCTCCGGGATAGAGATAGTGGGTGCTGCTACACTACTCGCGATGAAGTACCGTTACATTCGGATAGCGAGGAGTTGGATACGTGAGGATGAAATTACAGATGGGAGACATTATGGCAGGTACGAGTCTCTGCATGATTCAGACCTGGATGTTGACTTTGATGAGCGCGACTATCTGAATCACAACTACGTACATCAGCACGGTGCTCCTGATGATGAGCATAAGGCTCCGAGAGATGAGGAGGTTCAACAATAGCTTCCGGTACACCATGATTCATACGAGGCCCCAACACAGCAGCCAGCTCCTCCGCCATCGTATGATATGCTTCCGTATGTTGCCTACTTTGAGTCACGATTTGACCATCTGGAGGAGTGTATGACTACACACTTCACTACCATCGAAAACTCTCTCTCATATAAGAGTTTTCGCCTTCGCCAGCTTGAGGATCGTGTGCCCCCACCACGACCGAGGAGGATGGGCCATCTCGTTCATCTCGTTGTGCTTCTTCTTAGTAGGATGCTTTAAGATCATCTAGTTAAGGGGAGTGTTAGGATTTATGTTAGTAAGAGTTCCTTTTTGTTAGTTTTTTTGTAAACTCTCTTTACTTCTGCATGTGCCACATCATGTCATTATGCTTACTTTG